>OW569338.1:7546747-8760293 GCA_937595015.1 Polyommatus icarus | reverse complement strand
TATGCGAACCATTAATTTTGAAAACACAATACTTAGCAGCCTGTTTTGGATACCCTCTAGCCAAGAAGTTTTCTTTATCGCTTCTTTTAAGGGCGTTCCTTACGGAGATACCGTAATTTACCGTATTTCAAGCCTTATAAACTCATAATTTGAAAGCTACAAAGTTAATAAAAAAAATACAGCAATAATCTTCAGTATATCAACATTCCTTTCCCCGTTTTAAATTTTTCTGTTTTTGTTTATTATACTCATGATAATATTATCAGCTTCCAAAGTAAAACCTAGTTAATAAAATTCAAGCATATATTCAGCTATGACATTCAGCATCTCCTTAGGATTTACAAATTTCTTTTATTTGAAACACACGCCAATAGATCGACAATATCATTAACTACATAATATTATATTCCCCGTTTTAATTTTTTAGGACAGTTAATTAACAGGACAATAAATTAATTAAACTAAGATAAGTAAAAAAATAGGGTTTTGGTGCGATCTCGGCAACGCGGCAAATGTATGGCCAAGGTCGTTTGCTTGGGGGACGGCCTTAAATAGAAACCGCCGTTCAAAAAGTACGGAATTGATAAGTGTTCGATAAAATAAAGTCGACTTATGTGAACATTTTGATTGGCCATTCCATAGAATCGCCCATCAAAATGTTGACATAACCAGAGTAGACAGAATCATGTCTATTGTGACATAACGTTCAAATGTTCAATCAAGAAGCTATAATGAAAACGTCTTAACCACAAAACTTGACGTGATTACGATTAGTAATAATAATATTTTGATTATCTATTATCCATACTAATAAAGTGTCTATCTGTCTGTATGTTGCCAGTTCACGCCCAAACCGCTGAACCGATTTAGCTGAAAATTTGGCATGATGATACTTTAAGTACCGTACCGGGAAAGGACGTAGGGTAATTTTTATCCCGAAAAAATGTACGGTTCTGGAATTTTAGCGCAACGGAGTTATGAGCGTCAACTAGTTATTATTAATCCATAGATCGCAGATTTTTGGAAATCTATTGTTATTCTATTGTTGTCGTGGTCACCGGTGTCCTTAAGGGGCTCGATGGGTTAAATAACACTTCTACCTCTACAATCTACAAACTGACTGAATGAGGCTTGATAAAACGTACCACAACTCTCGCAAACCGCACCCCATAGATAACAGAAATTTTATTATTCAAAGCACACATGTTTGTAAATTCGAGGAGAAATTCATTACACATAAAACTTTATATCGAGATTTATGTACTTTACGTATATTTACTGACAAACTGTTTTCTGATAATACGGCAGCAAAGTATGTGATATTATATATTTTGTCATGATATATAATAGACAGACAAAAATGTGAAAACGTGTCCGTCTTTTACCTCTTTACGCCGCAAACTGCAAATCTAATTTTGCTGAAATTTAGTATGGAGATACTTTGAGTCCCGGAAAAGTACATAGGATACTTTTTATACCAGAAAAATGAATGGTTCTCGCACAATAAACGTATTTTGACGCAATGGAGTTGCGGGCGTCATCTGGTTAGTCTTGACTATTCTGTTTAGACTAGACCCGTTACTAACTAGATGAGAGCCGGGACACAAAAACACGGCACGACATCGTACGACGTCGTACGGCGCCGTGTCGTGGGAATTCACGGCGCGCGTCGTAAAAAACCACCAGTAGAAATTCACGTAGATAATTCAAGATGAGTTTCTACGACGCGTCGTCGTACGACGCCGTACGGCGCCGTGCCGTGGTTTTTTTACGACGCGCGCCGTGGATTCCCACGACACGGCACCCGTACGACGTTGTACGACGCCGTACGGTGCCGTGCCGTGTTTTTGTGTCCCGACCCCTACTCGTATATTGCCGCAACTTCATTCATACAAAATTCTTCTTATAAACTCTTTCTATGAAAATCTATTCTTTGTTTATAACTAGATGCAAATTATAACGATACCAAATGATACCAATATTAACTATCTGATCACGATTTTAATAAATTTGGTTTGCTGTCTGCTGCTCATTCAGAGCAGTAACTTTTCACCTTTGCTGTAAAGGGGACATCAGTTAGGCATATTTATTCACCTCAAGGTCGGTAAACAAAAATATGTCCTCGATAACTTCGACCATCAGAGTTGTTCTTAAGGAAGGTCAAAGCCAACTTTGTCTATGGGACCCATAACGTATATATTTTGTTTTACGTCTTTATAGAGTCATAAAGATTTACATCGCCAGAAAGATTTCCATTAGTAAATTAACTTTCGTCATGTTTTCTATGTTAAATATAATTATAAATACTAAATGACGCCCGCAACTTCGTTGCGCCAAAATTCGTTTATCGCGCGGGAACCGTACATTTTTCCGGGATAAAAACTATCCTATGTCCTTCTCGGGACTCAAAGAATCTTCATGCCAAATTTCAGCAAACTCGGTTCAGCGGTTTGGCCGTGAAGAGATAACAGACAGACAGACAGACACACTTTCGCATTTATAATATTAGTATGGAAGTATGGATTATAATTATACCTTATTAAATATATTTAAAAAAATTTAACTTTTTTATATTCGCCTTAGTTTTTCAAGTAAGTAAACCCATTTTAGAGTGATTTGTCAAATGATTACTATTTAGTTAATTACTCGTAGACTTGCAATCAGCATACAAAACTTTTAGACCCAACATACAACATCCTGTCTGTCTGTCACCTCGTCACGCCGCTGAACCGATTTTCCTGAAACTTGGTATGGAGGAAAATTTTAGAACATAATATTTTTATCCTAGAAAAATATACGGTTCCTGTGCCATAAACTATTTTTGGCACAACGGAGTTATCCACTCGACCTTACCGTGTACAACGACATGGTCAGTTAATGAAGTCGTCGTAAGACATGCACGTTATTACGGCCCGTGTCAGACGCGTCGGCTTGACTTGTGATTTATAACGGACCAGGCCCCCGGGAAATAAGCGGCCATCCGACTTGTCAAATGCTTATCTTCCTACTGTGATGTAAATAATGGTATAGTATAGACTATAGATAATGTAAATGTATTGGTACGGTGTAATAGATCAAACAGTGCAAAATCCTAAATCGCGCTATGGTCTAGAGTGGTGCCCAACCGATACCTCTCGGGCAGCCCGCGAACAATATGAGTCAAATAAATTAAATAAACAATAAATAAGTTACCCAGTTTCCTTTATATCACTTATGCTTTTTTTAAACTTCATCGTCCCCGCGTGGCTTATTGGGATTTTCAAAATAGCCCTTGGGCACCATAGGACTAGACCGTTTCAATCACGATAGGACGGAAGGGCAATATCATTTATAAATAACAAAGTTGCAAAATATTTAAGTGTCAGTCGCTCACGTAAAACTTGTACTTCTTATTTACGAAAGCGGATAATCTACTGTTTGATAATAATGATATTGTATTAGTGTTGAAAACCCAGTCGAACGCAAATAAGCTAAATTTTTTTTACTGATTCATTTTGCAGCAAATAGACTTCTAGGTAATGTGTGATAAAAGTTTTCATTGTATTTTTTTTCAACATAAAATACTAAGAATGCTCGTACGTACGTAAGAATGAACTATTCGAAAATGAAAAAGTATCTTATGCCACATTAGAAAAACCGAATCATAATGAGGAGCATTCAAATTAACATTAGCTCCAAGTCTGAAGAATGAAATCCACATCGATACGCTGCATAATTTTTCGCTCATCAAGTGAGCTACATAAGAATATTATAATACAAAATTGTTGCTTTTATCTTTACAAATTAGGTTGTCATCGGTAATTTAAACCGGTTAATAACCGCATAAATAAATTCCGAATATCCCGAATCAACACGTGAATGGAGCCTAATGCGCTTTTTGGGATGAAACTGGAATTTTGGAGTTACTGCATTACACCGAGTCGAAACTGCAAATATTGCCATTGTAAGCGACGCAAATACCGCGTAACTATCATACATTATTTACACATGAAAATGGGACTTAGAAGCGGCTTTTTAAAGTAACTTGTTGAATTGAATTATCCAATTTTCCTAAGTGCAGAGATTTCTGTCTTCCTAAAGGGGGTGACAGACACGCGAGTAAGTACGCGGACTTATGGCTCGACCGATCTTAAGGCCGTCCCCCGAGCAAACGACCTTGGCCATACATTTGCCGCGTTGCCGAGATCGCGCCAAAACCCTATTATTTTTACTTATCTTAGTTCAAAATTGTCCTAAAAAAAATTTTAAACGGCGAATATGTAGTTTATGATATTGTCGATCTATTGGCAAGAGTTTCAAATAAAAGTAATTTGTAAATCCTAAGGAGATGCTGAATGTATGCTTGAATTTTAAGAAATTGGTATTACTTTGGAAGCTGATATCATGAGTATAAGAAACAAAAATAGAAAATTTAAAACGACAAAAGGAATGTTGATATACTGATGATTATTGCTGTATTTTTATTATAACTTTGTAGCTTTCAGATTATGAGTTTATAAGGTTTTAAATACGGTCAATTACGGAATCTCCGGACGGAACGCCCTTAATCGCTTACGGGACGGCTTTAAGGCACGTCGCACGTATTCGAAGAGTATGTGTACCTTAATATAATGGCTCACCCTCGAAATGAACTAAAATAGGGGATCATTTGGGCTGTTATGTTTCTTCACCCGTGTAACGAGGGCTAAAAATACTGTCCCATAGCGGATGGGTAAAGTACAGGGTTCATCAAAAAAGGTTAGAGGACTAATGTTCTTCTGGCGACTAGCGCTGATAAGTAACAGGAATAGGATCAGGAATATATTTAGGCCAGCACTCTACTATCCAAGTTTAACATTAAGGCGACGACGCCTTGATAATTTGGCTGCAGCGATATAGATTTTTCTCAGCAATGACTAAAGCTAAGAAATTAAAGTTCATTGTCAGTATTTATCATGCCTTTGTCTTTGAATTACCCATAGCATAACACGATTGGTCTACTTTTATAAGACAAAATAATCAATCAAAAAGATATCTGTAGAAAAAAGGGATTCTAATTTTGCCAACAGAGGAAAGGGATTTAAGCTTCCAAAATTTGTACATAGATTTCAAGCATACACTTTAATTTGCCCATAGCTTATATGAAATGTATTTATGGTTTTAAAATTACGCGACAAAACTATTTTGTCGCTTACGCCCTTTCCATTTCTTGCTGTTCCATTTCTTGTTTCCTCTCATAGAAAACAAGCAATCTAAGACATGTCCAACACGGTTTTTTACTTTAACGCAGTCACCAGAACGTCACCTTAATGCAGCTACGTTCCTTGTTGAGTTCATTCAACCGATTGAACGGTAATAAGGGCTGGATTTATTTTTTATAACGGTTATTTTTAATAACGGTTTTGATTCGTTCGGAACGGTTCACTGCAATAACGTTTTTGGGAACAAAAACGTACGTATTTTGTTTTTAGGCAAGTAATTATTAATATACAAAAAATTGGCAAAGTGCAAGCAGAACTCGTGCACGAAGGGTTCCGAGTTCCGTACCATTAGGTACAGAGCAAAAATAGGCCAAAAAATGTTTTTTGTGTATGGGAGTCCCCCTCAAATATTTATATTGTCATCAATTTTAAATGTTTTTTTTAATGTTTTTCACTCTATTTCGATTAAAATTTCCCTGAGCTTTTTTTATAAAAATAAGTTTTAATTCGTGATGAAGTAGAAACACTTTATATGGCAAAACAACATAATATTTTGTCGAGAAAGCTAGTATGTAGTTATATTATAATAAAAAAAAGAGGGGTAGCATTCCGGAAGTGCCGGCAGAAGTGAAAACTTGATAATTTTAATCAGTAATAATTAATTTTAATCATTAGTTAGTTTTAATCATTACTTCATTTTAATTATTACTTAATTTTAATCATTACCTAATTTTAATTATTATTCAATTTTAATCATTGCTTAATTAAAAACTTGTTATTATAAATTCGTAAGATATATCTACTATAAGTCGTAAGATAAACAATTTATAGTAGATATTAATTTTCTTTAATATCTACTATAAAGGTTCAATTATCTATACTAGAATAGATAATTGAACCTTTATAGTAGATATTAAAGAAAATTAATATCTACTATAAATTGTTTATCTTACGACTTATAGTAGATATATCTTACGAATTTATAATAACAAGTTTTTAATTAAGCAATGATTAAAATTGAATAATAATTAAAATTAGGTAATGATTAAAATTAAGTAATAATTAAAATGAAGTAATGATTAAAACTAACTAATGATTAAAATTAATTATTACTGATTAAAATTATCAAGTTTTCACTTCTGCCGGCACTTCCGGAATGCTACCCCTCTTTTTTTTATTATAATATAACTACATACTAGCTTTCTCGACAAAATATTATGTTGTTTTGCCATATAAAGTGTTTCTACTTCATCACGAATTAAAACTTATTTTTATAAAAAAAGCTCAGGGAAATTTTAATCGAAATAGAGTGAAAAACATTAAAAAAAACATTTAAAATTGATGACAATATAAATATTTGAGGGGGACTCCCATACACAAAAAACATTTTTTGGCCTATTTTTGCTCTGTACCTAATGGTACGGAACTCGGAACCCTTCGTGCACGAGTTCTGCTTGCACTTTGCCAATTTTTTGTATATTAATAATTACTTGCCTAAAAACAAAATACGTACGTTTTTGTTCCCAAAAACGTTATTGCAGTGAACCGTTCCGAACGAATCAAAACCGTTATTAAAAATAACCGTTATAAAAAATAAATCCAGCCCTTATTACCGTTCAATCGGTTGAATGAACTCAACAAGGAACGTAGCTGCATTAAGGTGACGCTGCGTTAAAGTAAAAAACCGTGTTGGACATGTCTTAGATTGCTTGTTTTCTATGAGAGGAAACAAGAAATGGAACAGCAAGAAATGGAAAGGGCGTAAGCGACAAAATAGTTTTGTCGCGTAATTTTAAAACCATAAATACATTTCATATAAGCTATGGGCAAATTAAAGTGTATGCTTGAAATCTATGTACAAATTTTGGAAGCTTAAATCCCTTTCCTCTGTTGGCAAAATTAGAATCCCTTTTTTCTACAGATATCTTTTTGATTGATTATTTTGTCTTATAAAAGTAGACCAATCGTGTTATGCTATGGGTAATTCAAAGACAAAGGCATGATAAATACTGACAATGAACTTTAATTTCTTAGCTTTAGTCATTGCTGAGAAAAATCTATATCGCTGCAGCCAAATTATCAAGGCGTCGTCGCCTTAATGTTAAACTTGGATAGTAGAGTGCTGGCCTAAATATATTCCTGATCCTATTCCTGTTACTTATCAGCGCTAGTCGCCAGAAGAACATTAGTCCTCTAACCTTTTTTGATGAACCCTGTACTTTACCCATCCGCTATGGGACAGTATTTTTAGCCCTCGTTACACGGGTGAAGAAACATAACAGCCCAAATGATCCCCTATTTTAGTTCATTTCGAGGGTGAGCCATTATATTAAGGTACACATACTCTTCGAATACGTGCGACGTGCCTTAAAGCCGTCCCGTAAGCGATTAAGGGCGTTCCGTCCGGAGATTCCGTAATTGACCGTATTTAAAACCTTATAAACTCATAATCTGAAAGCTACAAAGTTATAATAAAAATACAGCAATAATCATCAGTATATCAACATTCCTTTTGTCGTTTTAAATTTTCTATTTTTGTTTCTTATACTCATGATATCAGCTTCCAAAGTAATACCAATTTCTTAAAATTCAAGCATACATTCAGCATCTCCTTAGGATTTACAAATTACTTTTATTTGAAACTCTTGCCAATAGATCGACAATATCATAAACTACATATTCGCCGTTTAAAATTTTTTTTAGGACAATTTTGAACTAAGATAAGTAAAAATAATAGGGTTTTGGCGCGATCTCGGCAACGCGGCAAATGTATGGCCAAGGTCGTTTGCTCGGGGGACGGCCTTAAGATCGTCGAGCCATAAGTCCGCGTACTTACTCGCGTGTCTGTCACCCCCTTTAGGAAGACAGAAATCTCTGCACTTAGGAAAATTGGATAATTCAATTCAAACAAGTTACTTTAAAAAGCCGCTTCTAAGTCCCATTTTCATGTGTAAATAATGTATGATAGTTACGCGGTATTTGCGTCGCATACAATGGCAATATTTGCAGTTTCGACTCGGTGTAATGCAGTAACTCCAAAATTCCAGTTTCATCCCAAAAAGCGCATTAGGCTCCATTCACGTGTTGATTCGGGATATTCGGAATTTATTTATGCGGTTATTAACCGGTTTAAATTACCGATGACAACCTAATTTGTAAAGATAAAAGCAACAATTTTGTATTATAATATTCTTATGTAGCTCACTTGATGAGCGAAAAATTATGCAGCGTATCGATGTGGATTTCATTCTTCAGACTTGGAGCTAATGTTAATTTGAATGCTCCTCATTATGATTCGGTTTTTCTAATGTGGCATAAGATACTTTTTCATTTTCGAATAGTTCATTCTTACGTACGTACGAGCATTCTTAGTATTTTATGTTGAAAAAAAATACAATGAAAACTTTTATCACACATTACCTAGAAGTCTATTTGCTGCAAAATGAATCAGTAAAAAAAATTTAGCTTATTTGCGTTCGACTGGGTTTTCAACACTAATACAATATCATTATTATCAAACAGTAGATTATCCGCTTTCGTAAATAAGAAGTACAAGTTTTACGTGAGCGACTGACACTTAAATATTTTGCAACTTTGTTATTTATAAATGATATTGCCCTTCCGTCCTATCGTGATTGAAACGGTCTAGTCCTATGGTGCCCAAGGGCTATTTTGAAAATCCCAATAAGCCACGCGGGGACGATGAAGTTTAAAAAAAGCATAAGTGATATAAAGGAAACTGGGTAACTTATTTATTGTTTATTTAATTTATTTGACTCATATTGTTCGCGGGCTGCCCGAGAGGTATCGGTTGGGCACCACTCTAGACCATAGCGCGATTTAGGATTTTGCACTGTTTGATCTATTACACCGTACCAATACATTTACATTATCTATAGTCTATACTATACCATTATTTACATCACAGTAGGAAGATAAGCATTTGACAAGTCGGATGGCCGCTTATTTCCCGGGGGCCTGGTCCGTTATAAATCACAAGTCAAGCCGACGCGTCTGACACGGGCCGTAATAACGTGCATGTCTTACGACGACTTCATTAACTGACCATGTCGTTGTACACGGTAAGGTCGAGTGGATAACTCCGTTGTGCCAAAAATAGTTTATGGCACAGGAACCGTATATTTTTCTAGGATAAAAATATTATGTTCTAAAATTTTCCTCCATACCAAGTTTCAGGAAAATCGGTTCAGCGGCGTGACGAGGTGACAGACAGACAGGATGTTGTATGTTGGGTCTAAAAGTTTTGTATGCTGATTGCAAGTCTACGAGTAATTAACTAAATAGTAATCATTTGACAAATCACTCTAAAATGGGTTTACTTACTTGAAAAACTAAGGCGATATAAAAAAGTTAAATTTTTTTAAATATATTTAATAAGGTATAATTATAATCCATACTTCCATACTAATATTATAAATGCGAAAGTGTGTCTGTCTGTCTGTCTGTTATCTCTTCACGGCCAAACCGCTGAACCGAGTTTGCTGAAATTTGGCATGAAGATTCTTTGAGTCCCGAGAAAGGACATAGGATAGTTTTTATCCCGGAAAAATGTACGGTTCCCGCGCGATAAACGAATTTTGGCGCAACGAAGTTGCGGGCGTCATTTAGTATTTATAATTATATTTAACATAGAAAACATGACGAAAGTTAATTTACTAATGGAAATCTTTCTGGCGATGTAAATCTTTATGACTCTATAAAGACGTAAAACAAAATATATACGTTATGGGTCCCATAGACAAAGTTGGCTTTGACCTTCCTTAAGAACAACTCTGATGGTCGAAGTTATCGAGGACATATTTTTGTTTACCGACCTTGAGGTGAATAAATATGCCTAACTGATGTCCCCTTTACAGCAAAGGTGAAAAGTTACTGCTCTGAATGAGCAGCAGACAGCAAACCAAATTTATTAAAATCGTGATCAGATAGTTAATATTGGTATCATTTGGTATCGTTATAATTTGCATCTAGTTATAAACAAAGAATAGATTTTCATAGAAAGAGTTTATAAGAAGAATTTTGTATGAATGAAGTTGCGGCAATATACGAGTAGGGGTCGGGACACAAAAACACGGCACGGCACCGTACGGCGTCGTACAACGTCGTACGGTGCCGTGTCGTGGGAATCCACGGCGCGCGTCGTAAAAAAACCACGGCACGGCGCCGTACGGCGTCGTACGACGACGCGTCGTAGAAACTCATCTTGAATTTCTACGTGAATTTCTACTGGTGGTTTTTTACGACGCGCGCCGTGAATTCCCACGACACGGCGCCGTACGACGTCGTACGATGTCGTGCCGTGTTTTTGTGTCCCGGCTCTCATCTAGTTAGTAACGGGTCTAGTCTAAACAGAATAGTCAAGACTAACCAGATGACGCCCGCAACTCCATTGCGTCAAAATACGTTTATTGTGCGAGAACCATTCATTTTTCTGGTATAAAAAGTATCCTATGTACTTTTCCGGGACTCAAAGTATCTCCATACTAAATTTCAGCAAAATTAGATTTGCAGTTTGCGCGTAAAGAGGTAAAAGACGGACACGTTTTCACATTTTTGTCTGTCTATTATATATCATGACAAAATATATAATATCACATACTTTGCTGCCGTATTATCAGAAAACAGTTTGTCAGTAAATATACGTAAAGTACATAAATCTCGATATAAAGTTTTATGTGTAATGAATTTCTCCCTCGAATTTACAAACATGTGTGCTTTGAATAATAAAATTTCTGTTATCTATGGGGTGCGGTTTGCGAGAGTTGGGTACGTTTTATCAAGCCTCATTCAGTCAGTTTGTAGATTGTAGAGGTAGAAGTGTTATTTAACCCATCGAGCCCCTTAAGGACACCGGTGACCACGACAACAATAGAATAACAATAGATTTCCAAAAATCTGCGATCTATGGATTAATAATAACTAGTTGACGCTCATAACTCCGTTGCGCTAAAATTCCAGAACCGTACATTTTTTCGGGATAAAAATTACCCTACGTCCTTTCCCGGTACGGTACTTAAAGTATCATCATGCCAAATTTCAGCTAAATCGGTTCAGCGGTTTGGGCGTGAACTGGCAACATACAGACAGATAGACACTTTATTAGTATGGATAATAGATAATCAAAATATTATTATTACTAATCGTAATCACGTCAAGTTTTGTGGTTAAGACGTTTTCATTATAGCTTCTTGATTGAACATTTGAACGTTATGTCACAATAGACATGATTCTGTCTACTCTGGTTATGTCAACATTTTGATGGGCGATTCTATGGAATGGCCAATCAAAATGTTCACATAAGTCGACTTTATTTTATCGAACACTTATCAATTCCGTACTTTTTGAACGGCGGTTCTATTTAAGGCCGTCCCCCAAGCAAACGACCTTGGCCATACATTTGCCGCGTTGCCGAGATCGCACCAAAACCCTATTTTTTTACTTATCTTAGTTTAATTAATTTATTGTCCTGTTAATTAACTGTCCTAAAAAATTAAAACGGGGAATATAATATTATGTAGTTAATGATATTGTCGATCTATTGGCGTGTGTTTCAAATAAAAGAAATTTGTAAATCCTAAGGAGATGCTGAATGTCATAGCTGAATATATGCTTGAATTTTATTAACTAGGTTTTACTTTGGAAGCTGATAATATTATCATGAGTATAATAAACAAAAACAGAAAATTTAAAACGGGGAAAGGAATGTTGATATACTGAAGATTATTGCTGTATTTTTTTTATTAACTTTGTAGCTTTCAAATTATGAGTTTATAAGGCTTGAAATACGGTAAATTACGGTATCTCCGTAAGGAACGCCCTTAAAAGAAGCGATAAAGAAAACTTCTTGGCTAGAGGTATCCAAAACAGGCTGCTAAGTATTGTGTTTTCAAAAATTAATGGTTCGCATAATACATGTTGCTTGGAGTGTATCCAAAATGTTTGTTGTCTTGCGGTGCTCGGCAAAGGTAAACAGCTTATTATAATATTAAACGAAGCCTGCACCGGACTATACACGGAAGTTCTTTGCCAGAAATTTCACGAACAAGCTAAAAGCTCTGTTGTGTTGCACTAATTAATCTTAATTAACATGTTCACGACTCACGAGTAAGTTCATTATTTTTAACACTTTTACTTGCGAAATTCAACTTGTAACAAGAAAGAACTAAACTATATTATTTTAAATTATATATTAGGTTAAAATATTAAAAGTCACCTTTTTATTTATTAAGCTTATTCCTATCCCGATGGGATTGGAATGAGCTAAATAAATAAAATAAAATAACTTAGGACACTATTTTGTCAGATTAACTCATGCTAGGACGTGTAATAAGACTTGTAATAATTCCATAGCCCTCTATGGAGCTCCTGTCTGGGCAGATCATCTCAATGCTCAGAGAAGAGCATTATTGAGGAGTCCGCAGCGTACAATGGCCCTGCGGATGATTCGCGGTTACCGGACGGTGGCCACCGAAGCGGCGTTCGCATTAGCCGGTACCCCTCCATGGGACCTGGAAGCCTGTGCGCAGGCGGAAATCTATTTCCACACTGCAGTAGCTAAAGAAAGAGGGAAACGGGTGCCACCAGAACAGGCAGCCCGTTGAAGTCGCCAGGCGCGAATGTTGATCATGCGCACCTGGCAGGACCAAATGGCATCGGCGGCTCTCTTTCCTACCGGATGGTACAGATGCTGACAGGACATGGGTGCTTCGGCCACTACCTGCACCATACGGCCAGACGGGAGCCAACGCCTCAGTGCCACCATTGCGCGGACGAGGATGACACGGCGGAGCACACGCTCGTTGCCTGCCCAGCCTGGGTCGCACAACGAACAGAGCTCTGCGCCATTATAGGACCAGACCTAACTCTCCCGGTCATAATGAGATCAATGGCCCGGTCGAGAGATGCCTGGCAGGCAGTCTCCACTTTCTGCGAGTCCATAATGACGCAGAAGGAGGCCGCTGAGAGAAATCGGGAGGCTGATGAAGCAGCCGACCCGATAAGGAGAAGGCGTGGAGGCAGAAGACGCGCTCAACACGAGCGTCAACTCCCGCCATAATAGGGCTCAGGTGACGGACTGGGGATTCCGTCACCTATTCCACGAGCTCTCCCGGTAGAAGAGCGTCCGAAGTCCCGGATCGCTCTCCCGGAGAAAGCGGCAGAAGCCGCGCGGATGGTTCTGCTGGCAGAGCAGATGCCACTGTCTGGGTTTTGGTGGGTAACCAAAGGTGCTCCTCCTTGCCGAAGCACCCGAGAAGTCCCACATATCCAGGCGGCCCCCCCAGGCCGCCAGGAATGCAATGAATTGCAAGCATTTCCCAACGTAAAAAAAAAATCGGTTGTCTCTAAAGTTGGTTTACTGAAGTTAGTTGAACGTGACAACTACCTTTGTTGAGTTGAACTTCATAATATTTTATAAGTAAATTTAGTTTCGCGATTTGTTAACAGATGTCGCTGTTAGGCCTCTAGATCGCGCTATCGCTTACTCGTCAACATTTGGTATATGTAATTCATTGGAATAAATTCTCGTCTATTCGCAGACTTTCACTGGTATTTTAATTTATTATTACGCCAGAGAGATTTGCGTCCCAGGGTAACCCTACAGAGCGGATCGGACCGTATGACGTCACTCAAGTAGGACTTAGGAGAGAGACGGATGTCGAACGCTGCCGAACGCAAAGGCCGATTGTGCTTCATTGTCGCTCATTCCGCGCTCTCGCTTGCACTTCAAGACCTAAATGGAACGCCTCAGAGCGAGGTAACGCCGCATGAACTGTCATGTTTTTCGGGCGCGCAGCCCATATCGAATTATAAGACGTTATCTCGTCAAAAAAATAAAATGACGTGTATTGAGAAATAGTAATATTATAGCTTTGCATACAAATAAGTTACGCTGAATTGTGATTTGTGTGTAAATAAGTAGGTATGTAGAGTGTGCCTGTAGACTGTGTATATAAGAGATATTGATAACCTACAAAATGTGACATCGTAAAGAAACTGTAACATGCAGTTTCTTTGTATATCAGCCAAGAATAATGACATGATTCAAGTCGGCTGGGTTTTTAGTAGGTACATAATTTCACACAAACGACACAACTCATTAACAAGAAGAAAATTACAGTCTTTTATTTATTTATTATTTTTTATCTATTTATTTATTTATTTCGTTACATGTAAAGTCTTTAAACCCGCAACCGAGTTGTGTAGACAATATACAAGTTCAAAATTTAGTTTGTTATTATTTTTAGCAATATTCCGCGAAATAAACTTCCACCTTAAAATAAATGAGTGAGTGCACGCATAGGCATGCGTACAGCACCTCCCTCCTCCCACACTGCCTATGCGCACACTCGCATGCAAGAACTTGCAAACACCACCACCACACAAGCAATAATGTTGGCAAATCCGTGCAAGGCCCCTCACCACCATGCAGGTTGAAAACCTCGACGCGCGTTTCGCTCCAACACCGGAGCGTCCTCAGGATGTGGACTTTACGAACAACGTCCGTTAAGTGCCGCCGCCGGCCAAAACACCGCCTTTTATACTCTATCAAGCCCCGCTACTATCCCCAATACCCCCACTACCCTCACCAGTACCCCCGAACATATTAATAAGCGGTGACGTAGTCAAGCAAGTTTGGTCATTCAACAATGCAAATCTGTTATTTTTCTTTTCTTTTATGATCTCTAATTGTTCCAACACGCTCAGCCGAAAGCCTTTATCGCATTTATGTAAAACTTTATAGGAATGGCCATCGGGCACGGTATGATTATTATCTAAAAGATGTTTAGCAAAATGTGACTCATCAGGATGACCATTCCTATAAGCCGCGATATTATGTTCTTTATACCGAGCCTCAAATCTGCGTCCAGTTTGACCCACATATTATACACTATCGCATTCAGGACAATCGATCTTTTAGACTTCGAACTGATATTTTTCATCAATCCGGTCTTTGTTATGACACAAATGATGTTTTAAAGTATTATTTGTCCTGAATGCGACATGCATATCGTTGTTTTTCATTATTTTGGATAAGCGTGCAGATACCTCTACCATGTAGGTCAAACTGGACTTATATCTAACTATCTCATCAATAGGACCTGCGTACAAAAACTTAACCAGTTCTTTTTGGTTTTTATTTTTCAAAATATTATTTTTTTTTTTGGACTATATCCGTTGGATATCGCAATTTGGAAAATGATATCAAGCTCCTTTTGATAATTATCTTTACTAAGAGGGATCGATAATAATCTATGAATGTAACTATGAAATGGCGCGAGTTTGTGTTGCCAATGACGAAGCATGAATAGTAGTATTAGTATATGTCGGCTTGCGAAAGATTCCAAAACTGTGTTTATTATTAACTCTAGAAATAGACAAATCGAGAAAATTTAGGGTGTTATTATCTTCACATTCTAATTTGAATTTAATTTTAATATGTTTTTTATTTAGTTCTTTAACAAATACGTCCAGTTGTCTCTGTGTACCCGTCCAACAAAGAAAACAATCATCTACGTATCTAAAGTAATATAAAATACTTTTATTAACGACGATATTTCTTTGTTCAAAATCGTCCATAAATATTTCGGCCATCAAAGGAATTAAAGGTGAACCCATAGCTAGATCGTCGTCTTGAACAAAGAATTCGCCGTTAAATCGAAAGTAGTTTTGTTCCATGCAGGTTTTAGTAAGAGTATGCAATTAATTACTTTCACCAGGAGGTAAACGTTTTTCTAATGCATTCCTTAAAATACCCAATGTTTCCTTACGTGGAACATTAGTGAATAAACTGTCAACATCAAGTGAAACTAATTTGCAACGAGGTAGCAAAGTCACATCTTTAATTTTGTTGACTAATTGTAGACTATTTTTTATGGCATAAGGTGGCCGAAATGAGAGCTTTTCTTTTATTATGAAATTAAGTGACTTTACCAGCTCGTATGCTGGTGCACCTATGTATGAGACAACTGGACGCATGGGAATATCAGTTTTGGAATCTTTGGCAAGACGTACAGGTGATGGTGCGCGAGGATTCATTGGGATGAGTTTTTTCTTTGATGATTCAGTTTGAAATAAATATTGATTATTATTAATTGCTAATTTAAGATTAGCTAAAAACTTGTTTGTTGGGTCAGAAGGAACCCTTAGAAATTGTTCACCCTGAATCACATCATTAACTCTGTCCAAATAATCGTCGCGCTCCATCACTACTACTGTGTTACCCTTATCCGCTTTAGATATTACTAAGTTATTATTATCTATAGCTGTTCTAAGCATGTAGGATTTATTTTGATCTTCAAGGTGGGTTATTTTTCTCTCTAAGGTAAGCTTCTCGTATCAGCTTACACATAATGAGAACTTGCATTTGACGAACCAGCCATTATAAATAAGATTGAAAGGAAAAAAAACATACTGCAGAGGTCAATTGGCCGTCGATGATGACGTCAGAGCGAAACTTTAAAAATTTATTGAGAAAAAACTAGCCAATGAATTTCAAAATTATTCAATTTATATTCTTAAAATACCCTATTTTAACGAAAAAAAATATAAAAAGTACTTACATGTGATTTTTTTTTTGGACAATGCCCATTGAGGGTAGATAATAAAATTACTCGTAATAGATGTACGTGCTTCCTTTTTGACGTTCAACTGAGAACGTCAAAAAGTTTATGATAAAATAATATAATGTAACACAGAATACAGGGTTTACAACTTTACAGTAATATTGGTTTATGTCATATTTTTTTAACATATCGAAATAATAAATGAATTGTATTAAATATACTTTGAGTCCCGAGAAAGGACCAAGGATAGTTTTTTTAGGGTTCCGTAGTCAACAAGGAACCCTTATAGTTTCGGTCTGTCCGTCCGTCTGTCTGTCTGTCCGCGGTTTTGCTCAGAGACTATAGGACCTACAAAGCTGTAATTTGGCATGAATGCACATATTAATAATGGCAACAAAATGGTACATAAAATCTTAAAAAAAAATATTTTTTTATGGTACCTTCCATACACATCAAGCGGGGATGAATATTTTTTTTCGCGTCCACCCCATCGTGTGGGGTGTCGTTGGATAGGTTTATTAAAACTATTATGAGTATTCATAGATCATTTTCCGATTTAGGGATCCGTTTGTGAAATATTAAGTTTTAATGTGGAAAAAATCGTTAGGGTCCAGTGTCCCCCCCTTCTACCAGCTAAACGGTTGCTTCTGGAAATGTCAAAAAATTCACGGGAGTAGGAGATATGCTGAATTTAAAAGGAAAACTATCACGGCAAAGAAGACTTCACAAGTTATTGAGTAATAGTCGATCAACTAAAAAATGTATTCGGCGAAGTATAAAGGAACTTTTCGTTCAAATTCCTTTGAAAGTAACTGAGACGATGTTGTTAGTAGTGTAAAACACGTTATAAATGTACATTCATTGACCACACAAAATTAAAAAAAAAAATAACTAGCGGTATTACAGAACCCAATATTCCGCGTGGCCCGACACGCACTTGGCCGGTTTTTTAATAATCGCCATCTCAATCGACGTCTGCCTTGGGTAATTTACGAGATTTTCCTTCTTAACGTTCGTGATAACTTGCATTTGTCCATCTTGGGCCAACGTGTAGAGGCCGCAAAACTAAGCTGTAAACATCAATACAAACAAATCTTTTGAACTTTGGACATTATCCAGATATACGAAATTTACTATAACAGCTTCGATAGAAATAATTTATTTAACTTTATTCATTCTTAAACCTAGACTTGGCAGTCGAAAAATTATATAAAGCTGTAGAAGCCAAATATTTTAGGAAATACTCGTGCATTAAAGCACTAGAAATATTTCGTTGCTTATATTTAATTATATTAAACTACACCTTCTATTTTATCGCGCTTAGGGTGCCCCGGTTCTTTGGTGAAAAACTACGCCGTGGCACCCCTTTCCTAGAATATAATTAGTGTCTTCTCAAAAAACTTAATCTAAATCGATTCATGGAAGGTATGAAAAGGTAATAAACATATTTTCTAATGTATAAAATTTAATATTGTTCTTAATATTTAGATTTTTCTATAACCAAAATAGGGTAATATGGTATTAAGTAAATGTTGATTATAAAATTATATTTTGAAAGTTCAGAAATAAGTGAAATAAACACAACTGTGTTCTAAATCCTCTGTTGACCAAATAAATTAACAGAGTAAATAGTACGAAGTTTATAAACTTATCAAACAAGTTCAAACACATCACGAAGGAGGCTTTTCACACAAATTTTAATTAAATTTTGGGATGAAGTCGACAAGTATTTTAAGGAAGGTAACGATCGGTATTCCTAATTCCTAATATTACTAAGAAATTATTCTTATTAACAACATTTTTAAGTAACCTAGATAAAAATATACTGTGTCACTCTCAACTTACACGAATCTTAAGGTTAGCTTACGTTGCAGCGTGATTGCGATGCTTTTTTAAAGTTGAGGCATTGGAAACAGATCTGGGCCTGTCCATGTGGACAGGCCCATGTCACATGCCCATGTTACGACGTCGTCAACGTGGAACGGTGCGGTAACGTCATGGTAACGTGGCACGGTACGTTGTCGTGAAGTGAAAATGTACGTCAACGTAACGTAAAATGCACGTCACGATGTAGCAACATTGTACGCCATCACGCTTTGTAAGACTGCTACATTCTTCACTACTTAACTAGATAGATTGTCTAGATAGACCGCACAGTGCGTATTCTGCTTCTGCTATTGTTAAGAAGGTGGAGAGAGAGATTTAAGAAAAAGTTTTACTCTTTTAAAAAAAGAGACGTAAAATGTTACAACCACGTATAAAAGCTAGTAATGAATAAAATATAATAATGTATGTATTTTTTTAAGCTACCTAACCCATAGGCGGTTTCGAAACCTGACAAAATAAAAAAATCCGTCGCAAACAGAACCGATACAATATAATTTAAAATTCTATTACGACGGCAATGCTGCGGAAATATGCTCTGGGACACTTTTTAATTTTGTTTGGTTTCGTTTTTATTTGTAGAACGTTGGATAAGCGACACATTTTTATGATTTTAATTGAAAAATCTTAGTAGAGTTGTTAAGCGTATAAAGCCGTTTCATAGTTAAGAAGAGAATATTATTATAGTCTGAATTAAGAGACTTGCATTTCGTACAAAATTTGATCCTTTACATGAAGTTCTACAGTTTTGTCCTCACTGTAGGTACCTTTTTTCATCAAGGGCATGTGTTATAGCGCAGTCAACAGCGAACGTGAGGTATACGCATGCCCTCTGACCGTATCCAAAACTTTCGTTTTGTTCTATGTTGGCGTTGCGTTCGTTGTCGCATTCAATTATGAATGCGCCAATATGAAAGTTGAATGAAAGAAGATGACGAAAATTGAAGACGAAAGTGCACAGTGTGGCCATAGCTAATGCATTATCTCCCTGTTTGGACCTGCATCATAAAATCCAATCGAAAGTGTGTCTTTCTCTCTGTCAGTCTATTTGTCTATCTGTCTGCTACCTCTTCACACTAAAACCATGTAAGCTAATTATAATGAAAGGGGATACTTTGAGTCCTGTGAAAGGACATAGGATTATTAAGGCAGAAAATGATCCCCAAGAGATAAAAGAAGTTGCGGGCACCTGATTATTGTAAAGTTAAAACAACGCGTCACCTGTGGCTGTAACCTCTTGGTTGTTTTAACTTCCCCAGCAAAAGTTCCCGCCACACTCCCAACTCACGACATAACTCATTTACGTTCTGTTCGCAGTAGATAATATTTTCACAAAACAAATGTTTTCAACTTCTATTTGATGTGAAAAACTTCTTTTAAAACTCGTTAGCAGTTTTACGGTTTCATTGCAAAAGTTAAAAGGTTCTAAATTCAACGAAGAAAATAATTTTCAGGGACACCGTATTTAAATAATGAGTGATGGCTACGTTTAATAAAACATTATAGTAGATTTATTTTTATAATCTTTTTAATGAAAAAATATTTTGAATTTTTTTTGTTTTGATAAAACTTGAGAATGGCTGAACCTATTTTGCTAATTTTAGTGTTAAAATATTCGTGAAAATCCAGGGAAAAGGTCATCTAGTAAAAAAAACACCTGTTGACTTTTTCAATTATTATTCTGGCAGTTACTACCAAAATATGATGTACTGGAACGTACTAAAACTAAACCCATTGTTTTTGTCAAGCCAATTTAAAAAGTATGAAATATTTGCTTTCACACCCAAAACTAGTTCTGCAACAAAACACGAGTGTGATGAAGCGCGTGATAAAAGGAAATAAAGTTAATTGGAGTACGGGCTACTATTGTGTAGCCACAGAACAAATAAAGTAGTATAATATATTTTTTATATTTTTGAACAGTGATGAAATAATTTTGCACGAATCCTATTATTATAAAAGTGGTAATAAATAATATAATATTATTATTTACGTGGATAAAAACAATATTTATTTCTTTTGCTATCTTACACAAACGTGACAATTTACATTAGCCTGTACATAAAAATAAAGGAAGATACTTTTACTTCCACTCCAGCTATCCTTCCTTCCGTCTTACGAATTTTCGATCAGATGTAGGTCTTAACGTGAGATTAAGAGCCTGTTTCACCATTTCCTGATAAGTGTCGGATAGGCTATCCACAACTTATCTGACCAATGGAGTATGGAGTATCAGTCAGATAAATTGTGGATAGCCTATCCAGCACTTATCAGAAAGTGGTAAAACAGTCCCTAGCATTTTCCACTTCTCCCCAAAAAGTGCACAAAAGAAGTGCACAATGCCGCTAAAGAAGTTTTCAGTTCAAAAACTCCAAACTTCCTGTTGCATAGAAGTTCACTATTGGTTTTCAACACGTTACCGAATAGTTGTGCTATTTACATACATTTTCATCCGCGAGCGCGTACTTTGTACTTCGTACATAGTTTGGTTAACATTAAACCGCTTTATTTCTAAGTAAGTATATAAATTTTGCTTAATTCAGCATTATGGCATAGCTAAATTAGTAGTGGTGAAATCGAAATGAACTTTTAAATAAACCCTGATTTTTTACACCTTAGCTGTTGAACTGATTTTGCTAAAGTTTTTAAAGTACTTAACATTTTAATTCCAACACTAATAAGTCTTAACATCCTTCTACGTCCTTTTGGACGTTGGATAATTTTTATCGCAGGAAATTATAATAGATTTTTTAGTTTACTTATATAAAATAATTATTTAATAAATAATTTTCTAATCCTAACCAGAATACGAGCCATAGCAAAATGGAGCAATGTTATGGTAATATTCTGTAATAGTTTTAGCTCAGGGTAACCAGTCCAATAGTCGACATAGCGACGTCGACCACAAATAGGCGATGGAAAATTAGGACATGTTCAGGCCTCTCTCTACTCTCCATGATTAACAACCATGATTGCCACTATGATATTGAAGGTGTCTATGCACAATCAAAGTCGATTCTTGGCAATCATACACGAATATGTTCGTGTACACTTTTGTAATAGCTTGTGTTTTCTATAGTTACTCGGAGATCGTACAGAAAAAATGGACAAAAAAAAAACAATTTCCACTTAGTAAACGCACAATGACTAATAAGGCAACGTCTTCTAGTAATATTCAAGAATTATAGTCGGGGCATTTTAATAGGCCACATTTGACATCTGTCAGATTAATTTCCATAGTGAGGTAAGCTGCGTAAAAACATCGACCAAAACAAATGAATCGATACGGACTTGAAATAAAATATTAGATTTTTATACGTTATTTGTTAAACCAAAAACAAAATCCTGTCCCATTATTACTTTAATTCAAGGAGCAAAATAAGACAAGAACATAATTTACAAAAAAAATGCATTTATTCCCTTGAATTATAATAAATGTTAAATTTAGTATTATCATTATTCATTTCACATAAATACGTGTTACTTTTCACAACGTGGTTATTATTTTATGGGGATATTTCGTTACAAGTAATCAATGCATCGCATATGCATCGATACTATTTATTTGCTTTCGATTTTTAGAGTAACATCCCTAGAGTTTAAAAAGAAAAAAGGTCAGCTGACGTAACATTGTATCGACGTGCAATTGTTAAGATCAGAATTTGTTTATTACGTTTAGAATTGTTTATCAGTAAAAGCAAATCGTTAAATAATTCGTATCGTTCATATTTACAATAAATATGTAATCGTAATTGAAAAAAGTTAATCAATTGTGCAGTTATAACAAAACGAAAATATTTATTTTTTATGCACGTCGCTACAAGGTTACGTTGTGCAATTTTGATGAACTGTCAAATGTGGCCTATTAAAATGCCTCGACTGTAGGAAGTCATTCTTTGGTGCCTGAGACAGAAGTCGTAAAAAGTTAAGTTTTTCAGTCTTTACTTTAGACGGTCACTACATGACGCCCCCATTACTCCTTTGCGTCAAAATTACACTTACACGTACATTTTTCTTGGTTAAAAAGTATCCTATGTCCTTTCCTTGACTTAAAGTATCTCCATATCTTTCAGCAAAATCGGTTCAGTGGTTTGGGCGTGAAGATCAGGCAGACACACTTTCGCATTTACAATTATATTAGCAGGTATAGTTAGGTACAATTAATATATATTCTGTGGTATAGCACGAGTATAGATATCTTAACACATACAAACGTACCCGTATAACATTAGCGATGAGGCATGTGTCTTTGTGGGTGAAATTAATGTGTGATCTTCGCTGTGAGGAACGGCTAACCACTTATCATTAATCAACGAATGGATTCCTCACCCTAATTGTCAGCTGGTGCCCGACATTTGAATGCTTTATATGAAACTAGATGTGTGAGGACCTGCTTATGCGTCTTTTATTTTAACCCTTGTACTAAAAGAAAGGACAGGGAATAAATATTATATATAATACTTGCTGTTGCCTGCGATTTCGTCCGCGTTAACATAGTATAATAACAAAGATGTATAGTTTTCCCCTTTTTGTGGTTTCTTATACAAAGGGTAAAAACGGGATCCTATTTAAGCAAACGTCAAACGCAAACGTCAATAAACTTTCATATTTCTAACTCAAGAAATAACGGACTTTCATTTAAACTTTACCCTAAAAAAACCCTACTCACCAAATTTCGTGGCTGTAACTTGAATGAATCAGTGAGTCAGTCAGTCAGTCAGGACATGTAATTTTATAAGTATAGATTATATTATATAGGCAAGACGACGGCCGCAACTCCGTTGCGCCAAAATTAGTTTATTGCGCGGGAACCGTACATTTTTCAGGATAAAAGTATCCCATGTCCTTACTACGTACGTAAGGACGTGTGGAATCTTTTTAAAATAGTTATTAAATACCTTCATTCAAAGCTCCAACAGCTCAATCACGAAAGTTTTCTATTCTTGAAAAGTTTTTTCTCGCTTTTTCATTACAATGTCGACTATGAGCTATGTCCACACTATGCGCTTTCGTCTTCAATTTTCACCATCTTCTTTGATTTCGTTTTGGCGCATTCAATAATTGAATGCGTCAACGACGTCTTTTTTAATAACAAAGCGAAAGTTTTGGATACGGTCAGAGGGCATGCGTCGCGGGCATGCCTCACGTTCGCTGTTGACTGCGCTATAACGCATGCCCTTGACGAACAGAAAAAGCTGGCACAGTCAAAAGCTATTGGGGACAAAAGTCATAACGCGAACCAACTTTCTACCTTTTAATAAAACTTGCTGCGTTCGTGAGGGGTGTCACAAGTTTCTTATTTTGTTGTTATTTTAGAAACCGAGTCTATTTCTGTACAGAAGTAATTCATTTAATTGTGTGATGGAAAAGTTACGAACGCCAACAAGTCATTGAGAAATTAGATATGTGAGTTTATATAACTTTTGGTGCTTGGGTCTGCATTGTGTTAAAGCGAATAACGCCAAAACCAATATTAAGTAGTAGATTTTTTCTGCTTTTTGTAATGTTTGGCACTAAAATTCTTATGTTTATAGTTATCAGTTTCTATTTTGAAATTTTGAAAACAAGTGTTTAAAAGAAATTACTTTAAAAATATCATTATTTTAACGCAATTGAGCGTGAAAGAAACCATTCAAAGCCCTAATAGGACCACAGTTTTGCACTATTTATACAGTGGCGAAGGCTTCAAAGAATGCAAAAGCCAGCATCATAGAGATTTGAATGACAAACTGATAAAAGAAGGATCTAAGAGAATAACAGGAATTGTTTTATAAGGAGCCCAGCTCGTTTTTAACTTTTTTTAATGATTTTTCTTTTCCATAATATGAAGATAAATTATCTAGTCACAGTGTTTGTGCGCGAACTCCTCCAAAACAGCTCAACCGATTTTAATGAAATTTTGGTATAAACATTCGTTAGGTCTGAGCATAGATTTTTATGTACTTTTTATATTGATGCTTTATATGGAAAAACAATATTTGCCGGGTTAGGTTGTAATATCTATAAATGGATATTTAATAAGCAAGACATGTGACGACGAATAGTATTCTGTCAGACACAGGCCCCACACAGCAAATCCTTTGATTCATTAGCGGCTGTATTAGTGGTGGGCATAATTAGTGGCGCCTTATTGATGAACCAACACGACTATTAACTACGCCACTGTCAAACCTACTAGTTTAATCTCGTATTAATTAATTAGTGTCTACGTTTACTGCTTATTAATAGGATTAGTAAATAGAAGTTATGGGTGCTATATGACTTCCGATTAAATCTCATCGAATCAAGTCTGTAAATCTAAATAATATTATTGTATGTTTAAGTAACGTGAAAGTCTTTTTGAGGACTATTTTATGTATCACATAGATAGCTTATTTTAAAGCTCAATTAGGGCTCTGTGCGGCAAGCTTTCTTCTAATAGGGTGCAGTAATTCCCAAAGCTATCTTAGTCAACCCCAGGGGTCCACGGGATACTCGACGGGGGTTTAGGATGGGTGTGATGAAAAATGGGGGCCCACAATCGTAAGCGGGGGTGTATGTACAATGGAAAAAATTTATTCATAGGCAGTTGACGGACCTACGTTATTTGGTCCGATTAAATGTCAATTCAATGTTAGCTGTGATTTATCGGCTGGGTTTGACTTAACGCGACCAAATTTCACATAATATCTTCCATCTGCCTAGGAATCAACTTCTCTGATAGTACAAAATTCAAATTAAGGACTAAATTTTGGCCTGACTTCTCCTATCAATATCATCAAATATTTTAAAAAGCTCAGCAATGTATCTGCAGGGAGTCGACTGGATCCAGAAAAATTTTGAAAGTGGTCTAAAAATGTTTGGGAACCTCTGGTCCAGTAAGTCACATAATACATGTATTATAACTTGTATTATGTTCGTGAAGTATGTAAATAAAGTTATTTCGAGAGCTCCGAGATTTACATCTCGTACATTCCAAATTACGTTTGTTTCGGAATAAACTTTTGTCAAGTTACGTATATCGCTGCGAGCGCACAGATACTAATGATTAATATTCGATGTATGTTTTTTAAGAAACTAGATGACCCCCGCAACTTTGTTGCGCTAAAATTCGTTTATCGCAAGGGACCGTACATCTTTTCGATATCAAAAGTTTAGTATATCCTTTTTTGGAAATAAAGTATTTCCATAGCGAATTTCAGCAAAATCGGTTCAGCGATCTGGCGTGAAGAGGTAACAATCGCATTTATAATATTAGTAGGGATGTAATAGATAATTGAAAGTACTTATAACCTAAGTAATGAACTTAAAACTGAAGAATAGAAATTATTATCCCTTGAAATATTTAAAATATTGTTTTCAACGACAAATATTACCTACTGAAATTTAATGGATCATCAGTAAATATGTCTGAGTGCAGCCGCCGGCCATTAAAGAAACAAAATCATCTAACTTATAGTGCCTATACTAAGCATTTCTTCAAATCACGCACAAGTCACATGCAAAATCGTGTAACAATCAGGGATGTTGCGGATCCCGATTTTTTCACATCCGCAGATGCAGATGCGGATTTTCAGAGGTTCACATCCGTGGATGCAGGACGTCCAAATCTATGCGGATACTCCGCATTTGCGGATACGGATGCGGATATTCGCAACATCCCTGAATTACAGATCTATTACGTCCATTCTGTTTACCGGCTTAAATCTCTTCCGAACAATTTTCAAGTTCAAAATTGCAAACATTGACAAATTTGACAGATAAGTTAAACAAAAGATACGAAAAACCATTTACATAAAAGAGACAGTTCTATTTTTAAACGTCGAATCGTATCGCTGTCTCTTTCTCCGCCTAAGCTATGATGAAAATTCGATTTTTTCCAGATTGTTCGAAAAAATAATTGAAAATGTAAATAAATTAAATAATCGAGGTATATATAATATATTTATTGCAATCAAGACTTTTGAGTCATAATTGGTACATTTTCGAAACACGCACTCGGATCCTATATAAATATTGTATATAAATGAAGAACAATATGGTCTATAAAATCTTTAATTTTTTGTGAGTACGCGGGGATGATTATTTTTTTCGCGTCAACCCCAAGGGTGGTCTGGAATAATCCACGAGAGTAGGAAATATGCTAAATTTAAAAGAAAAACTATCACGGCTAAGAAGACTTCATAAGTTATTGAGAAGTGCAAAGGAACTTTTTGTTCAGATTCCTTTAGACGCAATAAGATGATATTGTTAGTAGTGTAAAACACGTTATAATTATTGTATATTCATTGACCATACAAAACCTAAAATTGGCTGTACTACGGAACCCTCTATTGTGCGTGGCAGATACGCACTTGCCCAGCTTTTTCGCTCCCATTAGCTTTGTCCACACTGTCTTTTTTTGTTCATCAAGGGCATGCGTCATAGCGCACTCAACAGCGTACGTGAGGCATGCCCGCGACGCATGCGCTCTGACCATATCCAAAATATTCGCTAAGTTCTATTTTTTCTGAAATTTCTTATGAGCAAATTAGCCGCACATATTCCACCCAGCAAAACGTTCCTGTCGCACATGTTACAAAGCTGACAGACACTGAAACTGATAGACAATGTTGGCGTTGCGTTCGTTAACGCATCAAATTTGGATCCACAGAATATCAGGGACTGTGGTTTATCCATAGTCGTTTTACCTGAGTGGACTCCATTTCAGTGGCTTGAGCATTACACCTCCTGCCTTCCCATGATACTCTTGCTAACTTATCTTTTTTACCTGTTTGTTACCTCTTACCTATTTTTATTTTTTTGTTTGTTTGTTGTTAATTCTTAGTTAGGCTAGTTACATTTCATACTGCTTGGTATTTTCATGTCAACTTCATTTTAACTGTGTGTTAACGTTTTATTTTGTAAAGTAGCGTGGTGTAATGCCCAAAGTTCTTGAATAAATGTTTATTATTATTATTATTATTATTATTATTATTATTATTAAATTATTGAAATTTGAAAGCGCCAAACGAAAGTTGAATACAAAGACGAAAACGCATAGTATGGACAATGGACATAGCTATCGGTCATATTGTCGCGCAAACGGCACGGGCTATTCCCGCTTTTTTTTGTCGCAACTCGTATGACATTCGCATCCGCATAAAAATACGCATTGACTTAATGCGGATGCGGATGCAGAGGCGGATGTCCAAATCTATGCGGATGCGGATGCGGATATTCGCAACAACTCTGGTAACAATTAACAAAGTTTTAGCTTAGGCCTGTACCTAATAGTAGGGGAGGTAGTGCTAGCGTTCGCAAAGTCATTTCATACCGACCAAATTTTTGTCCAGGGGTAGCTTAATATTTATTAATCAATATAATCAGCGTCAGTCGCCACACCCGTGGTGGAATGTTAACTGAGAGTATTTCAAAGTTGTAAAAAAAAAATAGTTGCGAAAAGTGAATTTATACCGAATGAAACTTTGATTGATGATTATTGAGGTCATGTTTAACCAAAAAATCACCGTCAGCCGTATTGCAGACGGGGGATTCAACGTCAGTCGCGTTACTGAACATGTTAAATTTTTTTTGAATTAAAGTCATTTTATACCGTACAAAATTTATACAGGTGAATGTTTCTACTTTGTAAATATTAATTAAAACTGTCAGTCGCTAATACGATGGTGGAAAAACCGTCAGCCAGCGATATAAGTTATGATCAATATAGCCCTACTTCGCGCTCAATGTATCCTAGGGCGTCGCGTAGACGACATTTCCACCTGCAAACATTCAGCTGACACCGATTTTCGTTTAAATTAACCATAAAATTATCTCACATAGGAATTTTAAGTAATTAATTCGATAGTCAATACTTGTGAAGAAGAATTATATACATCAATTTTGAGATGCTCTCAATTTTTATTCCACCCATTATGAAGTGGCTGACGATCAAAGCTGTTATGTATTAGTGGAATACTATTATTGTAACGATTTTCGCTCGGTATGAAATTACTTTTTAAACTGAGCGCGACCTCCCCTACTATAAGCTGCATTTCTTCAAATCACGCACTAGTCACATGCAAAATCGAGTAACAACTAACAAAGTTTTAGCTTAGGCCTGCACCTAAGTTCGCGTAGTGTATATATTCTTTGCCTAAGTTGCATTTCTTCAAATCACGCACTAGTCACATGCAAAATCGTGTCACAACTAACAACGTTTTAGCTTCGTACACATATCCAGACATATCTAAGCATTCCTTACTGAAATCACGCACTAGTCACATGGCTTGTCGGCTTTTCACCTGGTTTCAGTATTGAGGGCGAGTGATCCGCGAGGGAAATGAGGACGATCCCCACCATTCCCGGCTCCCGCCGCATTGTCTACGCGATTGTTGATCGACAAAACTGGGAATGAAATTATCCGAAGCACGCATTGTGATAAAACCTCTATAGGGGTTTTATCCTAAAAGTGCTCTAACAGCTTTTAAATTTTATGGTATTCTTTTCTATTTAAGTATGTGTTTAGACTCTAGAGGATTCTTGTATTTATAGTAGTCTATAATTAATGATTTTGAATATGGCGAGAGTCCAAATGGACGGGATTACTTTAAAAAAAGTAGGAACGCAACCATTGCATTAAGTTGCCGAATGTACGTACGTATGTGCGGCGTGTTTGCGTTCTTGAACCTTGTCTAACTGCAAGCGTCCTTATGTGGCTATATATATTATATTAATAAAAACATTATAATCTTATATATAAAATTCTTGTCTTATATATATAAAATTCTCGTGTCACAATGTTAGTTAACGTACTCCTCCGAAACGGCTGTACTGATTTTCACCAAATTTTATATGCATATTCAGTAGGTCTGAGAATCGGCTACTGGGTACTTTTTATTTTAATAAGTGTATTTGTTAAATAAATAATAGTAAATTATTACAACTCGAGACTGACGGCGACCATTGTTTGTGCGAAGGGATAGCGATCGACGTTGCCATGGTGACATACTTATTTAGTCACTTCAATAAAATAATATGGCAAATATATCACTTATAGCAAAGCTGCGTTTGCCAGGACAGCTAGTATCTTGTCTTATCTTATAATATATAAAATTTCCCTGTCACAATGTTAGTTACCGTACTCCTCCGAAACGGCTTGACCGATCTTTATGAAATTTTATATGCATATTCAGTAGGTCTGAGAATCGGCCAACATCTATTTTTCATACCAAAAAACCCAAAAATTATTTATATGGCAAAACAACGTTTGCCGGGACAGCTAGTAATTATATAATAATGTCACATTTTCAATCACATATCTAAAGCATACTATGAATTCGGTAGGTACATAAATAACCTGCAAATTGTAGTTAACAATTGGGACTATTCTATCTCATACCTAATCCAAACCAAGGGCACTAATATTATAATCAGTGATTAGGAAAAATTAATTTCCAAGTTCATCGTCTTAACCCTTGAGTTAGAGTTTTACAGGGCGTAGTCATGCACTGGAATCCAGCGATGTCATTTGCATTCTAAAATGGCGACCCGGTGACACCGTTCTTTTAACTTTAAATATAGGTTATGGTTGTTGTATAGATCATACCGAGATCTATAGGAATAACTGTATAGGAATATATTCTAATATCTCCCATGGAGAATGCATTGCCAGTTGCTAACTTCACTGAAACCAAGCCAGCTACTTATGCAGTAGTATTTTTTACAGTACAGACACTACATAGACACTATCTATTCCTTTAGTCTTAATAGGCGCATAATTCCTGTAGCATAATAATATAAAAGAGACGAAAGTTAGATAACAATATAAATGACGTGTATTTTGTTCTTTGCAAAATAACTACTGACGAAATAGTATAATAGCATGGCAATCATACAATATGTAAGTATTTAATAAGTCCATAGTCCAAAATGTTTTAGATTACTTACTACAATAATTACTTCTTATTCCGAAAAAGTGAAGTTTCCAATGTATACTGTATAACGGATAGATCCAATGTAAAGGTAGTAAATTAATAGAACCATACAGCCATTGGGCTTTATAAAAGCAGTATTCAGAACTCTACGCAACACTTTTAAACAAAAGCACATTGTTTTAAATAAAATCTAGTCAATTAATGGAACTATAGGGCCCAATGGCCAAAGCAGTATTTCTAAATACTGCTTTGGCCATTGGGCCCTATAGTTCCACTAATTGCTCTACGCAAAGTTTCTAAACAAAAGCACATTGTTTTAAATGAAATGTCGAAATATATTTGTAACAAGCAGGGACGTGAGATCGGAGGCATTATTATTATTAGTGGAGGAGGCGTTATTACATCATCAGGAACATGGCGCTCATTTTATATTTTCAAAGTAATAATCTACCGTGTTCTTTGATCAAGATATTTCTAATTAAGTAGTACAATGTGACGTAATATTATTACGAAGTTTATAAAATATAATATAATTAATATTGTGAGAGAAACAATTTTGCAAAAATATCTCAAGCGTGTGTTTATCTTTTTCACAAATTAATATTTTGTGGCTTAGAAGCCATAATTAATGGTACGAAGGCACAAGACTAGTCCTAGAATTTTCTAAATATTTAAAGTTTTACTTCTCGCCCAGTGGTTTGGACTATAGACAAAATATATTGAATTTACACCTGGGGCCTGAGTCAAGACGAATTCGTAATCGCTTCGTTATAGAATCGCCGATCAAAATGTGTGGAATTGACATGAGACGAGTAGAACGTCAACGTTATATTAATGAACGCTTATGTCAATTCCATACATTGTCATTGGCGATTCTATAACGAAGCGATTACGAATTCGTCTTGACTCAGGCCCCAGCGAGGTAAAGAACTCCTTCCTTCGATCGCGGATTCTTGGAACTCTATTGTTCTCGCGGCCACATGTGGCCGCTTGGGAGTTGAAGCGTTAACCCAGTAACTGCAATAATGTCAGTCTTATACTTGCTATCTCACATTCTGACATTTAATGATTATTAACTTTATCTTAATTAAATTAAAGTGATGATTGCAGCCGTTAAAAAGAGGAACCAGTTTTCTCTAGTGCTTACACAAAACCATTATAAAATTAATGTCATTATCCAGATCTTTCGTCACAGTTTATAAAACATGTTAACAAAAGAATCATTGTGGAATTTTCAAAGTATATTTTGCGTAGCGGGAAGTAACCGACATTGGGCGTTTGCACACTGCACGATAACGACACGACACAATACCACAGAATAGAGGGCCACCGCACATATTATACAATTTCAAGTTAGCTGACTATCGTACAAACTAATTTGCGTAGTGTCACTTTTGTAGTATTGAATGCACCCAAAATATTCTCCTTTCTTTTCGCCTTCGTTTTATTAGTGCCACAATAAAACGCATTTTACGCATTTTAACACACACGTCGCTAGGCTAGCAACACCGTTACCAACATCTAAAAGTCTGCCGGCTGGCAGCGTACACGATGAAGTTGTCCAATTAAATTGTGACACTACGCAATTTATTTTGTACGATAGTCGGCCATTTTGAAATTGTATATGTGCGGTGGCCGCTGTGGTATCGTGTCGTGTCGTTATCGTCGCTGTGTGAAAACGCCCATTGACAGGCGAGTTTTGCCCGAGTTGGATCTCAAGCCGGATATGCTGCTATCTTGTGCCTTATTATGGAATGTTTACAAAAGAATCATCCTTTGAAAATATGCTAGATACTATTATGATTTCGATGCGTTATTTCAATATTTGTTTAGTTTATATAATGTAGCCTTTAGTAAAACCTTTGTAGTTTAGACGTCGTTTATTTGACTATGTTATCTAATTTTATATCACAAAAATAAAAATGTTGTGTGCATAGAACAGATTACTCGTAAAGACTGAAAAAAAAACATTAAAAGTTCATAATATTTTGGGGAGCAAAATTATTGCAATTAATTTCGCTTATATTTCCTGCCAATAATAATACAAATAACTAACGTCGAATTAGAATTTACCTAAATAATAATTGTGTATTATTACAATGATTTATGAAATTTCATCAAATTCGATAATTCGGAAAACATGACACTTGAACTAATGTAGCACGCGGCTCTTAATTGTTAATTGGTCTTTTGTATCTGCGAAATTGTTGAAATGCAGTTAATAACAGACAAGTTCACTCTAAAAATTTTTATTCGTTCAATCAGTGTGGATTTGATTGCTACGAAAGAGTTCGTATCTCTTTATTGCAGTATTTCATGTATTGGGATGTATTTTTTTATGTGACACCGTTCCTTTTATTTTTATTTTTAGTTAGGTACTAATATTATAATCATGGACGTAAAAAAAAGGCAGATGGAGTCTTGTGCACGGCACTGTGTCTTCAGAGTCGGCCACGCACACATTCTTACGCCTGTCAAATGGCCGGACTAGCGTAAGAATGTGTGCGTGAATATAATATTACTAATTCATAATAAATTTGTCATAGCAACCCACAAAAAGTGCCCAAAAGCTGAGGATGTTCAAAAAGAAAAGAAGCTATTTGTTATCGATAATTAAAAAAAGTTGTGACTTACCTCAATCCCTCTCATAAATTTCTTTCGCCGAAAATTTGTTTGCATATTTCGTAAATACGGTATAAGTTTTTTAATATTTTTTATTAGATTCCGACCGTATTGTTTTCCTTATTTCTTACGGGGAAATTTTATGTTCGTTTTACGACCAGAAGCACTACGAGTTTGAGCTATAAACCAAATTCCTATTTGTGTTTTAGGAGGTGGCCAGCATTTGCTAGTGGTAGTATCTGGTAGCCATGCATTAATGTGCATCTATAATTAAGTCAATGGCTAATACATTTAGCTTGTGCACTAAACGCAGGGTAGCAGAGTAAGAGCATTAATAGACTTATTAATTACTAGGCCCTCAACTCCATTGCTCCAAAATTCATGTTTCACGCGAGAACCTTACACTTTGTCGGAATAAAAAGTATCCTATGTCCTTTCCCGGGACTCAAAGTATGCCCAAATGTAATACCAAACAGCAAAATCGGTTCAGCGGTTTAGGCGTGAAGAGTTAACAGACAGACAGGCAGACACACTTTCTTATGATAAATCGAAATCACTGTTAGCAATCACCGATGAATCGTCGAAAGCTGAAGCAAATTGAAAAATCATTTGAAAACAAAATCGATACAAATATACCGACGGTTTAAAAGTGGGAGATAATCGAGGACCAGTCCCAGGGACCCTATATTCTCATGACTCGAATTAAATATCGTTTCGATCGTAGGCTACCACACTCGTGTGTGACAAGGCTGTGTTTCTACCTGCAAGCAAACTCGCGAGTTTCTTGCAATATTGTTTACATTTCATACAAATTCCTGCAATTTATTGCTGCAATAAATGTTGCGCGAGAAGCTCGCGGATAAATGCTATACGAAACTAGACCGTATAGTATCTGCGGTGACACGCAGCGAGATCTGTCGCGAGTCCTCGCAGACATATTGTTTAGACATGCTGTCGCAACTACTCGCAGGAAGTGCTTGACAAATTGCCGCGACAGCACTTGCTACGGGGTTTACATTTGCAAGCTGCTGTTAGACAGACTGTCAGACACTTCTCGCGACAGTTGTCTTGCAGGTGGAAACACGGCCTTACATGAGACAGGGATTCGATATGTTCCGAAAGTTAATCCAGTTGGATGGGCAGTGCTCATGACGTGTTGAGACGTCTAAATTCGCCGCCGTCTTTTGATTCGTTTTGAAATATACGTGCATTGAAGACATTGTTGCCATGTCGTTTTGTTACAGTCAGAGCACTGGCTAATACACTGGGCCTTATTTTGGAACCCAAGCCCAATGTGCATGCGAGTGAGACAGCTGCTCGAAAGAACATTCGAGGCACGAGAATAGGCCCCTGAGCCGAACATCAAACAAACTCCGAAGTCCGGGCTTCGGACTCTCTCCGGTATCAGATCGCAATGGCTTCAATAAGCATTGATATTATTACGAGCGCTTCTGACTCTGTATATTTCGTTTTAATTTGTGTTTATCAGTTTCCGACCTCAATTTTTGTGTACATAGTAAATTAAAATCGAGTTGGGCTCGAAAATTAAAAGTTCCATTTCGAAGTGTGTATTTTCATGTTTTCGTGTCACCAGTATAATTGCGAGATGATTGGGAATTTTCGGTGGGAATTAGAAGCTGTAACAGCATTTTCGTTTACTTTTTAGGGTCTCTCTAACTCAAGTTTCTACTATCACGGTAAGCTAATAAATTCAGCATTCAACAGACTTCGTAAAAATACAAAATTTTGAAATAAATCATTACTATACCTACTATAATTGACAACTCATTAATAATTGCTAAAATCGGCCAGGCCAGATCTTAACGAGGGCACAAACATACATATACTACTGAATTCTACTTTACCCTTCCTTTTGGCTTCGCCGTAGTCGGGCAAAAATTAAATGCTACTAAATTTTAATCTTAAGAATTTTTGACCACAATTCTGACTCGATTTCAACATTTTTACCCAACGAACCAAATAAAAGTGCACCCTCCGATAACGATCCTGACTCGATTTGAGCATTTTTACCTATATCAATAATAGTAGTTTCACGGCAAAAACATGATGACCATGCAGTTTGAATGGTTCTTAATTCGTAACAAATTGGCGCGCTGATCGATGTTGGAGCGACAATGGGCAGTGACCGGTGGAGTGCTCAGCTCGAGCACTCTGTACTTAAGCACTTTAAGCCTTCGAGTTGCTGCCGATTAAGTGTTTCGCTAGCTTTGAATAAACTAGTGTTATTCCCTTTACAAAGTCTCTTGTATAGGTAGGTACATATTAATCCCCCGATCGTGGAAAAAACGAGACACAATAGATTTGTATTGTTATCGCGGTCGCATGCGACCGCTTGGGGCTTGAAGCACTAAAAGAGGAGGTGACTATTATCAAACTCTAACGACTTTACTTAAAATAGGTTTAATGACTACTTAACTTGAACTTATGATGAGTTTGACAGGTAATGTACAAAGTGTGTGACTACGAGTTTGAGAATTTGAGCATCACTTCGTCAATGATGCGTAAAATAACAATTTGAAACAGAATAAAATCTACACTTATATTATGAATGCGAAAGTGTCTGTCTGTCTGTCCGTCTGTCTGTATGTTACCTCTTTACACCCAAACCACTGAATCGATTTTGCTGAAATTTGGTATGGGGGACGATTACGACGAGACATACTTTGAGGCCCGGGAAAGGACATACGAGTAGGATACTTTTTATCCCGGGTTTTACGCGAGATAAACGAATTTTGACGCAACGGAGTTGCGGGCGTCATCTAGTGTTATTACATAATATTATGTATTTAAAAGTTTGTACGGATTTAGTACGGATCCCTCGATTCACAAGTTCCACTCACGCTTGGTATTTTTTTGTTACCACAAGTAATATTATAATGCATATTGTGAAAAAACATGCTTTTTACGATGCTCTCATTTTCGACACGCATTTTGCGAAGTCGTAAATTTTATCGCCGAGAAAAACCGACATTAAATTCTAAATTATCAACCAATTTTTCCTTAAATAAATACGAGGAAACCTTTACATAATTTCCTTCAGATATTCCAGTAATAAACGGTGGCGTAGCTAGGTAACCAAGAACCTCGGGGGAAAAATAAAATAGGGCACCAAACTAGCGGCGATTGAGACATATTTTGGTGGACATGGCCAATTGAATCTTGTTAAAATCTTTTATAATATATTTGCACTAGTATCTATGTTCTCTTGACTAAAATTTACTTTAGAAAAAAAAAATATTCACAGCCGAACATATAACCTCCTCGTTTTTTGGAAGTCGGTTAAAAAAAATTAAGAACCGGCAAAATATCAACTAAGTACATAGTTTATATTGTTTGTAAGTCAGAGACGTAGGCCATAGCGCCTCCGGGGTACCGCCTCTTGCCCCTAGCTACGCCACTGAGACGAAGCTACATTTTCTCAATTATAAATCGCCGACGATTAGGAGAAGCGAGGACAATATGGCCGGTTCATTTCATTAATATCTTACATTGTCACTCGCAGCGAGCTGCTGAAGGCCATCTATCCTCGACATTCTCAGAATATTGTCCACGTGAAAGACGATTAGATTATTATACAGTTAGTTCTGTATTTATATTTACTTCGTCGTCAAATGAATAAGGAACTCTATTTACATCTTAGGCTTTGTCCACATCTGTAGAGATCAACTACGATAACATGGCGCGCCCCTCCAAAATTCAAAACGTTTGATGTGTGTTGTCTTGCGCGGTCGGCTAGTAATGATTAGTTGACCAACAAATCTTGGTAATAAGTGACATTAACTGAAATATTACGTGTACTGTGATTGGTTGAATACTTACTACATACAAACTCTTTCATAAGGATATGACTACACACATTGAAACAGTCATTTGGAGGGGCGCGCCATGTTATCGTAGTTGATCTCTATCATGATCGCGTATCAGATCTCTGTCGCGTATTATCGAAGCGTATCATGATCGCTAGAAATGTTCGCGATGATCGCGATCATTTTGCGTCCACACTAGCCTGGACCGTTGGGCAAGGATCACCACAGAATGGGTACCTGACGATGGACAACGCCGCCGTGGCCGGCCTCGAAAAAGATGGCGCGATGACCTAGAAAAAAACGAGCCAGGTTGGCCTATGGCTGCGTTGGATCGAGAGAATTGGAAGGCTTTGGGGGAGGCCTTTGCCCAGCAGTGGGACAGCATAGGCTATTAAAAAAAAAACTAGCGATCATGATACGCTTCGATGCTACGCGACGGAGATCTGATACGCGATCATGATACAGCTGATGTGGACAAAGCCTAAGAGTAACTTAACATTTCAACGCGAAAAAGGGGTTACCGAGCATTCAAAATAGTCTTTCTTATCACAACTGCATCCTAGATGTGTGTAAGTGCCTTGTATGATTGTGCCTTGTGATTATGTACTGTGTGATCATGAACTACGCAATTTTCAACAGACGTAATAATAAAATCGGTGATCTTATTTGTTCAAAATTCGCTATTAAAAAAACAAATAAATCCATATTAACTAAGTACTGTTGATTATTTCCTACCGATTAATCTCGTGTCCCCTACGATGTGTCAGCGAAAAACGTACAGCCGATAAAATATATACTAGGGCGAGTCGAGGAAAATGAATATCATCTACCTCATTTGTTCGTATACGATCTACCATAGTATAAACATAGATAGTAACTAGATGTCAACCGCAACTCCTTTGCGCCAAAACTCGTTTATCGCGCGGGAACCGTACATTTTCCGGGACAAAAAGTATCCTATGTCCTTTCCCGGGACTCAAAGTATCTCCATGCCAAATTTCAGCAAAATTGGTTCTGCGGTTTGAGCGTGAAGAGGTAACAGACAGACAGACAGACAGACACACAGACAGACACACTTTCGCAAAGCCGAACACACGAGCCAAATTTAAAACGGTTGAAGTATGGGAGTTACATTTCCTGTAGTTTTGTTATTCGTAGGTTATACCGTATTATTCCAATGCCTTCTGATGGTAGCTGCATTTTCCATTCGCTTGAATTTTCTTTGTTTTATTCGTCTGATACTCAAGTCTCAACAAGGCTTAGGGGCTGTTTCCCCACTTCCTGATAAGTTTCAGATAGGCTATCCATAACTTATCTGATAGATGAAGTATCTGCCAGATAAGTTGCGGATAGCATAGCTGACACTTGTCGGGAAGTGGTGAAACGACACCTTAAGGTTGCGAATTGCCATTGAATATAGTCGAATATTATGGATGTTTGAACTGGAAAGATGAAGGTGTCTACCCTTGCTCGGAAAGTTTTCTTTACAAAAAGTAGTGATATCCCACCAAAAACATAAATGTAAAAATGCTGAGCCAAGTTCCATACAAACATTATATTTCTTGTCCATGGACTTCGCCGTAAAAAGGATGGAGATCTAAATGAGTGCCATGTTCCATGGAAAAACGAAATAAGTACGTATAGGAACCAAATAACATTATGAACAAATAATAGAGTATATTTCTTTGCTTTTTTGAATATCTTAGATAACAATTGATGTTATTTAAATAGTGTGAGATCTTAAACTAGATTAGATTTTACTTGGCTAGTTTTCATCAGAATTAAAATGTTCAATAACTTTATGAAAAATGACTGACGTAATGAAAACTGGCCAAGTTAGATCTAATCTAGTTTAAGATCTCACACTATTTAAATAACATCAATTGTTATCTAAGATATTCAATAAAGCAAAGAATACTCTATTATTTGTTCATAATGTTATTTTATCCTTATACGTACTTATTTCGATTTTCCGTGGAACTTGGCACTCATTTAGATCTCCATCCTTTTTACGGCGAAGACCATAGACAAGAAATATAATGTTTGTATGGAACTTGGCTCAGCATTTTTACATTTATGTTTTTGGTGGGATATTACTATTACCTTACTTGTACCTTTTTTAGGGTTCCGTAGCCAAATGGCAAAAAACGGAACCCTTATAGATTCGTCATGTCTGTCTGTCTGTCTGTCTGTCCGTCCGTATGTCACAGCCACTTTTCTCCGAAACTATAAGAGCTATGATATTGAAACTTGGTAAGTAGATGTAGTCTGTGAACCGCTTTAAGATTTTGATACAAAAATGGAAAAATTATAAAAAAAATTAGGGTACTACAACCATAGGTACGACTGAAACAAAAAAAAAAATTTCATCTCATCTATGCGTGTGGGGTAATTATGAATAAGTCTTTGAAAATCATATTAAGGTTTCTAATATCATTTTTTTCTAACCTGAATAGTTTGCGAGCGAGACTCTTCCAAAGTGGTAAAATGTGTGTCCTCCCCTCTAACTTCCAAAGTAGGGACATGATAAGTCTAAAAAATATATGTGATGTATATTACTATAAAAACTACCAACGAAAATTGGTTTGAACGAGATCTAGCCAGTAGTTTTTTTTATACGTCATAAATGGTAAACCTTAATTTAACTTTCATTAAATCAACTGAAATATAAAAATAAATCAAAAACCTCTTAATTTCATAAAAATAAACCTTATTGCTGCTGCGGAACCCTTCATGGGCGAGTCCAACTCGCACTTGGCCGGTTTTTTTTGTTTTGAACTTACCCCGACTACAAACGCTTAATAAACATTAAACAGTCATAAGAGTGTCATATAGTACAGAATAACGCAGGATAATGTTTGATATTTTCCTCAACACCCTCCCAAAATATTTTCGTCCTTAGAAACTATGTAACGTAGAAACAAGATACTAAAGTGGTACTTAATTCAATTGTATTGTACGAATGTACCGTAATGTTGCCCGGTGGAGTTCCAAATGGAGCTATAATTGCTTCTACTGACGCCGATTCTCCTCAGTGTTGCTAGTTCTTGGATTTTGGTATTTTGTCTTAGTAAAACTTAATTGCTTGAAACTAGATGAAGGCTGCAACTTTTTGTGAGGAAATTCGATCATCACGCGGGAACCGAACATTTTTCCGGGATAAAAAGTATCCTATATCCTTTCCCAGGACTCAAAGTATTTCCATGACAAATTTCATCATAATCGTTTCAGCCGTTTAAGCGTGAAGAGGTAACAGACAGACAAACACATTTTCGTATTTAAAATGTAAGTATGAATTTTGATATTGAAGGTTTGAACAGCTTTTTGCTGCCTCTTCAATTTGGATTGATTGACCATATTCAATTAATTGTAGACGCATAGAGAGGTGTGTATATTTGCAGGTGATCGACGATTGTGTATGTTGCAATCATCATTGTTGTCCATCAAGTCCCGAGTCCCAACTCCCAACGTGAATAGAGGGCTTTAGAAATCAAAAACTGTAACGCTAGTCAACTAGACTTTTCTCACAAATAAGTAACGCGTTTTGAAAAGAAGTATGAAAATTATAAGAGATATTTCAGTAAAAGAGTCTACTATAAATACAATCGTAAAACGGGTCAAAATAGAATTATTATTGAAAAGTTATTAAACCTCGCGGTAATTTTCCGTTTCCACACAAAAGATAAAATGGTTTCGATGCCAGCTGCAGGGTTATTACTTCTCAACTTTAAAACGAAACTTAACTGACAAAGTCCAAAGTTAAATTGACCAATGAATAATAATTATTGTTACTTTTGAATGATATTAAAAACTGTGATAACCAGCGAATGTATTATTTCAATATGTTATGCACAAACATCCATACTCATATTATGGGAAAGTGTGTCTGTCTGTTAAACCGCTAAACCGATATCGCTGAAATTTGGTATGGAGATACTTTGAGTTCCGAGAAAGCACATAGGATACTTTTTATCTCGGAAAAATGTATGGTTCATGTGCGATAAACGAATTTTGGTACAACGAAATTGCGGGCGTCATCTAGTAACTTGATGTTGATTTTTTTATTTTTTAGGCACAGACAGCGGGAAGTGACTTGGTTTTTACCCGACTAGGCGAAACAAAAAGGAGGGTTATGATTATGACCTGGCAGGTATGTGTTATTATAATACTACTAGCTGTCCCGGCAAACGTTTCTTTGCCATATTAAGTATATAAAGTATTTTTTTTTAATTTTGTCGAAGCGCTAACTGTCGGACAGACTAAAATTAAAATCCGAATTCGAATATTATTTAAAATTTGACACTGCGATGGCAGCCGACTGTCGGATCCAATGTAAAACATTCCAAAATCAACAACTACTAATAAATTAAAAATTAATTAAAAAAACATTGTCCAGCGGACAAAATTGTGAATCTAAACCATTCCCAGATCCCCTTGAACACACACAAAAAATTTCATCGAAATTGGTCCAGTCGTTTAGGAGGAGTTCAGTCACAATAACACGCACACAAGAAATATATATATATTATGATGTATAATATTATAAAGAGGTAAACTTTGTTTGTTTTTTTAATTGTAATGGATAGGCTCAAAAACTACTGGACCGATTTTAAAAATTCTTTCACCATTCGAAAGCTACATTATTTGCGAGTAACATAGGCTACTTTTTATTTTGGAAAATGTAGGGTTTCGTAAGATATTTGGGTTTTTCTGACACAAGGTGAAAAAAATCAACCAGAAAAGTTACTTATTTTGCGTACGCTGCCTAAACTATAAAAGATAGAACCATTCAATGTTCTAAGTAAATGTAGATCTTATAAATATCTACAAAAATGTCCGAGACACACTATACCTAGCTATGTCAAGTGAGGCACAACAACCATTTTTTTATTTAAAAATGTAGATTTATTTTTGGGCTACATTTAAACGCATTTATTTTACTCATGCTGATAATCTTTATCAAAATAAATTATTTCATTACTAAGTACAGTTTGTTAACATAATATTTGGTCTTTGAATGATTAACATTGGACGTTTGGTTTAGGAGTTATGGTGAAATTAAAAATTGCGATTTACGCCCGTTCCGAAGTGGGCGCTAGGCGCTACCAAGGCGGGGTGCGCAATAGCGAAGATTATGACCGGCACTGCAGCTGGTGAATTAGCTCATAATTCATATACCAAGAATACCAATGATCCCTACTGATTTGCGTATACTCTTCAGAAGGCTCCAATTTCATGTAAAAATTTCTTTTGGGGGTTAAGATTTTGTATCGGCTAATGAAGTAGAAACTAGAAATACTTTAAATGGCAAAACGACGTTTGCCGGGACAGCTAGTTAGTGATATTTATGTCGAAATGTCACTGCAAAGTTATGTGCTCCTCTAATTTCTTCATATGAAATTTAGATTGATAAGGGCTCGTAAATTATGTAATCTGTCAAAATGTTCAACCCCACAGAGGTCAAATTTACAGCCTCTCACGACGGCTTGTTGACGGGGCCTCGGGGACCGGTGTGATTATCCCCTCGAAGGCCAAATAATCCTGGGATGAATAATGATTTCATTATTGCAGATACCTATATCGGTTTCACGACGTGTTGTAGAACTAAAGTAACACCTAAATAAAGCCGCTTTAAAGGTAAGTGGTGTAGAACGACCTACATTAACATTTCTAGTATTTTCGAACTAAAATCTGAGGTAACAATAATATAATATAATAATAATATATTATAATGACTGTCAGGGATGATGTATTTTGAACTATTATCTGTTTATGATTACATAAAACAACCTCTATACTTTTTATTTGGTCTGAGAGAGCAACATACACGGTATTTGGTAAAGCTGTACATTGTACCATCGAGGAAATTGATTCCTATGCAGTTGATAGACCAACGTTATTTGGTCGAATATGTCAATTAATGTTAATTGTGATCTGTCGGCTGGGTTTGACGTAACGCAACCAAACTACTTAGGTCCCCGATCTGCATAGAAATCAACTTCTCTGTTAGACAAACATTGGTCAAACTTGAGTTTTAGTACAAGCAGATTTCCTTAAAATATTGCTATCAACAAAATCTTTTAAACCCTTGTTACACTAAAATAAAGTGTCATAAAGTGTCAGATGAGCGTGCCGAAACAAATTTCCAGAAGGGTAAGTTGTACGCAAGGCCACCGCTGTAGTGCAGGTTGGCCGGGATACTCGGCACTCGCTGCCGGGTTAGTACCGCGCCAGACGTCGTCGCAACCGCGTTGACGTTTCGGGCCCGTTTCCCGCGCTTAATTAAATTCGAGTGTCAGTGTTGTGTCAAATTGCCGTTCGATTTTTGAAAAGTGTTTTTTTTTTATCGTGCAAGAACAAAAAGTTTGAGCATACTGGATAACGTAAGTAAATGAACTATTTTGTATTAAAGACACACGTGCAGTAATTACTGAATAATGATATTTTGATAGTAAATAAGAAACGCAGTTTCAAATCTTCTGTAATTTATTAATTATCATGATTTTCTTAGAAAAACGATGAAAAATTACACCCCTATTCTGAGTTACTAGGTAGAGTATCGATATAGTGCACATTTTTTATTTTATTTGGAATCAAAAACTCAAAGCATTGTATTAGGTAATTATTAACTTTATTATTATACTATTACTTTAAAATCAAATGCAATAAAAATTTAAATTATTCCCCCAGGCCCCAACTCCAATTCGATGGCCCCGACGAATAAACGTGCAAGAGCTCTAACCCAAAAATTTTTTTTTTTATTTTTCGTTTGTATGACCTATGATACACCGTTAGCATTCTATATAGTTTGTGGATACACCTATGTAATTTTTTTTAATTTATTTGACTCAAAATAACGATTTTATAGCAATGTAGACCTTTATTGTACGGAAAAAATAATAACATATATCACATTAATAATAAAATATGCGCTTATTGCAGATTATTTGTTTATTTGAGTTCACCAGAAGAAACGTGCTAAAACAATCTGGCGCTCGTGTCTTTCTTTTCCTTTGGTTTATAACTCTTGCACGATTATTCTTGTAAAAATGCAAGCCACTTCTATTAGTAATGCCACATTGCAGATGGTGAACCTTTGAATATAATAATCACAGCTATTATATTTTACTAATTTCTCGTCTTTTCTGCTTTTTGTAAAGCTTATTCTAAGAGCTATTGTAAAGTGTATCAGAAGAGCTTTTGGTGAGTTGCCGGTCTTTTTAAGAGGAAATACGCTCTCTTCTCGAAGGTTTGTAGGTCGTATAGGGCCGGAAATACTGCTGGTGACAGTTCATTCCAAATTTTACAGTGCGTGGCAGAAAATTACGCGAAAAAAGCACGGTGGAAGACTTCCATTCATCAAGGTTATGGGGATGGTAAATTTTTCACGTGGAACAATGGCGGAAAGTTACAGGAGGTATGGATTCCGAACAATTCCTCACAGCACTCCCCGTGACACAACCGATTGAGGATGCATAGTGAAGCTATTTACATTTCGGCGTAATTTCAAGGGATCCAGCCTGTTTGAAACATTATCGCAGTCAATAATTCGAGCGGCCCTTCATTGGATACGATCCAAAGGGATAGTTGGTATTTTGAGGTCCCTGCCCAGAGATGAGAACAGTATTCCATACAAGGCCAAACCTGCATCTTGTAGATTTGCAAGCATTGGTCCAGACTAAAATACTGTCTCGTCCTGTTAAGAACACCTAAGTTGAGAAAACCTAAACTTAAACTTAGATAGGGCATCACCTGTATTATCATTCGCATAGCAATAAATGCCATTGGTCTGTAACACGTCATTGATCTGCCAAAAAACTTGTGACATATTTGCATAAATTCTCGGGAAGCCCATATTATGATAGAAACTTTGATATGAGCTTTTTTGGGGGATCGGGTAAGGCTGTCTTCGAAGAAGCCCGGACAATGTTAGAAGAGTAGGAGAACCAAAAACGACGCATTAAGACCGTAGCCAACTAGAGCACAATTTTTCAACACAATAGCTGGAGGGATTCCGTAAGGCCCACTCGACTTTTTGATATCAAGGGCACACAGGGCTATTCATACTGAGCGCTGATGTGACCTAATATCCGACATTATACCCCTGCGTCGTGATAATATGGTGGGCAGTTGTTATCCCATCAAGGGGCGCAAGGAGCTTACCTAAAAGATCGTATTTGTATTTTGCGTTGTCGGCCAACGATCCATTTCCTACTTGAAGGGATGGTAGGCTTTCAGAAATACCCTTCAATAGCTTAGGCCGAGACCAGAATTCACAGGTTCCCAAAGGAAGTCACTCGAGTCTCTCACCAATACTATTGACGTGCTGTTTCTGTGCCCGATCAATCTCTCTCTTGTAGGATCTATAGGCAAGGTTGTTCTCTATTTTATATGTATGTGTCCACGCATAGACGCGAGGGAGGACAATATATTTTATCAACAACAACAATAGGTCAACAATATTTTTTACTGAACCGTCAACAAGAATATATTAGCTAACTAGACGTTCCACGCAGCCTCGCCCGCGTAAATGAGTAATTTTACGGAAACCATACATTTTCCCGCAAAAAATAGCCTTACATTTTCTTACGTCATGGTCTACTCTACATTTGTGCCAAACAACTTAAAAATTCATCCAGTAGTTCGCGAGATAAGCACCCTCAAATAATTTTCCCAGCTTTTTCTAAATTTTCCTATGTTTCTTCGCTTCTATTCGTCTTAGAGTGATAATTTATAATTTATAGCCTTCCTCGATAAATGAACCATCTAAAAACGAAAGAATTTTTCAAATCAGTTGTTCCTGAGATTGGCGAGTTCAAACAAACAAACTCTTCTACTTTATAATATTTGTATAGATTTACATTTTATACCATACACTCATAAGGTCGTATTACATAAATAATGAATCAACTTCTTAACACTAATATACGGGCTTTTATCTTTACAAACATGTAAAAGCAACAAAATATACAAGAATAAGCGTGTAAATGACCAGAGCATGGCTCAGATGGAAAAAAAAATATACGTGGAATAACCATGCAATATTTCACTGCACTTGTTAAAACTTCATTTATGACACGAATAAACGTGCATTGATACAATAGTGTTAACAAGTCACATAATATTCACTAGAATAATAATTTAATATGGTTTTTCTTAAATATGTAGGAAACCGTTAATATTTGATTTTTAATAAATATATGAGCTGAAAGATATTTTTTTACCTTTAATTTGACTTTACATTATATTTGTCTATTTATTATGTAGACAAAAGTTATGTGGTTCCAAGAGTTTTTTTGTCTTCCTGAAAAGTTGTCTTTTTTCGATTGCACGTTTATTCGTTGTGGCCATCGAATTATTTTTACGAATTGTCAAAGTGTTTTTGAGGGGCAAAAATTCATATTTCATTTTCAGTAAATTATACCTAAGCTGTCACAAAATTCTTATCCTCACCGATATGAAATGAGGCATAAAATTAAATTTCCCCTGGGACACGTAAGATATAATATGAGTATATGCCACATATATGGAATCAAACCTGTATCAAATCTCGTTATAACGATTATTATAATTATTATCGTGACTGTAAAAAAATAATACATATATAGCATGGGGACTGCCGCGGTAATTGTCTGGTTGCACGCACTCAAACACCGTGCCGAAGTCTTCCGAACTGAAACGACGCTAGACGATGTGCTAGGTTTATTTTCGTTACGGAATTTCTTGATTCGGTCGCCGCGCACAAAACCAGCGATAAAAGTAGTATAATTATTATTAATTATTATGCTTCCAAAATGTATAAAATATGTTATTGTTATGTATATTGAAAAAGCAACTACATTTCTAAAATTTATGACAGCGTATATTTTAAAATTTCCTTTTAATAAAAAAAGTATGCCTATGCCCCACACGAAATATGCCTATACGTTCATAATCATATCAGACATAAATGCAGCCAGCTCTCCTGCAAGTTGTTCAGTGATGGTCGGTGGAGAAATTGCGATTATGAACGTATTGGCATATTTTGTCTAACCAACAATTATTGAAATCAATTGAACTGTAGACAATGTTACTAATCATAGTGGTAATCATTTGGCACGTCACTGTATCTCCTGTGTCTTACTAGTATCGACAGCGGTATCCAACCACGAAAACCCTTTGATATGACCTCAAGGGGCCCGAGGGACATGCTAAAGCTGTCTTGGGAAATTAACCAGAAGAAGATAGGAGGAGGAGTGTCCAGTTTTCCCTCCCCATAAAAAGCTGGAGACAGAACAAAGTTGTGATGACCGAAAGTTAAAGAACTAAAGGGAAAGCACCAAGGGAATAAATGTTAATTATTATGACTACTAATGATCGAAGTTAATATCATGGTTATCAAAGATGGTTCAACGTAGGAAGGGCTCGATAGGTTTATTGGCACGTTTATAGTTTGTAGTTAAAAAGATTCAAAACCCGTAAGCGCCAGCGCCTTATTACTGGTATCTTTTTGTATTAGGAATCTTCACAATTTATGTATACGCGACATCCTCTTATTAAATATCATATGCAGATTACAGCTATATTTCTTTGTAAGTTATGTATTTGGCATATAAACTTCTATATATTATGTGATTATGATGAGCTGTGTCTGCAGTTCTGTGTGTTTTGTAATTGTTTTGTATTTTTTTATTGTCTGCACATTTTATAATGTGAATTAGAGTATTTCTTTCGAAAAGGAGTTAAAGGTTCAATTTGGAAAATACAATTTTCTATTCTGTCCTTAACAATTTATAGTCGTATTAAACTTTGTCCTATTTTTAACTGACTTCACAAAAATGAGGTTATTTGTCGTTAACATTATGGTCATATCATTATTATGTCGACTTTAATATTAAATGCACAATGTACGATATATTTTAGCATAAATATTAGGTTATATTATTATGTTCTTTTTAAAAGTTATTATATTGGTCCCAATAGAGTGCCCTAATTAAACATGGGAGTGACATGAGTGTAATTAGAATGATTGAGAGTATAAAGTTAAATTGTGAATTTGTTTAAAGTAACTGAAAGCCGTTTTAGAATATTTTCGAAGTGAAAACTTCTTTAGCGGCGTTGAGCACTTTTGTGGGATGGGTAAAAACTGTGAAACTCGCGTCAGATTCTCGTGCTGATCGAAAAACTGTAAGACGGTTGGAGAGTAGTGTTGTAACATCGAAATCGGTTAATCGAAGAATCGATTATTATTTTTCGATTGTCGATATTTTTTTAATCGATTGTAAAGGCTTTCGATTAATAAAAAAATTGAATTTTTCAAAAATCGTTTTTCATAAAAAATGGGTTATAATTTAATCGATTGTAAGGGTTTCGATTAATTAAAAAATTCGATTTTTTAAAAATCGATCTTCATAAAAAATGCACAACGTTGATAATCAAGTTTTCACTTCTGCCGGCACTCCCGGAGTGCAACCCGTCTTTTTTTTATTCGTGTTTTAATCAACCTCTACTAAACTTCTACTACTAACTACATCTTACTAAAACTTAACACATCGTATAATTACTATTTGGTTTGATTACTTTATCTCTCATGAGACGTTTCTAAAATGAAACGAAACTAAAGGCAATCAAGCGTTGTTCGCCGTTTAACTGATTATACTCGTAACACCAAGGGAACAATATTTAGTTCGATATCCAACGATCGCGGATTCTTGGAAATGCTATAGTATTATATTTTTATCGCGATCACCGGTGCTCTTATGGGGCTTGAAGGATTAAAATATGTAATGCAAAGCTTTTATTGATTAAATATGCTCGAATAAAAAATAATAACGTGCTTTACGATAATGGGGTGAAATGAAACAAAATATTACGAATTAATTGCTGAGAAATAAGTAAGAAAAACATTTCTAATAACAAACACTACAGGTCAAATTGTATTGGAATTAACCCTCAATTTATCCAGGCTATAATTTATCTAAATAATGTCTGATTCGTGCGTTCGCCATTAGCAGTGATCGTGAACGCACGGTCCATTAGACCCATCGTGTAGCCCGTGGGTTGCCATTTTATTCCATTTCCGCTTTATACACGTAAATCGCCTACACTATTAGGTACTATTAATTAAGCACATTTTTACGTGACTTTGTGTTGCCATACTGAATAAAGTTAGCACACGAATATTCAAACGCTTACCTCTTATTAATTTATTATTAATAAAAACTAGGTGACCCGTGAACTTCGTCCCTATTTACAAAATATTATATGATCCTTTCCTGGACCACCACGAGTATTCCAAGACCAAAATAAACCAAATCGGTCCATCAGTTCTCGAGTTTTAGGGAGATTGACAAAATATAATTTATTTTATACAAGGTGTAACAAACGAATGATAGGTACGTTACGGTGTGTGTGTGTCCCTTGTATACATATAGAGTTTACTTTTAGCGGTTTATATGGGCAAGGGCCTGAATATATATCATGAATTTTTCCATAAAAAAGTAAAAAAATAAAACTTTCAGCGGCGATACTTTCAGAGCGTACTCTACGTAGATAGAGTTCGCTCTGAAAGTAGCGGCACTGAAAGATTTTTTTACACGCTTGATACGCCAACTGCATAGATTATTAACTATTATCGACTAGACGTTCCGCGCGGCTTCGCCCGCGTAAATTAGATAATATAATCACAGACAAATTAGTCCACGAAAAATAGCATATTATGATCCTTCACGTGGTCTACTTCTTATCGTGCCAAATAACATAAAAATTTCTCCAGTAGTTCGTGAGATAAGCCTTTTCAAATAATTTCCCCCGTTTTTTCCATTTTCCTCTATTTCTTAGCTCCTATTAGTCTTAGTTTGATAAAATATAGCCTATAGCCTTTCTTGATAATGGGCCATCTAATACTGAAAGAATTTTTCAAAGGTTCCTAGGAACAAACAAACTCTTTCGCTTTATAATTATAAGTATAGGTATAATATTAGTATAGATTGAACGATGGATTGAATAATTATAATGTTACCGGACATTCTTGATATTTGTGAGAAAAAGTCATGATATTTTAACAAACGTTTAGAAACATCCTATAGACTGAAGCTAGGCGAGTCGAGTGCTACTTGAATCATAGTCTCTCGTTTCTACTTCGCTAAATTATAAGGTCAGCGTAAACTTGGAAACCTCTGGTATTAAACTTTTCTTAAAGTATTATCACTATAACAGTAGATATCAGCTATATCAAGTAGAGTAGAGCTGTGCCTTTTAATATCAAGCCCGCTACAGTAACAAATTAAACGTACAAGATGATACTGCATTATTTTTTAACTTTAAGCTATGTGTTCATGTTTGTGTGTGCCCTATGATGGTCATCTTTATTTTATTTTTTAAATTAATTTATATCTGACTAGCTGTCCCGGTGAACTTCGTGTCACTTTAAAACCTTTCATGGACTTCTAAGAATATTTTAAGACTAAAATCAGCCCAATCCGTTCAGCCGTTTTCGAGTTTTAGCGCGACTAACACATTTGAAAATCCATTTTTATATATTACTAGCTGTTGCCCGCGAATTCGTCCGCGTTAGCATAGTAGAATATCACATCCCAAGTATTATTTACTGTACAAAAATATTCAATGTACAGAACATGGACCTACAATTTTCTACAATTTTATTATAATATATAAAATTTGACACTGCATTGGTAGCGCCGTCTGTCGGATCCAATGTAAAACATTCCAAAATCAACAACTACTAATAAATTAAAAATTAATTAAAAAAACATTGTCCAGCGGACAAAATTGTGAATCTAAACCATTCCCAGATCCCCTTGAACACACACAAAAAAATTTCATCAAAATCGGTCCAGTCGTTTGAGAGAAGTTCAGTGACATACACACTCACAGAAGAATTATATATATAAAGATATCTTATATATAAAATGTTAGTTACCGTACTCCTCCGAAACGGCATCACTGATTTTTACCAAATATTATATGCATAGGTATTCAGTAGGTCTGAGAATCGGCTACTGGCTACTTTTTATACTGATAAGTGCATTTGTTGAATAAATAATAGTAAATTATTACAACTTGAGACTGACGCGACCATTGTTTGTGCGACGGGATGGCGATGGACGTTGCCATGGCGACATACTTATATTTTAGTCACTTCAATAAAATAATATGGACGAAATACTTTACATGGCAAAACAACATTTGCCGGGACAGCAAGTATTTTATAAAGATGAATATTGGATACTGGTCCTTTGCCAAAGATTACTATTATTAGTTAGTCTACGTAAGATTTGCTAGGTATTCTTTATATACATTGTTACATTGTTGTAATGTCATATTTGAAGAAGAGGAGAGGAGTAGAATATTTAAAAAGTAAGATAAGTACTTGTAGAATAATATAAATTAAAAAAAAACCACAGCCGAACATAATATAACCTCTTCCTTTTTGGAAGTCGGTTAAAAACTGGTAAAACTGCAGCACTGGTATTTATATTTCGACTTTTCTAAATATAAGTATTTTCATCATTACAATCAGCTCGTTTCATTGCAAATTCGATACCTTAATTGGCAAACCAGCTAACTCCATTTGAGTAATTTTTTCAGGAGAGACTTAAAACTTTATATTATTTTTTGTAGACTATTTATGAAAAAATCTAAAATACCGTTGGTGTACAATATCGTAAGCTATTATATTTGATAATATACAAGGTCTTATCGATTTTCATTACAATTATACAGCGATTTTTGGAGTTATCTGATTCATATTTCCTGTTAAAATATATGATCTGGGAGTTAGCGGGGTTTCTCAAAGGAATTATTATTTTAAATTAAATTATTGGTTTATTTTTTAATGTTTTATTTAGTACTAAATAACTTTATATTCAGTCTTCATGAGGAAGGTTGTCATAGTAATTTTGGTAGTCTCTGGGCATTGAGTTCTTTAGTTGCTGTAAATCGGAGTATTTCTTTTTAGTTATTTTCCTGCGTTCGGTGTAGAGTTCGGGTATATTTTCAAATGAAGTTTTATTTATTCTAGCATTCTTACGCTGGTTAAGCAATGTATATTCTGTGGTAAATCTAAGTTTATAAAAAATCTCCCCCGAGGGTGCATACTTGAGGGCTCGTATATCGGTAACCTGCAAGAAGCACAAAATTTAATGTAGGTAATAGTTACAAATTCAATTAATGTGACTATATTATAGTCTGTCAAGAAAGTGAAGAAATTAAAAAGTGACAACATCGTAGTGTCATCCTTTTCAAATCAATGTAAGAAAAAAGGGATGACACTACGATGTTGCCACTTTTTAATTTCTTCACTTTTTTGACAGACTATATTATAATTATTAACTGTTTTATACAATTTTATACCTTGGGATCTCCCTTCAACTTTCCTGGTCTAATAGAATTGTAAAAATGTATATTTTTGAAATTCTTGAAATAAGGGTAGGTTAAGTATTCAACTGTGTAAGGTTTACTTTTCTTCGCTTTTTTACATATAGTGATGTACTCTGCTGGGACATGGATTACTTGATTTTTTAGTTTTTTTTCGATCATAGCATGCATGCTGTCTACCTCCATCTGGGTATGGCCTACCTCTAAATATTTTTGCTCAATTGTTACATTATATAGCATGGCTGTGTTGAGAAGAGCATTGCTTAAGATTACATTCCGGTTTTGGTATGTACACCCATCTGTGTACAAGATTATGTGTCTGTTATCGTCTCTCATTTTCGGAATGACTTTGTCAATAAAAAACTTCGTTAGTATCGTTGCAAATTCATCAGAATTCAGCCCACCTTCCGCCTCATTCCATATAAAACAATATCCATCACTAGTTTTCATATCTTATATACACCAGTTATGTACAGAAAGCTTAGTCTTATAGTAATTTAAAGATACATTAGAACGTGGCGCTAAAAGAACTGCTTGAAGATCTGCAGTAAAGACAAATTCTTCTTTTTCTTTATCACTATCTTTCTCCAATCGTGCTTCATTCTTTTTATTTATGTGCTCTTCATAAGTCTCTTTAGTAATATGACCCATCTTAAATCCATTAATGCATATATAAGCTCAATCATGCATAAATAAGCTCAAAATATGAAAAAATAAAAGCTCACAACATATTTCACAATTTATATTTTTCCATTCATGTTTTTATAACATCATGAATAAGTATAAGTCATATGAATAAGTCACAAAAATTATAATGCTATTTTTTTAAATGAAATATGGGGGAAACGAGCAAACGGGTCACCTGATGGAAAGCAACTTCCGTCGCCCATGGACACTCGCAGCACCAGAAGAGATGCAAGTGCGTTGCCGGCCTTTTAAGAGGAAATAGGGTAATAGGGGAGGGTAGGGAAGGGAATGGGGTAGGGGATTGGGCCTCCGGTAAACTCACTCACTCGGCGAAACACAGCAAGCGCAAGCGCTGTTTCACGCCGGTTTTCTGTGAGAGAGTGGTATTTCTCCGGTCGAGCCGGCCCATTCGTGCCAAAGCATCCCACGTTTATTAGCATTATTATTTTTGTGACATATTCATGATGCTAACTGCGGGGCTAAAATGGTCGCTTTAGAGAATCATATATTGAATCATAATATGATTCATTTTTCTTAAATCGCAAAATGCAAGTCTGCTTGCAATTCATGTCTAGTAATTCGTACTAATTTGACATTTGTCAGTTTGGCAGTTTTGACAATTCATTTGCTGAATTGATTGAGAGGAATTGCTAAATGTTACCGTTTTAGCCCCGCTATACAGTTTAATGTAATAAATTAATTAAAGAACCCTCAAACAAAATAGTAACACGGCTAAATCCCAACGCTGCAATGAAAAAGTAAAAAGCAAATCGGCTAAATCCATGTAGGTAATAAAAGTTAAAATTACTGAATTATTAATTGACGTTTGGATAAAAACTAAAATAATAAACATACCTTGTATTCAAGTTGTTCTATTTTTCAACACCGTATTACTTTTTATCGATTAATAACAGAAATCCTTTATAAAATTACGGAGCGCAAGCGTACACGGCTGAGGCGCCATACAAAATGGCCGCATTTGTGGAGTTAGCTGTCAAAATCGTAACGTTGCAGGTCGCGTGGAGTTGGCTGTTTTTCTTACAGCGATTTATGCAGAATATTCAAATAATATTGGACTTGTCTCTTTTGCAAATAACGCTTATTGACCGTTACGATACGAATCACACATAAAAATAATTTTGATATAAAGTGGAGTTGGCTGGTTTTCCAATTAAGGTATCGCAATGTTCTTTATTGCTACAATAAAGGATTACGATTATGAAGGCCCGGTTAAATTTAAAGACAAGAATCAGCACCCTAGGTGCGTTAATTGGAAATTATTTTATTTTTTCAGGCGAATTTGCGAAATATGGCTTGGGAAATTCGTGTTATGATTGAGACATATTTATTAAGAACTAAATGAACTGTACATGTTTTCTGGATAAAAAGTATCCTATGTCCTTTTCCATGAAAGCTGCTAAGAAATATACCAACTAAAAACTTATTGAGTGCCTAGCTCACATGACCTTTATTCTGACGGAATAAGAGTCAGTCGCATAGAAACTGCAACAAAATGTGAACGCACTTTCAACGTAATAATTTTGGACTTAGCCTGTGTTGACGATGTGAAGTGAGGACAGTTATTAACTTGGCTGAAATTAATTAAGCTAAAAGGGTAAATATCCTAACTTTATCAACGAAATTACTTGATAATATTCATTAAAGCGTCGTCATCTTTCAGGAGATATTATAAATGAATTTAGTCAACTTTTCCCTTGAATTTCATATACCTATACGAAATATTTTATGTTGTTCATAATAACAAGGTTATAAATGTTAAATTTAACGTTTACTTAATGAAATTTAACTTTAATATCAAAGGATAACGATTACGAGGACTATTTTATTTTAATTATTAAAATTAGGCACTTAAGGTATGTTTTTTATTGAAAGAAGGAATGAGATGTAGTATAAAACTTAAAATACAGTATCTGGTGGCTGAATTTGGATTTAACTTCGCCAAATTGTAAGATGTCACTAGAGAGCCAGTTGACACTCTCTGTTACTATCAACTACTGATATACAATGAATAAAGGTGCCCGTTGGCAGCGGATAATATGAATTATGAAGCAACCGCAGATGACGTTTCTTCGCGACTCTAACGGTGTGTCCAAATTTGTATCACTTGCGCGATCAGATCTCCGTCGCGATCATCGCGCCGTATCAAGTATAAGTATCATAGTGTGGACGCCTATTAGATCATACTGCCGATCATGCGTGTATTTGATATGACAAATATCAGATAAGCGGTTAATAGCGATCGGGGCGTATCATGATACGCGTATCATTTTGACACGCTTCGATGATACGCGACGGAGATCTGATCGCGCAAATGATATAAATGTGGACGCACCGTAAGCTGTTTACCTATGTATTTCTATGAAAGTGTCGCTAGCTTCGTGTCGCTAGCTGCGCAGGGTATTTCATAGAAATACATAAAAACCATTTGTGTCGCGACGACACGTCGTCTGCTACAACTTCGTGTAGTCGACTTCCAACTTATACCTTAAGGAGGAAACGCCTAATTTTGCGTGATAGTGACTTTACATTCACGTAAGTCTGCAGGAAAAGAGTTGAACTTGTTTAAAGTATGCATGTTGCAACTTTCAGGCACACCATCTGCAGCATAAGTTAATTAAAATAAAGGTGAGACCGCACTGCCCGATACGCGGCAGTCTCGTACTAGGCCCTAGGCCTAGGGGAACAGACGATGTACCTACAAACGTCAGTTCTTGGAAATGAAGTGACGCGTCGTGTCGTGTCGCTCTAGTGCGGTTTTGCCTTAAGACCAGGCTGCCAAAAATATCAAAACACGCTAGCCCCGCCTACATACTCGGCTATCCTCCAATCTTGATATAATGATTCCATGAATCGTGCCCGCGTGAATTGTACTTTGAGCTGCAGATAGTAGTGAACAATATTAACAATATCGCGTAATAAGGGTTCCCGCATTATAGTATGAAAGTAGAGGTCGTAAGTCCCAAAACAGTTTTTTGATGATTACTTAAAAATTAGATTCAATACTAATAATATTTCCTTTAGCTGTGATTTTACAAATTGTATGATTGTAGTAGTGCAAGTTATTTAATGATAGTAACTGAGTGTAACAGATATTTGTTGAAAAGCCCAGAAATATTCATAATTTAGAAAAATAAAACTATCGAGTCAAAATAAGTGAATCGTGTTTTCCGTTAGGCTAGTATCAGATAAATATACAATGATAATAAATCTCAATTTCATTTAAGTCAATCGTCTTCCGGGATTGTAATGCTTATTAGAAAACACAGCAAAATTTGACAGCTCGCTCTTAATGAGGCCCAGAATTTCATGCAAAATATGACATTTTATATTATTATAAAGTTTGGTGTCTCGATACAAACGCTCGTACGGTGAAGGAAAACATCGTGAGGAAACCCGCACATGGTTGGTCCCAGACGTATTGACTAGTTCTTTCCTCTGGACTAGGCCGACTGTGTTGCGAGAATGCCGTATGTGCTTGGGCAGCCATACGGAAATACGGACATTTAAAAATCTTGTCCCAGGCACTTACAGTATTTGAGGAGTGGTTACTTCGCTCTGAAAATACTGTATAAATCATCCACATTGGATGTAAAGGCCTAGGTGTCTCGATATACCGTTTGGACTGTTGTTATATCATCTAAAACAGATTTTTCTCTTTTATATATTTTAACAAACATAAAACCATTTATTTCAAACTAAAAACACGTTCCAAATTGAATGTCACTGTTAAAACTTAAAATTCTAACAAAGCAAATTGAAAATGTTTCGTTATAAACCGTATGTAGATTACCTAAAATAGAACATAAAACCTTTTGTTTTATAACTTTTATATTGTTTGTCACCTGAGTAGCGTCATATAATGATATTTCTTTGTAATTATTAAGATTTTAATGAAGCTTTCTTCGTACCTATTTGCGACAAAAGGGATTTTACGGAATCTAAAAGATCAGGAAAGTACTTAATGAATAATATTATTACGAGTAGATGTCTCATAGAATTTTCATTGCTAAATCATATTATACACCGCAGGCGAAACACTCGTTGTGAATGGAAATAGCGGAATATTAGATTTATCAATATAAGATTTCTTGAACAAATCAGTCGTTACTTGTAAGAAAACCTTTTGTTGGAGTATCTGAATTCGCGTTTCCTCCTATTACACATTGCAGAATTTTATAATAATATGCCGTTTTCTGAAAGTATTCTTTATGCAGACGCTATTACTATAATATTATCTTCACTGCTCAAACCTACAGTCTACATGATAAAGAAAATTAATCACATTGTGAAGTAAATTGTCCTTTATCTATTTTTGTGTATTATTATTTGATATAATATTTTAATATCTAGGTTTAAAGGGCGCGTTCAGGCGTGTGCATTTTTGCGCGTACGTGGTTTGTAGAAATTTATGAAATGCTATAATATCATGTACTTGAGTAATTAAGCATTAAACCTCAAATTGCTAAAACGTTTGAGAAAACACGCGATGCGCTTTGAATCCGCCCGCGCGGAAAACGCTCACGTCGGAACGCTCCCTTACACGAGGTTTGGGTAGTAAAAATATACGTGTAATACTTAAAGGGAGTACAAAATATTCCTAATTTTAGAAAAGTCACTTGAAAAAGACAAAACTCAGAGTAAACTAAGTTTTTCAGTTATAAGCATACAAAATATTATATTGATTAAACCGAACCGAAAAGAAAATCTGAGCCATAAACAAAACGTGGATGAGTTGTCGGGACCCCTGGCTCAGTGAAATTACCCATTCATGTGTAAGTTGACCGCGTCAACCCATTTATCTCGCGGAACACGCTGAATGCAAACATTAATCACATAAACGAAATTTTTTACTTGGTCTGTTTTGAGCGCCTGATTTTATGTAATATGTTTTAGCGCCAGAGCCCAGCGGGGCTAAAATGGTCGCATGGCAATTCCTCAGTCCTCTCAATTAATTCACATAATGAATTGTCAAAACTGTCGAAGTCACGAATTTCAAATTAGTACGAATTTAGACCAATTGAATTGGTCAAACTTACGAATGTCAAATTAGTATGAATTTAGACCTATTGAATTTGTCAAACTCACGAATCTCAAATTAGTACGAATTTAGACCAATTGAATTGGTCAAACTCACGAATGTCAAATTAGTACGAATGGTCTAAATTGAATTGGTCTAAATTTGACATTCGTGAGTTTGACAGTTTTGACAATTCATTTTGTGAATTGATTGAGAGGAATTGCTATGCTACCATTTTAGCTCCGCTGAACAGAAAGGGTTACTATGGAGTATCTGAATTGCGGAAAATTGCTAAACGACAGCAAAGAAGTAAATATTAAGCATATATTGTGATAGGATAACTAGTTGTAGCTTATGAGTCATGACTCATAAGTCAATACAGAATTTCCTTTATCCATTATTACGCTTTACTTAGTATTAAAATTATATACAGGGTGTAACAAAACTTAAAGTGATAATACTTTACAGTGGGTCACTAATCCCTATATAGAGTTCGCTGTGAAAGAGCAGCACTGAAAAATTGAGCTTTTTTTCACCTTTGTATAGAAAAATTCATGACGCGGAGGCGCTTGCCCATACAAATCATAAACAATTTTTACTCTTTCAGCGCAATTTTTACTCTTTATAATGGACACATTGACACCCTAAAGTGGTTGGTTTTGTTACACGACGTTGTATATGAAACTATATTTGTCTTTTACCTTTTGATTAACTGGTTTAAATTACATTTAATCAGTTTATTAATTTAAGCCCGGACCTCAATATACTTTGAATCCCATGGAAGATAAACGAATTGGTTCACGAACGAAGTTTCGGCACGACAAGTGTCTAAATAAGGGTTTTGTTGAAATAATCGACCCTTAGCTACTTTCTGTAAGTAGAACGTAAAGCTGGAACTAGAGCGAACCTTTTAGTTATTTTAGGTATCCACAAAACTTTCCGTAGCTTCCAAAGTTTAAATATGTCCGATTTAGAACCATGTGATAAAGGCTTAAATAAAACCAGTATTGGACTAGGAAAGGCGCTTCTAATATCATTATTTTAAACCGACTTCCAAAATGGAGGTTTTATTTATAAAATCATTCAAACAAGGACTTTTCGAGCAAATCAAGCATTTTGTAGACTGACGAGATCATGACAAATTTTTTCTCCGTACGACTATAAGATCGCTGTGTGTAAAATATAGAAGTGGAAGACACAATTTTCGATTCTTAGGTCACTTTGAAGACACGCTATAATTGGTAGAATGCGATCCGAACCCGCTATTAATAATTATTGTACTATCGAAGAAATTGATACCTATGCAGATGATTCAATGTAAAATTCCTAATAGACGTACGAACTTAAAGCACGCGGGTTTTAAGTTCGCGAACTTACTCGACTCGCGTCGGTGACACACGAGAATCGCTCACACTGGATTACCATGCCCCCGGGCTCGCGGCTCGCGGTTCGCGGCTCTTTGCTGAAACACAGGCGACTAAGATCATCGAGCCATAAGTCCGCATACTTACTCGCACGTCTGTCACCCCTTTTAGTAGTTTTTTATCTACAGCGGGGTTTAACAAAACGCGGCCAAATTACATACGAGTACGGAGTAGGTTCGTCATCTGCCTATGGATCAACTTCTCCGATAGTTCTTTGTTGGTTGTATGTTATACAAACGCACCGTTGGCCGCATCCAGTTTTAACAAACAATGTAAAAACTGTGTGCGGCCTTTAACTTTGAATATTTCATTATTTCAATTGCCCCAGATGTGTCAAGCGAATATCTTTAAGCTCCTCTCCCATTATTTTCGCGTAATACAATCATTTAGGGTGTACACAGACGGACCGCATTTCAACTGCAATCTAACCGCAACTTGCAGTTCAAGTGCAGTTTGAATGCAGTTGACACGACTGCAATAGAACTGCAAACCAAACACGCAGTCGGATTGAAGTTCAGTTGCAGTTGAACTGTTTGGTTTGCAGTTCTATATCAGTCGTGTCAACAGCATTCAAACTACACTTGAACTGCAATTTGCGGTTGGATTGCAGTTGAAATGCGGTCCGTCTGTGTAGACCCTTAGAGAAGAAATGTGTAAGAAAAACAAACGCCCGGCCATTTTAAATATTAACATTCTATTACACAAAGTGACAAACGGAACAGTTATTCGCGGGATAAATTATTCTCGTGGAAATGACGGCGCAAAAGGATGTAAGTACAGATTAGAAGAAAATTTCATTGTGATGATCAATATATTCAAAGAAGATTCTCGAATTTTTTCTTCAAGGATACTTTTGATCTTTAATAAGATTCAAATGCTTTGTACCGCTGTTTGTGTACTTTTTTGTGCTGTTTTGAAAGGGCCTTATTAGGGTAAAGGACAAAATATTTTTGTAAAAAGAAAATAAGTAATCACAATTTCATATTATTTAAGAATCCTTTCAATACATTTTTTTTGGTTGGTCATGAATTATGGCAATTAAAATATATAATGTTAAGTAAATTAGAATTCAGCGTTAAAAGCCATAATTAGAATAGATTTTCTGTAGATTTTAATCTTTCGATCGCGGATTCTTGGAAATGCTATTGTATTATATTGTTGTCGCGATCACCGGTGGTCTTATAGAGCTTGAAGGATTGAACAATTTTACTTAGATATAAATAGTAATCAACAATTTCAACGGTGTTACATACCGTAAACTTTAGTTTATATTTTCATGTAGTGTACACTTTTAGTCATATTTTCCAGTCAGGTTGATATAAAATTATGCGAATTGTTGGTAATTCATTATATCCCGGGGTGCAAAAAGTCGTTGGCATGTGTGCCATTTATTATCTGTGGAACGGCGTTTATACGAGTCTAGTGAAAAGGGAACGGTATGATGATTTGACAAAATGTGGTAAAAATTAAATTGATTGTGGTAATAAATTATTTGGTTGTTAGGATTACTGTTGAATATTTGTATGCGGCTTAATGTAAGAAGTATAAGTCTTAGTAACTGTTATTTTAAGAAGAAAGAACAGCCCGGATAAAGTCACAGATCTCAGATAAACATTGTTATTCTAGTGGAATTTACTTGATTTTGTAATTAAGACCAATCTTCAAGTTCTAGTATCTGTTTTATGTAGGAGTTATTTTTAAACAATTTTTAAATAACTGCCATTTCGAATCCACGCCCATGCTAATATTAATATCTACGTAAGTCCCATCGAGGAAATTGATTCCTAGGCAGTTGACAGACCAACTTCATTTGGTCGGATCATGTCAATTCAATGTTAATGCTGTCGGCTGGGTTTGACGCAACGCGACCAAACTACGTAGGTCCCCCATCTGCCCAGGAATCAACTTCTCTGATAGTATCTAAATATCCTAACAGGACGTAAGACCGCTGCTCGCATCTGTACTGTTTCCGTTATAATAATATTATGTTATGTGTAGGCGCAGGTTCGGCCTCATATGGAATATTGTTCTCATCTCTGGGCAGGGGCGCCAAAATACTAACTGCTCCCTCTGGATCGTATCCAACGAAGGGCCGCTCGAATTGTTGACTGCCATAGTGTTTCAAACAGCTTAGAACCCTTGGAATTACGCCGAGATGTAGCTTCACTCTGCATCCTCTATCGGTTGTATCACGGGGAGTGCTCTGAGGAATTGTTCGGAATCATACCACCTGCAACTTTTCGCCATCGTCCCACGCGAAAAACATGCCATCCTCATCACCTTGATGAGTGGCAGTCTTCCACAGTGCGTTTTTCGCGTAACTTTCTGCCGCGCATTGTAAAACTGGAACGAACTGTCACCAGCAGTATTTCCGTACCTATACAACCTGCAAACCTTCAAGAAAAGAGCGTATTCTCTCTTAAAAGGCCGGCAACGCACCTGCAGCTCTTCTGATGTTGCAAGTGTCCATGGGCGACGGTAGTTGCTTACCATCAGGTGACACGTTTGCTCGTTTGCCCCCTTATTTAATAAAATTATTTTTAACAAAAAATTAAAACCGACTTCCAAGGTAAAAACAATATAGTAATATGAACTAAAAAGTATAAAATAACTCTTACTCTTTAATAGTGCCTTTTTCAGAATTCGTCTAAATCTAAATCTGTACAATATTTCTGTATTCTGTACAATACTATTTCTGTACAATACTACAGTCTTCATTATTTTGAAGTCGGTACCAGCTAATTTATTCGTGAGTTCAGTAATGTCAGAACTTAGAATATCTGAAACTTATGTACAGAAATAGTTTAGATTTAGACGAATTCTGAAAAAGGCACTATTAAAGAGTAAGAGTTATTTTATACTTTTTAGTTCATATTACTATATTGTTTTTACCTTGGAATTCGGTTTTAATTTTTTGTTAAAAATAATAATTTCACTCTTTTTAGTTATCTACAAAATAAGGCTCCAATACGAATGTTAACTATTCACATTATGTTACTGTAAACGAAATTGTGGTAAATGCTTGCAGTTATCTAAGCGATGCTGCAATTTCAAAACTTTCTCTTTAAAGGTTCAGGAGTTCTATTCAGTGCCTTTGGACCAAAAAACACCTTCGTATGAAATTTCTCTTATTCGTATATAATATTATTGAACTTACTAAAAACAACATTTTAACCACTATGAGTGTTTTGACAAATTTCAAGGATTTCCCTCAATTGCTCATAGATCCCATCATCAGCTCACCATTTTCGTAATTGTTATACAAAATTAAGATTATATCCTATACAACAACACGAGAATTTTGAAAATCGGTACACAAACAGCGAAATCATCATCAAAAACAACTGCTTCGATGCAAAATATCGCGAAAAGTACCAATAATTGGGTCATAGTGTGATGACTCATGGTATAATTATGGTTGTGATGATGATGATTAATCAAATTGATGTGTTGGCTTATGCTTTCAGTTGTTTAAACAACGCCGAAATCCCGACTAACACAACTAAACGGCTCCTGTCAAGCAGAAAGCGATGTGCACGGCCCTAGAAGACTACTTCAAGTAGGATGTGGGTTACATCAGGCAACCGATATGCTGTGTACTAATGGTAGAACTTATTGCAATAGATAAAAATGTATAATATGTTAGCATTATTGTGTAACTAGCAGCAGCTAACAGCTAGTTTTCTCTATAGTCCCAAAACTTTGTCTTTATACAGTACGGCGAGAATATTTAAAGTAAAAATTTAAAATAAATTATTTTACGCTGGTCAAAGTGATGAAATCTTGTATTACACATAGGGTTAACCTTTGACCAATTCAAGGTCCCGGATTTTACATTTGTCCCCACTTTACTCACTTTATTTTCAAATTCATAAGTGATAAAAAGGACAAGTTAACCACAATCATGAAAAACCTAATTAACATCGCTGAAAATACCTGGCACTTTTGATTTGTTGTGAAACAATTTTAATTTAAACTTGTATCGCTGTTATTTGGTCACCCTGCAGCTTTCAACTCACGAAACTTCATCTAAAATCTTAGTTCACTATTGCGATGATATTTTAGTTGTGATACCAAAGTATGTTTTAAATTACAGGATAGTATTCAAAAAAGTAGAACCGACTTTAAAATTCCCTATCTCAAAAAATACACAACCAATTTTGATTAAACTTGCTTAAATTGAACATTACCTGATACAACAAAAATAATTAATTAAATAGCACTTGTAGTTCCAGAGATATGCGAACACAAACTTAGTTTCTAAGAAATTAATTAGGATAATTATCATGAAAAATGTAGGTTCCTGCGGGATAAACGAGCTTCTGCGTTGTATAAAGCTGCGACGAACATCAGTCCCCGAATTCCAAGAAGATTTATTGTAATAAAATGCACATACTCAATGCAGGCTTTGTGTAGAAAATCTACAAGTTAAAGCGGAAGAATAAAAACTTTAACAAATGGAGGTTAGGATTACATAATCAAATTAATGCTGGACTTAAAGGAGGTCGTCACGAGGAGCCCGTGTCCCTGAGGCCTTGTCAGGGATACCTGTTGGGTAACTTCACCTATTTCCACTTTCAGGAAGTTCGTTTGTTTAGTGATAATTACGACTTTAGTCCGAAGAGAGTAACTCACTCTCTTCGTACCAATAATAATTGTATAACAAAGTCAGCATCGTTTATTAGGACCTTCAGATTTTTTATATCATCATTTCAAATTGTTTTTTTGATATTACAATTATCTAGATTTCAAATGAGTAATGAGATTGATGTAAAAAATTAAACCGACTTCAAAATTCCCTATCTCAAAAACTACTGAACCGATATTGATGACAATTAATTGAGAGACAAAACAATTATTTTGGGGTTTGAGCATGTAAAAAGTCGGTGCTGCGCCTGATCTCTCGCCGGTCGTGTCGGTCTGCCGTCCCACTGGGGAATAGAGAGTGCTCTTGTGTACTGCGCACACACCTGGGCACTATAAAACTACTCCTGTGTAGCTGGCCTGGTTTCATTGAAACCGGCTACCGTCACCGAAACTGGCGTGGGAGCTATATTATATATAATCTTGTCGAGGCGTTCAACAGTTTAGTATACCTGATTTTTATATTGTGACATAAGCAGTGGCGAGAAATTGTCATGTAAAAAGGGAATATTACGCAAAGGTCAGAGCAGAGGGCGCCACTAGCAAATGCAGTTAACAATCCGACCAAAATGCTACATGTTTCACACGTCATGTTAGAATAATAACAGAAATGTTGTTAAACTTCAAACAAAACTTTTTGTTTTGTATAAGGTGTTGCCTTTAGCGTAAAAATATTGCAGTAATATGTCCTTTTGCTAAAATATATTCTAATTATAAAAATGTAATGAATTTAAATTATGATTGTACATACAAACAAATAACAATGAATAAAAAACCAAGTATAATCTGACGCTAAAAATTCTGAATTAAAAAAAAATTATCTCACCAAAACATTAAATGTAAAAGGAGCCAAGCAAAATATTGCATATACTCCAGGCAAATTAAACATTCGACCTCGGAATAACTCGCATAGAGCTGAAAATTGGTAGAGACGTTAAATACACCATTACAAATAAAACCTCAAAAGTCCCCGGCGATCCTCCTTGTGCAAAATTTTTTATTCAAGGTCAAAGTTTTCCTGTTTTTTTTTCAAAACTATACATTTTATCACAAAAATAAGTAGGGCAAGAGTGTACATCATAGAATTCTCTACAAAAAATATTCAGACACTTTTTTCATACGACTTACCATTCCTTATAAATGGCGGGCTTAAACTTTGGGAAAATCATATCTATGCTTATATTATAAAGCTAAAGAATTTGTGAAACTACTGCTTTGAATTGAAGATTTCGTTTTTTGTTGAATAGTCTTATTTATCGAGGAGGACTTAAGCCGTATTACATCACGTTGCCACCAATAGGAGCAAAGACACAGAGGAAAATGGGGAAAGACGGGGAAAATTATTTGAAGGAGCTTATCTCACAAACGGCTGAAGCAATTTTTATGTTATTTGGCACAGATATAGAATAGGCCACTTGGAGGGACATAGGCTATTTTGTTTTTCAGGAAAATTTACGGTTTCCGTGAAATTTATAATTAACGCGGGCGGAGCCACGCTTAACATATTCTAGTACTACATACTCGTACTAAGGTTTTTTGAAAAAATTGAAATGTTCTCGGTCTGACATACTTCTGAGTGACTTGCAAGCGTAATGTTGCTTTTCGCGACTCGAAAAGTTTAGATTTGTTAAGTCACGCAGAAGTATGTTTGGCTGAGAACAGCCCTCGTATGTTGTAGTACAAGAAGTTCCGCTTCGCCCTGATAATTATGTATTTCACGGAAACCGTACATTTTCCCGAGAAACAAAATAGCATATGTCCTTCCTCGTGGTCTACTTTATATCTGTGCCAAATAACATAAAAAAATGCTTCAGCCGTTTGTGAGATAAGCTCTTTCAAATAATTTTCCCCGTTTTTCCCCATTTTCCTCTGTTTCTTTGCTCCTATTGGTGCCAACGTGACGTTATATAGCTCAATTCTCCCTCGATAAATAAGACTATCCATCAAAAAACTTATTTTTCAATTCCAAGCAGTAGTTCCACAAATTCTTTAGCTTTATAATTTAAGCATAGATATGATTTTCCAAAACTTTGAGCCCACCATTTATAAGGAATGGTAAGTCGTATGAAAAAAGTGTCTGAATATTTTTTGTAGAGAATTTTATAATCTACACTCTTGTCATACTTATTTTTGTGATGTGATTGTTATACCTTTGACCTTGAATAAAAATTTTTGCACAAGGAGGACCGCCGGGAACTTTTGACGTTTTATTTGTAATGGTATATTTAACGTCTCTATTTTCAGCTCTATGCGAGTTATTCCGAGGTTTCAATTTTTTTGCGTCTAATTAGACCGGACTAATTGCTATGCAATACTTCTGTCGTAAAAAGTTTTCAGATCACATTCAAGCCAAGCCTTCAACTTATTTTCTAATTGAAATCAACATTCAGTTTATGTATCAATAGTTTTCTTTATTTTAAAATTAGTATAGTGGCTCAGCAATGAGCACATAATTATTAAGAATGAAATATAAAACTGCATATTTGGAGGAGTTCATACTTACACAGACGGCAAGCGTAAAGTGTTTTTTATTTTATTTTATCCTAACGACGCATCTGGTCGATGCATATACCCATATTATAAATCCAATTAGTCGCTGATTATTTCTCTAGTGCTCATTGCCAAGCCACTATAATAATTTTAAAATAAAGAAAACTATTGATACACTCACTGAATGTTGATTTCAATTAGAAAATAAGTTGAAGGCTTGGCTTGAATGTGATCTGAAAACTTTTTACGACAGAAGTATTGTATAGCTATGCAATATTTTGCTTGGCTCCTTTTACATTTAATGTTTTGGTGGGATTTCATTTCTTTTTTTAAAGTTTTTTTCTTTTAAGGTCACGTTAAAACTATTCTACCATATTAACAAAGTCTTAAGACTTCACTGTCTGTCTGGCACCAGGCTGGATCTCGAGAACCGCAATAGCTAGATAGTTGAATTTTTCACAAATTATGTATTTTTGCTGTCGTTATTAAATAGAGTAGTCCTATTATAATAAAATAATTTAGGAATGGCGGGTCTCGTACAACAAACACGATTTTTTTTGCTTTTTTTGCTCTATATTCATAATCGTAACAGTAAGGTTTTTGGAAATTTCAGAAAATACTCAATTATTTTTCATTTTTATTAATAAATAATAAAAAATAAATAAACCTTTTATTTAAGAGGGGCTCCCATACAAATTTACGGCACAGAACCCTATCTACGCCAGTCCGACTCGAACTTGGCCAGTTTCATAATTTTTCCTTTCATTGTGAATAAAGGCCTATCCAGGTACCAAATTTCAAGGTTCTAAGTCTGCTAGAAGTACCTTAGAATTTTGATGATCTGTCAGTCAGTGACAAAACGTAGTAACTTTGACCATCCGTAACTAGTAAACTATTAATCAGAATATAATGTAATTTGGAGGTTAAGCTAGTTATAATACTTGCTCATAGTCATCAAAATTCTAAATCTCTAGCTTTGTTAACATCGAAGATAAGGAGGGTGTGAAATCGCCGCGAACCTCTTCGAGAAAAGTATGATACGGCCGTGCCTTTGCTAAAAAGATTGGCTGGGGCACTACCGTGCCCCCAGAAAACTTGCCTTATAATTATTATAATATGTAGGTACTTAAACCTAATTACATACCCATATTGACTTTAGATAATTAATATCCTTATAAGCTTACATAAGTCCTGACTCCTGTCCCATAGGACGAAGCGCGTAATTATCCCTTGTTAATCCTGATTATACGTAAGCGTGATAAATATATGCCTTAGCATAATATTATTATAAATAATATCCATAAGTATAAAATATTATGACATGAATCCTGTAGCTACAAACTTACTCGAAAATTGGAATTAAGTTTATTTTATAGAAGTTTATTTTCAAGTGCGTTAATTAAATCCTGTACGCCATTCTGTCTGTGCTGACCTTAAATATTACGCGAGTGAGAGCGACAAAATATCAGTTTTATTCATCGGCCAGACTATAATAATAATAATTGTAAAGGATCCACAGAATATGTCACCGTTTTGTGCTTTTCACGGGTACAATAGCTATCCAATATCCATTTGGGTAAATTAATTATTATACGATACACGCTTAGCCGGTATTGGGTACATGAGGAATAGTGACCGGCCGTACCAATTTTTAGCCGAATATTCGGATTCCAAAGGCAATTAATCGGTTTCCTTCAGTTTAAGGGCGTTCCTTACGGAGATACCGTAATTTACCGTATTTCAAGCCTTAAAAACTCATAATTTGAAAGCTACAAAGTTATAATAAAAATACAGCAAATTCAGCATATCAACATTCCTTTAATTATTTTATTTTTATTAATTTTATTTATATATTTATATTAGTAGGTAATTAGATAAAATTAATAATATCGGAGCGAGACATATTTTTCATACAAGTTTTACGACCGAATACGCGGTAGGTAATATATAAAACTTGTACGAGAATGCGTGTTTTTTTCCCCGTTTTAAATTTTCTATTTTTGTTTATTATACTTAAGATATCAGCTTCCAAAGTAAAGCCAATTTATTAAAATCCAAGCATACATTCAGCATCTCCTTAAGATTTACAAATTACTTTTATTTGAAACACACGCCAATAGATCGACAATGTCATAAACTACATATTCCCCGTTTAAAATTTTTTTAGGACAATTTTGAACTAAGTTAAGTAAAAAAATAGGGTTTTGGTGCGATCTCGGCAACGCAGTAAATGTATGGCCAAGGTCGTTTGCTCGGGGGACGGCCTTAACTTCGAAGCTAAAACTTCAGATTGGCTATCAGCTTAAAGTTTTGATTTAGATGGTTTAGAAAATCTAAACACTCTACTCTAGGAGTCTACTTTATTTTTTAAATTTGTAGTAACGAAGTAAAAAAATGTTCTTACTTTTCTTTTTGTAAAAAAATGTTCAGCGGGCCGATTCTGTATCGTACATTTGTGAGTTAATAACTGAGTTAGTAACGAAACTAAGGAGTGAGTAACGGAAAGTGCCACTTTTTGTATTCACTTTCATACAAAAGTGAGACTTTCGGTTGCTCACTCCTCCGTTTCGTTACTAACTCAGTGATTAACTCACAAATGTACGATACAGAATCGCCCCGCTGAGTTAGAAAATAATAATTTGAATAGAGAAACTTGTACTAATGCATTTTTAGAGCAACGTAAAAATATACAAAATATAGAGTGCATGAGCATGACGCTAAATATCGGGTCGAAGTTTTGACGTTTTTTTTTTCTGGGAAATAAGTCTATGGCGAGGTTTATTCTTAGGCCGTGAATTTGGCTCTAGCCGAAGTTGGCCGAAGCCGAAATGTCGGTCGAACACTATCGGGGAGCACAGTGACATTCTATATGGGTAGTGCTGACCTAGAGGGTAAGTGTTTTAATGATCTATGTCGGATCCTTTTACTGGGATAAGGGGTAGGCACATTTGGTATAATAACCATTCTTAGAAGGAATATGAATAGACAAATTAGGGGATTTTCATTAATAAATACGTCTTTACGTGGTTTTGTAGTCAACCAAAGTTAAATGTTCTTACGCTTCAAGTTACCAAGATTTTAAGGAATTAAACGCAACTTTCAACCGTCTTTTTGTGTTGTGAATGTCCATGGACAATATTAAGGTCTACTAGATGATGCCCGCAACTTCGTTGCGTCAAAATTCGTTTATCGCGTGGGAACCGTACATTTTTCCGGGATAAAAAGTATCATAAGTCCTTTCTCGGGACTCAAAGTATCTCCATGCCAAATTTAAGCAAAATCGGTTCAGCGGTTTGGGCGTGAAGAGGTAACATACAGACAGACAGACAGACACACTTTCGCATGTATAATATTAGTATGGATAAAAACAGTCACTAGGCTATCGCTTACCATAATTTTGTAAGCAATAAGAATAATAGCGGATAAGAATAGATTGCTTATGGGGATAAGCTATTCCCAATCCGCTATTCATCTTACTTTAAGGTGATCAATTTTATTAAGATGATTGGTCTGCTTATTTTTCAGGTAAATTCATAAAAAAGTCAATCGTTGTAACGCGTGTTATGCTGTTATGAGGATGCGGTTAGAAAATCAAGAATATAGAGCAAAATTATTGGCAATCCTAGTATTTTCAAACCAAATCTAAAGTAAAAATAATGGGATGACCGCCAACAATGAGGTAGTTTGTTCTAAATGTTTGGTTACGTTATTCGTAATTTAATTTGCGAACAATTTTAAATAATATAAACGATTTAAGTAAGTAACGTATTTCAAATAATGGTCAGCGTGAACTTTTGCCGGACATTTAAAACCTTAATTATGTTACATTTTTGTAAACCTACTTGTCTTAAAAGGTGTACAAGTTGAAAAAGGTGAAATGTACAAGTTGGACGTTGCCGTAGGTAAAAATTCGTAATTACCTTTCAACATTGTTTCACGTTCTGTATCGGTGCCCGAGGACCCTTTTAAACCTTGTCCAATTTGCCTGCTAATTCAGTCCAGTTTGAAAACATTTTTGTCTGAATTTAGTATTAATTACTTTTGGCATTCGACAATGGATATAAGTATGATTTAGGAAATTTTATACCAGTATAATTTCCATTGAAGATGTTTTAGATATTACGGCACCTGTTTAATAGGAATCAGAAGTTCATCAAAGATAAAGTGTACACTTTGATCTTATATGCAAAAATAGCTCCCAAACGACAGTCATATTAATATTGTACTTTGATGTGCTAGCACGGAATTAATTACCTATAGGCTTGCCTGAACAAAACATGCCCAAATCACACGAGACCACTATCTGCGTATAAATAAATTTCCCTGATAGCATGAAATCAATAGATTAATTATTATTTAGAAACGAAAGCCCGCTGCTTTCGTTTCTAAATAATAATTAATTAATCTAAAATGGTCACATTTAGGATTCCTCTCAATCAATTCAGCAAATTAACTGTCAAAACTGTCAAACTGACGAATGTCAAATTCAGAGAGACTTAAAAATGAATCATATTATGATTCATAATAAGATTCTACAAAGCGACCATTTTGGCCCTGCAAAAATAACAATCTATACTTACATAATATAATAAAATCGTAAGAAAGTCAATTCTGTACATTGAATATTTTTGAAAAATAATACTTGGGACGTGATCTACAATGGATACGGAAGCCAAAAATATAGTTTTTAGAATTTTTGTCTGTTTGTCTGATTATCTGTTTGTCTGTATGTCTGTATGTATGTCCGGGATAAACTTAGAAAGTACTGGATGGATTTACTTCAAATTTTGCACGAATATTACTTAGAGATCGGGTCAACACATAGGCTATAAATTTTAACGATATCACCTAGGGTGGGGGAGGGGCCCAATTTTCCAAATTTTTAGTTTTTTGCTCATATCGCTAAAACGGCGCGTCGTAGAGAAAAAAAGTACGGTACATAATGAAAGCTCATAAAACTTCCTACTAATTCATTCACATCTTCTATCAGGATAGTCAATTCTGTACATAGAATATTTTTGAAAAATAATACTTGGGACGTGATCTACTATGCTGACGCGGACGAAGTCGCGGGCACCAGCTAGTAACCAATATTCATAAATTTGTTCCATTAACTGGAATTACATAGATTTATTTTCCGATGATCGGCGACTAAAATTGATCGTAATAATATTATTGATGAATGGCGACACAAGACAAATAAACCTTAGTCCGAAAGGAAGCTAATACATTTGCAAAGAATTAACTAATTTATGTTGGTGAGGGAAAAATGTATCGGTAGAATGCTTAAAATAGTTTTCCAATTTTCTTCGGGCGCTCCCGGTGGAATGGAAACGTATTTTAAATATTCAGATTCTTTTTGCATTTGTATAAATATTTAAATAGGTTTCGGGTAAGTGATTTTTTATACTTTTATCAATATTAAACTTGATATTTAACATCGTCGAGGGAATTTTGTCGTTAGTTATTTTGAGAATAATATTATCATTTATCATTCTACTATTTTGCTGCGTGCCTTTTTCGATCCCGTCCAAGTAAAGTAAAACTTACTTACTGACTTAAGAACTGACTTCTTATGAAAAAAAACCTCAGACCAGATTTTGACGGAAACTGTTCTGTTTAGGAACGTAGCTCCATAGTTTTTTCTAGTAGAATACTGGTCAAAGAGATTAATATCTGCTATTGATAGACTAAATAGTAAAGATACTACTTTTTACTTGAGGTTGACTGAAGATACTTTAGTACAAGGCTGATATATTTTCATGGTAGGAAGAAAAAAAAACAGAAAAAGCAATAGCTACTAGTTAAAACAAACAATATAAACATGCAAATCACCGATAGCAACACCATACCGAAACAAATGTAGCAAGTAGATCCCTTGAACGCTTCCTGAAATATTGCCTTCGAGATAATATTTGGTGAGATATTATGTGTATGTTGTCAATTTGGGGGCCCGTAACCTGCAATAGCAATAAAAATGCAAATCCCGTTGATACGGAATTACATTGTGATCGATCGAAGTTTATCGATATTTTTTTGTCACGTCTATTGAAAAAATATGCAATTTAGATTTTTCTGTGTGACCAGTTAAATGTGCTTTTTTGTAGAATGTATGTGAGTTAGTATTAAACTGTGTTAAAATATTAGGTATGTCTTCTGTTTCATAACAAAGAGTAGCAGAGATGTGGAAACATGTGTTGTATGTTATGAGTTATGACTTATGACATTAGACGTATTACGTTGTATGTTAAGTATATCTTTAGTAACATACAATATCATTGGTATATCTTAATAATTATAATATAAGTAGACGTTAAATATTTATTAGATATTTCACAGATAAATTAGTCCACAAAAATAGCCTATGATCCTTCACGTGGTCTACTACTTATCTGTGCCAAATAACAGAAAAATTGCTACAGTTGTTCGTAAGGGCTTATCCCTTTCAAATATTTTACCCTGTTTTTTTCCATATTTTCCTCTATTTCTTCGCTCCTATTAGTCTTAGCGTGCTAAAATATAGCCTTTCTCAACAAATAGACTATCTAACACTGAAGGAATTTTTCAAATCGTTCCAGTTGTTCCTGAGATTAGCACGTTCAAACAAACAAACAAACTCTTCCGCTATATAATATTAAGTATAGATGTCACGTTGATCTCAAAAACTATGATAGCGCGATTCAGGATTTTGTGCTTTTAGACCGCTAACCATTACATGATTTAACTAAAGGCTTTAAATACATTTTTAAACGACTTCAAAGAGCAGGAGGTTTTATGTTCATCATCATTATTATCATAATATCAGCCTATATTCGTCCATTGCTGGCATAGGCCTCCCTCAATGCACGCCAAGATGACCGTTCTATGTTCGGCTGTATATATTTTCTCAAGTAGGCCTTACTGAAATCAGAGCGAGGTTCAAGTCTTAATATTAAAATAAACAGCTCTAAATATATTTTATTTTAGTAATGAAAATACATGCTTTGACCAGAGCTCTTTTAAAACATGGAGTGTACTTGTGTCGCAACTAATGGGTCACGACGAAAGGTCGCTCTTGAAACATTAGTCGTCAAGAGCTGGCTTGGTATGCTCAAATGGATAATGTATTGTCGATGATTTTAAGAGTAGGCTGTACTCTGTAGGGACAGGAAACTAGGGAGATAAAAAGCATGTTATACAAGTCAACTTTTCCAGGTTGAAACTGCAATATGTACTTATCAATTTTCGCTTAAAAATACAAAATATACAACTTATTGTAGCTCAATTTGTATTAGGGCCTGTTTCACCACTTTCTGATAAAGTGCCGAATAGGCTATTTACAACTTTTTTGACAGATATAATATATACTTCATCTGTCAAGTTAAGTAGTGAATAGCCTATTCGGCACGTTTTCGTAAGAAAATAAAATAAAAATAAATAAAATTATCAGAAAGTTGTGAAACAGGCCCTTAGTCATACTGTCATGTACATCAAAAAATACAAATATTATTATCTACACGTAAAAATTATATCTCCATCGATATCCTACGTATTTCTCTTCACATTTCTTCCGTAATAATAGGGGAGAGGTAGTGCTAGAGTTTGCTAAGTCATTTCATACCGACCAAATTTTTGTCCAACGGCAGCTTAATATTTATCAATCAATATAATCAGCGTCAGTCGCCGCACCGTGGTGGAATGTTAACTGAGAATATTTCAAAGTTGTAAAAAAAATAGTTGCGAAAAGTGATTTTATACCGAATGAAACTTTGATGGTGTTAGCGGATGTCAATGGACAAGCTACATAGTATTATTATTATAATTATTTTATTAAAATCTGTATATTATGTTAGTCACTATATAAGTTTATTTGAATTGTCAACGGAAGTTAGTTTCTTTTGTGTAAAATGGTATAAAAGCCAGCCATATTGCATTGATGGGGGCATTCTGTAAATAACTTTGAAACGTGTAAGGTGAAACTCTGCTCGAATAAATACCGCTCTATGTATAATTTTTCAAGACTTTTACTACTCCCTAATATTGGATGATTATTGAGGTCATGTTTAACCAAAAAATCACCGTCAGCCGTATCGCAGATTCAACGTCAGTCGCGTTACTGAACATGTAAAATTTTTGAATATAAAGTCATTTTATACCGTACAAAATTTATACAGGCGAATGTTTCTACTTTGTAAATAATAAAGAAAACCGTCAGTCGCTAATACGATGGTGGAAAAACCGTCAGCCAGCGATATAAGTTATGACCGATATAGCTCTACTTCGCGCTCACCTGCAAACATTCAGCTGACGGCGATTTTCGTTTGAAATAGCCATAAAATTATCTCACATAGCAATTTTAAGTAATAAATTCGATAGTCAATATTTGTGAAGAAGAATTATATACATTTTACTTTAAAAGCGCCATCTGTTGTTATATATACTAAAACTAAAATAATACCTACCGCATCTAAACGTGTATGATCTAGATATTACTATTATTGTAACGATTTTCGCTCGGTATGAAATTACTTTTTAAACTGAGCGCGACCTCCCCTACTATAACTTGGTAAAACATATTTTCATCTTTTTATTAAAATTACTGGCAACATAGATGTTGAAACTATGCGATAATTATGAAAGTTACGGCTTCAATAAAGTCGGGCGATGTGGGTGACGACGGCTGCAGGCTATTCATTATACAGCTTCTTTTGTTCTCAAACGTTACCTACTGTATATTATGTTGTATTATGGGTATAAAGAAAGATTTTACATAACACCATAATATGGGTATAAAGAAAGATTTTACATAACACCATAATAACACCATCCCGTTTTGTTCGTCAGTCACACAGTGGCACAGTCAATTGTGTTAAGTAATTCAAACTAATGCTGTCTTTATAAATTTAATTTTGATAAACGTTAAAGTGTTTTGGTTATTAAATAATCCGTTCTTGATATAAAAATAATTTGGTAGCACCTCCATCGTGGGTATCGCAGACACAGTTCACACATCGCAGTTTTCAATTGTTATACGGCAGACGGCTGTCGCTTGGGGATTGATGGGTTAATATTTTTAAATAACAGTATTAATTTGAAAGACTAAATCACGATTAGAGATAAACTACGATAGCATGGCGCGCCCATCCAAATTACTGTTTCAATGTGTGTAGTCACATTATCCTTATGAAAGAGTTTGTATGTAGTTGTAACTTGTAAGTATTTAACCAATCAACCAGTACTCGTAATATTTTACTTAATGGTGGTGCTATGTACATATTTTCACAAAATATACTTACTTTCAAACGTTTTGAATTTTGGATAGTTTATCTCTACTGTGATTAAAAAACATAGTTGTTACTTGTTAGTGACTACGAGATGTAGATATGGTAGATGGTATAATATTATATTTTAAATTTAAAACTGTCCATAGACAACAGAGCGACAATCTTGTAATGCGTTAAACATAATTCTACAGAACAAAAGTCCTTTTTCTTCCACAGTTCAAATTGACTGTAAAATGAAGAAAAACGACTTTTCCATCTCAATACGCCATTAAACACAAATCCGATTCGCGCGTACAATTCATATGGATTGTCTCTTGTCTCCTCATGCGTATATATTCCGTAACATGCTTAGGTTCGGTGCAAACGAGCAACAAGATTCCGTAACGTATTTATATGGTGTAGGTCGGTGTAGACTAGCAACAGGTTACCGCGACCGATCCGCTCTTGGAACTGTCAATTTAGTTACCACAATACCTGATGAAGTTAGAGAGTGGTGCCCGTAAGAAATAATTAAAATATTCCAGCGGAATCTGTTGCTCTTAATGAAAAATAGGTTATGTGCCAAATCTACAATTAACTCCTGTATTTTTGGAACCTATATCGATCAGGTTAGGTTAGAAATGAATTAACTCTTTCTCTATTTGAACATTAAACCCCGAATACAAGGTCTTTGTTTGACTCATTAGAAGGGTTAATTAAAGCTTTGGATAGGTAAACGCTGTACATTTTCTTTATTATGGTCAATTAGCATAAGTGTGTCAGCGAGTAGTTGCGACTTGCGACACGGTCGCTCGTCTGCTTCGCTGTTTTGTCGCCTGTCTGTCCATGGCAACATGTAACACGCATGGGTTATTTTGGACCCTTCATATAAGATTAACGTTAAAATTCATACCTCAAATGACTGTCGCATCGAGTTTGGGGCTTACTCCAGATTTAATTCAAATTTGTTTGAAAATTGGTTTCAAGTTTAATATAAATTATACGACATTACTAAATCATAATATCATTTAAACTAAATAATATCATCGTTGGGTAATGCTCTAAATTCTAATTATACCTATCGACGTTGTTAAATGTTAAATGTAAGGAGTTAAAAAAACTTTTACTCTAAAGTCTAAACTAAATTAAAAGTAACATTTAAACACTTACGTTTGAAGAATCTCAAAATAGCCAACTTTGCTTTTATATTTATTAATAAACATAACGATACCATCTTACTTTAATTAGAATACGAGAGCTTGCACTTACTTCAACTTTTTGAATAAACCAACTTCGTGGCAACTCTTAACACTTCATTAACTTATTATAAACTTGATGTTGGCCGAAACTTCATTGCGCCAGAATTAGTTTCAGATTCAGAGATTCCAGATTCTTTGAATCCCGGGATAGGACATAGGATACTTTTTATCCCGTCCAAATGGACGGTTCCGATTCGAAAAACGAATTTGGGTGCAACGAAGTCATCTACTCTACTCTAATCTTTTACAGACCAAAATTTAACAAAGAATTATTCTCTTTTAGAGCAAAGGAAGTAGCCAAAGAAACATGTTTGTTGTAGCTGAAAAAGCTCTAGAATGAAACCTTTCTTGTCTGAGAACAATGGCTAGACCGAGGCAACCTTTGATACAGACAAGAGGGGATTTTAACAGCTTTAAGTTAGGTAAACATTTACTTTGGTTAATTAGAACAATGCTCGCTTCCGTGGTCCGGTTGCTTATAGGATGGCAGGAGGTCACGAGTTTCAAGAGGTATTTTCTAGTTTTAGTGACAAAACTAGAATAAGAATACTTCAAATTCACGACAGTACAAGCTGAATTCCTGATTTTTCCGACAAGAAAGATGATCCAGGCTCTTGATCTCTAGCCACTCGACTCGTGAGTCGTGTCAGACAGTTCAATGAGGGTTGTCGATATATCATTCGCCACCAGAGGGACGGTAGGGTCTTTCGTGTCGAATCTCATATCAGATAGACATATAACAGCTACATGTAGAAGCTATTTCATGACATATGACAGCTGTTTGACACGTTCGACCCTACGGCTACATAGCGCCAAACATCCCTCAATGTAGAGAGAAATTCGTCTTTAATTGCATATTATCGTGGACAGCTAATGCAATCATAATATTTATCAAACATGGTTGAAGATGAAAAGGGACAAAAGAAAAAAACGGTCAAGTGCGTGTCGGTCCACGCGCAATATAGGGTTCCGCTGTACCGCTAGTTTTTGATAATTTTTGTATGGTCAACGAATGCACATTTATAACGTGTTTTACACTACTAACAACATCATCTCAGTTACGTTAAAAAAAAATAACGAAAAGTTCCTTTATACCTTCTCCGAATACATTTTACCGAATACATATTTTATCTCCGAACCCTAAAAAGTAATTAAAAGCATACGTATAAGTACACTAGAAGATGCCCATGGCCCGCAACTCCGTTCAAATTCAAATTCAAATTCAAATTCATTTATTTTTGCATATGTGTGTTACAATAATATAGGTCTTATATTTGATATTAGGTTCAACACATAGGCCTCTGTGGGCATGCAAAATTAACAATAGAAAATTATTACAGTCTAAACAGGTTATAAGAGAATTATACAGTCAACAATAATTAATATAATGTAGTAAAATTAATTTATTAATATTATTCTAAATTATTATGTATAAAAATGTCATGATTAAATTAAAAATATGTCAGTGTAAATAGGTAGTAATTTCTCCATAAAATATTTAAAACATGTCATAGTACGTTATTCATTTAGAATAATATTATTATTACAATAGTAAATTGATTTCTATTTTCTATGTTTATAACAAGTCAATAATAATAAATAAGATAAATATTATGTTTAAAATTTACATTCACGAAAGAGATCTTCGATAGTATAGAAGCATTTATCAACCAAATACTTTTTTAATTCATTTTTAAATCTTTGAATGCTGTCTATTTCTTTAAGACTCTGCGGTAGTTTATTGTATATTTTAGTTGTCATACCAAAAACATTTTTTCTAATTAGGGTGCTTTTTGATCCAACGCAACATAATTTGTCAGCTAGTCTTTTTGAGTTAAAACGCTCAAACAAATGTAGGTTTGATCGCACAAATAATGCTACTTCGTATATGTACAAACACGGAAAGGTAAGAAGTTTATATTTTTTAAAATACGGCTGACAACTCTCAGTTGTCCGTATATTGGCTATAATTCTGATACATTTCTTTTGCGCCTTAAATATATCTTCACGCATAGTAGAGTTATCCCAGAATATGATACCATAACGAAGAGTAGAGACTACGAAACCATTGTAGGCCATTAACAATCCTTTTTCATTAACCACTTTAGAGGTAGTATACAGAGCATAGGAAAATTGATTTATTTTTGTACAGACATGTACCGAATGTTTTACCCATTTAAGATCTTTTTCGATGTATATACCTAGAAATTTTGTAACTCCAATATCTTCAATTTTATCCCCATTATATTTGATATTTAATGTGTTTAATAGTGGTTTTCTTTGCTGGAATTTCATTATTTGTGTTCCGTTGCGCCAATATTGGTTTATCGCGCGGTAGCCGTACATTTTTCCGGGATAAAAAGTATCTCCTGTAGCGCTAGCATGGCCACCAGAAGAAATGCGAAAGTATAGACAAACTGCGGAGAAAAAAACTTAAGGTGCCGCGCTGTTCCGATCTTTTTTCGTTCCGAAAAATTCAATTAAAATGCCACTTTATAAATTATGATAGGCTATAGTCCTAAAAGTTCAAATAATATTCTACTTTTATGACATAATATACTATATAGTTATAATTGAATTCTTGTCGGATTGTAAAGATCGGAACATTACGTTTAAGTTTATGTCCACAGTTTGACGTTTGTCTATACTTTCGCATTTCTACTGGTGGCCATTCTGGGGCTAGAAGTAGGTACTCAAAGTATCTCCATACCAAACTGCATAATCGGTTCAGCGGTTTAGACGTGTAAAGGTAACAGACAGTCAGACACACTTTCGCATTTACAATATTAGTGTGGATAAAATATATAAAACAATGTTTGAAACACTTTGCATCATTACTTAGTATTCCTATAGCTACGACTACAATCGGACTAGTGAAAATCCAGTACAAAAACATGTTACATTCCCTCTAAATCTTCGGGATCCTAACCGATTTTATCAAGCCTATCCCACAACAATCCCGCCTACGAGCCTTTGAACAAAAAATAGCTTGAATATTCCACATGTTTGCCACAGATGAAAAATGTTTCTGACCTCCCTTTTTTTACGTTTTTTGCGTGTATTCAATTTGGCCGTTGCGAAGATAGTCTAGGCTTAAATAAATGAAATTGTATTTTTGTCGTGAATTTAAGAATTATAGATGAAGGCTTTTGTTTTTTAGTTCAAGTGCTTTAAGCTGTGTCCACATTATGCACTTTTGTCTTCAATTTTCGTCATCTTCTTTCATTCAACTTTCGTTCAATAATTGAATGCGTCAAAGAAAACAACGCCAACTGTCATTTTTAATAACAAAGCGAAAGTTTTAGACGGTCAGAGGGTCATGCGTCGCGGCCATCCCTCACGTTCGCTGTTGACTGCGCTGTAACGCATGCCTTTGACGAACAGAAAAAGGCACAGTGTAGACAAAGCGTTCTGCAATGTAACAATATGTTATGTTTTGTATATCTTTTTTAAATTGCTTATATTGCGCCGTATAACATTGTTTTTGTAATTATTATTGATAAATAAAAGTTAAAAAAAAACCATCCATTCCAAGTCCAAATCTCTATTTATAATAATAATAATAATAATAAAACTCTTTATTGCACACCAAAATAAATATACAATATGAATGATAAATTAATAAATATTACTAATATACATAATGATGCACAAAAGGCGAACTTATTGCTACTAAGCAATCTCTACCAGTCAACCTTTTGTAGAGAAGATTTAAAATAAGGATAAAAGAAAATCGTGTAGGTGCACAAACTAATCTTAGTGCATATATTACTAGACTTAACTATAACTAGAACTAGGACAATATAATATAGTAGTAATAATAAACGGCAGTCAACTATGTTGATGGTCATAAAGCAACGATATACAAGTAATGAACTAGGGCATATTAAGGAAATATAATCTAAGTTTACGTTTAAAAATATTTATTGAACTGGCTCGTCGAATATCTAGAGGCAAAGAGTTCCAGAGAGTTGCAGCACGCACAGCAAAAGATTTGGAATATAAGGAAGTAGAGTGCAGAGGGATTTCCAGAGTGAGATTGCTTGAAGAGCGCAATGTTAGTTGGTGAGTGTCATGTAAAAATTTAAAACGGTTTTTAAGGTAAAAAGGAGAGGATGGAACAAACAGGATGCTGTACAAAAGGGAGAGGACGTGACAATCTCGACGCAGGCGGAGAGGAAGCCAGCGAAGATTCCTTCGAAATTCTGTGACATGATCATATTTTCGCAGGCCATAGACAAATCTGATGCAAACATTCTGCAGTCTCTCAATTTTATCTAAAAGTTCGTAATATCGATGAGACAGATGTCTGCATAATCAAAAATTGGCATAAGCAATGCATGAACCAATGCAATTTTAGTTTTTATTGGAAGAAAATTACCGAACAGACGAAGAGATGCACTCGCTCGAAATAGCTTACTACTGACTGCATTTATGTGTGGTTTCCAAGAAAGCTGGCTGTCAAAAATTACACCCAGGTTTTTTACTGTATCCACAAACGGTATTATGGAGCCATTGAGTGTGAGAGATGGGAGTGCCTGAATCTCTACTTTAGACAGAAGTTTAGCGCTTCCAATAATGATGGCTTGACTTTTGTTGGGATTAACAGAAATACCGAAGGACTTGCACCATTCTTCTAAAAGGTGCAAGTCATCATTGATGCGTTTTATCGCCTCCTTGAGATGGTCAATATCGGAATTAGTATAGATTTGCATATCATCGGCATATAAATGGTAAAGAGACGACAAGCGACTGCTAATGGTATTGATGAACAGAGCGAAGAGCAAAGGTACACCTCACACCTCCTTGTGGAACCCCCGCTAAGAGGTCAGGTTATGTTGCTAGTTTCACAGTGAACTGTATATAAGGGACACTTACACACCCTAAAGTATTATCACACTATGTTGTTACGCCTTACATAAGCAATAGCCTGATCGCAAGTAGGCTTAATACTTACTGTACTCGGTGAAACATGGCGGTAGCGGTCATTGACTCCCTGTCAAAAACTTGTCAATTTCTATATAAACCGCGATTGACAATGAAGTGTCAGATGTTGTTTATCGCGGCTTTGTATAGAAAATGATAAGTTTTTGACAGGGAGTTAATGACCGCTACCGCCATGTTTCGCCGAGTACAGTATAGATATGAGTGAATGTTACACAAATGCCGAACCAATTTACCTGTCTTGCTGAAGTTCAGGGCAACCGGTAGCTGGATCGCATTCCTCGCAGTACGCACTCGATGCGCTGGCCTTTTTTCTTGCAAATACGTGATCTTACTGCCCTTCTGATTATAAATATGTCTGTCTGTCTGACATGTATCTCTGTTTTAACCAGGGGGCTAAAATGGTCCCATTTTGAAATTCCTCTAAAATCAATTCTGAAACTGACTAATGTCAAATTAGTACGAATTACTAGACATGAATTATTGCAAGCTGAGTGACCATTTTGTGATTTAAAAAAATATATCGTATTATGATTCATATGATTTTCCAAAGCGACCACTTTAGCCCGCAGTTTATAATGAAAATTGGTATGGAGGTACTGAGGTGAGGAGTCCCGGGTAAGGGAAAATATTTTGATTAAAAAATGGTTCCATGAGATGCACATCATACATACTACGTACGTTTGTGTTACGTGGGAAATTTTCATAATGACCGTTGTATTATAATTTGATAGTCACAGGAGAGTTTTCGACGTGATAACGTCTTATAATTCGATATGGGGTGCGCGCCCGAAAAACGTGACAATTCATGCGGTGTTACCTCGCTGACAGCTCTCAGTAAGGCTCACCTGGGCCGCGCTCTTTGTTTCGATTATATTACGTATTTCGATGACTTAGAGAATACTTTTGTATGAAGAAGTTTGGTTAGTTATGACCTTTGATACATTGACCACACTCTGAATGAAAAATAAATAAACAATCTGTGAGCTATTAGTATTATTTCGGCTATTCAAAATTGTGCTCTATTTCCTACGTGTCAAGGTTTGACTTGTGCTTTGTTCGAAGATTTTATTGGATTTCACGAATTTATGTAGCGTTTTGTATTGCGAATAGTTTATTTTACTCATTATAAATATTTTTAAATTTTTCGGAACTGAGGGGTTAAGGCTATGACGTTGTCACGTTCAACTATCGTCAGTAAACCGACTTTACAGACAACCGATTTTTATATCTAAAAATGTATAGTTTTGTGTAAAAAGCGATTTCCTGCGCTAGGAAGTAAAATCTAGTCATCGATATTCCGAAGATACGGCAGGTGTTGCGCTGATCGACAGTTAAATTGACAACATTTTATTGCATCTATAAAATTCAAAATAGGTCACCCAGATCTTGTACTCGACTTACCAAAGTGATACTTAAAGGCCTCTCTTCACGCTGGACTATAATGGATAACCATGATGGCGAAACACTATAATAATACTAGATGACGCAACTCCATTGCACCAAAATCTTTTATCACGCGGGAAATTAATTTTATCCCGGAAAAAAGTGCTGTAAGTACATTTTTACGGGATAAAAACTATCTTATGTCCTTTCCCGGGATTTGAAGTATCTGCATACTTCATCAAAAGACATAACAGACAGACAGATACACTTTCGCATTGATATTAATATTAGTATGGATATTCGTAATGACAGGTCATGGACAAATATTATGTTATATAGGCCCTGCACACGTTCGTTATCGCTTGTATTCATCATTGGCCAACGTGGATAGAGGGTTGTCTTGGTTCCACATACGATACTAACAAAATTCAATTACACCAAACGTTATGTCTAGTCGTAAACGTAAATATGTTACTTAGGCTACATCATTTCAATTTATAGTGGAAATCATATTACTGGCATGCTTCCAGACTTCTGTTCCACTGGCGACGGATTCTTCAGCATATTTGCCAGGAACATTAAACAACTGATTAAGGACGCTTCCGATCTATTAATATCATTTATAAAGGAGATTTTATCTTTCAACTCGATGTGTCATAGCTGCGTCTTTTTAGGGTTCCGTACCCAAAGGGTAAAAATGGGACCCTCTTCATGAGACTTCGATGTCTGTCTGTCCCCAGGCTGTATCTCAAGAACCGCTATAGCTAGAGTTCTGAGATTTTCACAGATTGTGTATTTCCGGTGCCGCTATAACAGCAAATACTAAAATCAAAATAAAATTAATATTCAAGGGGGGGGCTCCCATACAACAAACGTGTTTTTTTTGCTCGTAATATACGTACGTAATAAACGCTTTAAATTTTCACAAAGTCCTTAATTATATTTGTAATTTAATTATTAATAATAAAATTTGAATAAAATAAATATTTAAGGGGGCTCCCATACAAAAAACACAATTTTTTGCATACTTTCTGATTTCTCTCTGTAACGGTACGGAACCCTTCGTGAGCGAGCCCGAATCGCACTTGGCCGATTTTTTAGTTTTTAATGAAAACTATTCCCGTATTTTCTCAAAACTCAAAGTGTTTGTCACTATCAACTTTACATAAGTGTATTAAAATATAGAATTTCAGTGTTATGTACAGTTGTGTAAAAATATTTTACTATACGAATACGTATTTTGAAGAGCTGATGAGTGAATGAAATGAATAACTTCCGTTTTGTAACATAAGGGTAAGTATGTTAATAAATAAGTATTTTACCCTAATAATAATTTGAATAAGCCTTGTAAATTACTTTCATCATCTAGCTAAGATCTGGCTATAATAAGTTCATTCTTCTGATTTCAAATCATTTTCCCATTTCTAAAGTCTAAACCCTCCATTTTTGCAAAAATGAACATTTTCAAATTGTTAATTATCCACTTTATCTACTCACGTCTTCATTTTAGAAACAATGCTAGTAATATATCTGTATATTAGATACAAAAGAAACATTGCTGTTGAATCTAGACTTGACCCCGATCTGTCTTTCAGTTTTAGTCTGTAGACAAGCTAGATGGATAGATGGTCTAATTTATTGGTTGAAATATCCGTATGACATTTACATGGGATGATTCACGTGTTCTTACTTTATGTGGGCATGTGACCTTTGCTAACGCACAAGGTCAATTCGTAGATTTGTAAAAAAAAATAGTTTTTTAGATTGTTACAAACAGTTTAGGGGATGTGGCCTTTGCTGACGCACAAGGTCAATTCATAGATTTGTAAAAAAATAGTTTTTTAGATTGTTACAAACAGTTTAGGGGAGGGGGCCAGGCCTTGTTTATCTCCAAACCAACTAGCAACAGACTAGTTACAGCCACGATTAAACTATCACGGTCTTAATCAGACCAGTAGCTTAGACCCTTTCGAAAAAAAAAACAAGACAAAATATACATAAGTTTCCGAACGGTGAATGAACTTTTACGAAATAAACTTGAAAGTAAAATCTAGTGTATTAATACAAGCTTTGTAGCTTTCGTAGTTAATCCTTCAAGCCTGATAAGAGCACCGGTGATCGCGACAACAATATAATACAATAGCATTTCCAAGAATCCGCGATCGAAGGATAAAAAAATAAACGTCGGGATTCAAATAATTTCTATTCGTATTTTTACAATCGATCCCATTGATTTGGTCAGACAGTAATAAAATATTCGTCCACATATTTCTCGGCGATGGATGGCCGTCATCCGCGGCCGTAACGACGCCCATCAATCCCACTCCCCGGGAATTCCCCGCAAAATGTACGCATAATTCTGTACTTTCATCCCACCTGCGTTCATTTGTTTCGACCCTTTTGATTTTTCACAATTTGAAATGATTTTGTGAATAATGATAAAGATTTTGTTATGGTTATGAATGATGATGCCCGTAACTTCGTAACGCTGAAATTCGTTTACGGAAAGCGAAATTTTCGCCAAAAATATATGTGGCACTCGGGGACTGCTGCGGTAAGGCTATTATAGTATTTTTTATCAACTTATGCAATTATAATTCGCATGCCCACAAATACCATGCTGAAGTCTGGTAACGCCGCACGGGGTGTGTTAGGTATTTTTCGTTACGAAATTTCTCGATTCGATCGCCGCGCTCAAAGCCAACAATAAAAGATATGTAATAGCTTAAAACTATCCTATGTCCGTTCCCGTAATTTATGAATCATCTATGTACTCATTCAATATTATCTAAATTTTAAGAGGTAAAAGATTGTTATTTCTTATTAATTTGTAAATGGAAGAGATCAGTTCAGTGATGTCTCCTCTTAAAGATCAGCTCATAAAATAAAGGCAGCATTCTCGCACCTACAATAATATAATGTGTAAACTATAAACGCTATATTTACCACCCATACCAATATTAAGCCCAACAAACAATGAAACTTAAGTGGATTTAATCCCCATAATATCGTAGAAAGCGTGAGCGTAATTTATTTATGGCTGGTATGACAAGCCTCTAACGGCAAGAACTATATACAAAGGAATGATCAATCAACGCCTGTGTTCCCGAACTGGTGCCGAAATGAATAACTTGGCGTATATTACGTGTGTACGGCATATAATACACATTTGATTTAGAAATAAGGGTTGAAGCAGGAAAATATTTCCCATTGTGATTTATAACGCTTATTGTGATGCAAGATTATCGTGGCACAAAAAGAAAATATTGTTTTTATCAATATCACGCCATCATTTCTTTTTTGGAAACAATAATCACACTTCTTTACGAAAAAACTATGGATAATTTAAGGTGGTACCAGTGGTCATTTACTTTTCTAGTCTAGTAGCTATGTGAAAAATACTCGCACTGCATTCTGTTAACTAAAGAATAAAATTGACTTCTTGCAAAGAAACAGACTATTATAGTTTCATTCTCCAACTATATATGAGTTCGAACTTCGAAGTGATATAATTCATACTGCGTCCAGTATTCCAAAATACGATATCACCCGGTTAGAAACATCTGCCACTTTATTGTCAATCGCGGTTTGTATAGATAGTGACAAGTTTTTTTTATAGGGAGTCAATGACCGCTACAGACAGAATTCCGCAATTTGAGAATAGTTTACGATTTGGATTAACACACAGGCTACTTCTGACCTTGTAAATGTACCTAGTCTTTACGTGAGGAACTACAATAACTAGGTTCTGCTCGTAGCAGAACTGCTGTTAAACGTATGTGTGATTTTATATAAGACCACAGTAAAATCGTGTTACCATGAAAAATGAGGTAACTGTAACAGCAAACAAATCGACATTAAATCAAGTCGACCATGATAATACCGGCTCATTAAGGAGTGTAAGGCCTTTGACAAGCACGGAGTCGCCATGTTTCATTCAAGAGCATTCAGGTGTTAGAGCTTAATTGAGTTACAAATGAACAAAAACCATACCGACTCTCGGGGGCTAAAAAACTGAACCTCCATTTTGAAATAGAAACGTTATGAATGGACTCGCAAAAATATGAGGTGAAATTACTAGGTTGCTTTTTCAAATTGTGTGTTACTGTGCTAACATCGCTTTTGCTGTTTGAAATAGGTACCAGAATTAGGTATATTATAATATAACTAGATGATACCAGTGCAATAAAATTCGTTTATCGCGTGGGAAGTGGGAAACTGTACATTTTTCCTGGGTAAATTGTATCCTTCGTCCTTTCCCGGGATGCAAAGCATCTCCATACCAAATTTCAAAAGCGGTTTAGTGGTTTGGGCGTGAAGAGGCAATATACAGACACATTTTTGCATTTATAATATTAGTATGGAAGAATGGATGTGATAAGTTTTAATTTATTAAGGCGCTGACAACTGCCAATGACCTTGATCTCGCATCACTCTCGCACCACTGTCGATTTTCATGCCAGAGAGACAGAGATGTGAAGTGTTCACTCGGTAGCGTGGATACATTTTTGGTTTTTTAGAGGAAAAAATAAATATTATGAGAATTCTAGATGTCAGAACCGAAAATTTAATCGGGCAATCTTTGGATTTTTGTAAAAGGTATCAAATAAACGATCTTTTAAAGCATAGATCGTATTATTACTTTAGTTAGAACTCTTTAAAGTTCATGAAAGATGTGACTTTGCTATTCTTTTTCATCCAGTAGGAGTACATTATTTTATTATTTAAATTGGACAAGCTTTTCCAAATATAATCAAAAATCACGTATTTTTTTGTGCCAATCAATGAAATACATACGTCTAGAAAACTGCACAAAGATGATTGGCAGCTGTTTTCGCCTTAACATTTTATTTTTCAAACCGTGCAGACATATATATTTCAGAAAACTACTGTCAATAATTGTCATGGGCTCTAAACCATATTATTTAGATTGTCCTTTGGCGTCCATTGAGATTAACACTAATGATAAAATATAAATAATAGAAACTATGACACTTTATTCAGAAATAAAAATGGAAAAAAAAACTTACTAATATTATCATTTGAAAGTTTTCCAGAACTATTATTTGCTTCGACTAACTGGCGCAAAGTTTATCTCCACTTTGCAGTTTATTTAAAAACTCTATTCAATTTCTGCAACGCTCAATTTGGCTTAGTAGGAAGATAGTATCAAAGTTTTTTGTTCTTTACAAGTGGGAATTGGGAGGAGCGAAATCGGATTTGAAGTTGTTAGGGTTCCGTAGCCGAATATCAAAAAATGAAATAAAAGAAGAGCCTATATGAACGCCGGTAAGCTTATTTTGAGTATCATCCCACAAAAAAAATACGTATTGAATAATTATGAATGCAGTCAGTGAACAAGACTGCAGCAATCAAAATCCATACTTCCATACTAATAATATTATAAATGCGAAAGTGTGTCTGTCTGTCTGTCTGTCTGTCTGTCTGTTACCCGCCCGCAACTCCATTGCGCCAAAATTCATTTAGCGCGCGGGAACCGTACATTTTTTTCCGGAAAAAAGTATCCTTTATCCTTTACCGGGACTCAAAGTATCTCCATACCAAATTTCAGCAAAATCGATTCAGCGGTTTGGGCGTGAACAGGTAACAGACAGACAGACAGACACACTTTCGCATATAATATTAGTATAGATGTCAATAAATGATACGGAACCCTTCGACTTCCAACTCACACTTGGTCGGTTTTTATTATTGCGCCAGTTATATTGCATTATACTCTACAAGTGGCAGTACAAATGAAAACATGGTGGATTGTTGCAGTTCGGGCTGCCTTTTACGAGAATAGAATGAAAGTTTTCAGGTGCGATATTCTATTAAAGCTTATTCGTCAGGCTTTCAATTTTGAAACAAGGAAAGTACTGTATATTATACTCTATGTTTTTCAATTAGAATTTTCTATTAGAATTATTTGATCGCGAAAAATATAGAAAAAAAAACTTAAGGTGTCATGGGACACCCGGATGGAACGAAGTTGCTTTAATGATAGCTCTTTAAAATCTTAATTTTATTTTAGTTTTTGATTGTAAATATGGCGTATTTTTAAAATTTCTACAAAAATGGCTCGTAGTCTTACGTCCTACGAACGTCGAAATAATATGATAGTAACTGCACATTATGACAACTAATAAACTGTTTGAACATTCTAGAACTTGTGTTTACTTTGTACTTGATTCCACCGCAATACACACTCGGTAGTTGTACAAATGTACTTAACAAATATGTACAGCTATTTATTCTAACACGTTCAAACATTCTCAAATAGTGCATATAGACCTACAAGAATGTTTTGGTACATCGGTAGATGACTACGAAACGCTTAACAGTTGTCCTAGTTTATAAAAGCTAAAATAAATTTACGGATAACCTAAAAACAATTTTAAAAAGTAATTACAATAATAAAAATTTCTCTCAATATAAAACTACAATATTTATCGAAAAATCTACTTATTACACTATCATTTTTCTAAGTGAATAATTTACTTTGTCATTGAAACTTAACAATAGTTAAGAAACCTTTTTTAAATAAAGTAACACTTTGCTGAGTTTTTAATTTGAAAAACTTCGCGGCTAAGCCAAAGTAAAGCTTGTTAGTGGATTAGTGCTAGTGGTAGCTTCTTATTAGAAAAATAAAGGTGATACCTAGAAGCTACGCTTTTAGTGTTGTTGCACGCGCGCGGATTTGCTCCTCATGCGGGTGACAAACTGACAACATGTGCGCGTGTGTGGCCCGCCTAACCTATTTGAGCGAGCAGCCTTGCGAGGCTGCCATGGTAGGTCAAGACGTGCCTCACCCGAGGCCAACGCACGCGCTGCCTCGCCCGATCTTGCCGCGGCCCGAGCCTCGTGAGGCTGCTCGCTTGGTCAGCATTGGACAGGAAAAACATCTATGAAATGATAGGATGCAGGTGTCAGAAATGGCTTAGGCTTGCAAAATAAAAGTATTGTATAAATCATAAACACCAATAAATAAAACGTGGTTTATACGTATTGTAAATACGTAATACAATTATTCACCTAGCTTTTCTTCATTTCCAATAATTATTAAGCTGAAAAGAACAGATTCCACACTTAGATCTTAGTCAAAAGGCCGAGAAGTGTTTTAACCAAATAAATACTTATCTTATAACGATCTTTGTTCGAAGTACTCAGAGCCAATTCACATGGACAAGGGGCAGAGTGACGGCTTACAACAAGAGAGAGAGAGTGAGTCCCTTCCATCAGACAGCCCGCCTTATATACTGCCATAATCAAAAACAACCCCACCGCCATCTTTGCCCCGCGTGTGACTACCAGGATTTGTATCTAATATCATAAATACAATGATTCATAGTTACAATCATCCTGAAAATCATTATAAATTAAGTATTTAATTATAACACTTTTATATTAATTTATTAACTGTACTATCTTTTGTAACAAAAGTATCATAACCGGAAACAACAATAATTATTGTCTGTTTAAAGATTAATTGACGTGTTCAAAAATAATGTTATAAAATTATGTTTGTTGTCCAAATATCATGAATTAATAATTAATAATAATTAGTTCAAGTCACATGAATTATTGAAATATGTACTTCTCATAAGAATTTCAAGTTAAATAACAAAACAATAAGACAAAACCATTGTTACCATTATACATCATTTTATTTATGACTATTATTGAAATAATAGTCATTTATATTCATCTATATTTTGAGTAAAGCGGGTCGTACCTCACACAGGCAAGTTTCATGCGGACCAGATCCGCGCGCGGGAGATAAGACGCATCACAGGAAAAGCGATTGAAGGGGAGAGGTAGGAGAGAAATTGATATCCCCCTCCCCCTCTATTACTGCCATGCAAAGAAAATATGCCTATCTCTCAGACCAAAGAAAAAAGAGGACTTGAAATACCTACAAAAAAAACGTGCATACCTAAACCATAGATTCGTTACATAAAATGGCTGCCATTGCCTAGGGTTCTTGCAACACACATCACAATACAACATTTAGTCATTTTGATAAACAGTTTTCTCACACTTCCACGTAATTATTATCCTATTTTCTCGTATTTAAATCGATAAAACTCATTTTTTCCAAATAATAAACAGCCTCTTGACAGCACAACTACCACGAAACTCGTTGCAAAAGATAGCGGATCTGGCACGTACCTAAACTTTTGACAGAATTTTACCAAGAATATGCAATAACTGAAATATGTTCGTCTCTTTCGTCAAATGCAATTACACTGTAGAATGAAAGAGACAAAGTTATATTTAACGCTCTGTACCATAAATGCCTGATATTTGTATAAGTAAAAATTTATATAATATGTTGACAACGGCTTCTCCATAGACTTCCTTGCTCATAGGCCTATCTCGAAGTGCAACCCGTTGTTTGTAAGTTCGTGTTAATTAGTGCAAGTGCTTATGCTTAGGCCCAATTTCACCACGTCCGTTAGTGTTAACAGCAATTGTTAAAATGTAATGTCTTCTCTTTCATTTATATGAAAAATTAAATTGGAAACGTACGTGATACTAATTCGAGCATTAACTTTAACAGTCATCGATGAAAACCTTAAAATCATTTAACTATCCATAATAATCAATATAACATACTAATGCGAAAGTGTGTCTATCTGTCTGTCTGTCTGTTAGCTTTTCACGCCTAAACCACTGAACCGAATTTGCTGGGCATGAAAATACTTTGAGTCCCGGGAAAAGATATAAAATATTTTTTATCCTGGAAGAATATACGGTTTCCACGCGGCAAATTAAAATATGAAAACAAAATTAAATAAAACAAAATAAATTTTAACAGATTTGCGGGTGTCATCTAGTAGATAATATTATGCTTATACTCCAAGCTGCGGATAGTAGAATAGCGCGTGTGCCCGAACACCAATCGATACTGATTATGATAATGGCGACGAACTGCCAGCTTTCTCAATATTGACAATCAGCGTGTAGTGTGATCGACATACATATATAACTTTAGTACCCGGATTCTTCTATTAGATATCTCATATAAGAAATTGTCGCGTCGCGTCGCGGAGTTCGTTATTAAATTCCCCCGAAACGACTGGACCGATTGCGACGAAATTTTCGTGTATGTGCTTATCGAGTAGTGGTGTGTGAATCGTTAACCCATGAAACGTTGCGGTGGACGAAACAGCGTACAGTCCTGAATAGCACTATCGAAGTTTGTCTAAAAGTTTGGAGTTCTGAAAAGAGTACATAGTCATTACAGCGTCTAAAATGAGAACCTCTTCATCGGTCTTCATGTGAGGCTGTTAAAAACCAAAGTAAACGACAAAATGTTTGTCGGATCAGCTAAATAAACTACAATATAATATTACTGTTGCTTAAAATTGTGCGAAAATGGTATTGTGTTTTACGCGTGCTATTTCGTTTCAATACGTTTGAGGTATACAGGAAGACTATCTTGCTTTTTAAGCTATATCAATGCCGCATTAAAATACTACAATCGGGGCTCAGGGTTGAGGCTTTGAGGGTACTCGATACCCGTTGCCTAGCAACCGCCTGAAGATTCAAGGCTATTAGGCGAAAGCCTGCATAATCACTCACTAAGTACTCTTTTAAAATAAGGTCGCCCCAAAGGCCCCAAACTCCAAATCTGCTTCCTTAATTAATTTGGATGGTGCGATGAAAGCGCCTGGAGATTGTTAAAAGCGTAATGTGATACTGCTAATGCGTGAATTTTTAACTGACTTACAAAAACGAGGAGGATATTCATCTGTATGTATTTTTGCTAGAGTAAAAGAATGTAAGTATTGCATTACGCTCTTTTGACTCACGAAGAAAAAAAGAGAAGTGTTATAAGTTTGTCTGTCTGTGTGCGTGTCTGTCCGTGGCATCGTAGCATCGAAACGCGTGGGCTGATTTTGATCTAAGGGTCTAGACAGACGGACTGCATTTCAACTGCAAATTGCAGTTGGATTACAGTTTGAATGCAGTTGACACGACTGCAATAGAACTGCAAACCAAACAGTTTACACGACTGCACGCCGACTGCAACTGAACTGCAATGCAACTGCGTGTTTGGTTTGCAGTTCTATTGCAGTCGTATTGCAGTCGTGTCAACTGCAATCCAACTGCAATTTGCAGTTGGATTGCAGTTGAAATGCAGTCCGTCTGTGTAGACCCTATTATTTTTGTTTAAATGCTAACAAAATCGAGAATGTTCTGAATTATATCCTCCTTTTTTGGAAATCGGTTAATAGGTACCTAAGACATAATTGACCAGGGATATAAGGTATCACCATGCCAAAATTCATTGATATTGGTTCAGCGAATTCAGAGATTAGCCTGTACAAACAGACAGAAAAACAAAAAAATTAAAAACAGTAATTAAATGGGATCTACTACACTTCTAACATCCCTACCCTTGATTCGTTTTTTCAAGCTTATTTTCAATGTACAAAAAATTTACCACTACGATTTTATAATAATACTAGCTGTCCCGGTGAACTTCGTGTCACTTTAAAACCTTCCCTGGAATATTTTAAGACTAAAATCAGCCCAATCCGTTCAGCCGTTTTCGAGTTTTAGCGCGACTAACACATTTGAAAATCCATTTTTATATATAAGAGAAGATGTATGTATAGATTATAGAAAGATACTATACTTTGAACCGCTCAGATCTACGAGCTCAAAATATATAATAAAAAGTTTTTTGGAACTATTTTTTGTCTCAGTCTTCCATAGTAGTTATTTAGTATTTCGATGGACTTTATCTTGAAGAAGAAAAAAACTTACTATACCTTTGCAACGTTGTACACACAAGAGTAACCAATAAATTTCCCCGCTTTTCTATCCAGTTCCCAGCGATTACATCTTGTTCTCCGGCGAAGTGTTAACACCCTACCCCCCACTCCCTATTCCTCCCCCAGGCTGTCGGATTCCATCAATTATCCCGGTAGACTGTGCCCGCAATAACAAAGTTGCCCGCGAGGTGCGAATGTTTACCGAGCCGTGGGAAGTGGCGACTACGTTTGTTACTAAGATATTGATACAATCGTCTTTTAACTGGATATTGATAACCGATTTATTATTTCAGGCTGTTTTGTTCTAGTATAAGTTCTTGCGGAGTACGTTTTGTAGTTAATCCATTTAAGGCGCAGCGCAGACGACAGACTATCCGTGACGCATTTTTTGTCTGTGTCGGCACATGTCTGCGCTGCGCGTTGTGTACGTGCATAATATTATTATAATTGCATAGGTTCTATTTCCACGGACTAAAAAGTACATCACGGATAGTCTGTCGTCTGCGCTGCGCCATGTACGAGTAATTATTGCGTGTTATGCTGTCCGTCTGTTCACTCTTCACTTTTTATGTACTTAACATAAATAATTTAAATTTTAGTGTCTCATAAAGGTACACAGCACAGTTTTTATCAAGTAAAAATGTACGGGTCCCGTGCGATAAACGAGTAAACGAACATAGAAATGATGATACACGGGTAACTTTAGAAGTTTCAATTTGTACAAAACTTGGAATTCACATGTTGTAAACTTATTTTCACGGTTACTTGTTAGAGGTATAAATAAATGTTTTTTTTCCCATTAATAATTTTACTTAGACATAAAACTGCACGGAACAGAAGATTCCATAAAGATTTATGCTATCATAAGCCTATGCCGAATCTATATCCAGAGGGAATAAGAATCCGGATACTTATAGATTATATTGGAACCTAAAATGCTAAAGTTAATATAATATTATGTACTTTCCGAGCATTCGAATCCGGATCCGTAGGTAGATTGGTAGGATTTAGGAACCTAAAATGCTATTTACTCCACCATCTCTCAGTATCCGAATATCCAGGATAGTGGGAATGCGATCATGCATGGAGAGGTCGTCAGAATCAAGACAGGCAATTTAATGCACATCGATTCCAAATGCATTTCTAATATCATTCCGACTGGCGTTGGTGGCTGTCTGTTCTGGGAGATATTTTGTGATAGGCTACTTTGTGCTAGGCTATTGTTTGTAATTGTACCTGTATTAGATTGTTATTACTATCACATTATTACAATGACATTGTTGTTAAGATCTTTGTTATTAGTATATAACTACTATCTATAACGGCGAATCGAGACACATAACTTTTTTAATATGAACTTTCTTTGCCTCTTTATTAGTTTATTTATTTTATTACTAAGCAGAATGTTGTCTTTTTGTTAGATTTTGTCTACTTTTGGCCTTAAATTTTTATTTAAATAGTAATTTTAATTAATTTTAAATCCATAATTATTCAAACAATATCAACCTGTAAGTGTATACGTATGACCTACTAATGCTACTAATTTAAATGTCGTTGCATAAGTCACTTTGTGAAAAAATGGCACATTTATTCGGTTAAATTACAATTTTTAAACAAAAAATTAAATAGTACGGAACCAACGGTACTGTACCTACATAGAGCTCTAATCTCTATATCTCTGTCCCGCGGGCGATCTTCCAATCTGTCCGACAGATATAATCGCAATTTTATATCAACGTTGCGACTATAAAACGTCCCTACGTGCATTAGATACCCACTGATATATTTAGATGGATGTCGCAAGTGGTTTAATATGTCTGTAATCGAATATTTTTTGGTTAATTTTATGTGTTTCAATCCCTTTTACTACCTTCTCATACAGAAAAGTTAATTTTTAATCATTTTGTGTTCGAAATTTATTCCTGAAGGTATAATTCATATTTCTGTGCTAAAAATTAGTTTATGGCCTTTTTCGCGGTCGTTTCTATATATTTATATTTTATATATTTTGTGACAAACCACATGAAAATCATATTAGTAAGTAGTGTCGTAGTTCTAAAGCCTTTTCGATGCAAAAATACATAGAAACATTTCCTGTTACTGCAATAGTCATTCCTTGTATCTAAATATATATAATTATGTAACTCAAAGGTGGCTGACTGACTGACATAGTGATCTATCAACGCACAGCCCAAACCACTGGACGGATCGGGCTGAAATTTGGCATGCAGGTAGATGTTATGACGTAGTCATCCGCTAAGAAAGGATTTTGATAAATTCTACCCTTAAGGGGATAAAATAGGGGATGAAAGATTGTATATAACAATACTTTTATCGCGAACGAAGCCGCGGGCAATAGCTCGTTTTATAATAATTATCAACAATAATATTACTCGTAATATTTCGATAAATATTATAATGAATTTTAAATATTTAAGCTTTGCATGATATTTACCACGCTCTTGTCATAAGGTCCATTGAAATGACACGTGTCAGCTCATCGAGTGGTCTGTGGTGGTCTACTTAAATATGTCTATGGGAGCTATAAAAAAGTCCCGACGTGAATTGGGAGGGTATTTCTATTTATTTCAGCAATTCCTCTCGTTTTATTGCTGTATGTAGGTTATTCCATTTTTGACGGATTTAACCTGAGCCCACATTGTGATGAGTAGCAACCTGGCGGGTTTTTTTATAACTGTTTTGACCTTTGATCTTGTGGCCCATTACGTCATTAAAGTTTAAGGTGCAGTGGTTGTTGCAACTACGCAAAATGGGTTTTTTAAATAACGTTTTTTGTTAAGGAAATGTCATTATTTAAGTATAAAAAAGTACCGTTTTAAAATTGAGAAACTTTCCTATACGCAAAGGTATATCAGTACACAATTTGAAAAATTCTGCTCTATAGAAAAAAATCTCAAAGATGACTCTTATAATGCTGTTTTTCATAATTAAATCATTTTATGGCTAAATTACACACTTTCTAGAAAAAACAAAAAATGTAGCACATTTGTCATGACCTAACATAAACGATTTGATATATTTGATTTGTGTAATACTAAAAACAAAAGGTTTTTTCGCCTATTTCCTATTATCAAGGCACGCGGCGAGCGCGTAACCGCCACTGTACAAGGCGCGCTGATATGAATGTTATTATAATGTCCTTTACGTCGATATTCGTACTGACAGACATCGACCTGCTAATTTTCGGGACTACTGGACCTTAAGGGCCTTATCATACTGGCGATTAGCGAACGATTTGAAAGCGACGCGACTGCGCAACGCACACGCCGCGACAGGGCAGCGTAGTCGCGGCGTGGCGTGGACGCCATTTTGTACACTCGGATTTTGTATACTCCCTAGACGAGTGTACAAAATGGCGCCACGCCGCGACGACGCTGCACAGTGTGATAAAAACCTCGATTTTGTTTCATCACGTTTTTCTTTCAAAATACTATATTTGACAGCTATATAAACATTAGAGTAAAACTCCGAGATCGGTATTCTTTGCCGTTATTTTTTTAGATAGTGTCAAGGTTGGCTTTTTTCCGGGTCAAAAATTTGCATAAAAATTAATTAAAAAAAAACTAATCAAGTAACATTAATTTTGTTTATACCAATTGAACAAGCACTTAATAATTTACTTTTTCTCCTAATTTGGTTAACCTACTGTGATCAAAATATAGAGAGATATTTATTTATTTAATAATTTTAGTTTTTCATTTTCAATTTCGTGATTAGATCGAGTTAGAAAAAGTTTTAAGCATGAAACGATAGTGTGAGTAATCCTTTATCAATGTTATGAAAAATCACACTCTAATAACCCCTATGTCAGAAGTTATATCCAATTTTTTTTTTATAAAAATTCGGATTTTTTGTACCTAGGGTTGTCACTAAAGGTCTCTTGTTTGATGTATCCGGTTGATACGCAAATTCGCAATCGATATCCTATACGAAAAATATCAAGATCACATTAAAGTTATAAGGATTGTTGATAAGGTTCCAGGATCTAGGTTTTTTTTTAGGAAATTTCCTGCTCTTTAGGGATCTATTTTCAAATTTTGATTAACTCAAATAATTTTCGAAATATAAAAAGAAAACTAAACCCTTTTTTTATGTTTACTGAATTGTTTATAACTTTTGCATTTTTTTCAGCCCCTCTTGGAATTTTCATAAAATGTTCTAGATGGTATTTCAAATCGAATGAGACCAAAATCATAATTTTCGGTGCATTAGATCAGGTTTTGAGGAAAATGGCTCTTGTTAATCAGACTATTAGTTAAAAAAGTTTTTAAATGTAGTTTTCGGTGTTTGGACCTTTTTAGTTATTAAACCTAGATGAGGCTTCGGAGGTATAAAAAAAGTATAACTGATTGTTATTTTACTGTAAAATTTTATATACTTACCTTTTGTTATAAAATTATTAAAATACCTATAAAATAAAAATAAAAAATGGTTTTATTTAAGAATCCAGTTAATTATTACTATATATTTTAAGTTTTTTACATATATAAAGTATGTTTCGCTTGCCATGGAATAATAAAGTTAATATATTTTACGATTAAAATGTGACTTACTCTTAGCGTCGAATATATTGGTAACAGTCGATTACAGAGCCAGTAAACATGTCTGTAAGATCGCATCATGCCAATAGGATCGCATCCAACTTTTACTGTGTAGTTCGTTGTCGACAACTTACCCGAATAATATCGTATTGATGTGTTACGGACAAAAATTCTATTTAAATTTCGGTATTATACTTTTTGACTTATAATATCAGTAAGAAATATCATTATATATTTTTTAAAAACATTAAGATATCGCAAAAAAATTAGCTTTCTTTTGGTATAAAAATAATTTTCCTGTGTGAACCTGCAGTTAAAAAGTTATGAGCCAAAAACCGTTTTTATTTCTTCCTGTAAAATTTAGATTTTTTGATTACGATTTTATTCGGTGGGGGCGGCGAATTATATAAAAAAAATTGAACAATATTAAAAAAAATCGAAATTTTGTTATGTTCCGCTAATTTTGCCGGTGTGTTCAGATGACACCCGCATTTCCGTTGCGCGAGCGAGTTTGTCGCGCGGTAGCTGCACATTTTCCGGGGACTCAAAGTATCCCCATACGAAATTTAAACTAAATCGGTTCAGCGGTTTGGGCGTGAGTACACGAACCTTTCATCAGTGTTGCGCACGTTCTATTTTGTTTGTGTTATTATTTATCCAATCGTTATGCGCAATGTGTGTAGTGAGAACAAAATGTCCCAGTTTCTCAACTATTCGCATCTATTTTTGTTTATTGTTGAGGCTACTGCAGTATATCTTTCATTTTAATACGCATAAACAAATACACTTGTATTTTATTCAGCCGCAGAATTCAGCAAGCAAAATATCAGTAAATGAAATAATTATTTTTGCATCTATAATATTATTTTAACCTCAAAAAAATACCGATAGTTTGTAAGACTGTAAATTTTTTATCCTTTCTGATGTGTTACAAAAGTAGCTTGAAGCACAAAAACTATAACATATTTTAAGCATAATGTGGATAGTCATTTGACCGTCTGTTTAATGTTTATACTAGATGGGGTTTACATAAACTTTATTTATATTTTTGCTTTCGGCTTCTTCGGTACTTTTCAAAGTGACAAAACCCAAACGCTAAAAACTTTAAGATATGGGACTTAATAATTATAAAAGAAAGCGTAATTAAGCGCTTGATAATAGACGAAAAAAAGTTTAATTCTGAAAATTTAAAACACACAACTTAATAAAACGATATTTGCACTCGATTGTGGGAATCGTAGACACAATAGATTTTCAATTGTTATGCGACAACCGGGTGCCGCTTGGGGATTGTTGGGTTAATGTTAGGAATAAGTTATAATGTAACTAAGAAAATACTATTATCTTTAACAACTAAGCAACAGAAGATAAAAGATAGCCATATTAGCAGCAGCAGCTATGTTCTTTGCACCTAAATCCAACCACAGCACTATTTAGAACAAAGCGTAAATCATTGATTTCACACGTGCTCTTGCTGAAGGCTTTAAAAATGTAACAGTACACCCGACCGATACCAATGATACTATTTTAAATATTTAAAACACTTTTGTAAGGTATGCAGGAAAAGCTATTATCCATTGAAAGCCTTTTATAATAATATAGGCTACAGCAAAAAATACAGTCAGTAAGCTCTAAATTAACTTTTTTTTAAATAGTACATTTAATTTTTAATATTTTGTATAATAATTATTGATATTGTTTACATACTAAAAATAAAAAGATGAAGTCTATTGCCCTTCAGTTTGTCTGTTACCTCCTGACTTTTAAAGGTCTATAAAACCCTTTACAGTGAAGAGGTTACAGTTAGTTGTGGCACTTGTGGGCAACATTTAATATTAAATAATAATTATTATAACTATAAGTTAATTAAAATATAAGTAACGATAACTAACCTTATCTTCAATAGATAAAGGGACATTGAGCAGATTTATGTGTCATGAAACTAAATTTACATTTCCAACTGTCTCCCGTTATTAACCCTAATCTGTGTGTATTGTGGAATTAATAATCTCCAAATCTGCAGTGATTTGGGTTTTTGCTCAACAATATATCACTCGGAGCCACCGGATTCTACATCGCAGTATTTCCGGACCAATACGATCTGCAAACCTTCAAGAAGAGAGCGTATTTCATCTTAAAAGGCCGGCAACGCACCTGCAGCTCTGCTGATGTTGCGAGTGTGGTGACACGTTAGCTCATTTGCCCCCTAATTAAAAAAAACATTCCATGCGTGCTGCAGTATGAATTCAGATAGATTCAAGGTTTATATTGTAACATGATTCTAAAGTTGATGCCCGCAACTCCGTTGCGACAAAAATTGGCTATTATGACCGTACATTTTTCCGGGATAAAAAGTAACTTATGTTCTTTCCCTGATCTTTGATCTTTCTCATTTATTTAATATTAGTACGGAAATTATGTTCCATTTAAATCATTCAAAGTAATCACAACACGGCTACAATAATTAATCAAACTTTTAATCATGTCATTAAAATCACATCACATTTAATAATTATTTTACTGCTATATAATTATTGCTTTAACAGTTCCCGGAATCCAATTTAATTTATTTTAACTTCATAGTAATAATACTTTGAAATGACAAATAGGTGCGCGAATAAATATGCTGGTTATGAATAGTACGTATATAAGCCAATTAATTTCATATTGAATACATAAATAATAATATTTAAATGAACAATAAATTGAGCTAGGTATTCGTAGCGCTGTTCCGGCAAACAGTTCCGATTATGTTACAGATATTATAAGCTTGCTCAAATAATTGGTTTTCAATGAGTTCATAACATGAGCCCGGTTAAACAATTGAATTTTGAGGCACCGCAGCCGTCAATTTATATTTAGGTTAAAAAGGATATATATAATAATATGTTGATCTGGCATATTATATCCTTTATAGTGTGAGAAATCTGAATCGAACTTCGAAGGCACACATAGCTTTGATGCGTTGTGTTACGCTGCCTCTTCAATGGTTTCGTTCTACATGATGGTGACAAGATTTTTTACTGCTAATTAATGTTCTCAGTTCCCACATTAAGGTGGTATACAAAATAGGGCTGCAAAATTTCTGTAACATTTGTGAGTGAAAAGCTGCTTGTGTTGTGCTTGAATCAAACGAATGTAGCATCAAGACGCATAATAAAAGCGCAACTGTACCAAAAATTATTGTATGATTGAAAATTGTTTAATTTGTAACAAGTTAAATAAAGCAATAACACCGGCCGCGGACGCCATGTTCAAATAAATGGAGATCTCGTTAAACACGACCGATTAAATTATGAAATGAATCATGAAAATACGAGCCATGAAACAATCAATTATATTTCACTTAATCTAATAATAATGTGCTCAGTTTATTCATTATTATTTTTGTGAACACGTTTTTTAAGGTGACGCCTTGATAATTTGGCTGCAGCGATATCGATTTTTCTCAACAATGACTAAAGCTAAGAAATTAAAGTTCATTGTCAGTATTCATCATGTCTCTATCTTTGAATTACCCATAGCTTAACACGATTGGTCAACTTTTATAACACAGAATAATTAATCATAAAGACCTCTATAAAAACAGGGATTCTAATTGCCACCAGATGAGAGTGATTTAAGCTTCCAAAATTTGTACATAAATTAGTTAAGCATACACTATAATATTATGCCCATAGCTTATATGAAATATATTTATGGTTGCGGATATGGTTGGAAGCGACAAAATGGAAATATGTTAACCATTTTGTCGCTTCCGCCCTTTCCATTTCTTGCTGTTCCATTTCTTGTTTTCTCTGAGAGGCCGGCCGGGTCTCTCATAAAAAAAAGAAGCGATCTAAAACATAATATCCAGAACGATTTATTACTTTAACGCGGCGTCACCTTAACCTTCATAATGAAGACTCATGTGGATGAAGTGAAAACTGACGTTTTTTTTTGTTTATTTATTTAAGGCCCGGGAATAATTTGAAATCAAAAAATGTGGATTATATTTACAGCTAGATGATGAAGTGAGTTACAGGGTTTGTTCAAATTATAAAGGAAAAAAAATGTAATTGTTCTTAATATGTTGTAAAATGTTAGTTACAACTTACAACTTTATTAAACTACTCAGTACTCACGTCTTTAAATATAGAATTGCCTTGTTAGCATAATGCGGGTTAAGAAAATAATATAAGTACTTAGATTTTTTATTGTTACGGGTTTGTAAATAAAACCAAATTTTATTTTTGTTGCTCTTCATCATGTTAAATTTCATTGGTAATTGTGCCTCGTATTAACTTCGTTAACATTTTAATTACTTTAACTTAAATCAAAAAAGTGTCCTGTGTTTGTAATAGGCACAAAATTGAATGAGCTTCGAAGAAAAAGGAAATTATTAATACGTTTCGTTAGGCGCGGCGGAGATCAGCGATTTTAATCCAAAGAAATTTTATTTTCCCCCGAAAGATCTTTCGCTAAATTACTTTTAAACTGAAGAATATTTTAAAAGTCTTATCCCCTCCCATTCGTCATTAAAGATGAGTAAATCCGAAGGCTTTTTTCGGTTCCTCTAATGAATAATAAATTCTTAAAGTTTACTTAGCCACCGCAAGACCATTTAATTTTTCATTTCTGTATTGAAATCAGGTTAAGGCTTAAATAGTACGAGTATGAGGCAATTTATTCTATACTGGATACTTAGAAAACTAACATTCGATAAAATGCCTTTGACATGACGTGAGGCCTCGTAAGCGCTTTATCAATTAGAAAAACTCATTCTTTTTTACGGTTCCGTACTCAAAGGGTAAAAACGGGACCCTATTACTGAGTTTCCAACTTCGCTTTCAAAATTATTGAAACTAAATTGTTTTTGAACATCATGTTATGTCAAAACAGAATACAGTTTCTTAGCCAATTATTTTTATCTTATGCAAATTCTTACAGCTATTATCGACCCTTACAATTTTCGAAACACCAAATTTCCTTTTAGGGGAACAAAATACCTTAACAGAATACCTTGCTGTCATCCCAATTGTTTTCAAAATAATATACTGCCCATTGCGCATAAATATTTAATAAATTGGCGACAATATATTGCCTTACCTTTCATAGGACTAAAATGTGGAGCACAATAAATATAAAGTACCTTACCTCCACGCCTCTGTAAGTTGTTATGTTTTACGATGGATGAAAGTTTGATATAATCCATACTAAGACATTAAGGCCGTCCCCCGAGCAAACGACCTTGGCCATACATTTGCCGCGTTGCCGAGATCGCGCCAAAACCCTATTATTTTTACTTATCTTAGTTTAAATTGTACCAAAAAAAATTTAAACGGCGAATATGTAGTTTATGATATTGTCGATCTATTGGCGTGAGTTTCAAATAAAAGTAATTTGTAAATCCTAAGGAGATGCTGAATGTATGCTTGAATTTTAACAAATTGGTATTACTTTGGAAGCTGATATCATGAGTATAAGAAACAAAAATAGAAAATTTAAAACGGGGAAAGGAATGTTGATATACTGAAGATTATTGCTGTATTTTTATTATAACTTTGTAGCTTTCAGATTATGAGTTTATAAGGTTTTAAATACGGTCAATTACGGAATCTCAGGACGGAACGCCCTTAATATATGGGCTCCATTCCACCGCGGTGCACGGAGAGACTACGCACGTGCATCAAGCTTCGCTTTGTAAGAAAATGTATGTGGCTGTGTCCACTGCAACCCACGCACACGCTACGCACGAATTGACTCAAGTCAAAGAAATAAATCGTGCACGTCCACGCGTGTGCGTGGCCCTGCACAGCGTGCGCCGCGGTGGAATGGAGCCTTAACAAACATAAAAATGTTTTACTCTATCTGTTTAACACTGTTTGACAGCATTTCATGTAAGCAGTACTTTTTTGGTTTTTTGATAAATTGGTTGTAATTTTGTATCGACAGTATTATTGTAAGTCTATGTTCTGTATACTATAATTTTGCCTATAAACTTTGATCTGTAATTTTCTTAATTGCATAAGTGTTCTTTTCGTATATTATATGTGTTGGCTTAATATTATGTGCATCTTCTATGTACGTGTATGAGTTGTCCTGGATTTTTCTAAAGAACTTTATTTATTCGTCGCAGTGCAGACAAAAGAAAAATGTCTGGTAAGCACTGATAAGCATAAAATGTTACTTTGCTGCTTTAAAAATCCATCCAACCTGCTACATGGTAACAATAAATTCTCCTACAGCAGCTACATTTTAAAGTAACAGACTTTGTTGTAGAAAATGTTATAACTACAAATAATAGGGATACACCTGTGTTTTTTTAATACTACATATTAAAAATCTTTGGCTGTGGACCTGCATCTTTATTCTATAAAAGTGACCCACCAAAACATTAAATGTAAAAGGATCCAAGCAAAATATTGCATAGCTATGCAATACTTCTGTCGTAAAAAGTTTTCAGATCACATTCAAGCCAAGCCTTCAACTTATTTTGTAAATTGAAATCAACATTCAGTGAATGTATCAATAGTTTTCTTTATTTTAAAATTATTATAGTGGTTCGGCAATGAGCACATAATTATTAAGAAACAAATATAAAACTGCATATTTGGAGGAGTTCATACTTACACAGACGGCAAGCGTAGTGTTTTTTTAGTTTATCGTAACGACGCATCTGGTCGATGCAGGTACCCATATAAATCCAATTAGTCGCTGATTATTTCTGTAGTGCTCATTGCCAAGCCACTATAATAATTTTAAAATAAAGAAAACTATTGATACATTCACTGAATGTTGATTTCAATTTACAAAATAAGTTGAAGGCTTGGCTTGAATGTGATCTGAAAACTTTTTACGACAGAAGTATTGCATAGCTATGCAATATTTTGCTTGGCTCCTTTAACATTTAATGTTTTGGTGGGATTTCATTTCTTTTTTTAAGGTTTTTTTCTTTTCACGTTAGGTCACGTTAAAACTATTCTACCATATTAACAAATGTCTTAAGACTTCACTGTCTGTTTGTCACCAGGCTGGATCTCGAGAGCCGCAATAGCTAGATAGTTGAATTTTTACAATTAACTATGTATTTTTGTTTTCGCTATAAAATAGAATAGTCCTATTAAAATAAAATCATTTAGGAATGGCGGATCTCGTACAACAAACACGTTTTTTTTTGCTTTATCTTCATAATGGTAACAGTAAGGTTTTTGAAAATTTCAGAAAATACTCAATTATATTTCAACTTTAATAATGAATAATAAAAATTAAATAAACCTTTTCTTTGAGGGGGGCTCCCATACAAATTTACGGTACAGAACCCTATCCACGCCAGTCCGACTCGAACTTGGCCAGTTTCATAATGTTTCCTTTCATTGTGAATAAAGACCTATCCAGATACCAAATTTCAAGGTTCTAAGTCTGCTAGAAGTACCTTAGAATTTTGATAATCTGTCAGTCAGTGACAAAACGTAGTAACTTTGACCATCCGGAACTAGTAAACTATTAATCAGAATATAATGTAATTTGGAGGTTAAGCTACTTTTAATACTTGCTCCAAGTCATCGAAATTCTAAGTCTCTAGCTTTGTTAACATCGAAGATAAGGAGGGTGTGAAATAGCCGCGAACCGCTTCGAGAAAAGTATGGTACGGCCGTGCCTTTGCTAAAAAGCTTGGCTGGGGCACTGTCGTGCCCCCAGATAAGTTGGTACTTCGGTATATTGGTATCCAATTTACTACTAATATAATGTTTGTAACAAAACAAAGTGACAATATTTTATTGTGTATCTATATACCTATATTATATCCTTTGGTATTGATTTTACTGTAAAAGTATTAGTGCTGAAAAAGTAACTTTTTTTATATCGGCATGTACACAACTTAAAATATTATCACTTTGTGTAGCCTACACTTTGTATAATGACGACCTCTGTGGCTCAGTGGTAAGCGCGTTGAACGCTCAAGCCGGGGGTCGCGGGTTCGAATCCCGCCGACGGAACAAAAAGTTTTCAATGTTCCCGGGTCTGGATGTGTATTAAATATGTGTATGATATAATAAAAATCTTAAATATGTGTATAGTATAAAAGTATTAAATATATTTCCGTTGTCTGGTACCTGTAACACAAGTCTTTTAGGTTCTTAGCACGGGGCCAGACTGACGTGGTGTGAAGCGTCCATAGATATTATATAATGTAAAGTTCTGGAAAAACCTCCACACTTTATCTACAAACAAATTTTAACAATAAAAAACAGACTTGTTAACTTCAAGCCATTAGATCTGTTAATTAATATAAAAGAAGGGAATTAGTTTATTGAAGGAACAACCTTCTACCCTTTTTAAATTAGCAGGGGTCGAGTGAACTTACGTGCATTTGGAATTCAGTCGAGCGGAGATCTCAATAGATAATTGAGGACATGAGTGAATAAAGTGGGTAACTAACATTTTACAACATAAGAATAAATTTCTTCCCTTATAATTCGAACAAATCTTGTAACTTACCGACTTCATCATCTAGCAGTCTAAGTGATATATCTACATAGAATCTACTTCTTTTATTTCAAATTATTTTCCTGTAGCCCTAGCATGGCCACCAATAGAAATGCGAAAGTATAAAAAAATGCCGTTCATCTTTAATTCGGCTAATTGCGACCGAAAAAAATTCAATTAAAATGCCACTTTATGACAGACTAGCTGTTGCCTGTGACTTCGCCCGCGTTAACATAGTATAATAACAAAGATGGGTAGTTTTCCCCTTTTTGTGATTCCTTATACAAAGGGTAAAAACGGGACCCTATTTAACCCTAGAAAGATAACCATATTTTACCTTGCATTAAAGACCATACGTTTGAGAAGCGCACAAATTTCCAATGCTAATTTTAATACTTTACAGTTAAACATTTTATAATTGTTTTAGATATTTAAAAAGTATTTAATATGTGTATAAATAAAATGCGTTGTTTTTATACTTCTATATATTTTTAATATATTTAAACTTAAATTACAAAATTCTCAATTAAGACCTCACGAAAATGACTGTCTTCTGTTTAAAGGAACAAATCTTATGAATTTTCACAAAAATCATAGTTTTTTTTTCTACAATTAAGTAGGCAGTAGTATAATCAGTCTTAAAAATCACAATAACAAAGAATTAACAAAATTTAAAGATATTTGTGGCAAACGTCAACTTTGTCACATATAAAAATATAGTAAAAAAAAGTATTTAGATTTTAGTGACATACTAGGAAGAGTTTAGTCATAAGAGAGAGTTAAACGCCCACGTTGGGCGCCAATGTCACATATAAAAAATAGTGTAAATAAAAAGTATTTAAAAGTAAAAATAGTATTGTGACATACTAGAGGAGAATTTACTCCTAATAGAGAGATAAATGAAATATTTAAAAACTTAGTAACAAATTTATTGTTATTAAAATATATTAGCTACATAGTTAATAATTTAATTAGGTAACATTAAAAGAGTATATTTTAAAAGAGAAGAGACTCATCAATGTAAAAAAAAGTACTTAATCATCAGGGGGGTAGATCTAGTGGGCTTGTGCTACGCTAGTTTCAGCCGTCTGTGCTTTAAAAATTAAAAAGCTAAGAAAATTCCTCATTACAATATCGTATTTGCTCGTATTTTGACTAAGATTACGACAATTTTGTATGATAGAAGCAGAAGCAAATGGTTTTATTAAACCATTTATATTATACAATATAATATCATTCCAATTATTATTTAGTCTCATTTTCATAGAATTTTTTTTTAATTGTTGGTCACCCAGAACGAATATGTTATGTTTCTTCGAACTACCCACATTTATTTGCTTTTGAATGTCATTTGGACTTGACGCTGTCATCTGTGACGTTTGATATAACGTTGTATTTTTATTATTTCGCCAAGGAGTCATTTTCAAAAAGAAGAAGAAGATATTATTTCGATCGCGCTCAGGAAATTCTAGGTTATTCTCAGTGTTATGTGTTCTAAGTTTTTGCAGTAAACAAACGTCTTCGTATTGTGACAATGGGGAGTTCAAACGTGTTGACAACAAAGACTTTCGTATTTTCTTAGCTATTTATTTAGAATATGATTTCTTAGGAGTTCAATCTTTTTAAGACAATTAATATTATAGTTTTGCTTTTAGATTCTAACTCTCGTTTTAAAAGAAGTAAGATGTGCAATTTCTTCGTGAGCGCTGGTAAGTTCGATTTGCAATTTTTCAATGTCGGACTTTAAAAAAAATAATTTCTGAATCTGTTTCAAGGTCGATGGTTGGCTAGACGATGAAATATTTATAAGTGATTTATCATCTGATATCATAGCAATATAATGCTTTGCACAAACCTACGCGACCACGCGACTTCGAAGCGGCAGCGTCAATACAAAACACATATTTGACACTCAAATGTCAAATGTGTGTTTTGTATTGACGCTGCCGCTGTCGCGTGGTCGCGTAGGTTTGTGCAAAGTGTAATAGTATCTGAATTAGCCTTAAAGTTTTTCCTTCTGAATGTAATATTTTCCATTATGGTACTCGTACATGAACTGATAGAAGTTAGTAACTAATTATTGTTTCTGTTGATATATTCTGCTAGACGGAGCTAGTTGTCGCAAACTGCTTTACCAAAATTAGCAGTTACAAAATTTGAAATCTAGCAGAAATTGTTTTCATATTTCTTGTTATAAAATATAAAATAAAAATTTATTGAAAAAATCTCGTCTTCTATTTATTCAGACTAAAGGGCGGTTGAAGGTATTATAATATTATCTGCATGATAAATTCACTTAGTATAAAAATTAAGGTCTTACCTAGTCTTGGTATTTCTTCAATTGGAATGTTGAATGTATCACTTCACAAACAATTTCACTGATGATGTATTGAATGCTTTACTCTATAATTATCGACTTTTACTCTCAATTACTTAGTTATAAAATAGAATTTTGAAGAAATATAAATACGGAACACTAGTACATAATAACTCTTGATACGGAACTAGATAATATCTTCGCAAATGACAGCTGTCATCATCTTCAAAAATGCTTTTTCCGCACACAATGGGTCTGCGGTCCGGATGCAGATCGCGGTCCGCTATTTGGTGACCCCTGCTCTAGTTATTACCGTTCTTGAGTTACAGCCTGGAGACAGACAGACGGACAGTCTTAGTTATGGTCCGATTTTTACCCTTTGGGTATGGAACCCTAAAAACGAACTATTTTAAATTGCTAGTGACCTGCTTCATTCACTCATGTCTTCAATTATTTTAGAGATACGTGTGTGATATCAGAATGTTACGTTTTTAATTTGTTAATTGTTAGCAAATGGTAGGGATTATTTAGTAACCTCAGGCCTTTAATCTTTGAGGCAATGAGTAGCGGTGGCGCTTAAGGGTGCGTCCACATTTGTATCATTTGCGCGATCAGATCTCCGATCAGATCTCCGTCGCGTATCATCGAAGCGTGTCAAAATGATACGCGTATCATGATACGCCCCGATCGCTATTAACCGCGTATCTGATACTTGTCATATCAAATATACGCATGATCGGCAGAATGATCTAATAGGCGTCCACACTATGATACTCATACTTGATACGGCGGGATGATCGCGACGGAGATCTGATCGGAGATCTGATTGCGCAAATGATACAAATGTGGACGCACCGTAAGGGCGTTCCCTCCGGAGATTCCGTAATTGACCGTATTTAAAGCCTTATAAACTCATAATCTGAAAGCTACAAAGTTATAATAATTATTATTTTTAACAAAAAATGAAAATCGACTTCCTAAGTAAAAACAATAGTAATATGAACTAAAAAGTATTAAATAACTCTTACTCTTCAATAGTGCCTTTTTCAGAATTCGTCTAAATCTCAACTATTTCTGTACATACCTACTACAGTCTTCATTATTTTGAAGTCGGTACCGGCTAATTTTATCGTGAGGTCAGTATTGACAGAATATCTGAAACTTTTGGGACTGGTACCGACTTCAAAGTAATGAAGACTGTATTTAGACGAATTGTGAATCTAAACCATTCCCAGATCCCCTTGAACACACACAAAAAATTTCATCAAAATCGGTCCAGTCGTTTGAGAGAAGTTCAGTGACATACACACTCACAGAAGAATTATATATATTAAGATATATAATTCTTCTGTGAGTGAGAGAGAGAGAGAGATATATTAAGATATATATAATTCTTCTGTGAGAAGAATTATATATATCTTAATATATATAATTCTTCTGTGAGTGTGTATGTCACTGAACTTCTCTCAAACGACTGGACCGATTTTGATGAAATATTTTGTGTGTGTTCAAGGGGATCTGGGAATGGTTTCGATTCACAATTTTGTCCGCTGGACAATGTTTTTTTAATTAATTTTTAATTTATTAGTAGTTGTTGATTTTGGAATATTTTATATTGGATCCGACAGACGGCGCTACCATCGCAGTGTCAAATTTTAAATAATATTCGAATTCGAATTATTATTCGAATTTTTAATATTCGAATTTTAGTCTGTCCCGACAGTTAGCGCTGCGATCAAATTAAAAAAAAAATACTTTATATACTTAATATGGCAAAGAAACGTTTGCCGGGACAGCTAGTATCCTATACAACAACACAAACATTTCGAAAATCGGTCCACAAACAGTGAAATCATCGTCAAAAGCATCATGAAAAGTACCAATAATAATTGGTTCATAGTGTGATGACCATGGTATAATTATGATTGTGATGATGATGATTAATCAAATTGATGTGTTGGCTTATGCTTTCAGTTGTTTAAACAACGCCGGAATCCCCGAACCTGTACCTATAAGCATTCAAAAGTTCTGCTTGGTACCTTCGGATCCAGGGTATAACCTGATGCGATGTCTTACATTTTGGTAGCATTTACCTCGAATGCTTCAGAAAAATCGAAATCACTATAAATCACTGTATATGTTTCCATACAAATTTCATGGAGTCCCCTCGATTCCTCAAGGATCCCATCATTAGATCACCACTTTTGTGAACATGGTACCAAATTCAAAGTAAACCCTATACAACACAAAAATAATTTTGAAAATCTGACCACAAACGTCTAAGTAATCGAGGAACATACAAAAAAAAAGATACATACAGCTGAACATATTACCTCCTCCTTTTTGGAAGTCGGTCAAAAATACAGCAATAATCTTCAGTATATCAACATTCCTTTCCCCGTTTTAAATTTTCTATTTTTGTTTATTATACTCATGATATCAGCTTCCAAAGTAATACCAATTTATCAAAATTCCAGCATACATTCAGCATCTCCTTAGTAGGTATTTACAAATTACTTTTATTTGAAACACACGCCAATAGATCGACAATATCATAAACTACATATTCCCCGTTTTAATTATTTTTAGGACAATTTTGAACTAAGATATATGTAAAAATAATAGGGTTTTGGCGCGATCTCGGCAACGCGGCAAATGTATGGCCAAGGTCGTTTGCTCGGGGGACGGCCTTAACGAAAACTAGGCCAATTTTCAAAAACCTTCACAGGCCACAGCGTGAAAGTATAAAACTCGTATGATATCAAATATCTCACCGCTACTAATAGGCTGCTGCGGGCGGCCAATTTAATTCAGCAGCCCTAGCCATCCATACTAATATTATAAATGCGAAAGTGTGTCTGCCGGTCTGTCTGTTACCTTTTATAAAAATATATACAGTGCAACCTTAATATAACGAACCTCAATATAACGACTTCCTCGATTTAACAAAATTTTCGTAATCCCCTTGAATTGTCCATAAGAGTCAATATAAAATATACCTTTACATTGCGAACATTTATGCGAACATCCTCTATATAACGAATTTTCAACCATAAAGAAAAAGTATAAATACCTCTAAATAACGAATTTTGTCAGCCCAAAACCTTTATAAGGGAATAGACCTAATGCTCATATTATTTACGAAAACTGATCCCATTTTAAAATTTTGTTCCCGAAGGCGTCTCTAATATATTTTTTCAATTCAACAGATAGCTTGAGAAGCTTATAAAATTTACAGTGGTGAGAAATAATTAGAGTAATTCTTATTTTATAGTATATTTGTCTTAAGTGTCATCTATTAGTTCAGTGTCTAGCATTAGGTCTATTCCCTTATAAAGGTTTTGGGCTGACAAAATTCGTTATTTAGAGGTATTTATACTTTTTCTTTATGGTTGAAAATTCGTTATATAGAGGATGTTCGCATAAATGTTCGCAATGTAAAGGTATATTTTATATTGACTCTTATGGACAATTCAAGGGGATTACGAAAATTTTGTTAAATCGAGGAAGTCGTTATATTGAGGTTCGTTATATTAAGGTAGCACTGTATATATTTTTATAAAATATAACAGACAGACCGGCAGACACACTTTCGCATTTATAATATTAGTATGGATGGCTAGGGCTGCTGAATTAAATTGGCCGCCCGCAGCAGCCTATTAGTAGCGACTTTTAGAAGGAAATAAGCTCACTTATGACTACTTATTATTAATCTTAAGACTAAGCGAACAATAATGCATAAATCTACAACGGTGGTACAAAGGTTACATTAATTCGGGAAGGATTTAAAGAAATTATTCGCTAGATGTTGTCTTATACTTTTAGCACTGGTGCAAAAGATGTCTATATCGCTATTGTATTTAATTGAATAATTGAGGGACGCACACGATCTGGGAAAGAAAGAGTTAGCTCGGAAACTGGTGTGAGATAGTGGGACATGAAGGGTGTTAAAATAGCGAGGATGAATATTGCTGGGAACCTTAAGATTTAATTTAGCAAGCAGTGAGGGACAGTCAATGGAACCATTGGCAATATTGGTAAGGTAGGTAACATCACTGATATTTCTTGTAAGTGCAAGTGGAAGCAGATGCAGGTGGCTGCATAAGTTGTCATAGCTATAATTTTGGTAAGTATTTAGTTTAAATTTATATTTTAACAATCTAATTAGTTTTTTTCTGTACTTTTTCAATCTGATTTATATAATATTTGTATTGAGGATTTTTTTTTGGGTGTCCCGGTTTGGGTACCCAGGGGGTATGTGAGACTCCTACTCACTAAAACCACCTGCGGTTCGCCTTCAGCCGTATACACTCTAGATTACTTCTAACTAGGGCACAGTATAGAACTTTAATTGATTTGAGACGAGAGAAATCTTTAGTTGAGCGTATAAGAAATCCAAGCATTTTAGAGGCCTTACTAACAATAGTTTGGATATGCTTGTCGAATAAGAGCTTTTCATTCAATGTAATTCCCAGGTCCCGAACATTGGTAACATGCTTAAGTAAATGGTTTTTAATTTTGTAGCTAGACTGAAATTTGTTCCGCTTGCGTGTAAAAGAAATAAAACAGCATTTGGATACATTTAGATCCAAAGAGTTGTCTGCACAGTAACGATCTAGTCTTAGCGAGTTCTCTTGAAGCAGTATTTGATCCGAAAGATTATTAACAACTTTAAAGAATTTCATATCGTCTGCGAATAATAAAAAATTAGAATTATAGAAGAATTATGGAAGCAGCTATCAATATCCAGTATGAAGATAATAAACAGTAACGGTACAAGCAAGGATCCTTGAGGAACTTAAATCTGGCGCCAAGTTGAGGAGTATCCATTAACAACAACCGACTGTAACCTATTACTTATATATGATGTAAACCATCGAAGTAAATTACCCTTAATACCGGCTCTGGCTAACTTAGATAATAATTTAAGGTGGTCTATTCTATCAAAAGCTTTACTGTAGTCGGTATATACAGCGTCGACTTGTTCTTGGTTATCCATTCGATCAGATACAAAGTCTGTAAATAGGATAAGGTTAGATATTGTTGATCTACCTTTAATGAATCCATGCTGATACGGGCTAAGTTGTGAACGTAATGCTGAATAAAGTTGATTGTAGACAATTCGTTCTAGAACCTTAGCTAGTACACAAAGTTTGGAAACGGGCCTTAATTACTTGATATAACGAATATTTTCTTATTCCCCTCAGATTTGCTATATCGAGGTTGCACTGTATTATAGTATGGAAATAGTTTAATCCTTCGATCGGGGATTCTTGGAAATGCTATTGAATTCTATTGTTGTCGCAATCACCGGTGCTCTTATGGGGCTAGAAGGCTTTATGCCAGAAAAGGACATAGGATATTTTTTCTCCCGGAAAAATGTATGGTTCCCGCGCGACAAACGAATTTTGGCGCAGCGAAGTTGCGGGTGTTAGATGGGAGGATTTAGAGGTCTAAAATATTTTGAAACAATTAGATGTTACTATGATAATACTAAAATTATGCCCTAGCAGTAGCAAGGTATCTGTGGTTAAATGAAAAATAAGCTGTAATACAATAAAGACTTTTATTAAAACAACCTTAACAAGTAAGGGTCGGTAGATATAATTATTTTCAAACTGTATATTGTATAACCTACGTAATTTACATAATTGAGGTAAGGTACTTTCAGTATATTATATTAATAAGATACAACTCAGGAATAACACCGAACTTATAACTTTATATTGTAAAACAACATAATATCAAGCAATTAATATTATAGATCATCTAGCAAAAATAAACCATAGGCTTGTACAAAATACAAAATCTTTATATAAATTACAATAAATTACCAAGTTAAGTTTATTACTAAAATCTTTATAACAAATAGGTACATCACCTTAAACACTGTCGGCCAGAATGACAGCCGCACTAGGTTCGCTAGCTATTTTATACTGCACTGGCTGGAATGAATATTCTACCCACACTGGACAATAATTCTAGTACCCACATTTTCCAAAGTTTGGTACTAGAATTATTATTAGTTAAATATTATATTCTAAGTACTTATCTAAAATCTAAATACAATTAAACAAAATCTTAACATAAAAATATTCATAAAATAATTAAGAAGAAATACTTTAAATATAAACTACCTTACATTATATAAGTCTTTCCTTACAATTCAAAAGGTGTTTTTATTATTAATTTAACATAAAAAATTACGGCTTAATATTGGTGTTGTCAAGTCTTAATTCATACATTTTATTATTTTATCTATACTTATATATATTAACATATCTATTACGGGCGTAATCTAGTACCGAATTATTTTGTATTGAATAACTAACTTTATCTAAGCTGGATGAAGAAAGGTTTAACAAAGCTACGGAACTCCGAAATTCGCGCTTGCCCAGTTCAGGTAATTTTGTAGATGTTTTGTCCTGAATAATTTAACATTTGTTAGTCTTACGAATTATGTTATTAAACAGCTTAGAAGGGGCCGAAAACAAACACGTACAATTTTAATGAGGTAAATACTGAGAGATTTTTAAATAAACGTTGCTTTGGAATCAATTAATAATTATTAAAGGCAGACTGGGATATTTCACCTATGAAAACAAAATTATTTTTCGTAGTTACATATTAGTAAAAATCAATTATTCGTACTTGCTTACCAAGAAATCTTTTAGTTATAATAGTTATAGACGAGCCATAAAGATTCGTACTTTTAACGATTATGTGAAGTTTATGACTTATTTCGTGATGTGGATTATTTATAACTGCCAATTTTTGTCCTATTGTGATATCATAGAAATTGTTTCATATGAAAATTGCAGACCTGCATTATTCGGTCGTGTTATTTCAAATCAATATTATTGTCGTCATCTTTTGTCTGGGATTGATAGATTCCCGTGAATAAAATCTGACGGTATCTTAACAGTAAGCCTAATAATAATACAGCTAAAATAATTTTCAATAACAATTCCAGAGCGATTTATCAGTGGATGATTCAGTGAACTAATGGGCATTCAGTTCCTGGACTTGATAATGGACCATAATTCAATGGCGTTATCAGCACAGCTGTTGATTTACAATTATTCATTATTCTATTAGATGTAGGCAATAAATTAACTAGGGATAAGCAATATATCTTAAATTAGTGCTAGTAAGCGCAATATTAGAATTCTTTTTTGAAGATAAAAGGTAAATTTTTTTATACATCTATTAATAATCTGTAACTTTGTGTTATCAAATTGTAGTATAGTAAGGTAAAATCTTTTGAGGATATTTTAACACGTAACTTGTATCTGTGTTGCTAGTTTGCGATGAGCGAAAAATCACCATAGACCTTAAAAGTTTTTTAGGTTAGCGATATTTTTTCTTTACGTAATGTTATATTATTCAGGACGAATAATTTAACATTACGTACACGTAAGCAGTTGAAATGTACTTATTTTATTAATTGATTTCACCAAAAATTGTATTATATTATAACTTATTAATGTTCCATTAAGGGAAAAAGCCAACAATGTAAATATCTATTCATTACATAGTAGCGACGGCATTAATATTGTGAACGTTACGAGCGATGGAGGAGTTAATGACAAAATACGTTCCCGAAGATTAGCCCATAATATACCCAAATCCTGATCGTATAACTGTTCATTACTTCGCAGTTGCTTTATTACCTAGTATGGGTTTTACCATAGATATTGATTGATTTTGAGTGGTTAGATATATAGCTATACCGCAACATAATGTAGCAATTTGGCTTCGCTCTGTAACTGTGACTGATTAATAGTCTATACTTAATCTATATCTATAAATAAATATAAAATAAAAAAAAATAAAAAGCCTTATATTTCACGTTTGACTACATTACACAATATGATTTAAAGTTCGAGAATACATAATATTGAAATTATTATAATACATTCATTATTATATTTATCAGATTAATTACAATTGACAATTATAATTCATGCAAAATTTAATTGGTCATTATAAAATTAATTAAATTAAATACTTTTTAACGTAAGAATTTTGCTACAAGTACAATATTTTTATTTTAATGATTGTCAATTATTTTATTAGTTTTTCTACGTGAACCCCTCCTATTTGAGGGTGAAGGCCTCCTCGAGAGATGTCCAATAGTCTCTATCTGTAGCTTTTGTCATCCATGAACTACCAGCGGATTCCACGATCTCATCTGCCCACCTTGCTCTAGGTCTACCTATTTTTCTGGTCCCTTTGGGTCCTGTCCATGAAGTTAGCCGAATAGTCCATCTGTCGTCGCTCATTCTCGCCACGTGGCCTGCCCAGCGCCACTTTAATTTCTTTGAATAAGATAGTGCGTCTGTTACCCTTGATATCTCTCGTATTTTGGTGTGACGTATTCTTTGTACTCTTTTTATGTTCAGCATGCTGCGCTCCATGCCCCTTTGGCAAGTTGTTATTTTGTTCTTAACTCGGTTTGTAAATTTCCATGTTTGACAGGCGTATGTGAGCGATGGTAGGATACAGCTATCCATGACATTTTTCTTTATTTTCACTGGCATACTGCTTTTAAAAATTTCCTTGAGTCCCCAATACTTTTTCCAAGTACCTTTTACTCGTCTATCTAATTCTAATTCATTGTGGTTTTGTGTCAAGGAAATTTGTTTCCCGAGATATATATATGAATCGACATACTCTACAATTTTATTATCGATTTTAATTTCGTTTTTGGCTGCGTTAGTCATCACTTTCGTTTTATTAAAATTGATATCTAGTCCTGACTGTCTACTCAGTGTCAGTAGTTTCGTTATCATATGTTCCAGCTCTTTACTGTCTTCAGACAGTAGGACTAGATCATCTGCAAATCTTAGGTGGCTAATATATTTACCGTTGATATTAAGTCCGGTTTTGCTCCAATTAGCTTTTCTTATTATAGATTCTAGTACAGCTATAAATATTCTCGGGGAGAGCGGGTCCCCCTGTCTCACACCTCTTTTGATAGGAAATGGAGGTCCTGTAGTCTCCAGTCTAACTCTACTAATATTGTTTTTATACAAGTATTTTAGCACCCTGATATATTTAGTCTCTACATTTTGTGTTTCTAGGGCTTCCCATATTGATTGGTGCAATAAAGTATCGAACGCTTTTTGGTAGTCTATGAAGGCGGCATAGAGTGGTCTTTGAAATTCTTGGTACTTCTCGAAGATGATTTCTAATGAATAAATGTGGTCTACTGTAGAGTAGCCTCTTCGAAATCCCGCTTGTTCAATAGGCTGGTGAGGGTCGAGAGATGTAGTTATTCTTTTTTCTATGATCGACGCGAACAGTTTATATATAGTTGGCAAGAGGCTGATGGGTCGATAGTTACTTATATCGCTGGGATCTCCTTTTTTGTAGAGCAATATAATGTGCGATTCTGACCATTGCTCAGGTGTTTTTTCGGTCTCTAGTATCTTATTGAAGAGGATCGTTAGAGGAGCGGCCAGCAAGGTACAAGCAGATTTTATAGCTGCATTTGATATTTTGTCGGGCCCTGGACTTTTCTCTGGTTTAAGTTTTTTGATTTGATTTATAATTTCGTTTTCTTCAATTGGATTTATTTCTGTGTCGTTGACCGCTACTTTAAGTTCAGTTCGAGGGTTGCTGTAACGTTCTTGGGAATCATACAAAGCTCTGTAAAAATTTGTCGCTATTTGTAATATGTCTTTTCTGTTATAAGATATTTTATCCGAGTTACTGAGGCCCTCGATCCAAGTCCTGTGAGTTCTAAGTTCATTCAAAGCTCGTTTTAGGCTGCGCGTAGAGTTTAGGTGTTTTTCTATAATTATTTTTCGATGTTCTTTGTAGTCATATTGAATATATTTACTTATGAGCTTGTAGAGGGCCTTTAGCTCGTTCTTCATCGACCTTGTTTTTGGCTTAGTTTTTTGTAGGATTCTTCTACGCTCTATTAGTGCTCGCGTGCGATCTGAAATAACGCTACATTTGCTTAATTGAGTATTATCAGAAGTAAGAGAGCACTGTAGGCTGTTTTCAATGGCAGATATTATTTTATTGTAGTAGGTTTGGACTGAGTCGGCTTCATGCTGGTTGACGAGATTGTGTTGCCAGTTATGTAGAGCCTCGAGGTACTTTGAGACTTCTTCGATGTTTTTTAATGAGTTTGTCGGGAAACTTCGGTAGCTGCTCCTGTTTTTCTTGACAGGTTTAAATTGAAAAGTAGCTCTGACGCACCTGTGGTCAGACGGAAACTGTATGTTTAGTACTTGAAAATTCTGAACGTTCTTTGGTAGGTTTGTTAGGATGTAGTCGAGTTCGTTCTTGGTAATTCCATCGGGAGATCTCCACGTCCACCTTTGTTTGTTTTTCTTTTTGAAGAACGTATTCATGATAGAGAGATTATTTTCATAAGCAAACTGTAGTAGCCTTTCTCCTTTGTCATTTCGTTGTCCGTAGCCAAAGTTGTTCACTGTCGGTCTTTCGTTACATAGTGGTTGGCCAATTTTGGCATTAAAGTCTCCCATGATTACCATTTTTTCGTCTGCTAATTTAATGGCTCTCCCAATAGTGTTGTAGAAGAACTCTACTTCCTCGTCAGGGGCTGCATCTGTTGGCGCATAAACTTGTATAAAGCTTATTTTGAAGTTGTCTATATTTAGTTTTAATAGTGCTACCCTTTCTGAGAGGCCGACGAAACTTGCAATGTAGTTTTTTAGCGATTTCTTTACTATAAACCCGACTCCATACCTTCCCGGAGTTTCTCCTATATAGTAGAATATAATATTTTGCGTCTCTTGAATTGTATTTCCCAGGCGTCTTATTTCTGAAAGACCAATTATATCGTACTTTATGTTTTCTAGTGCATCTAGCAATTCTATAAATCTCGCATGTGTCGATAGAGTTCTTACATTGTATGTCGCTACATGATATATATTTTCTTGTATGGTTAGGTTTTCTGCCTCTCGAGGGTTGTGGTCTAGCTCTCCTGCGGTGACCAGCCGTCTTGGGAGATTGTCGGTTTGAGGGGTTCGCGTTGATTGCTAATTCATTGTTGTACCAGGCTCAGGGGTTAGTTTTTGTGATGATAGAGTTCCATAATGATTGAGTTTTGGTTCTTTTATAAGATAGTTGCTTAGACTGTTGCTTCTGTTGACTTTCGAAGGCTGTTTATTATATGTAGAAGTGCCTATATATTCTGGTGACTCTGATATATTTCTTCTTTTGTTTGTATATTTCCCTTGCTCGGGCTGTGCCTGGGTCACGTGGGTGGTTTGAGTTTTGTGGTTATTTTTTGTTTCTAGGATAATAATTTTGTCGTACTTTAATATTGCTCTTTTTCCTGAATCTCTTATCTTTTGGAGCTCCGCTTGTAGTTCTTTACGTTTATTTAGAATTTCTGGCGGAAAATCTTCTTTTATGTAGTAGGGCGATGCTTGTAGTTTGTTTTTATGTTTTAATATTTTTATTTTTAATCCCATAGTAATCATTGTCACGACAATAGGTCTGATGTTTGTGCCCTGTTTACCAGTGCGTTTTACTGACTCCAAACTATTTTCATTGCATTTGATGTTTAATATGTTATTAATGATGTCCAGTACTAGGTTTTCCAGTTCCCGGTAGGATTTTTCATTTTCCTCCACCCCAAATAATACTATATTTTTCCTTCTGTTCTGTCTCTCCATGTTTTGTATTTTGTTTTTTTGAATGTTCAATTGTTCTTGCAGTTGGTTATTTTTTAACTCCAAGCTGCTAAACTTTTCATTAATGTTGTCAATAATGGTACTTTTCAGTTCTTCTTTCATCTCCAACATATCCGCTTTTTGTTGCCGCATTTCTTCTTGCATGGACTTCAATAAAAATTTAATTTCCTCCATTTTTTCGGTGAGTTTGATAGGGAAATATAATATTATGGTGTTATTAGTGCCCTCTCGTGGTAGGTGGCTGGAAACTATCTTGACCAGAGTTGTCAAAGTGCCCTCTTGTGGTGAATGGCCGAAACGTTTCCTGACCACAGTTATCTATGCCACGTACTAGTTCGGCTAGTTAGCAATAGATGGCGCTTTCTTGTGTTTTACACTCTTGATGATTTTGCAAGTTCATAGCTTTGCAATTTTTGAGGTTATAAATTTTGCCGACACAGTTTTTTCTGCACACACTATAAAAAACCGGTGTATGTCGAATAGCTATAGTTACTTCACTGAGTTTGTTTGATTTTTGCACTTAAACACTGTGAAAACGTTGCAATTTGTCCGTTGTTAAGTCAATCACAATTTTGTAAGTTTTTTAGTGTTTTGAACTTTCACTGAGAAAAACTTTACTTTGTCCATACGGTACTTTTCACTGACCTTTGATTTAATGCAGATTTAGAGAAGTTTAAACACTTTTGACTATTATTTTGGTTTTTTAACGCGGAGCCGATGTGAACCGTGGCACAGTGGCGCCCTCATCATCCCTATATCTATATATCTATAAGTCTATAATATGTAATATATAAAACTCAAAGGTGACTGACTGACATGGTGATCTATCAACGCACAGCCCAAACCACTGGACCGATCGGGCTGAAATTTGGCGTGCAGGTAGATGATATGACGTAGGCATCCGCTAAGAAATGATTTTGATAAATTCCAACCCCAAGGTGCTAAAATGTGGGATGAAAGTTTGTATATAAAAATACTTCTTAAAATTTCGTATTTTATAAAGCTGAAGAGTTTGTTTGGTTTGTTAACCTTAATCTCGGAAAGTTTTTATTTTTGCGCTGGATAGTCGAGAAAGGCTTTAGACTCATGTTACGCTGCGACTAATGAAAGCGAAGAATCTGTGGAATTGTCGCAAAGACGGGAAAAATGTATTCAATTTTTTATGTGTTGACTCAGACGAAGTCGCGGGCAACGTCTAGAAGTAGATAAAGTAAGCATAAACTACACCGTCATTACGAAGACTTAAGATGTAAACTGACCGCAACGAATAGTGATAGCAATAAAAATACAAAAGAGGCTAATTTGTTTTTAAACATAAAAGTCTCCGACGCGATAGCGGGCTTTTAAAACGTCCTCCTATGTTAGCAATTTCCTTACCTTTTTTAAAAATAATTTAATCCGCGCCCGAGCCCTAATGCCACCGACTAAGGTCTATTTTCCCACAAAAACGACGGGAATATCGATTTAATCTCTCATCAAGCGCCTATTAAACGTCAGAGGGCTTATTTCAAGATAAATATTCTGCAAATCGCGGCTTAAAATTCGAAGAATAAATTTGTATTACATCGTCCGGTGTTCGAGAGCATCGAAAAACAATTTGATGGTGAAAATCCATTTATGAAAACACTTTTGTGAGATAAGATTTAAGAATAATCAAAATTTAAATACGGCTCGAGGCTTTTAAAGGTCGTTAGATCAAAAGGAAGTGCCGATATTGATATAATTGACTTTTTCCGGTTCTCTTTATTGATGACACCCTCTCGCCTACTCGCGATTGACATTTTGACATAAGGGAAAGTGTAACATAATGTCATGTCATCCAACTTCTTATGAAGTACAAAAAGAGAGCGTTATATTCCCTCTAAAATGCAGGTAACGCACCTGCAGCTCTTCTGATGTTGCGAGTGTCCATGGGCGACGGTAGTTGATTGACGTTTTAACGTTGTTCGTGGCGGCCGAAAAGGAAGATCTTCCGACCGAGAGAGATAGCATGCTCGGTCAGGCCGAAGCCCACTGACGTCGTTTCAGACGTTGTACTCGTATATATCTTGCCGTTCTCCGAAACTTCGATAGCGCGATGTAGGATTGTTAGGCGAATTGTGGGTAGGATTGTCAGGCGAATTGTGGGTACCGCTACAACGTGATAACGTCTTATAATTCGATATGGACTGCGCGCCCGAAAAACATGACAGTTCATGAGGCGTTACCTCGCTGACAGCTCTGTCTCAAGTCTCTCAACAACCGTAAGGCCCACCTGGGCCGCGCTCTTTGTTTCGATTATATTACGTATTTCGATGACTTAGAGAATACTTTTGTATAAAGAAGTTTGGTTAGTTATGACCTTTGATACATTGACCACACTCTAAATGAAAAATAAATAAACAATCTGTGAGCTATTAGTATTATTTCGGCTATTCAAAATTGTGCTCTATTTCCTACGTGTCAAGGTATGACTTATAAAGTATTCGTTTATTTCTTCTGAACAAGTCACTAATTATAGTTTCGAAAGTTTATAATTGAGAAACTAATATTACATCGGACTAAATACTATATTATGATGGCTTGATAGATAGAAAATTTAACATATATTATAATGTAGTTTACACAAACATAAAATATGGATTATCTGTAAGGATATTTCATATTACATTAATTTAACAAAGAGGGCAGGCCGGGCGCCATTTTTTTTTGCACATTGACCTGCCAACTATTTTGCATAGATTTTTCCCGGAACTGAGGGGTTAAGGCTATGACGTTGTCACGTTCAACTATCGTCAGTAAACCGACTTTACAGATAACCAATTGTTTATTATTAAGAAAAGTCTGTAAATTATAAAGCTATTTTTGGCGCGTGGCTATAAAATCACAATAAAGCCACCACGTCATAAAATAATGACAGCTGCAGATATAATCGACCATCTAAAACCTTTTTTCTATACATCGATAATGTTATTTTACCCTCAAATTTAAATCGGTTTACTTAAGTATTGCCCAAGTTATGTAAAATACACCTATTTATTCATACACATAGTATCATCGCGCTTGGATTACCCGAGCAGTTCCGGCTAATCAAATCGTGCTCCAGCAGCTCACCGCACACATCGAGTTAAGCCGAGCTACATCTGCGGTAATATCTGGGCGATGATAAACCTGTCAAGATGGTTTGATATTCTTACGTGTGTAATACGTGGTAATACTGGGTATATTATATGGAACATCATAACATTAAAACACACAATGAGTAAGTATATTATGGTGTAAGAATCTTTAAGCAAAAAAGAAGATAAGTTTTTATGTTTGTAATGTAATCCGTAGTATTTCGGGCAACTTAAAAGTATTTTATTTCGTAATCTTTTGTCACCTATTAATAATATTTAGAGAAAATAATCACAAACTGTATTCAAATACATATATGTATTGTATACAAGATACATGCAAACACCACTACCACACAAGTATATTGTTAGCAAGGTGGTTCTGGGCCTCACACTATGCAGGTCGAAAAGTGGACGTGCGTTTCGCCCTAACCCCTGAGCATCCTCAGGATAGACCATATAGATTATAAGTATATTAACTTTATGGGATAAACACAAATTTCATTCTTCAAGTCAACCAATTATTTCAGCAAAAACATAATAAAATACACTTTTATTAAAATTTCAGCCTCCATAGCTTCTTTTACAAACAAAATCAATATCCCTAAGGCGGCCCGTCTCAGGAAATACGGCCGGAACATAACTCACCGATGAATTTAATTCCTCAGGAATTTCAATTAACTCTAAATGTCTTTCGTTCTCTTAACTTTGTAAGGAGTGTAAAAATATGGCGTTAAAAGTAAGATTGCAAGTATGAAATAGTATTTCATAAAGTAATATTTAAAGTAGGAGCTGTTGATATATTTTACGCATATAAGGTAATTTCTTCTTCGAATTATTCAGCTTCAAAGGAATAAAGTAAAGGAGGGTGAAGGAAGGAAAAATATAATTTATTAAGGTGCACTACACGATACTGTAAAATTATAATATATAATTAGTAGGGGTGTATGATACTTACTTTAAGTGGGAGAGAGCTGGGAAACTTTCATGATATCATAATAATATATTATACTAGCTGTCCCGGCAAACGTTGCTTTGCCATAATAGTTATAAAGTATTTCGCCCATATTATTTTATTCAAGTGACTAAATAATTATGTCGCCATGGCAACGTCGATCGCTATCTCGTCGCACAAACAATGGTCGCCGTTAGTCTCAGGTTGTAACAATTTACTATTATTTATTCAACAAATGCACTTATCAATATATAAAGTACCCAGTAGCCGATTCTCAGACCTACTATTTTATATATGCATATAAAATTTGGTAAAAATCAGTAAAGCCGTTTCGGAGGAGTTCGCGGACTAACATTGTGACACGAGAATTTTATATATCTATACTAATATTATAAAGCGGAAGAGTTTGTTTGTTTGTTTGAACGCGCTAATCTCAGGAACTACTTATCTGATTTTAAAAATTATTTCAGTGTTAGATAGCCCATTGATCGAGGAAGGAAAAGTATATCTATAATATTAGATATACTTTTCCAGGCCTATATAATATATTTGAAAATTTTGAGACATTACATACTAGGATCCAATAAGGAAAGGACATCTAATGCGTTGATTTTTTAAGCATTGGTGATTTATCATACATTCATTTTAATTTCTTTGATTAATAAAAATATAACCTCAAAAGTCCAGCTAAGCACATATTTGACGCTCCCATGTCTAACTGTTGGTAACACCTGCTGATACCACGTTGGCGTCTGGCCAAAATCACTAACGAACTTCTCCCATCGACGGAACTTCAAACTGAAAGTATTTTAATAATTCCCATATTGAAAGTTTCGGGATCCAATCGTTTCTAAACAAACTTCTATTGATACAATCAACTTCGTTATTGTTTTGGGTAAATATTTGAATTGTTAATTTGATTACGTTAATCTTTAAGTAAATACACAAAAGAGCACAGGCAACTTATTAAAAAGACATTTAAATCAATTATAATTTTATGTGGACGAAGTGGCAAAAATCTGTAATATCATATTGTGTACAATTTACAAACAGCTTGAAAACTAACAATTAATACTTTGTCCTTTATGCTAAGAACTTAAATAATAATTATTTATTTACTTTTTACTTGTATTTTTATTTTTACTTGTATTGTTATTTAGGAGTTTTTTCGTTAAATCAGCTATTGTAGGTCATAACTTTTATTTACTAGAGGTAACAAAGCGAGAAGGACGAAAACTCAATTCAGCGCGCCTAATGGATATTTAATGACTAAATCTACGAATACTTAGCCAAGATAGAAAAATAGTCGTTGAAATGCCTAGTTATATGTGTTTTTATTGCGTTATAAAAAGATATTCCTGTTTATCAGTAATCATGAAGCCCAGCTTACGTTATAAGTGATGTATTATTAGGTAGATGGTTATTACTCGTAGGTAAGATTCTGTCAACATAATTTTAGCACTTAAGGCTCTACCATACCTCAAAGAGACCAGATTCATTTTTACATAAATATGGCGAATAATAAAAAAATACTAGTCTAAATTATTGTTAGTACTGCTTAATTTCGCCCGCAACTTTATCCTTATATATTATTATCTTTGACTCAAAAGTTTTTCATTCCAGATTTCATCAAATCTGTTCAGTGGTTTAAACGCATTCACGCTTCAGTCCAGTAGAGACTGAATGGCGATAACTTGATGTGTGACCCTTTTGCATTTACAAAAACAATCTTAAACTTAGAACCCAATTCCACAATGTTCAAAATACAAAAATACCGCGAGGCAACTATTGAATACGCCCACAAGCTTCACCCATATTATTTGTAATCCGGGTCGCACGTAGGGATTTCCTTCGTATAAATAAACGTTTATACTTTATATACTTTATACTGGCAATCGGCAAGGAAATGACGATTTGGGAATCGACAGTCATTTCCGTTTGGAGGAAAGGAGACGCATAATTTTACTTCCTTTCTATTGCTCGGCCTTTGTACTTTTATAGACTGGCTGATATTTATTACGCTATCTGTTGGCCGCAGCTTCGTGTGAAATTGGGGATTTCTTACCCGAATTTGTATTATCACGGCGAACGAAGCGAGCCCTAGTATATCCCACAATCTGAACATTTTGTGGTACACTTTACGGAAAAACTATTATGACGATTAATTTTTATTTATATTATGTAGATATGTTATTATCAGTCAGTCAAGGTTTTTAAACGAAGACGTGTCATCACCAGTCAGTCAAGTTATGACGACGTGAGCCCTTACAAAGCTCGGCTTTTAGCTAGTTAAAGTGAGGATTGAGTAAATAGATTTGAGCTGTTGATTCTGATATCTATGGATTTGAGTGATCTGGGGGCACGGAAGCGTTCTCACCATGATAAGTCGAAGCTCGCGTGGTCACTAATTACCCGTTCTCAAAGACTTACGCTAATTTTCAGCCCTCTTAAGTTAGGGATTTATATTTCTTAATTTTACTAAACAATCATCGCATTATGCCAAATAATTTATAACTATCCTAAAACATACGTGGGCATAAAATAAAAATGTAGCGGTGATTTCTTTCTTCGAACAAAAATAAAATCATCTTAGAAAGTAGGTTCATTATATAGCTAACAATAACATCATTACCTTATTCAATAGAAACTTATTCAATCTGGATAAGAATATAAAGATCAGTTTGCAGACCGTACAGCGGGCGCTGGCCACTCGCCAGCTCCAGATCTAGTTCTTTTGTTTACATATTTCGTTTAAGAAGAGTTTAAGATGAATTGGTTCTTCTGTTCACCTACTTGTCAACTGCAATATCACTAAATCAGAAAGTACTTTCTTCATTGAAATGGGTTTCTGTGAAAAGTGTGAATATTTGGATAAGGGATTATGTTTTATTTCGTTTAATTTTTGTGTTATATAGAATGGTACTGCATATTTTACAAAATCGTGTCTAATATTGCAATATTAATTTAAATTGTTTTTTTTTTTAATGTGTACTTCAATTCAATATTCTTAGCGTTCACGTAAAAAGAATGAATATTCTGACCGTCGCATTTCGATACGCCTTGGATAATGTACTGTATGTAAGAAAGAACTTAAATAATTTCAAAAAGAAAAGCGACACTCATTTTTTAACACTGGGGATAAGAATAAATTAGAAATACCAGTGATCAGACTTAGCAAAGTAACAGTGTATACGCCTGTACAATAGAATCCTAAAAAACATTCATAATGTCTCTATCATTAAATTTTAAAAAGTAGTACAAAAGAACGTTTGTGCGCTAAAGCTATAAAATTAATGATTTCATCGACGACAATACATATAGGGAATGGTGGTTCCTACTGGCTATTTTTTATATTTCCTACTGTAAATAGCTATAAGTCATATTATTGTTAAAATTATGATTTTTTTACCTGTAATTTTCCCTCTTTTTCTTTCTCTTCTCGGTTCTTCTCACCGGATTAGTTCCCGAACCTGTGGTAGGCACCTTAGTATCGACATTCGGAATTTTTTTGTTAAATAAATTACTCTGAATAAAAACTATTTTAAATTCAGAATGGAACCGAAGTAGATAAAATAGTCCTATTATCACTGGTCGTCACACATTTCGACATTTCGAAAGGACCATGGCGAGTGGCATCTCTCAAAGCAATACGTGCTTCGAGTGCCTCGGGCTATGAGCAGAATGCTCACCTAGCTACTTTTGGTAGTTCCACAATTCGACTGAATTTCAATCATCATTTTTATGCATTATGCAATAGCTTAATATGTATGACTGAAGTGTGTACCCCACACACACATTGGTGCGGCGTTGAAAGCCGTGCATCGTCTAACGTCGTTTCAGTTCGGCAACTTCGGCACGGCATTTGGGTGCGTGCGACTAAACATATGCGAATTTTAATTGCATAAGTTGATAAAAAAGGCTACGCAATAGCTTTACCGTAGCATGGATATTTTTTTCTTTAATATTTTAATCTCGTTAAATTTCATCATTGACTTAAATGGCCCATTCACTATCTTGCATTGCAGTCCACCGTGCAGGCCTGCAACACCATTCACTATCCTGCATAAGCCGGCGGACTGCATGGCGGCTTATGCAGGATAGTGAATGGTGTTGCAGGCCTGCATGGTGGACTGCAATGCAGGATAGTGAATGGACCATGTAATATCGATAGAATTTTTTTTCTATAATTTAATCTCGTTAAATTGCACCATTGACTAATATCGATTGAGTTTTTTTGTCTATAATTTCATCTCGTTAAATTGCATCATTGCCTACTATCGATTAGCCGCGTACTGACCAAGCGAGCCGCCTTGCCGCGGCAGCCTCGCGCGCAGTTGCTCGGTCGGTCAGTACGTGTTAGTGCGCGGCAAACGTCCGAGGCGCCTTTGAGCATCGACCAAAAACCGACAACTTTTAGCTCGGCCCCGGCACGCTCGGGCGAGGCAGCGAGGCTGCTCGCTTGGTCAGTTCGCGGCTATTGAGATACAGATTTGTGCGTCTACTAATTAAAAGGACCCCCATATTGGACCATGATGAATAACCATGACTTCTACCACGATTGCAAAGTTATTACGTGCACAATCCACGTCGATAAGTATACAAATATTATGTGTTATCTGTATTACAAGTTTCTGATCTCTTGTATTGTTCCACAATGAGCCAACAACACAATAGTTTTCAGTACTATTACTATTCAGATAAATAATAGTTTGATTCCAATTATTATAGATACACTGATAGTTCCCAGCCAGACTACGCAATATATTTAAGCCGTGTTTATTAATATTATATCGGAATATACCGCAGCGGAACAGCAAGCCAATTAGTTATCTTAGGGCATTTACATACGTAATCACAGAGGGCGCCATTTTAAGATCGTTCAACTTCAAAGTTATGCAAATTTGATTATACAATAGAGAATGACTCCTGCAATTCCTTTGCGCCAAAATTATTTTTTATCACGGTGGAACCGTACATTTTTCTGGGATAAAAAGTATCCTAATATGTCCTTCCTCGGGTCTCAAAGTATCCCCATACTAAATTTCATCAAAATCGGTTCAGCGATTTGGGCGTGAAGAGGTAAGAGACAGACAGACAGACAGACGGAAAGACACACATACAGACAGACAGACAGATAGACGGACACACTTTCACATTTATAATATTTGTATGGAAGTATGGATATGGATCTAGATTTAAGTTGAAATTATGAAATTTAATTATAAAGGCCGGCAACGCACCTTCAACTCTTCTGATGTTACGAGTGTCCTTAAGCGACGGTAGTTGCTTTTCATAAAATGTCCCGTTTGCTCGTTTGCCACCTAATTTTATATAAAAAAGTCATATAGAAGATAGACAATGATATTTTAAGTTTGGCCTTATTCTAATTATGTATTTTAACACACATTTGTGGATTTTCTGTATCACCACAATCAATATTTGGATAATAAAGGTAATTCTACCTAAAGTAATTTGAAACAAGCCACGACATGGCGATACCTACAAGCAATACAAAATTAAAGTATGAAATAGCGTGTTACCATTTGACTTTAAAATTTTGTATCAGTACAAAAAAATCTACAGCAGCTACTGTTAACTCTGATCATAAACATTAACACAGCATATTCTATATCACCACTACTATAATGAACAATTTCGTACCTTAATTTGAATATCGATTGAATGTAGTCTATAAAACAAAATGGCGAAGCGACATCCCGGCGTCAGCGCCGTCTTGAATAATTATGGCGATAAATAATATACAGTAACGGTACAGACTCGACCTACTGACAAAGAGTGCAATTAATTTCAAAATATGGCATTTCACTTAATTGAGTGTCAGTCAAGTGTTGCAGCGTAGTACTTTATTTTGTAAATGAAAAATGTATTATTTTTTGTACAAAATGTTATGTATCTTATCCTTCTAGTTGTATTTGACTAGGCAGTTGATACAGTAACAATTATATAGATCGTAAGCATAACAGACCATTAATAAACAAACCAATTATTAATAATATAGTAATCGCTTACACACGCTGCTTTTTAAGCGATATGGTCTACGTTCTCGTAGCAGGTCTACGACAAGGTCTCGTAGCAGGTCTACAACTAGGTCTCATGGCAGGTCTATGACATGGTCTCGTGGCAGGTCTAGCTACGACGTCATGGTCTCGTAACAGGTATACGACGTGGTCTCGTGGCAGGTCCACGACATGGTCTCGTAGCAGATCTACTACGTGGTCTCGTAGCAGGTCCACGACATGGTCTCGTAGCAGGTCTACGACGTGGTCTCGTAGCTGCAGGTCTACGACATGGTCTTGTAGCAGGTCCACGACATGGTCTCGTAGCAGGTCCACGACATGGTCTTGTAGCTGCAGGTCTACGACATGGTCTCGTAGCAGGTCTACGACGTGGTCTCGTAGCAGGTCTACGACATGGTCTCGTAGCAGGTCTACGACATGGTCTCGTAGCAGGTCTACGACATGGTCTCGTAGCAGGTCTACGACATGGTCTCGTAGCAGGTCCACGACATGGTCTCGTAGCAGGTCTACGACATGGTCTCGTAGCAGGTCCACGACATGGTCTTGTAGCTGCAGGTCTACGACATGGTCTTGTAGCAGGTCCACGACATGGTCTTGTAGCAGGTCTACGACATGGTCTCGTAGCAGTTCTACGACATGGTCTCGTAGCAGGTCCACGACATGGTCTTGTAGCAGGTCCACGACATGGTCTTGTAGCAGGTCCACGACATGGTCTTGTAGCAGGTCTACGACATGGTCTTGTAGCAGGTCTACGACATGGTCTTGTAGCAGGTCCACGACATGGTCTTGTAGCAGGTCTACGACATGGTCTTGTAGCAGGTCCACGACATGGTCTTGTAGCAGGTCCACGACATGGTCTTGTAGCAGGTCTACGACATGGTCTTGTAGCAGGTCCACGACATGGTCTTGTAGCAGGTCTACGACATGGTCTCGTAGCAGTTCTACGACATGGTCTCGTAGCAGGTCCACGACATGGTCTTGTAGCAGGTCCACGACATGGTCTTGTAGCAGGTCTACGACATGGTCTTGTAGCAGGTCTACGACATGGTCTTGTAGCAGGTCTACGACATGGTCTCGTAGCAGTTCTACGACATGGTCTCGTAGCAGGTCTACGACATGGTCTCGTAGCAGGTCCACGACATGGTCTCGTAGCAGGTCTACGACATGGTCTCGTAGCAGGTCCACGACATGGTCTTGTAGCTGCAGGTCTACGACATGGTCTTGTAGCAGGTCTACGACGTGGTATCGTAGCAGGTCTACGACATGGTCTCGTAGCAGGTCTACGACATGGTCTCGTAGCAGGTCTACGACATGGTCTCGTAGCAGGTCTACGACATGGTCTCGTAGCAGGTCCACGACATGGTCTCGTAGCAGGTCTACGACATGGTCTCGTAGCAGGTCCACGACATGGTCTTGTAGCTGCAGGTCTACGACATGGTCTTGTAGCAGGTCCACGACATGGTCTTGTAGCAGGTCTACGACATGGTCTCGTAGCAGTTCTACGACATGGTCTCGTAGCAGGTCCACGACATGGTCTTGTAGCAGGTCCACGACATGGTCTTGTAGCAGGTCCACGACATGGTCTTGTAGCAGGTCTACGACATGGTCTTGTAGCAGGTCTACGACATGGTCTTGTAGCAGGTCCACGACATGGTCTTGTAGCAGGTCTACGACATGGTCTTGTAGCAGGTCCACGACATGGTCTTGTAGCAGGTCCACGACATGGTCTTGTAGCAGGTCTACGACATGGTCTTGTAGCAGGTCCACGACATGGTCTTGTAGCAGGTCTACGACATGGTCTCGTAGCAGGTCCACGACATGGTCTTGTAGCAGGTCCACGACATGGTCTTGTAGCAGGTCTACGACGTGGTCTCGTAGCAGTTCTACGACATGGTCTCGTAGCAGGTCCACGACATGGTCTTGTAGCAGGTCCACGACATGGTCTTGTAGCAGGTCTACGACGTGGTCTCGTAGCAGTTCTACGACATGGTCTCGTAGCAGGTCCACGACATGGTCTTGTAGCAGGTCTACGACATGGTCTTGTAGCAGGTCTACGACATGGTCTCGTAGCAGTTCTACGACATGGTCTCGTAGCAGGTCCACGACATGGTCTTGTAGCAGGTCTACGACGTGGTCTCGTAGCAGGTCTACGACGTGGTCTCGTAGCAGTTCTACGACGTGGTCTCGTAGCAGGTCCACGACATGGTCTTGTAGCAGGTCTACGACATGGTCTTGCAGCAGGTCTACGACATGGTCTCGTAGCAGGTCTACGACGTGGTCTCGTAGCAGTTCTACGACGTGGTCTCGTAGCAGGTCCACGACATGGTCTTGTAGCAGGTCCACGACATGGTCTCGTAGCAGGTCTACGACGTGGTCTCGTAGCAGGTCCACGACGTGGTCTCGTAGCAGGTCTACGAGGTTGTCTCGTAGCAGGTCTAGGACATGGTCTCGTAGCTGCAGGTCTACGACATGGTCTCGTAGCAGGTCTACGACGTGGTCTCGTAGCAGGTCTACGACGTGGTCTCGTAGCAGGTCTACGACGTGGTCTCGTAGCAGGTCTAGGACATGGTCTCGTAGCTGCAGGTCTACGACATGGTCTCGTAGCAGGTCTACGACGTGGTCTCGTAGCAGGTCTACGACGTGGTCTCGTAGCAGGTCTACGACGTGGTCTCGTAGCAGGTCTAGGACATGGTCTCGTAGCTGCAGGTCTACGACATGGTCTCGTAGCAGGTCTACGACGTGGTCTCGTAGCAGATCCACGACATGGTCTCACATTAAAGCAGCTATTGTAAAATGTAGGCATATTTCGTTTCAAATTACTTTTAAATTAAACACTTGATCAATTAAATTTTTAAATTACTGTTTGAATAGAAAACAAATAGAAGTATACGCCTTGTTTCATTACTAAGTTCTGTGATTTATTGACGTGATAACGTCTTATAATTCGATATGGGCTGCGCGCCCGAAAAACATGACAGTTCATGCGGCGTTACCTCGCTGACAGCTTCCATTTACACATTCAAGTCTCTCAAGTCTCAACAACCGGACCCACCTGGGCCGCGCTCTTTGTTTCGATTATATTACGTATTTCGATGACTTAGAGAATACTTTTGTATGAAGAAGTTTGGTTAGTTATGACCTTTGATACATTGACCACACTCTGAATGAAACATAAATAAACAATATGTGAGCTTTTCATGGACGTATAAAAAAAAAGCTATTAGTATTATTTCGGCTATTCAAAATTGTGCTCAATTTCCTACGTGTCAAGGTATGACTTGTGCTTTGTTCGAAGATTTTACTGGATTTAACGAATGTATGTAGCGTTTTGTATTGCGAATAGTTTATTTTACTCATTATAAATATTTAATTTATAATGAGTAATTTATTCGTTTATTTCTTCTGAACAAGTCACTAATTATAGTTTCGAAAGTTTATAATTGAGAAACTAATATCACATCGGACTAAATACTATATTATGATGGCTTGATAGATAGAAGATTGAACATATACTATAATGTAGCTCACATAAACATAAAATATGGATTGTATGTAAGGATATTACATTACTTTTACAAAGAGGGTAGGCCGGGTGCCATTTTTTTTGCACATTGACCTGCCAACTTTTTGCATAGATTTTTCCCGGAACTGAGGGGTTAAGGCTATGACGTTGTCACGTTCAACTATCGTCAGTAAACCGACTTTACAGACAACCGATTTATTATTACTAATAGAGTCACCTAAACGTTCAAATTGGAACCGAGCGACACGCGACAACTGCAGACGACGTGTCGTCGCGACACTACTGGTAAATTCTATGTATTTCTATGAAATACCCTCCGAAGCTAGCGACACTTATTTATAAAAATACATAGAAACCAGTAGTGTCGCGACGATACACGTCGTCTGCTGCCGCTTCATGTAGGCGGCTTTCAACTTGTACCTTTACATTACTACACAATCTGTTATTCTGAACACTCAGAGAATACACTGAGCACTAAAGTGCACAATTGCAGTGTAACATTGCTTGAAACTATCTGAAGTTACGCAAGGCTAATTGTATAATATATATTATGTGTGTTTGTGGTTTAATAATAAAACTATAACATGTATATATGAAAATGATGAAAATCTATACTTATAAAATTACATGTCCTGACTGACTGACTGATTCACCATCGCTGAGCAAAAACTGTTAAAGTTACAGCCACGAAATTTGGTGAGTAGGGTTGTTTTATTGAGTAGACACCCACTAAGGAAGGAATTTTGAAAAAATTCCCCGAAGGGGGTGAAATAGGGGTTCAAAGTATGAATGAAAATCCGTCATTTCCACGGTCATTTCTTGAGTTAGAAACATGAAACTTTAGTTTTACGTTACTGGTTAAAAATGAATGGATACGTATTTAAACGTTTTTGGAAATTCTACCCCCGGGGGCATAAAATTGGGTTTGAAAGTTTTAGTGAAAGTCCGTTGTTTCTTGAGTTAGAAACATGAAATTTTAAGTTTGGTATACTGATAAAAAATAATTGGATACGTGTTTAAGCATTTTTGGAATTTCTACCCCTAAGAGGGTGAAAAAGGAATTGAAAGTTTAAATGAGAGTCCGTCATTTCTTAAGTTAGAAACATAAAAGTTTATTTTTAGACTGCTGATTAAAAATGAATCGATAGGTATTTAAGCGTTTTTGGAAATTCTACCCCCAAGGAGGTGAAACTGGGGCTGAAAATTTGAATAAAAGCCCGTCATTTTTTGAGTTAGAAACATGAAACTTTATTTTTGTGCTACTGATAAAAAATGAATGGATACGTCTATTTAAGCGTTTCTGTTAATACTACCCCCAAGGGGGTAAAATTGGGGTAGAAAGTTACAATGAAAGTCCGTCATTTCTTGAGTTAGAAACATGAAAGTTTATGGACGTTTGCGTTTGACGTTTGCTTAAATAGGGTCCCGTTTTTACCCTTTGTGTAAGGAACCACAAAAAGGGGAAAACTATCCATCTTTGTTATTTTCTTATACTATGTTAACGCGGACAAAGTCGCGGGCAACAGCTAGTATTATTATAAAAACTTTTCAACTAATCCCTATATTATTATTTATTGCTTGTTCTATAACTCGACAGCAAAGTAAGACATTTAAAAATGTATGGGAATTGACACTATTACTTATTTTGTGAAAGGCTATATTTTTCATATTATTATAGTCTTACTCAAATAGCTAGTATCAATGTAAGTATAAAGTGCGTCTTTACCTGAATATTGCAATCGACCCTAAAAGACATAAAACATAACTGCAGAGTAAAAAAGTAATACTAACTTTATACACAGTGTCGTAAAATGGAACGCCTCAAACAGGTGTTCGTTGAGCGATATTTGTCAAATAACAGTACTGTTACAGCCTTTGGGTCGGTGCAGACGGAAGACACAATTGTAGCCGAGGAATACCGACACCGTATAATCGTTACTATAATATAATCTTATATATAAAATTCTCGTCTCACAATGTTAGTCCACGAACTCCTCCGAAACGGCTTTACTGATTTTTACCAAATTTTATATGCATATTTAGTAGGTCTGAGAATCGGCTACTCGGTACTTAATATATTGATACTTAATGTATGAAATATATAGCCACTGAAAAAATGATTAAAATCGATAGCCTATCACGATCCTTCATGTGGTCTACTTCTTATCTGTGCCAAATAACATAAAAATTGCTCCAGTAGTTCGCGAGATAAACCATTTCAAATAATTTCCCCCGTTTTTTCACATTCTCCTATAAGTCTTAGCGTGATAAAATATAGCCTATAGCCTTCTTCAATAAATGGGCTATCTAAGACTGAAAGAATTTTTCAAATCGGACCAGTAGTTCCTGAGATTAGCGCGTTCAAGTTAGCCCTTTCAAATAATTTTCCCCGTTTCTTCCACATTTTCCTCTGTTTCTTCGCTTCTATTAATCTTAGCGTGATAAAATGTAGCCTATAACCTTCCTCGATAAATGGGCTATTTAACAATGAAAGGATCATCAAAATCCGTTGCATAGTTTTAAAGATTAAAGGGAACAAAGGGACATGCGGGAAAAAAGTGACTTTGTTTTATAATAAGAATAGAAGTGCATTTGTTGAATAAATAATAGTAAATTATTACAACCTGAGACTGACGGCGACAATTATTGGTTGTGCGACGGGATAGCGATCAACGTTGTCATGGTGACATACTTATTTAGTCACTTCAATAAAATAATATGGCAAATATATTATGGCAAAGCAACGTTTGCCGGGACAGCTAGTAATAATATAATAATTTAAATGGACGCTTCACACCACGTCAGTCTGGCCCCGTGCTTAGTACCTAAAGGACTTGTGTTACAGGTACCAGACAACGGAAATATATTTAGTACTTTATACTATATGATACACAAATTTAATACACATCCATGACCCAGGAACTTTGAAAATTTTTTGTTCCGTCGGCGGGATTCGAACCCGTGACCCCCGGTTTGAGTTACCAACATTCCACCAACTGAGCCACAGACGTCGTCAAAATATACAGTCGGGTAAGCTACAGCACAGTCGCGACAGTACCGTTCTTTCGTCAAAAAATATGCTGAGGCCGTTTGTCTACCGCCACTGTTATCGGGACGTCGCCGACAAAAATTTAAATAAAGTGTCACTTTATAAGCCCTAGCTTATAAAGTGACACTTTATTTAAATTTTTGTCGGTTGACCTAGCCTTTTCGTCTACAACATTGGTCTAGCGTCACCCATGCCGACGCTGCTTTATAGTGGCGTATATCAAAATGAAACCTGTAGTCTTTACCTAGGTCATAAAGTGGCATTTTATTTGAATTATTGTCGGTGATGGCGGTGGCGCGTAAAGGGCCTAATTGTGTAGTGACACGGTCATCGGTGGCTCGTCTGCGCCAACCGAACATCGTACACAGTACAGATCGTTTCGCGTTATGTTCCTACTTAAGAGGGTTCTTTATTAAATTATCCGATCGCGTCGTTTAATAATATTATCAACTCGTGTCGAATTTTACGGTTCTTTCGCATGTTCTTTACGTATAAAATCATTGTAAAAACGTTATATTCGTCACTTTTTATGTATCGTTTTGGATACAGCTGTTTTGCTATAGGTAGGGAAACTTAAGAAATGTTGTAGGTTTGTATTACAACTTTTGATTCAACACTTTATAGAGGGATGTAATTTTTTGGCCGTTATTGGAATAAAATAAATTAAGAATTAACGTTTGTTAATAATTTCTGAAAAATAAATTTAACTTTGATGAAAAACGTTGAAACCCACTTAAAGGGGTCTTAATTTGCACAAAATTAAACTATTTTATAAAATATTGAATATAAAATCACTTTTCTTATAATCAGACTCTCACATAAAGCTGGTGCTTGCTGGCAATATCTTGTATTGAGGGCGTCCAAGTGACCTGGATTACAGTCATATGGGAGTTGCGGGAGGCATTACAATAATGAATCGAGTTATTGTCTATATTTACAATACAAACTATAATTTAAGGGAGGCATTTTAGTATTTTTTCTAGATTAAAAAAAAACTATAGCTTTACATTTATCAACACTGTACAAGTTCAACGAAAGTTGAGCTTTTACAGTGTTGATAAATGTAAAGCTATAGTTTTTTTTTCAAACTTTTACAAGTATCAACACAGTTGTTTTACCTAAGATTTTTGAAGTGAAAATTATTTAGCGGCATTATACACTTTTTGGTATGGGTAACAAATCATTTTGACTCAGGACACGTAACTTTATTGAAAAAGCATAAGATGGAGGTAGAATTGACCGCCACAGCAACAGGACAGGAACGGCTAAAATGTATTTATTATAATTATGCTGAAATCTGACAAGGCCGTAATATTTACATTTTCAATAGCGCTTTAAAGGTGAACGCAGATTTGGCCGCACCGCACGCACCGCAGTCGCCGCATTTCGAATTCTTCATATAAAGAATGTAGAAGTTGCGAAGACTGCGGCGCGGGTAGGTATGCGAGCTTGCCTATAACTTTTTAACGTAGTTCGTGGCGGCCGAAAAGGAAGATCTTCCGACCGAGCGAGATAGCATGCTCGGTCAGGCCGAAGCCCACTGACGTCATTTCAGACGTTGTATATATCTTGCCGTTCTCCGAAACTTCGATAGCGCGATGTAGGATTGTTAGGCGAATTGTGGGTACCGCCACATCACTCCCCCCCGAAGACCGGTGGTATTCTTCAAGGCGCTTGTGTTGTCAGGTGTGGGCCGAAGCTACGCGTGCAATGACCAGGAGAGGGACCCCGTGCTCTGCTTGCTGACCGGTCGTTGTAGCCTATGGCTGCCCCGTTCAAGCCGGACACGGGTTCGACCGGCGCGGACGCCCAACGCGGCTTATGGTCGAGGCGACCCGGTTGTGCTTGATGTCTGCTGACGTAGTGCGGATGGGCGGGGAGTGTTGATGATGATTGATGTCCAGAAGGATGCGTGTTCTTGTCGGTGGTCACCAATTTAACGTTGCTAGTGGCAGCCGAAAAGGAAGATCTTCCGACCGAGCGAGATAGCATGCTCGGTCAGGCCGAAGCCCACTGACGTCATTTCAGACGTTGTATATATCTTGCCGTTCTCCGAAACTTCGATAGCGCGATGTAGGATTGTTAGGCGAATTGTGGGTACCGCCACAACTTCATATAAAGTGCGTGCGGTGCGACCAAATCTGCGTTCACCTTAAATTGGATACCATCAAAATATTGCTCAATCAACAACGCTGTTAAGTAGATAAAATTAAGTTTAAAAACTAAGAAGGAGTACATTGTTGTGTACATAATGTACACAACAAATATTCCAAAACTAACTTCTATAATACCAATAAATTATAAAAAACTAAACACTAACGGTGATGATCATAGGTTATAATATTATCACCAAGTGTAATTATCACAAAATTTTTTGTTTAACAAAGCTCTGGAACATAACAGTAATGGAGGTTATATTGTTTTTCAGATGATAAAAAGTATAGCGCGTTATTGTTGTTTGAGGTTTCAAATGTTTGCAATACAAATTTGTTACAAATTGCTGAGCGATAAAATTCAATTTTAAACTCTACCGAGTTAAACATAGCGTTGTTTTTCGTTCAATTTACCTTTGCGTCATTAAGTTTAAACGGTTTTAAAAGTGAAACACAATTATTTTTTGCTACACCTCGCACACAAATTAAATTATCAAGAGATTTTTGTCAATGTTGTTCCGATAAGCGTTGTATTGACTTTAATTATTATGAAAGCTTGAGAAAACTAATTTAAGTTGCAAAATATGCGTGTGTAATGTAATTAATGGCATACTGATAACTTATTAATCCACTACTCTAGTCAACTTATTTAATTAATCTTTAGCTTTACTTACAACAAAACATGTTGTATTTTCTTTTCTCAAAACATGCTTTGAGGATAACTTCAAGACTTCATGCGGGCATTGAGTCTGCTACTCAGATGTTTGTGTCATACTTATGGCCTATTTCACCACTTTCTGATAAAGTGAGAAATAGGCTATTCGCAACCTTTTTTGACAGATTCTCCATACTCCATCTGTCAAGTAAAGTGTTGGATAGACTATTCGGCACTTATCATGAAGTGATGAAACAGGCCCTTGAAGTACTTTTCTTCTTTTCCAGATATCACAATGAGAACCGAGTGAGCCAGTGGTTGTGTAGGATGCGGTGGCGCGCGTGACTGTCGGCCGGATGCGGAGAGCCAGCGTCTACAGCGTCAGTGAAGGCGTGGAGCGGTGCGCCTGCACGAGGTAATAATAATAACGTTATTATACTAATACTAGCTGTCCCGGCAAACGTTGCTTTGCCATATTAGATAGTATTTCGCCCATATTATTTTATTGAAGTGACTAAATAAGTATGTCGCCATGGCAATGTCGATCGCTATCCCGTCGCACAAACGTCGCAGCCGTCAGTCTCAGGTTGTAATAATTTACTATTATTTATTCGACAAACGCATTTATCAATATATAAAGTACCCAGTAGCCGATTCTCAAACCTACTGAATATGCATATAAAATTTGGTTAAAATCAGTAAAGCCGTTTTGGAGGAGTTCGTGGACTAACATTGTGACACGAGAATTTTATATATAAGACTAGCTGTCCCGGCAAACGTTGCTTTGCCATTATATAAAGTACCTATTACGCCCATATTATTTTTTTGAAGTGACTAAATAAGATGTTACCATAGCAACGTGTGAGGGCGACAATTGTTTGTGCGACGCTATCCCGTCGCACAATCAATTGTCACCCTCAGTCTCGAGTTGTAATAATTTACTATTATATTTATTCAACAAATGCACTTATCAATATATAAAGTACCCAGTAGCCGATTCTCAGACCTACTGAATATGCATATAAAATTAGGTAAAAATCAGTAAAGCCGTTTCGGAGGAGTTCGTGGACTAACATTGTGACACGAGAATTTTATATATAAGACTAGATGATGCCCGTAACTTCGTTGCGCCAAAATTCGTTTGTCGCGCGTTAACCGTACATTTTTCCGGGATAAAAACTATCCTATGTCCTTTCTCGGGACTCAAAGAATCTTCATGCCAAATTTCAGAAAAATCGGTTCAGCGGTTTAGGCGTGAAGAGGTAACAGACAGACAGACAGACAGACAGACAGACAGACGTACAGACAGACAGACACACTTTCGCATTTAAAATATTAGTATGGAAGTATGGAAGTGTGGAAGTATGGATTATAAGAGACTGTCCACACTGCGAATTTGTAGTAGTATAAAACTATTTAAGATTATTCTTGAATAGCAATATACTGCCAAAATATTTTTCTTAAGCAAGTGTAATGTATTGATCTGATATTTACGAAGAAGTGTCCTTATAATAACCAGCTAGACAGTCCCATTATAATAAAGAATATATTATGTATAGTATAAATATTATAAGGGACCGTAAGCAATGCGAATTTATTTCTCACACTTCTGTAACACATTGAATTTTATATAAAAGTAAAAAAAAAAATAATAAAATCCACGCGTTTATAATTCGCAGTGCGATCAGTCCCGAAATGCGAAAGTTTGTGAGTTTGTATGTTTGTTACTTCTTCAGTCTTCACGCTTAAGCTGATGCGATTTCAATTAAATTTGGGAATCAATGGTAGACTCTAATCTATCAAATGGTATATATGTCGCAGCCGACTGGTTAAAATAGCCGTTCAATCAAACAGCTTTTTAATCGAATATTTCAGTCGCTCGAAACGTTCAACACTACAGCTGATTCAAGCCGCCGTCGTTTGATTGAATTAGTTCAGCGCTCACCACCGCGGCGCTAGGTGCGTTTTGTTTACAATATGGCGTCAACTAGCCGGTGTTTTGTGATTGTATTAAGATATTTTTCGTAAATATACGTTACAAGTGTTATTAAAGTAACAGAAATTATGAAGGCACATGCGAGTGAATCAAAATTTAAACAAATATTCCAGTTTCGAGGAGAAATTACGGGATTATGGTCACGCATAACGAAGGTATTAATTGCAATTGTGTTCAAAATGAGTTAGAATACAATTATTTATTCTGCTTATTATCATTGCGCTTATCAAATAATAAAACTAAACTGATGGTCAGCTTAGTTAATTTGCCATTTAACCAGTTAGCTAAGCGTCGTCTAGCTGTAGTGTTGAACGTTGCAGTCAACAAGTCGGCTAAACGACGTATAGCCGTGTGATTGAATGCCGCTGTTCAATCAAACGGCTAGCTGTTTGATTGATCGGCTATTTAAACCAGTTGGCTGCGACATATTATATAAAGAAACTCGCAATAAAATGGTCTAAAACTACTTTATAAGTTTTAATCCATACAAGAAATAAAGATCGTAAGTTATGTAGCATGTGCGGCGGGGGTGTATGTAATCCTTAATATCCGTCTTATTGGCATTCATTCTGCGTCCCGACCGTACGATAGTCAAGTGCTTACAAACTCCAATCCCCAATATGTGGAAGTTTGATCATAGATTTTACTTGAAATCATATGGTAGTTTTCAGAAACCTGCAATTTGTGTTTGCCAGCCGTGCGTTTTTCAATATAATATTTTGAAATGCTTTTAATATGTTTTGTTCTTCGTAAATATCGGATATTACTACACTTGCCTAAGAAGTATATTTTGGGAGTGTATAACCATTCAATAATCTTTGTCTATCATGTGACTTTTCGTATGTATACGAGTAGGTATTATACGAATACGTGAGTCCTATATAGTTATCATAATTATAGTAATCATAATACATATGGACGCTTCACAACACGTCAGACTGACCCCGTGCTAAGTACCTGAAGGACTTGTATTACCAGACAACAGAAATAATTAATACTTTTATATTTTAGATTTTTTTTATTAGTTATACGCTGAGCGAATATAAATTTATTAGTAAAACGTAATAATATATTCTAATATTTATTCAAACAAATCTTAGTAAAAATGGTTTTATATTTTATATTTCTTTTAAAATATTTCGTGGATACGTAGCTTATGTCTTAGCCAAACAGTGAGTTGAAAAATATACCTACGTCCTACAGTCTACACGTGTATATCATTTATTCTGAGGGAGCTAAAAATAAATGGACTTAGCATTCAAGGAAAAAATATATAGATAACAAAGAACCGTTCCGGTATTATCAGGTTCGCTTGCCCTAATAAAAGATGCTTATCAATTGATTCTTTCAGAATCACAAAGACTTCCAAATAATGATCAAAGTGAGGAAATCAGATAGCTCATGTCGTCATGACTGGGAATACAAAGTATTCAATCGTGTGAGATTTGAGAGCAAAAATTCCTTGGCCAAACAATGTTCATTTATGAATGTAGGTGGTAAAGTAACATTAATTATTGTTATAACTTATAACATTGTAACTGCATTTAAAAAGGCGATAATCAATACAAGAATTCAGATGTCTTTTTAAATATTTTTTTCCAGACAGGTATGATGAATTTATAAGGGTTCCGAATTTTTTATTTGGCTACGGAAACCTTAAAAATTGGGGCTTTTAACTTTGACGAAATAAGCATATTTTAATAACGATGCTAATAAAAACAAGATTAAAACGGAGATGAAAGGACCCAAATAATACCGAATAAGATTTGTATTTTTCAATTGAAAATGTACAATTGCAGTCAAGCAAGTAGCAACTACAAAAGGATATTGTTCAGAAATGCTCCTTAGAGATATAATTCACTTTTGCAGAAGGAAACCAACCTGTGATGTAGCTTCAAAGTTAGCTACTGTTATTACTTATTAAGTTATTAGTTTTAACTTTATGAAGATTATTAAAATCTAAAATTGGAGAATTAATAAAGCTATCATTACATCAGAATTATTCTTGTAATTATCATCAGTGTACTTTTCTCACGCTGGTTTTTCTCAACAAGTTAGTTCCAGAAGCGGAAATAGATCATCACGTAGACTTTCTGAAATTATTTGTTTCAAAACTCAGAAATACAACATTTTTTATTTTAATACTAAGATTTGATTTATCATTGTAATGCTAAAGTGGCCGCTTAAGGTACAAGTTGAAAGCCGCCTACATGAAGCGGCCGCAGACGACGTGTTGCGACACTACTGGTTTCTATGTTTCTATGAATAAGTATCTTGTCTAGCTTTGTCTTGTCTAGCTTGTCTAGCTTTGTGTCGCTAGCTGCGGAGGGTATTTCATAGAAATACATACAAACCAGTAGTGTCGCTGCGACACGTCGAATGCAGTTACTTCATGTCGCCCGCTGCCAACCGGCACTAATAGACCCAATCAGGAAGGTACTAAGCGGGGTAGACCTTGTTGTAGAGCGACCAAAAAAAAAACAAAAAGAAGGTACTAACCACAGAAATAAATCAAGATAGAACGGCTAAGCGGGTGGAGTACGCGTGTTTCAATCTTGCACAAGTAGGCAAGATTCGTTGAACGTTCATTCGGTCACCGCGCACGTCTAGACTTCATTACACCGGAGCGGTTATGGGAAAATGCCTCATTGTGCAGTGTCTTATGTAAAAACAGGAGTACGAAAGTGAATCGGTCAAAAAGAGGTACTCCTTGCCACAAGTAAGTTGTTTGTTCTAACTAAATGCAAGGCAAAAATTGACACGCGCGATACCTTAGCAACGCCCGCGCGTCACCGTTCTATCTTGATTTATTTCTGTGGTAATAACAGATTATAGGCTGCGTTGCACCAGAGGAGTGGTTAAAGTTAAAGTTAAATATGGCGTCCAAACACCCCATATGCTCATACGACATCTGTCATTTTTTCCGGTTAAAGTTAAAGTCAAAGTTACTTCGTGCAACCCACTCTTAATATAATATGTTTGCAGGTAGCGCGGGCGCGGGTGCGGGTGCGACGGCAGCCATGGCCGGCTGATGGATGGCTGGTGGTCACCGTCGCCGACCGCGTCCCCGCCGCCGCCGCCCCGCGCCCCGCGCTGCCGCTGCCGCCGACCCATCTCCACTAGCTACAACTGCCTACCTCACTATGGTGAGTATACCGTACATCAGGGGTTCCCAAACTGTGCGCCGCGGCGCGGTGCCCTGGTGCGCCGCGGAAAGGCAAGAGGGGCGCCGCCGTGAGTCGATCCTCCATCATTATCCATAACCACAAAATATATTATAAAATCAAATTATTATAATATGAATTATACAAAGCAGGTAGAAAAATAATATACAATTAACTATAATCATTAAAGGTGTTTATTTATGTATATTTTTGTAATAGCTAGGTAAAGTAGGGCGCCGTGACAATATGTTGACTTGTAAGTGCGCCACAGGCTGAAAAATATTGGTAACCCCTGCCTTACATCAATAGTGGCGCATTTTCACTGGTCGATAGGGCCCGTATGCGGGGTGCGGGAGATTTCTAAAATGCATGTCACGACCAATCAAAATGCGCCATTAGTTGTCATAGACTCCCCGTATGCTGTATACCGCACGAGTTAACGACTAATGAAAATGCGCCCTACGTAATGGGGTACCCAAATATGAAGCTGTGCTTCCACTTTCCAACTGAGCTCCGCGACGAGGATTGTGATTTTAAGGTCTAGTATAGAATCGCTGCGCTTAGCGAGGTTAGGCAAATGTATCTATTATATTGGTTTTCAAAACATTATTCTCCCAAGTCCCAACGCGTCTCTGGTAGTAATGCACCCTGGGTCAATCCAGACCGCAACGCGATGCGTGCTCGTAGATGTATTTCTAAATTTGTTATGAATTGACAGATTTCGTGAGCGTGAGACGTCTGGCAAATCTGTCAAATCCATGCAAATTTTGAAATGCATCTATAATACGTCGCTTTGTAATCTGGATTGACCCTCAAGGTGGTCGCACATATTTTGTCAGCACGCACGCGCCGAACGCGCCGCATTTTAGAATTATTTGTATGAAATTATGTGAAACCTCGCACATTCGTCCGCACCGCACCGTACACGATGCATTTCGTATAATATGCGGTGCGTACGGCGCGTACGGTGCTGACAAATGTGTGATCAATCATCAACTCAAAAGGGCTTATCAATAATGTCATCAACTCATCACAGTTGTTATTAATGCTCTTTAATTTGGGTCCAATCCTTCTAGTAGATTTACTTTTGATCAGGGGGAAAGATAGCTTCCTCATGAACGTGGAAAAAAAGGTGGACGGAGTCTTGTTATATACAAAACTGTGTCTTCACTTTTCTTCAGAGTCGGCCACGCACACATTCTGACGCCTGTCAAATAGTATGGACTAGCGCAAGAATGTGTGCGTGCGGACCGTGTACATACAGCCAGCTGGCCGACACTGAACGACACAGTTTTGTGTATGGTGGGACTCCGTCCGCCTTTTTTTATGAAAAATGACCACAGAAAATAGATTTATTTTTAGCATCACACATTATACATCATAATAATTATAAGTCAGTGGTACAGTTCGACTATAATACATATTAATACAATTTACTATAATGTTGTGTGACGCCATAGAGGAAAATAATACATGGAACTGACGACCAGGTTCAGGTTTTTACAAAGACCTATAAACCTAGGTTTTTTATAATGGCTATTTGACATCTCAAATTTTTTTACGCGTCAAATTAGTTTGAAACAGAAACTTACACTGCTTTGCAACGTCCGAAAATACTGAGATCGAAATTCGTAGTTTCCAAGATCTTGAACACAATGACAAAGCATATATCTTCACGGTAAATAGCGCTGTGCAATAATATTGCTCGAACATCGGGCAAGCGAAATATTTATAATATTTGCGTTCAACTCCAGCCAACGAGTGCAAAACTTGATCTCTGAGTAACGGTTAGTTCATACTGAGTAGTGAGTTATTTTTTAACGTAGCCATTTGCGATTTGAGTAATATTTTTAAGACTTCTTTTTATTAGAGTACTAAAAAAAAGAAGTTTTAATAAAAAAGAGCCGTAATATTACGCAGCTTTGTGGTGCGCAAAATTCGAAATCGTACAATAAAACTTGGACCTTCTTGTGTACCAAACTATGGTAGTAAATAAATATTATTCATAAGTCATTCTTGATATTTTTTAAATGATGATAATATGATGAAAATTTAAAACGTCCCGTAACCCGTTATAATATCACGTCGTATCTAGATGTGACCAGACCTTAAGTGAGCAACACAATATTATTTGTTCTCGTATTCGGTACATTTACATCCAAGATTGAATTTCGCATATTCATAATGTAATATCAAATTGAATATATTATTATTTATGTGCTATAGAAAAATATTTTTATGTCGTTTCCTTTTTGTCTCATGGATCACTAGACTATTATACAGGTAAATTTAACAGTGTACTTGGTTCAAAGGAAACTTTATGAAAGTCAAATACTTCTAATGTGGCCGTAAAAAAACTTTAAAACAACCGACTGTATTTGAATAAAATTTCATCACCTAGCTTACATAGTTGAACTTCAACTTCAAAATAATTTATTCAAAATAGGTTTACAAAAACACTTTTTGTCGTCAAAGATAATTACAATTTAGATTTGAAAACAAAACTACATTAACAGATTTCGTTATATCAGGACAGCATAATACCTAATTAATAACATAAAAAATTAAAACATTAACATAAAGACCACCAGCAATGAGCAGAATTCAGGGATATATAATAGAAATTTAAACCCAAATAGTTTCTAGGTTGTGTTAAAAATTACATAAAAACAGTAATAAAGTATTTTGCGAACTGTCTGTCGTTCATTTATAAACTGCAGCTTCTTGAATCGAGTGAGTAGAGCGCGGAGGAACTACATTACTGTTTTGCAATTACGGAAATACGCCTTGCCAACTACTCGCCAAGTCTTGGCCTTGTTAAAAACCACAAAAACTAAAAAGTCAACAGAAAACAAGTTTGTTGGCTACCAAAATACTGAAACATAAAGCAATTGCATTAGTCAAAATGTGTATATTTATTTTACTATCTGTTTCATTTTTCATCAATTTCAACATTTTGAGCTAAATCAAATCATGGCACTGCAAAGGTTGTAATTTAGCGTTTATTGGGAATAAAATGTAGTCCATTAAGGGCTGATTTTTAAATCGTCAGTAAAATAAATTTACCACTGGAATAAATTTGACGTTTTGACAGATTATAATATATGAAAATAAATATTATTATGCTTTGGGTAAAAATTATCTGACGATTAAAAATTGACCCTAAGTAATGGTACTTAGGGTCAATTTTTCAACGAGTATGGACTCGGATTCGTAAGATAGTTATACAAAAATTCTACATTCTATAAAGTTCAAGTAACTTCGAGATTTCATTCAAAAAGTTTACCTTAGCTATGTTCATAAGGCAGAAGCTAATAAAACAATTATTAAATCATAAATAAATGAGTTACAAAAAAGCAACATAGTTATTATTTATTATTTTATTATTTATTATGCCTTACTGCGAAAGTAGAAAGTAAATTATTAATTTTCTCGTGGTCCATGGACGACGGTAGGTGTTTTCCATCAGGTGACCCATCTGCTCGTTTGTGACCTAATGTTATAACTTTCACAGACGGCTGGGGCGAGATGGAGGAGGACTCAGCAGGCGGCGCGCTGCGAGAGCGCGAATTGCGGTCGCTGCACCGCACCGTGCCCGCGCTGCGCCGCCGGGAGCTCGACACCAGGCCCATCAAGCACCACTACTACCCCGAGGGGGGTTGGGGGTGAGTTATGTGAATGGTTTTTGATATTCTACTGCTGGGAAAAGTGTATGTTGGAAGATGGAATAGGCAACCGTGGCCGGCCAAGGAAAAGATAGCGCGATGAGCTAGAAGCGTACCTGCCGGGATGGCCAACGGTGACGAGATAAGTGGAAGACCCTGGGACCTCCAGGGTATTCCTTTTCTCTTTGGCATTTTTGTGGCAAAACTCATAATAAAATGATATTTCGATGCGATGCGAATTCGCAGTTATGTATATACCCGGGCCCTCCCCAAGTGCAAGCCACTTATATCGTCGCTGTTGGTCATCCGGGCAGATAGGCCTCGAACTCTACTCATCGCGCTTTATTTTCCTTGGCTGGCCACGGTTGTGTCTTCCACCTTCCAAAACACACTCTGTCGATATATCGTAGGCGTAACAAATACAATACTTTATAAAGGCCTTATAAACTATTAATAGCTAGTTTCTGAGGCTTTTACACAATAGTTTATATATTATCTTTTTAATACTTTTGTTAGTAGGTTTACTATTTCATGTAAGCAAATTGTAAGTAATAGTGAATAGTTAAACATCTGCCAAAAAACCTCAAAAACCGAGTAATAGACCGCTAGACAAAAGTTTGCTGTGTTCAGCAAGGACTCGTAGCCAAAGCTCTACGAAGGTGCTACGCGATTCGTAGCTGAGTTTAGACCTAGTTATGTTGACTATAATTTACTTTATGTCCTTGGCATTGACAGTGGACACAATATAATTTTTTTGTATTACACTTCTCGTGTTTATTTTTGAATAAAAAAATACTAATAAAAAGTATATACGAAATATTGAACTGAAAGTTATTAACTCTATAGACGGATAAAAATAGTTCATTAAGGTTGTGTTAAAATTGCTATATTTTTCTTTTTATTCATAACGTCAGAAACTTGCTATTAATTATACCGGTATACTAGTTTATTATTTTAGAATCCTATTAATGAGATAATTAAAATGTAGCCTTAGTACTCCTGCGGTTATAAAAGAATATTCATTTTAAAGTTTCAGTGCGATTATTAATGGCAGTGAAGTCAGAATTTAATAAAGCCATACCTGCGGCGCGGCGGGGATTCCCTACCGCACTCGGTGTTGCCAGCACTAAATTCATTAGGCTAATAGAAATATATCGACGTGTTGCCAGCTTCAATAATATGCAATTAAAAATTCATTACAATTCTGAAACCGAAATTTTAAACGATTCGCAAAATATGTACATACTGATATGATTAAGGTACAGCATAATTATTTACTAAAGAATCTTGGACAAAAAAAGATCAAACTGACAATTATCTTTTTTTCTAAGTCAACTAGGAAAAAATTTGATACACTTTAGTTTACAAAATGTAAAATAGAGTCCAGTAGGTCCTTTTCATCATCATCATCTCCTGCATCGTACATGAATAAAGAAGAAAAAGAAACAAAGTAATGAAAGTTAAACTAAACAGCATAATCTAGTTTTAAATCTATGTAGGATTTAATATGTAGCTTATTCTGTTGGAATAACGAACATTTTCGGTTGCTAAATCAAGTTGTTACTTGCTATGTGTTTCATTAATGCTGGAGGCGAGAGCTCTTCGCTGTAGTTGAATTATATCCAGCGCTTCCAAATGGGATTGAAAAATTAAATGAATTAAAACTCACACGTGACAAATAATCTCAGAATTGATTTATAACAGTAGTGGCTATAGATGTTGACCGCAACTTGGTTTGCAACCGAATTCAAAGTATGTTTACATAAATAATTTATAACCTAAGCTCCTTAGGGTCAATTCAGACTGCAACGCGACGCGTAGATACATTTCTAAATATTTTGTACTAAATTGACAGACATTTTCATGAGCTAACGACGTCTTGCAAATTAACTGTCAACTCCACACAAATTTAGAAATGCATATCTACGTGTTGCGTTGCGGTCTAAATTGCCCCTTCTTGGTAAATACTAGGTAAAATTAGCTCTTACTGACGTTTCATTACTTTTTACAATAGGTTTAGGATCGGAGTTTAATAACGAAGCTGTTCCAAAATATTTCTTTGCATATTTTCTATACATCATTTAATGTTTTTGATTAGTTAGTAAATTGAAATTATGTTAATCCTTGTTAGTGGGTGTTTTGGTAATACCACATCGTTGTTGCAATGCCGTATTTTATCCTCGCTCTTGTGGAAATGGTAAGGGCAAAAATTATTGTTTATAGCAAATACTAAAGACTTATAATACTAACAAAAACAGCACCAGAAATGGTAATTAACTTGATACTTACTTGCAGGTTGAGAAGTGTATTTCTCTTATTCTAAATTGGTGTGATTTTGGACATTAAATGAGAGACATTAAACACAAAGACCAGGCAATTAGTAATAATCTCCATTGTGTTTGCACAGACACTCATGTCGTGCGGTTCGAATTTCAAAACATTTTCTATAACATTATCCTGCCTGTTTGAAGAAGTGAAGACAAATAGCAGAACCTCACAATTTCCACATAAGGGTGTTTGGTAATCCCATACCTCCGTTACGGTGTCGGATTTTATGTTACGATTATGGTTTCCTTAACTTGATGTGGGGAACGATTTGTGAGTTTGAAGTTACCTAATCGAAATATATAATTTCTATGTTATGGAGTAGGAAAAGAGGATGTTGAGTGAAATATTAAGTACACTTTAGTACGTTCGGATTTCATTTGGGTTTAGCAGTTTTAAAAGTTTATTTTTTATTACGAAAATAATTTACAAAGTACTTTATTTATGGTGATTAAAATCTAAGTAAATATTTCAATATAACGTTAAGAGGGCGAAAGAAAAAGTGCTTAAGTAAAAGAATTGTAAGTATAATTTGGCAAGTTAGCTTGTATAACCGAATTGTTCGTAGAATGAAATAATTAAGGGCCTCTGAATATTTAAACGGTTTTTAATTCCGCCAGCTGAATGTTTAATAGATTACGCCGGCGAACAGAACATCTCGGGTCTGTTGTTTACGTCCGCAAGCGCAACCGAATATCATGTAAAAGTTTTCTATAGTTTATTCAAGTTGAGTAAGAAGTAAGCCATGAGTGTGACTATTAAATTGATCAACGTATTTACTTCAGTTTATGAAAATAACCGTATATTTGATCAATTTTTGACGACTAAATGTACCGTTCAACGCGGCAAGCGATCACGACACGTGAAACTTTTTTTTTTTTTTTTTTTTTTTTTTTTTTTTCTGTTCCAAAATCATGCGATCAGTCTTTCAGACTATGAGCAGATGAGTTTAGCGATTTGTGGCAGGCAGAGATTGTTCCCCATTGGGCACATCTCTATATTGATTATTTTGGATCTTAATCCAGTGTGTCTAGGTCCAGGATATTTCGCCTTTTTAGGCGACTAGTAGTGTCTCTGTGTAGGAGCATTTGAGCCAGCTGATTTGGGTGGTTCTTTAGCCGAAGTTTGTACTTTGTGCTGAGCATCTTAATTTCCTCTTTGACTGTCTGAAGGCCCAAGAATTCGTGTACTTCTGAGTTTTTAATGAACCATGGGGCATTGCACATCTGTTTGAGTATACAATTTTGAGCTCTTTGTATTATGCTTATATTTGAAGCACTTGCTGAGCCCCACAGTTGTAGGCCGTAGGTCCAGATTGGCTTGATGATCGATTTATATATAAGCAGTTTGTTGTTAATAGCCAGTTTAGACGATCGTCCAATCAGCCATGAAAGCTCTCTTGAGCGGATGTTCAGCTCTTTTCTTTTGGTTTCAATGTGCTTCTTCCAGGTTAGTCGGCTATCTAGATGCATACCCAGGTACTTAACAGTATCACTTTGGGGAAGCTCCCTTTCTCCGAGTTTTACTGATGGGCATTTGTCCCGACACAAGGTAAATGTTACTTGGACGGATTTGCTAGCACTAGCATTTATCCTCCATTTTTTGAGCCATGAGTCAATTTTTGAGAGACAATTCTGCAATTCTAGCGAGGCTATTGTTGGGGATTTGTTAGAGACTAGAATGGCTGTATCATCAGCATATGTTGCGGTTGTAACTCCTTGGGTCTGAGGCATGTCAGATGTAAAGATCAGGTCAGGTATATAGTACTGGACCGAGAACCGAACCCTGTGGTACTCCTGCTAGTATGTTATAGAAGCTAGATGTGCTGTTACCTTCTTTTACTTGAAAAATTCTGTCAAGTAGGTAAGAGTTAAGCAGATGGTAAAAGGAGTGCGATATGTGTTGTTTGATTTTGCACAGCAGACCTTTGTGCCACACTCGATCAAATGCTTGTTGAACGTCTAAAAAGACCCCAGCACAATACTCTTTTCGTTCCAGGGCCGCTCTTATGGTGTGACAGACTCTATGTACCTGCTCTACTGTATCGTGTTCAGCTCTAAATCCAAACTGATGGTCTGGTATAAGGCTTTGACATGAGTCCAGAAGTCTTTTCAAGATTACCTTTTCTAGCAGTTTCGAGAGAATTGGCAGTAAGCTGATAGGTCTGTAGGAAGTTACGTCGTGTTGTGGTTTGCCCGGTTTGTGTATCATTATGACTTGAGAAACCTTCCATATTAACGGAAAGTATCCCACTCTAAGTATACTGTTGAAGATCATTGTGAGGTACAGCAGACCTTTCTTCGGAAGTTCCATGAGAATCTTTTTGTCTATGAGATCAAAACCTGGCGCTTTCTTGTCCTCCATCTTTTTTATGATTCTCTTAATCTCTTGTGGATTCGTTGGTTTTAGAGGTAGATCCATTTGCAGGGGTTGTTTAAGAGTATTGTCGATGTCCTTTTCAGAAAACGAGTGTTCTGCTTCATTAGGAGTGAATATTTTTGCCAGGTGTTCTGCAAAAATATTGGCTTTTTCTTGAACTGACCTAGCCCATTTGTTACCTTCTATTCTTATAGGAGGCTTAATAGTTTTTGGCTTCATACTGGACCTGGTTGACTTCCACAGAGAATAGTTTGTTGCCTTCGTTGCTGTGAGAGATGTTAAATGTTCTTCAATCGTAGCATTTTCAGCCTCCGCGATGCAATGTTTCAGCTCTCGGGTCGCTTTATTTAGAGCAGTTTTGTCATTGGGATGTCTGCTGTGGTGCCATATCCTTCTTAGTCTTCTTTTTTCTAGGATTTTTTGTCTAATTTCAAGGGAAACCACGTTTTGCCTTGGCTTGTTATTAGTAACCGGGGGGGTGCTCCTCCAGCATGCCTCTTGGATTACCTCGGTGAGTTTTTTAGCTGCGTCTTCTATATCTTCTTCCGATTTTAAGGCTACTTTTAATCTTAGGTGATCGTCTACAATTCGCCTAAAATTGTCCCAGTCAGTCATCTTACTGTATAGTTTTAACGACTTTTGTTTGAGTAGCACAGACGAGCTCACTGTAAGGATTACAGGCACGTGGTTTGAAGTACCGTCAAGACATGTTTCTACTTTATAAAATAATCGAGCTAGCCCTTTCATCAGAAAAAAGTCTATAATGTCTGGTAGCCTGTAAGGGTCAGTAGGCCAGTGCGTCGGTTCGGCTGGAGTAATCGCGTTTATTTTGTGTATCTCCAAGCACTTCCTGAGCTCCCTACCTCTTGTGGTAGTTAATCTAGAACCCCAGTGTACATGTTTGGAGTTCCAGTCCCCTCCGACTATAAAGCGAGTTTCTAGTTTTTCGAAAAATTCTGTAAATTGCCTTTCGGTAATTTTATGTTTAGGTGGGCAATAAATTGAAGCCACATTGAAGTTTCCATTTTTTGTGTAAATTTTTACCGTGGTTGCTTGTATGTGTTCTGTTTGAAATGGCGGCATTTCATGGTGTTCTAGTGAAGATCTTACTAATACAGCTGTTCCTCCGTGTGCCGTGCCATCCGGGTGATTTGTGGTATATATGTTGTAATTTTTTATTATTATTTTGTTATTAGATGTAAAATGAGTCTCAGATACTAATAATATGTCTAGGTCATGATATTCGATAAATATTTCAACTTCTTCCTTGTTTGGGGATAGACCATTTGTGTTCCAAGTTGCTATCTTGAGTGTGTCAATCATTTTGTCAAGGTGTTGACAAGTGTTGTGAGAAGCCCCATTAAGGTGCTCATTTGCTGCAGTATAAGACACGTGAAACTAAGTTTTTTATAATATAATAAAATATTGTCATGTCAGTTTCTTGTAAACAATAATTTTGCATAAACTATATTGTCCTTAGTTACATCCATATCCGTATCCAAAAAGTAGAGCTTATAACCTCTCTATACGCCGACGTAATGACCATACTTAAAACAAAACCAAGAAAATAATTATTCAGCTTTAAAGTGTTAATTGTTATCAGATAACAATAAAATTTGAACAGCTTGGACTACAGCATAAATAAATTTATATTTGGACGTTCATCGGTTACTTTATTGTCCATTCAATTCGAAATTTAATTTCGATTATTACTTTTTTGCCAAGCCCAACATTTTTGCCAAACCTTTTATTATTATCGCTGTTGTTAATAGATTTGGATATGGTCATGCGAATATTACAAACGGTTATGCTTGTATAATGTATATTATCTTCAAATCCAAAACTTCGGTATAGTTTGCTATAATTATATTAAACCCCTTACCTAACGTAACAAATTAAACGATTTGTTTCTTTGCAATTATTACCACAGAAATTGGGTGGAACACGAAAAAGCATATTACCGAAGCAAAATATACGGTTATCATGGGTTTTTTTTTTGCAAGGTTGATTATTTATATATTTTTGCAATTTTGCCACAATTTTTCTTGCCTCAGGCTATTTACCTACAAAGCGGAGTTGCAGATTATTGAAATCACAATCATGCATTCCATGTCCTTTCCTTGTTATTTTAGTACAGAATATAAAATCCTTCGCCCGAGGCCAGGGCAGCGAGTTTTTTACCTCATTTTATTATTTTTAATTGAAGACGTATGTGATGAAGTGGATAACTATAAAATGTTGTAACATAAGGGCAATTACAAATTACAAAATATGTTTTACTAATATTTATTTTGATTAAATCTTTGCTACTACCCGACTTAATAATCAGCTCATATACTATGTTATACATAAAATATACATTTTTGAGGTTTCAAATAATTTTCCCGGTCCTAAGGCCTTCATGTATGCCAAAAAAACGGAAATTTTTAATCGTTGGTTACCCATTTCATTCACTTAGGTGCGTCTTCAATTATATCTAAAATACCAAAGTTTTTTTTTTCTATTTGTCCGTAGCTCCTGCTTGTTCTTTTAATATAAATTTTAAGCGCTTTCTCATTACAGCTCAAATAGAAAGTTAAGCTGGAGTTTAAAAAGGAGTATTTTCTCCTCGTATTTAATAAGGATTCCCTGGATAGCTCTATCCATCTCAAAGTTTCATTACAACCTTATTAGGGAAATTGACTATGTAATTAAATTGAGTTAGTGTTTAAAAGTTATTGGAGTGATAATAACGATAATTCATTTGTAAAGTATTTCTAAATAAAACCGTTATTTTTATTACAGATATGAAGTTAAAAAGCTTTTTATAATATTAAACTGTAATGAGAATGTTTACTCCTACGATTGAAATTCTCGATTAGTGTATGATATTCAGCCTTATGATAAGGAGCAAAAAATATAATGATGGTTACTAAGTGCCCCCGCAGACTACAGATTTTTAGTCTGCCGATAGTTTGACCAAACGGCCAACTAAAGGTATGCAGTCTGCGGGGGCTCTTAAGTGTATCACTTTTAATTTAACAAGCGAGATTAAATAAAATCGATAGAAATTATACTTTGCTGCGTTTTTAATAACTATCCTTACAAATATTATGTTCATGTTAATAATTCCTCTTATGTGTCCAGGTGGATCGTGTGCGGCGCGGCGTTTCTGGCGCACTTGGTGTCGACGGGGCTACAGCTGGCGTACGGCGCGCTGCACGTGTACGCACTGCGCCACCTGGGCCAGGCCGCCGACCACGCCGGTAATATCACACTACCACACACACACTCACAGAGGACGTAAGCCTCAGTGGACGTACACGTGCTGGGCCATCTGGGCCAGACCGCCATCTACGTCACTAGTTACGTGGCATATTTATCAATAACTAGCTGTCCCGGTGAATTTCGTGTCCCTGGACTTTTACGAATATTTTAAGACTAAAATCAGCCTAATTCGTTCAGCCGTTTTCGAGTTTTAGCGCGACTAACACATTTGAAAATCCATTTTTAACCGACTTCCAAAAAACGAGGAGGTTATATGTTCGGCTGTGGATATATTTTTTTTTATTTTTTTTTTATATTTTTTTTTTGTATGTTCAACGATTACTCCGCCGTTTGTGAACCGATTTTCGAAATTTTTGTTTTGTTGTATTAGGTTTCACTCCAATTTGGTCCCATTTTCACAAAGGTGGTGACTTGATGATGGGATCCATGAGTAATCGAGGGAACTCCTCAAAATTTATATGGAAACATATAGTGATTTTGGTTTTATGTGAAGTGTACTAAGAATACGCTACTAAAAAGTCAAATATTGGGTCAAGGTATACCATGGTTTCGATGATGCTGAGAGAACTCCTGATTCCTTATAGATACACGTTTGGGAGTTTCGGCGTTGTTTTAAGAACAGAAAGCATAAACTACTATGCAATTCATATTCATCATCATAATCATCATCATCATCGTCATCATCATCATTACCACGTCGTGTTAAGGCCACCAATGTCTCATGGCACAGAATAGATAATAGTACAAGGCATAGGTATGGATATACTAATAATAATAATTATGTACTGTGTAACAATTAACAACACCTGTTTGTTTTTAATACACGGCGGTCGGCGTCGCCGCCGAAGACAGAATATCGAATACTTTACTAACTACTTTATATACAGATCGAATACTTTACTACTTTATAAAATTTTAATAGACAAATAGAATTAAAATAAAGTTATTTTAAAAATAGCATTTAAACAAAACAAAGTCATTAAGTGTCTTTTTAATTAGTTATACTTATTAATCGATAGATGGTGCACTAAGTACCTATCGATTGAATTCTTGATAACAAGAACAGCTGTCAATAACTATGATAATATTAAATATTATGCTACGCTACATCCTATGTAAGTTTGTACAATTTTTTATCTGATAGATCCTTCGATCGTTGGGAAACGAGACACAATAGCCTTTCTATTGTTATCGCAATCGCCGGTGTCTGCTTCGGGCTTGAAGTATTAAAATTGTTAAATTACTTAGCACAATATGTTCACTTCACTGATAATATTATATTATTTTGTGAGTGTGAGTTGTGACTCTTAACAAATTGTAATAAGGTACGTAAAATATACGCGAAGATTTATCTACTAGTGTAACTAAAAAGAGTGAAATTATTATTATTTTTAACAAAAAATTAAAACCGACTTCCAAGGTAAAAACAATAATAACATTAATATGAACTAAAAAGTATTAAATAATTTTTACTATCTAATAGTGCCTTTTTCCGAATTCGGCTAAACCTCAACTATTTCTGTACTCAATCTTCATAATTTTGAAGTCGGTGCCAGTTCCAAAAATTTTAAATATTCTGTCAGAGGACTGAAGATTCAGCTATCTGATACCGACTTCAAAATAATGAAGATTGAGTACAGAAATAGTTGAGGTTTAGCCGAATTCGGAAAAAGGCATTATTAGATAGTAAAAATTATTTAATACTTTTTAGTTCATATTAATGTTATTATTGTTTTTTCCTTTGAAGTCGGTTTTAATTTTTTGTTAAAAATAATAATAATTATATATAAGACTAGCTGTCCCGGTGAACTTCGTGTCACTTAAAAACCTTCCTTGGAATTCTACGAATATTTTAAGACTAAAATCAGCCCAATTCGTTCAGGCGTTTTTGAGTTTTAGCGCGACTAACACATTTGAAAATCCATTTTTATATATATTATAGATATTATACAATGTGTCCCGACACCGGTGTCCGATTCTTTAATGTTATGATCTATTAGCTTATTAGCTACTAGATTAGCTGTAATTTTATCGACAAATTTGCCCTCAAATTTTTTTTCTCTCTCAAGATTGTAAGATGGCAGCCATTTTAGTTTTTCTCGAGCTTTCACACTAATTTGACCAGAACTGCTCTTGTAAATATCATAATATGAAGATAAAAAAGGTCTCATTTGATAGCTAAATTTGTGGACTACGCTTACACAGGCAATATGTTATAAATTTCGTGGAATTATACATAGAAAAACCCAAGTTTAAGAAAAAAAAATTGTGTATTTTTATTAATGGCTTTTTTTGAAAAATCTACCAAATTAAACTGGTTCTTTTTTATTTTTAAAAGATAGAGGAAGTTTTCATCTTCTAAAATTCTTTTACTTCAATGCTCTTAGTCAGATAGTTTAGAAGTTATAACGATTTTCTTATGATGAGGTGGTCAGATTAGTAAGAAGGCAAAGAAAAAAATTTTTTTTCAAAAGTTGGAGAAAAAAATAATTTGATAGCCAATTTGTCACCAATATAAGCCATACATCATGAGTTCAATTTTTTTTTCTCCAACTTATGAAAAAAATTATTTTTCTCTGGCTTCATACTAATCTGATCCTTATAACTTCTAAGCTATCTAACTTAGAGCATTGAAGTAAAAGAATTTTAGAAGATGAAAACTTTTTCTATCTTTTAAAAATAAAAAAGAATCAGTTTAATCTGCTAGATTTTTCACAAAAAGTCATTAATAAAAAAATACACATTTTTTTTTCTTAAACTTGAGTTTTCTATATTTAATTTCACGAAATTTATAACATATTGACAATGTAAGCGTAGTCCACAAATTCAGCTATCAAATGAGACCTTTTTTATCTTCATAGGATATTTACATGAAAAGTACTGGTGAGATTAGTGTGAAAGCCCGAGAAAAATTAAAATGGCTGCCATTTTTAAACCGTGAGAGAGAGAAAAAATTTTAGAGCCAATTTGTCGATAAAATATGCCATAGATCATGACATCAAAAGATCGGACACCGGTGTCGGGACACATTGTATAACTAGTGATAGTACGTCATTATTACCATTAAGCTTGTAAATGTTTAAAAATTATTGATAAATTGATAACAACTAAAAATAGTGAGAGTTGAAAATAGTTCGATAGTTCTCCGATCCGTGCGATTCGACAGACAAAATTAAATGCCGAAATAACACATTTTTTGTCACACACACGAATAATCTGATATAAGCATCATAGTAGGGGAGGGGAAGATGCTAATTTTGTAGCATAGAATTAGAACAATTTTGATATCGTTGTTTTGTAGTCACTAGTAGGTTTTTTACATTAGATAAAGCTGATAAGCGATAAAAAACAATAAGAGCGTTTTTATTTTAGCGGAGGGTTCAGAAACTGCGGCCATTTTAAAGTTTTGAAAAAGAAAATATATTCAGAAAATTCTTTATTTCGGTTAGTTATTATTATATTGTTTTAGACAACAAGGACTAAATCATTTAGTTTAGTGCAAAATAAAATATCTGCGAAGTTTAGTTAGGAAAATATGAAGGTTTATTTTTTATATTTTAAAATATTCCTACAGGCTTACTTTATCTTTGAATCGTCAGTGCTTTTTATGGAAGCTTCCTTGGGGTATACTAAACATCCCCTATCTTAATCTGACAGATCGGATGACATTTCAATATTTAAAAAAAAAATTTTTAACCCATCACGTAAGAAATCTGATTTTTATACCATGATTACTAGATACATGTCGGAAGCCTATACAAGCTTAATCTGACACGGTCGAGCTACTGCCAAAATCCCCTCTTCCCCTCCTCTACTACAGATATGCCATTGCAAAGACAGTTAGGTTAACGTTTGTGTAGTTTCAGAAGTTTTACAAACACATTTTCCTCATTAACAAAAAACCAAATATTTATACACTTTATACTAGGTAACTAGATAGAGAAAGAGGATTTTAAATATTATGACAAACATGTAATTAACAAAGAGCAAATTAAGTAAATGCAAATATTAACATGACGTCGAGCTTATCCTGAACGACCGTAATGGGAGCGACCCAAATCTTCATTGAATATTAAGTAATGCGTGAGAATCCGTATGATAATGAGAATTATAAATTATAATTTAGCCATTTTGCATGTCTAATTATATCTTTCACGCTGATTTCGGTATCTGTGACACGTTTAATTAAAACAAAATAGAATAAAAAATGTAACTTAGACACATCGTTGTTTTATACCCCCTAATGTGTGTTCAACTGGATCTAGAAATACGCTGTTGGATAAAATATCATTAGAATTTTTTTTTATTTAAGCATTATGTACTGTAGTAATAGTAATAATGTTACGTGTGTTTGAGGAATATTTAAATATTATCTATCTTGACTGAGGGATTTCAATATCAAACCATACTGAAGAAACTGAATGCCCACTGCATTCAGTCAAGTTGTATTTATTAATTTCGATAGCGGAGATGGAAAATGTCTAGAATTTTATAGCCGCAAAGGCCATGGGTTTCGACGCATGAGAGTATGTGTGTTATTCATGCTTCCATAGATTTTTTCTAACTGCGATATAGAAATAAATTTTGGCCAAATAAGTATACAAAAGCCCATTGCAAACACTTAGCTATGTACTATGTCATATTCTATTATTATCTAATATCTAAATTATTCACATTTTGACGAAACACCCCGTATACAAACGCTACAATCAACGAACAACACGAAATTCCAATGAGCTCACAAATGGACTCAGTGAGCTTGCGGTTTGTCATCCACATTAATTTGTGGTCGCGCGTCGGGAATTTGAAATATTACCGACGGAACCCCCGTCTGCACACGACCTGATCTTTACGTCAGAGAGATTAGCTGTAATGAATAGCCTTGTAACTTATTGTAAAGACGAGAAACAAAATGTCGCGTCACAGTCAATAATCACTCTGTATGTAAATATTATTTAATCAGGCTTAGGCGTCTTACAATATATCTTTTGAGATGAAAACTTTTTGCGGCGTGAGCGTCGTGCACCTTTTGGGATGGGTTAAAAAATGAAAGTAGTAATAGGCCTTGCATGAATTTGCTGACATTATTATTTGTATAGTGGTGGTGCACGTTCCTGCATGTGAGTGTAAGCATAGGCAGTGTGGGAAAGGAGGGAGGTGCTGTAACGCATGCCTACACTCACTCATTTACTTACAAGTTGACGTTTATTTCTCGGCTTATTGATAAAAATAATAATAAAACCAAGTTTTAAATTTACATAATTTCTTTCTCACATACCTTGCATTCTCTTAAAAGTATTGAGAAGCAACAGTTAGAAAACCTAATTCTTCTTTACCTCTCAGAGATTCAAAATCAGATATTATTATATGTATAGATAAGAGCGTATGGCTCACTTTTTCGCACAATCCCTTTTGTCTGTAAGCGTATTATAAACGTAGCAGAGTGAAACACACAGAGTTAATTGATTTAGCTATGCATAAATACGTTTCCGTTATCCATCCTTCGAGGGGTTGTGTTTAGAAATTCATTTGTGAAGTAACAATATCTTGTGTAATACAAGTGAACGAACATACTGGTACAACAATGGGGATTGTCCATTTTTTTTTAATATTGCTCATTACAAAAACATTTCGAGGAATAAGGTCAGTGATCGTTTTTCTGTATATAAACGAAAAAAATACCCATTAGTTACTTATATTTTTGAACAAATATGTTTAACCTTAGTTTGACCTTCAATGGCGTTAAATTAGCAATAAATTCGACCAACATTACGTTTCGAACTTTTGGTAAGCTTCTTGTATCAGCTTTCACATAATGATAACTTGCATTTGACGAACCAGCCATTATAAATAAGATTGAAAGGAAAAAAAACATATTGCAGAGGTCAATTGGACGCCGATGATGACGTCAGAGCGAAACTTTAAAAATTTATTGAGAAAAAACTAGCCAATGAATTTCAAATTTATTTAATTTATATTCTTAAAATATCCTATTTTAACGAAAAAAAATATAAAAAGTACATGTCATTTTTTTGGACAATGCCCATTGTGTAAGTAATTAAAACGTCTGTATAATATTGTACAATGCCTCTCACACCGCGGTTTTGGTGACGGTAGCCGGTTTCATGGAAAAGTTTTCATTCGGTGAAACATTCAGCTACTAAGTGGTAATTTTATAGAGCAAAAGTGGGTACGCAATACACAGGAGAACTCTCTCTTCCTTTACTCTTTCATAAACCTCTATATACAAAATATTATACAATATGAATCTTTTTATTATTAAAAGAATGAGTGATATTTCGTTAAAATTCTAAACAAAACAACAACACCAAAATCCAGACATGGACAAAAACAATATCAAAGTTTAAGCACTCCAAATTCCAATCCCTAGAGAGTTTTTAAGCTTTTGTGAATAGTCTACAAACCCGCACGTGGTAAATAAAAGCGGGCTACACACCGACTATTCCCGGACTAATCCGAAACTCTGTTGACGGTTTAAACTTCGTCACGTTAATATTCGTATGTCGAATTCAAAAAGTGATTTTTCCAGAAAAGTATACTGTCAATCGATTTTACGTACGGCATTCTGCTAAGGCTCGATACTTTATATGCGTCCGCGCGACAGAGCACTGTGTTTGTATACTACTAGACGTTCCACGCGGCTTCGCCTGCGTAAATTAGGATTTTAGAGACAAGTAAGCCCACAAATAATAGCCTATGATCCTTCACGTGGTCTACTTTTTATCTGTGTGAAATAACATAAAAATTGCTCTAGTAGTTCGTGAGATTTCCTCTGTTTATTTGCTTCTATCAGTCTTAGTGTGATAATATAATTATAGCCTATACTCTATAGCCTTCCTCGATAAAATATAATATGCTATCTAACACTGAAAGAATTTCAAATCGGACCAGTAGTTTCTGAAATTAGCGCGTTCAAATACACAAACAAACTCTTCCGCTTTATAATATTTGTATAGATAATTGCTTGTGATTTTGCTACGAGGCTACCAAACTGCTCTGTCGCGCAGATGCATGCAAATTGAGCATAATGATTTAGATTGATAAGAGTCATCAAATTCATATTAATATTATGATAATAATTGGTCGCTAATAAGTATTTGTGTATTCACCCCCAAAATTGTTGAGTTATGAATCTTCTGTCATCAGTCTTATTCTAAGTGATCTAATGAACATGACTGCATTCCTCAATCCTTTTTTTTGTGGGATAATACACAAATGCTTTACAGCATCCAATTATGTCCAATTATATTTTCAGACTCGTCTCGTGGTTTACTTATAGAAGCTAGATAAAAATATTAGGACCCTATTACGCGTAATAAGGTAAAATGTAGCATCCCTCTTAAGGTTTATTGTAACTTCATTTCAATAATGGAAAATCAATTTTCGAATCACGAAAAATCCTCACAATCACAAGAATCCTTTGTGCCACTCGCTCTTTAGATCTTTTCAAATACAAAAAGCGCCGAATTTTAGTGATAAAATATCCCTTTCAAGAAAAGAGGGTTCTATTTTTATACCCAGTCAAGTTCACTAAATAGTGTTAAAGAAAATAACTGAAACTTATTTTCTTCTATTTTAATGGAATAATGTTATAGATGCCGGAACAACGTGTAGGTATATAATAAAATGTTAGCGAGAAATAGGATATATTAGTACAATGTTTTAGCTAGAATACAGTACCAGCATAGATTGCATGTAAACAAAAATGTTTTTCAACTTTAGACAATGTTTTTATCAATAGTCTCATATGACGTGTGCAACAGATTTTGGTCGGATTATTTGTATGTGCTAGTAGCGGACTCTGCTCCGTTTCGTATTATTATCTATTAGTAACGTAGTTTGTCAGTTGTAAAATACATCAATAATAATGGTAGTCATATAAGTCCATCATGGGCCAATGTGAATAGGCCACATTAAAATATAACTAACAATCTCATTTTAAAACATATAACAAGTGGTAATATTTAACTTTTAAACTGGCCCGACATTCGAACACAGGTTTTCGCTTATAAATAAAACAGTGCCCCAGAATAACTTCCACACAAACAATAAGCTGACAAAGTTTCACCGGCTGTTGGCGTTGGCGCAACCGGACGCCCCAACGCCCATAAATACGAGAAAACGAAGAAATATATCACATAAACCGCACTCAATATAAACTTCGATAACAATAAATTTATCCAAAGAAATAAAACAACTAATTTATTATAAATGCGGTAGGCCATTCAGTGTAATGGCCGCTATCCGGCTATGGTTATATATTGATGATAAATCGAGCTCGAAACCAGAGCAGATGGTCGTTATACATATAATTATTTAATGATATTGCTAGGAGTTTAAATGTCTTGGGACGAAGATTTCCTGTGAAAGAATTTAAGGAGATAAGTGATTGTTTCGGTAGAAACCGGTACACTTGTAAGACTCTAAAACTGTAGGGTTTTGAAACTGTATAGTTTTCGTAATTCGATTAGCTTCGTATGTTTAGTTTTCGTAGAGATCTGTACAGATTTCGTAGACATCTGCACAGTTTTCGTAGCTACCTGTACAGTGAGAAATCACTTTTTAAGAAGTCACAATATACAGTAACTAAATCGTTGATATATTTATAACCACGTTCGGTGTTAACCCTAAAACGACTTTAATAAGTAGTGTTGGGGTTACCCTCACTCCTATTGACAGTTGACTTGAAATGGGTAAATGGGTAAAAGCTTCAGTGATAGTTGAAAGTAGTGTAAATATAAAAAAACCGATAATTCGAAAAGGGCCTAGCCCTTTTTGAAAAGGAAAAAACTCGTAGCAAAATTTAAGTGTTGAGAATTGAGATACAAAATATGAAGCTACCTATTTTAAGATAGGGGAGTGAGATAATTTTATAGTACAAAATATAAATTATTATAGTACCTAGTTGTTATCGTAAAATAGTTTTTTGTTCTATTTTATTTTTCAGTTCGTCTATCCTTTGTAAAATTGCTTGGTATACCGTATGGGGAAAAATAGCTTCAGAACATAATTTCTCCGTTTCTTCACGCTTAAACCACAGATAAACTATATTTTGATAAAACTTTATATGATGAATATACAAAAAAATATCCACAGCCGAACAATTAATATAACCTCTTCCTTTTTGGAAGTCGGTTAAAATACGATTAGTTTCATGCGAGGACTATAACTAACTTTAGCACTGAAAATAATACTATGCAAAGTTATTTAACTGATAATGACACGTTATAAACGTGATATGAAATTACTTCTTAAATCATCTTCTATGGAGAATTTCGTTGATTTATCATATTAATTTGGTTAGATCCGGTTTGAGCGAAATGGTTGGAGCAATTTTAGCTCTTTGTAGTTTGTGGCACGCTCGGGACAAAGGTATATTATGTTCTGTAGCTAAATTAGACTCATCCTGATTAAATTAAATTTCTGTTTTTTGTATAGCGTTTATTCATATGTACGCATCATAATGTAATGTACATTTATACTAAAATATAAATTAGATAGTTTTAATGTCTCACTTATTACAGCATGAAGAAGAGATTTATCTGTATCTAATAAAATAGGAATATAAGGGAGAAGACCTAATGGCAGACACTTTAAGGAAACATGTTTAACATTTGAATGTTATAAAATATATATTTATGAAAATAAAGGATTGATAACTTCTTCCATGTCTTCAGTAACTCTTACAAAATAAAACTATTATAATTATTCTCTGACAAATCAATTAAAAATATATTATTGGTCTTTTTGTAAACTTAGTCATAAGCACTAATAGATGACATCACAAAAAACGAACATCACTAATAGTAGACACCAATATGAACTAATAGTTGACATAGAACATTACATTACATTTTACATATTTTTAGCATTAGGTCTCTTCCCTTAATATTTAACGCATTACAATTACAAAAATGGAAATAATACAAACCAATCAATCCCCAAGGGCAGCCGGCTGCTGCTTAGCAATTGAAAATCTATTGTGTCTGCGATGCCTACGATGGAGGTGTTAATCTAAGAAAATGTGCAATTTCTGTTAATGTACAGCTGTTCTTTTCTTTATTTACTATTTAAAATGATACACATCTACATAAAACTTACACACAATATTATCCTTATAATAACTTACAAATAAAATGTATGAAAGATATTATTATTTATTAAAAGATGGATCTTTGTATCCTCACACTAAACATAAATTCCATGTCGTCTTTGCTCTTAGGTCGTTACACTAAAAAAAAGTTTATCTAAATGAATGTCGACTGGACGAAGTTAGCGCCGCCCGTCATGTTTAAATTAAACCTTGTCACCTCCACGTGCTTTTGTTGCAAATTAATGTTTTCGGTAAATTATTGTTATTGTTTATAGTGATACATTGCTTTATTATTTGCCATCAAAAAGTGTCAAACAATTTGCCACTGGATAATTATTTAATTGAAAGCAAATAATTTGGTCTTGTTTATAAATGCACACATAGGATTAGATAAACATTGAGGAAGTGGAGTAATATATTTTATGAAATGGCAAAATAAGGCTCTGATGTAGCATTATTCTATACCGGAAATTCGCAAAAAGCGGTCGCAACTCTATCACTCGAAATCCGAACACAATACATCATTTTTATATAAAAATGTTTCTCTTCATCTGTACAATTGTGCACAACAATGCCTTCTAAATGGAGAAATAAGTGGATAAAGTGGATAAGTAACATTTTAGAACATAAATACAATTACTCATTTTTCCCTTATAATTTCAACAATTATTGTAAATTACCTCTCTCTAACTTTATCACTTGGCTAATAATATATCTGCAGGCGTAGCATGGTAACCATAGAAACGGTTTTTTTCTATGGAAGAATAGACAAAGTGAAAGTTTGACATTGGAAATCCGCCATTTTGTCTATAAAATCTGTCAATATGTCGATTCTTTCCCATGTCTACTATTGTTACTAGCTGTACATAAAATCCACTTTTTTATTTTTACTCATTTTCCTGATCCTGCAGCCTCCATTTATAAAAAAAAACTAGCGACCCGCCCCGATCCTTATAGTGGTAAACTTCTTATCTGTGCCAAATAACATAAAAATTTCTCCAGTAGTTCGCGAGATAAGCCCTTTTAAATAATTTCCCCCATTTTTTTCCACTTTCTCCTATAAGTCTTAGCGTGATAAAATATAACTTATAGCCTTCCTCAATAAATGGGCTATCTAACACTGAAAGAATTTTTCAAATCGCACCAGTAGTTCCTGAGATTAGCGCGTTCAAGTTAGCCCTTTCAAACATTTTCCCCGCTTTTTCCACATTTTCCTCTATTTCTTCGCGCCTATTAGTCTTGACGTGATAAAATATAGCCTACAGCTTTCCTCGACAAATGGGCTATCTAACACTGAAAGAATCATCAAAATCCGTTGCGCAGTTTTAAAGATTAAAGGGAACAAAGGGACATGAGGAAAAAAAATCGACTTTGTTTTATAATATTATATATACTAGATGACGCCCGCAACTCCGTTGCTCCAAAACTCGTTTATCGCGCGGGAACCGTACATTTTTCCGGGACAAAAAGTATCCTATGTCCTTTCCCGGGACTCAAAGTATCTTCATGCCAAATTTCAGCAAAATCGGTTCAGCGGTTGGAGCGTGAAGAGGTAACAGACAGACAGACAGACACACATTTGCATTTATAATATTAGTATGGATGGATGTATAGATAAACGAATATTTTCAAATCGTTAGTTACCTAGTCCATCCATTTACGTCTTCAATTGCGGACAACAATGCTTTCTAAATGGGATCTAACGAGTTCTCAGCGCTTTGTGAAGCCGCAAGAAATACACCTAAATTACCGATGTCTAGAGCTGGATCTAACCTTTTTGTTCCGTCTCGGTCTGCGAAGCCAATTAGCACTTATCTAGTTATGTAAAGGACTCGAGATCTCGATAGAGATTAGGACGGGAATTAGACAATTATCGTTAAGTTGAGGCTAGTTTTAAATCTAGATAATAATAGGTTTTATACCTACTTGTATACTTTGCATTTCCATGAAGTTAATTTGTTTTTAGAATGTTTGACTTTGTGAGGTCAAAAGGGCACTGTGCAATAATCTAGCATGGTTGGTCAAGATTAGTTTATTGCAATACTCTTGAAAAAGTAACAACAAATACACACACACACACACATAATACAAATACGCGTACGCATAGTATTAAGGGGCGATTTCACCATTCATACTTAGGCTTCGGCCAAAGCTACGCGCCAGTAACGTGGGACGCAGGACGGGAGCGTCTCAACGTGAAACTGGTGTGCATGTCGCAGGCGACTGTTTAAAGAAGCCATTCAATCAAACAGCTAGCCCTTTGACTGAACAACGCTATTCAATCACACAGCTATACGTCGTTTAGCCGACTTATTGACTGCAACGTTCAACACTACAGCTAGATGACGCTTAGCCAACTGGTTATATGATAAATGAACTAAGGTGGACCATTCGTTTTGTACTATTATTACACAATACGTAATGATAACAAGCAGATTAATTGTATTCTAACTTATTTTGAACACAATTGCAATAAATATCTTGGTGATGCATCATGCATTTCATAATCCCGCAATTTCTCCTCGAATATTAGTTTAAATTTTGATTCACTCGTATATGCCCCCATAACTTCTGCCTCTTTAATAATACTTGTAACGTAATATATTTACGAAAAATATCTTAATAGCCGCGGTGGTGACTGCTACTAAATAATTCAATTAAACGGCGGCTTTTGAATCAGCTGTAGAGTTGAACGTTTTGAGCGACTTAAATATTCAATTAAAAAGCTAGACGAGTGATTGAATGGCGTTGTTCAGTAAAAGGGCTAGCTGTTTGATTGAACGGCTATTAAAACCAGTTGGCTGCGACATGCACATCTGCGCGACTACGGTGCGAAACTGTAGTTTATTCCCGCTCTACTGATGCGAACTTCCCGCGTTGCAGACGCTCCCACTTCGCAGTCGCTTAGTTCTTATTGAACGCGTTCTTGCGGCGATGTAAATCTCGTTTTTTTTTTAAATGAATTTCACGTGCACAAATTTTATGTTTAAAAAAACTTCCAGTGTGGGCGGGCGCTCTCTGCTTGGGCGTATCCCGTGCGGCGGGCGCGCTGGTGTCGGCGCGTCGCTCCCCGCGGCTGGCGGCGCTGCTGGGCGGCCTGCTGCTGCCGCTCGCCTGCCTCTTCACGTCCTTTGCCACGCAGCTGCACCAGACGCTGCTGAGCTACGGTAAGGATAAGAGAAAGCGTGACATAGTTCAGTACATATGACAGCGGGGAAACACTATAAAATTATAATAGCTCCCACACCGGTTTCGGTGACGGTGGCCGGTCGTTTCATTGAAACCAGGCCTTATAGTGCCCAAATGTGTGCGCAGTACACAAGAGCACTCTCTATCTCTTTACTCTCATAACCCAGTGGGACGGCAGACCGACACGACCTGCGAGAGATCAGACGCAGGACCGACTTTTTTCATGCCCATCCGATGCATGGATCATCTTACTTATCAGACAATCAGGTGCATTGCCTGCATTGTCCTAGCCAAACTTGGAAATAACATGTTTCCAACGCGGGAATCGAATCCACTTCCTCCGAGTCAAGAGCCACGCTCTATACCACTAGACCACGGAGGAGAGTTACCTATTTAAGTCCAAAATCGATACTATCACCGTGATCTTTAAGTTTTACTCTAAATGCATCTAAAGGAATTCAGGCAGTCACTTTCAAATCATACATGTTATGAAAGTGACTGAGATTAGAGAGAGATCAGATGTAAAAACCACGGTTCTTTCTATTGCAACTCAATAACTAACTAATAACTATTTCAAGTTACTGAAATATATTTAATCATTTTCCGAAAAAAATGTAACGTGTAACAGGTACATATAAATGGCTACATTTCTTTGAAACAGTTTTATGCTCATAAATCTGTTCCCTTGGGACAGTAATATTAGTTTTATATGCCCATCCGTCATATAAGTTTATTGAAGTCTTTACGACAAAACGAAAGCCAAAGTAGAGAAATGACAGAATTTATTGCGTTAAAAATATATGGAATAGTGATATTTTGTTTAGTTTAACGTCCTTTTGAATAAGATATTTACACCACTCGCTTGTCCACGTTAAGGCCTGTATTCACTTTGATTAGTCATCAGGAGAAAGCAAGTGTGGACAGCGACTGATTAGTGCAAGTTCTTTATTTTCTACCTGCACGCACTAATCAAATCGAATACAGGCCCCTTTCATTATAGTCTGTTAAGTGGCTTATTCAACACGGCAAATTAAGAAATAAAATAGCGTAAGTGAAAATCTATTAATATTGCGCCGTAAATCTCTTGTCACACGGAAACCATAATTTTGCCACAACAAAAATGCCACAACATACATTCCTCACCCGGACCTGAAAGTTACATGTCTAATGTGTATACGGAAATTAAATTTGTTCAGCGGTCTGAGATAACAGATAGAAAGACACACTTTCATATTTGTGATAATAGTAAAAATAATGCGGGGTAAGTGCTCAAGTGATATAGTGAGTTAAGTGTGATATTACTGGCAATTTGTAGTTAACTTTCATAATTTTCCGCAAGAGTAGGAAGTTGCGACGCCCGGAGTTATTAATCACAGGAACGTCACAAGTTGGCTCATGTGTGAATGAGCTTAAGGTATTTCACATCACTTACCTGCAGAGTGTGAAGTTTTGCATAATGTGTGAAATTCAAATGTTTAATAACCCGGTAAGCACTTCTGTATAAAGTAGAGCCACAATGCTATATTGCATTGCGGACATTGCGGTACGTGGCTTCCTTGGAATAACGCATTGAAAGCCACATCTGAGTTGCAGCTATACGCGCATACAACACAGGATAATGACAGGATGACTAATTTTATAACTACATGCCACAATAATGCGCAGTGAACATGTTGTGTAGAAACACACAGAAGATCAGAGGGATTGTGTTGACAATACAGAACGATGATAGCTCAACACGTCACTTATCCTTCCATGTCATCATCTCCTCCAACTTTTCATTAAAGCACATATGCGAGGATACAACGCTTTAATATGCCAAATAATTATATTATGCCACATTAAAGCGTTGTATATTATAATAAGTATGTATCTAAAACGTCGCAGCGTTGCCGTTGCTTCGACGCAACGCAAGTCGCAACGCAACATAGCCTCAATTTAAGCCAATGGCTTTCCTTTTCATTAAGCAAGGATGTGCAAATAAAAATAAAAAATAAAATTTTTGCTGGAAAAAGAAATAAATTAACGAGAGTGTTTAATTTAGCGCACGAGTAAAGAGACTGACGAGGCTTTATTAAACGGAGAGGGTTAAAAATGTGGTTAAGTTATGAGGCGAGAGAGTGCTGATATCGCAATATAAATGTCTAACTATAGTGGCAGCTATATTATAACATTCAAGTATATATTAAAATGTGATAAAAAGAGTAAAATGTATAATTATTATGAGTGTAGTACGTGTTTGTGTGCGTGAGACTAGACATAATAAATTATTACGTCTAGTCTCGAATATACCTTGCGAATTATAATTGCTTAAGTTGATAAAAATGCCAAGCAATAACTTTAGCGCGGCAGTCCCCGAGTGCCACACGTATTTTATTATTTATAAAGGGCCTGACAGACGTACGAACTTAAAGCACGCGGGTTTTAAGGGTCTTATCACACTGGTGATTAGCGAGCGAGCGCGCTGCGCAATCGCGTCGCTGAAAGCGATGCGCAATCGCGTCGCTTTCAGCGACGCGATTGCGCAGCGCGCACGCCCGTTGCGCTGTCGCGGCGTGCGGCGTGCGAGCGGCGGTGTGGACGCCATTTTGTACACTCGTCTTGGGAATTCCTTAGACAAGTGTACAAAATGCCAAATGGAGTCCACTCGTCTAGGGAATTCCCTAGACGAGTGTACAAAATGGCGTCCACGCCACGCCGCGACAGCGCAGTTCGCGTCGCTTTCAAACCGCTCGCTAATCACCAGTGTGATAAGGCCCTAAGTTCGCGAACTTACTCGGCTCGCGTCGGTGATACACGAGAATCGCTCACACTGGATTACCATGCCCCCAGGCTCGTGGCTCGCGGCTCTTTGCTGACACACAGGCGATTAAGATCGTCGAGCCATAAGTCCGCGTATTTACTTGCGTGTCTGTCACCCCCTTTACACTGGATAATCATACCCCAGGCTCGCGGCCTGCGGATCGCGGCTCGCGGCTCTTTGCTGACACACAGGCGATTAAGATCGTCGAGCCATAAGTCCGCGTACTTACTCGCTCGTCTGTCACCCCTTTAAACACTTCCATTTACCTCCCCAGGTGTAGTGCTCGGCGTGGGGTGTGGGCTGGTGCGGGAGGCGGCGGGACTGGTGCTGGGCACGTACTTCCGGAAACGCCGCCAGTTCGTGGAGCTGGTCGCGCACGCTGGCGGCGGCGTCGGCATCGCGCTGTTCAGCGTCGCTTATAAAGAAGCTGTTGGGTATGTAATAATAATATCTATGGACGCTTCACACCACGTCAGTCTGGCCCCGTGCTAAGTACCTGGAGGACTTGTGTTACAGGTACCAAACAACGGATTTCTTTAGTGCGAAGGAGTCACAATAGATCCTCATGGGTCGCAGTGACGCCAGGGCTATAGCGACCTGCCTTCTATAAAAAAAAAAAAAATAAAAAAAAATAAAAAAAAAAAAAAAAAAAAAAAACAAACAACGGAAATATATTTAATACTTTTATACTATACATGTATTTAAGATTTTTATTGTATGATACACATATCTAATACACATCCATGACCCAGGAACTTTCAAAACTTTTTGTTCCGTCGGCGGGATTCGAACCCGCGACCCCCGGCTTGAGCTACCATGTAATGAGAATATTTATTTATTTCAGTGTTTTTCAATCTGTAGGTTATGACCCCCGGGCGGTCGTGAAGATTCTGTAGTGGGTTCCAGTCGTAAAAAAACAATAAATATTAAAAAGGAGGTCACGATGAATCTTATGATACGTATCCTCCACCTCAAATGCTATAACGTGAAAAATACGCATATTATTATATAGTACGTGCACTAGGAAACTAATGTTATTACCATTTGTGCAACATAGGAAATAGGAATTATCTTAACAGATTTTTCTCAGCATATCGTATAACAAAATTTATCTAGCATTAGCAAGTCAACCAACAGTTCCTCGTATAAATCCTAAACCTAAACCTTTGTTATAAAATCTGTTTAGTAGTTTTTACGTGGGTATGTGACAACTCACAAGTAGTAATCAATCCATCTCTCCTTTCAGAAACTTTCATACAACATTGCGCTACCACGTTACGCCACGTTGACAACATGAAAAAATAAAACATAAAATAAAAACACTATTTAAAAAGAAAAACATAAAGAAGAAAGTACATTTAAAAATTATGTTCTACATAAAACTTTTAAGGTTTATTTGAAGTGGGTTATTGTGTTACAATAAAGTGTCTTTATTAGTAGTTCGGCATTGTGAAAGTTTGGACAAGTTCGGGTTCCCAAACATTTTAGACCCTCTACTTAAACAAATAACAGAGCCATGTTAGGTAAGTAGGTGCTTCTATAATAATATGCTCGATTATTAGGAGAACGTTTGGAATAGTGCAGTACATTTAGGTGGGTAGCTCAAGTTATTTGTTTCAAGAAGACAATGCACAATGGACTGTATAATTAAACAATTTATATATTATAAATTGTTTAATTATACAGTCTGATCACTTTTGGAAAACATATTTATATACAAGCTGTTACAAAACAAAGTGATAATACTTAAGAGTGTGTGTGAGTCACGTGTATAATAGAGTTCACTGTGAAAGTAGCAGCGCTGAAAGTCATGACGGTAGAGTGCTTGCCCATACATAAATTGCTCTTGCAGTGCTCAAATACTCAGCTTATAAAATTTAATTAAAAATCCCAGATTACTCAATCAACTTAAGTGATATCCTCATAAAATCTCATTGAAGTCTAGACCCGGGGATTCTCTGTATTAAGTCATAATTTAAAGCATTTAGGACACATGGCTGAGCCCCACTTTAGTCCATTTGTCCACAGTCAAAGAGACGTCACTGACAAAAATTATTTTGAAATGGCATTTTATATAATATAATAATAATAGCTCCCACACCGGTTTCGGTGACGGTGGCCGGTTTCATTGAAACCAGGCCAGCTACGCAGGAGTAATTTTATAGTGCCCAAGTGTGTGCGCAGTACACAAGAGCACTCTCTATTCCTTTACTCTCATAACCCAGTGGGACGGTAGACCGACACGACTGGCGAGAGATCAGGCGCAGGACCGACTTTTTACATGCCCATCCGACGCATGGATCATCTTACTTGTCAGACAATCAGGTGATCAGCCTGCATTATCCTAACCAAACTTGGAAATAACATGTTTCCAACGCGGGAATCGAACCCACGACCTCCGAGTCAAGAGCCGAGCTCTGAACCACTGGACCACGGAGGCATTTTATGACCTAGGTCCTAGGCTATAAGTTTCATTTTCTACGGACATCGGTCTAGCGATCCATGCCGTGTGTGTAGTAGCATAGAGCAAAATGAAACCTAGGACCTAGGACCTAGGTCATAAAGTGGCACTAGATGACGCCCGCAACTCTGTTGCACCAAAATTCGTTCATCGCGTGGGAACCGTATATTTTTTCGGGATAAAAAGTATCCTATGTCCTTTCTCAGGACTCAAAGTATGTCCATACCAAATTTCAGGAAAATCGGTTTAGCGGTTTGGGCGTGAAGAGGTAACAGACAGACACACTTTTGCATTTATAAAATAAAATAAATAAAAATTGTTTGATTTCTGAATATATTTGTAACAAATGCTTTCAGAACGTTGATACTACTGGTGCCTACCACCGTTGTTATAATAATATTAGTATGGATTTTTGCCGGTGTTGCCGGTGACGGTGGCCATGGACAAACAAACGGCTTTAGTCTGTATCGTTTGCGCGGTGAATATGAATGAACATTATACGAGTCGCGTTGGCTTCGTATATTAAAATATTGTAAGTAATAGGGATGTGCTGTGTTGTACAACGATTCGTTTCTTGTCGATTTTGAACTTTAGTAGAATTTGATCATAGCTCGTCGACCCATTGTTTTTACAGATCTGATAATTTAGATCGCTTTTTACACATTTTCCCTACCATCAATGATTTTTTAGTTTCTTTGGTACCTTTAAAACTTGACTGCGCATAACACTGACAAATAACTTACAAGAAAATAAACGCTGTGATATGCATTTACAGCAATTTATTATTTTCTCGTACTTAATTCCTTTAAATTCTGAAACTGCAGATTTTTTCATTATCTAAATAAGGATTCTTCATAAAGGTATTTGTTCTTTTTAAAAAAATTATAAAAAGTGTACTTGGAATGTCTGTTGAATAATTATAGTTCGATTTCTAATATCGACAACTCGCTATTCGATTATTATAAATCCCAAAATCAAGTAGGCGTTTGCGTATTGCGCATCACTATATTCGAGCTTATAAAGGACTCCGAAAAGCCTATTCATAGTCGCGGGCTTATTGTGCACAAACCTTTGAAAACGTACTTTCCCGAGCACAATGAAACAAAAGCCGAAATAACTTTTATCGTATATTTCTTTAATTATATCCTCTATGTTGAAACGTCTAATCCAATTTTGGCTAATGGTAGCGGTTTTATTAGAATCTGTAACCAGCTGCTATCGTGGACAGCAATTGTTTTTAATTTTATAGGCCCTTTAATTGCTAATTTACCTATACTACCTGGGAGACCGAGTTTTGTTCGGACACCAAAGAAAATAAAAACATAATAACTCAAAAATGCTCGGTTATCCGCAGTGAACTATCCGGTACAAATTTTTATTAATTCTATTTCATATTTCTATTAAATAAATAATGGTGGTTTAGTAAGCAAAAGTGAATGTGTAGCATAGGTCAAGTATAAAACATTAAACTAGCAAAAAATGGTTGCCTGTAAAGTCGGTTTTACGGGCGAAGATTTTACGTGACAACGTGTGGGAGAGAGACGCAAGGCATTCGGCGGGCCTCTCTCTCGTTCGGTGACTCATCGTAACGTTACCGAGCGTTACACTTTTTCATAAGTGACTCCCAGCCGCAACCTAATTTAAGACGTTGTCACGTCAAAAACTAGTTTAATATTCTATATTTGACGTATCATCCTTTTAAACAAGTAGGCTGTTATTTTAACATATTAATAGATTTTCAACGACTCCAAAAATTGAAGTGGATTTTAGGCTGTGATTTTTACCGCATTTTATTGTTGATAGGAAACTAGGTTGGAGGCTGGGACTACAAGCTATAACTGGGATCCTGGTGCTAGCGTTTTTTCTAAGCGCAGTTTATCGAAGTGCTTCCCTTTACCACCCTCAAAGAAGAGCAATTTTACATCTTAAGAATCAACGTCGTAAGGTAAGCCATAACAATTTATCATCGAGTTTCTTAGCTGAGTTTAAAAGGTTTTCATATTTTAATATTCGATCTAACTTGGCATCGGAAGATATAATTTAAAACCCGATGACTAGAGCAGAAACTTTGCAGGCTCATAAGTAAATCCATGTTATATAATTCCTGTATAAAATTTATATATCTAGTTTTTTAAGTTTTCCTGATCAGGTATCGCAATAAAATTCTATCCCAATTCAGTTTCCGCTAAATGTGATTCGATTGTTGTTCTCATTGTATATGCACATCACAAAGCCATTTGCACATATGTTTTGCAGATTGTACTAAAATTATTGTGATCAATTTTTTGCAACACAATACAATACAATACTACAGAATACATAATAATATATTACTTGTCAATACAAATACAGTGCGACAAGTCTTTAACTGAACGTGGGTGGTGGCGCTGCTCGTAAAAGAGAACTGTCAAAAACTGACAAAAATGACGTTTTTGTATTATGGCAGCGTTAGTTCCTTTTTTCACCACGTTCGCGTTCATTTAAAGCCTTGTCGAGCTGTATCTTTATTGCAGACTACTCTGGCCTTTACGAATATCTCTCTACAAGGTGGTTTTTTTTAAATATGATTATCTAACCAGGTTAAAGAGAAGAAGGGTATGCGGTCTTCCCCCCTGGTAGACCTAAGTCCGCTACGCTCGCGTCCTGCTAGAGTGCTGCTGTGCGCGGCGGGCGTCGCGGCCTTTGGGCTGTATACGCCAGTGTTTTTTCTGGTGAGTAAACCCTTTGGTACGGGAGCCCTAGAACGATTTTTTTTTTGTGATTACTAACAAGCAAATTTTTTGTGAGTAGCTACATTTTGATAAGACGAACAACATTTTCATTTTCGAAAAATCTCGAAAGTGGTACACTAACAGAGATCGAAAGGATTTCATACTTTGACTTGATGGTCCTAAAATATGGATTGTTTTATTTGTAGGACAAGGTTATTCTTAAATTAAATAACTATTAATCTACCGATATATAAAAAATCAGCTGGTTAGGGTTCCGTTTTAGGGTTCTGTAATCAACAAAACTTGGTTGACTACTGTACTCACAAAAAATTAGCTTGTTAAATGACAAAAAAAAATTGTTCTAGGGCTCCCTCACTACTATACATATCATCTTGTAAATAAGTTTATAGAAGACCATGATACAGGCTCAAGCAAGTTTATTGACGAAGAAAGCAGTCACCAATGACATTTCGGCTTTGCTTATTCATCATTGTAGTTCACTACTCAATCGGTACGGACGCCTCTTTGCTTATTCATCATTGTAGTTTACTACTCAATCGGTTCGGACGCCTCTTTGCTTATTCATCATTGTAGTTCACTACTCAATCGGTACGGACGCCTCTTTGCTTATTCATCATTGTAGTTCACTACTCAATCGGTACGGACGCCTCTTTGCTTATTCATCATTGTAGTTCACTACTCAATCGGTACGGACGCCTCTTTGCTTATTCATCATTGTAGTTCACTACTCAATCGGTACGGACGCCTATTTGCTTATTCATCATTGTAGTTCACTACTCAATCGGTACGGACGCCTCTTTGCTTATTCATCATTGTAGTTCACTACTCAATCGGTACGGACGCCTCTTTGCTTATTCATCATTGTAGTTCACTACTCAATCGGTACGGACGCCTCTTTGCTTATTCATCATTGTAGTTCACTACTCAATCGGTACGGACGCCTCTTTGCTTATTCATCATTGTAGTTCACTACTCAATCGGTACGGACGCCTCTTTGCTTATTCATCATTGTAGTTCACTACTCAATCGGTACGGACGCCTCTTTGCTTATTCATCATTGTAGTTCACTACTCAATCGGTACGGACGCCTCTTTGCTTATTCATCATTGTAGTTCACTACTCAATCGGTACGGACGCCTCTTTGCTTATTCATCATTGTAGTTCACTACTCAATCGGTACGGACGCCTTTTTGCTTATTCATCATTGTAGTTCACTACTATACATAATATCATCTTGTAAATAAGTTTATAGAAGACCATGATACAGGCTCAAGCAAGTTTATTGACGAAGAAAGCAGTCACCAATGACATTTCGGCTTTGCTTATTCATCATTGTAGTTCACTACTCAATCGGTACGGACGCCTCTTGCTTATTCATCATTGTAGTTCACTACTCAATCGGTTCGGACGCCTCTTTGCTTATTCATCATTGTAGTTCACTACTCAATCGGTACGGACGCCTCTTTGCTTATTCATCATTGTAGTTCACTACTCAATCGGTACGGACGCCTTTTTGCTTATTCATCATTGTAGTTCACTACTCAATCGGTACGGACACCTCTTTGCTTATTCATCATTGTAGTTCACTACTCAATCGGTACGGACGCCTCTTTGCTTATTCATCATTGTAGTTCACTACTCAATCGGTACGGACGCCTCTTTGCTTATTCATCATTGTAGTTCACTACTCAATCGGTACGGACGCCTCTTTGCTTATTCATCATTGTAGTTCACTACTCAATCGGTACGGACGCCTCTTTGCTTATTCATCATTGTAGTTCACTACTCAATCGGTACGGACGCCTCTTTGAGCAATTTCGACAGTTCACTGATGTAAATCTCTTTAACCTTAAACCGATTAGACTATAATAATATTTAGTGTATATTTTGTTACCTTTAAATAGCGTTGCTTATAAATGCGTTAACATTTATGTCAAACCCTATAGGAATGGCATTACATACACTAAAGGCGCATTTTCATTAGTCGTTAACTCGTACGGTATACAGCATGCGGGGAGTCTATGACAACTAATTGACAACTAATGGCGCATTGTTATTGGTCGTGGTATGCGTTTCAGAAATCTCCCGCACCCCGCATGCGGGCCCTATCGACCAGTGAAAATGCGCCATATGACTAATATTAAAATACTAGGTGATGCCCGTAACTCCGTTGCACCAAAATTAGTTTATCGCGCGGGAGCCGTACATTCTTCCGGGATGAAAATTATCCTATGTCCTTTCCCGGGACTCAAGATATCTCCATAAAAAATTTAAGCAAAATCAGTTCAGCGGTTCGGGCGTGAAGAGGTAACAGACAGACAGATGGCGCATTTTCACTGGTCGATATCGGGCCCGCATGCGGGGTGCGGGAGATTTCTGAAACGCATGCCACGACCAATGACAATGCGCCATTAGTTGTCAATTAGTTGTCATGGACTCCCCACATGCTGTATACCGTACGAGTTAACGACTAATGAAATGCGCCCAGACAGACAGACGGACAGACACACTTTCGCATTTATAATATTAGTATGGATGTTGCAAAATGACACAGAATCTTTAAGATAGTAACAATAATATACGATGGCCATTCCTACAATGTTTTACATAAACGTGAAAATATATTTCGACTGAATGTATTGGAACAATTAAAAATTAAGAGGAAAGAAAAACAACAGAAATAATAGGTTAATAATATCAACAGGCTCTTCAAGGTTTCCACGAAGGTCTGGAGGAGAGTGCCCTGGTGCTGCTGCAGACGTTCCTGGGCTTCGCCGTGGTGCTGGGCTGTGCTGGCTTCGGGCTGGTGCTGGTGCGGCCCTCGGCGCAGTGCCTCGTCTCCAAGCAGTATCTGTGCCAGACGGCCATGTTGGGAATAGGTGTGTGCTTTTATTATGTCATAGCGGGTCATTTCCTAAACATAGTTATCTATCACTACAAATACATTCAAATCATTAAACACCGGACATAACTTATGCAGTATTTATTATTTATTATGCCATAAAAGCAAAATATATTATGCTATTTTAGTGTTTCCAGTCATCAACTTTGTCGTTTACGAATTAGGGTCAATTCAGACCGAAACGCGACGAGGCGAGGTGAGGCGAGGCGCGGCATAAAGTATGGATTTGACAGATTTCAATTGCGTGAGACGTCTTGCAAATCTGTCAAATCAATATAAATTTAGAAATGCATCTACGCGTCGCGTTGCGGTCTGAATCAACCCTAAGAGCTGGTACACAACATTGGGCGTTTTACATTTCAGGCTTACCGCGCGCTTGAGTCTGTACGCTTCAACAGAATCTCTCAGTTCTCAAAACGCAAGCGCGCGTTAGCAAAGCACGGCCCGACGTGCGTCAAAATGTCCAATTTGTACCGGCTCTAATACGTACCGTCCACACAATTCTCCTGAATCGATTCCACCAGTTTATAGTTACCGTATTAAAATAATACAATGACCATCATAGCCAACCCTTTTCAGACTCAAAATCATTCAAATCAAATGTACAAAATCATAGCTGTTCCTCGCAGACTTCCGAATTCCGATTATTTAGCCAATATTTTCGTCACGTCTGCTTATCTTTTGTAACACAACAAAGATGTTATATCTTACACTTACCTCCTAAACAGACGCGCGGAATTAACGAGTTTATACACGTACATTCTGAGACAATAATCCTCGCGATTTGAGGATAATAATTATAGAACATGTTTCAGCAACCGTTAAACGCACTTATAGAGAGAGTATGGTCGCTGTTAAGCATTTGTGTGCACCTACGAATGTTTCTTGTTGATTTATGAATGCAGTCTTATTGTATTGTTTTGTATGTAATCTACATACTGTGTAGTAGTAGACTCTATCAACTATGGATATTTTTGTTTGTAAAAGCAATTGTAATCAATAATTGTAAAAGCCAAAAAATTATACTCAAAGAAAAAACTTATGTTTAGGTGACTCTCCACACAATTCAAACTCAACTTATTATAATATATATTTTTTAATTCGCTGGCAACACTGAATTAAACTACTTAGAAACGTTCCTTTTCACGGAAATAATAATAATAAAAATATGGATGTGTGGCGGTACCTACAATTCGCCTAACATTCCTGCATCGCGCTATCGAAGTTTTCTAAGCGCGGCGGTATATATACGACAGCTGAAATGTATCACGTGGGCTTCGGCCTGACCGGGCATACCACCTTGCTCGGTCGGAAGATCTTCCTTTGTGGCCACCACACGCACTATCCCACATTGGTGACCCTCGACAGAACACGCCTCCTTCATCATCATCACTCCCCGCCTCTCCGCACCGTGCCAGTCAGCATCGCCTCATCGGGTACATCGTCCACTAGCCGCAATGTACCGCGGCCTGGGCGACTCCGCATCGGCATCATTGGGCTTTCTCACTACACCGACTGGTCAGCAAGCAGAGCACATCTCTCCTGGTCAGCACGTAGCATCGGCCCCGCACGGCAGCTAATCCGACTCACTGGATCCCGTGCAGCAGCTTACAGTTCCGACTCACTGGGACTCACTGCAACAGTTCCGACTCACTGGAACTCACTGGCATCGGCGACTCAAGCGACAAGACTTCAAGATTCGACCTCCGGTCTTCGGGGGGGAGTGATGTGGCGGTACCTACAATTCGCCTAACATTCCTGCATCGCGCTATCGAAGTTTTCTAAGCGCGGCGGTATATATACGACAGCTGAAATGTATCACGTGGGCTTCGGCCTGACCGGGCATACCACCTCGCTCGGTCGGAAGATCTTCCTTTGGCCACCACGCATTTATCACCACAGATGATCAATTTCAAATTTTCTTTGAAAAAAAGAAAATAGAAATGCAAAAGCAAACAGAAACTATAACAAATACACTGATGGTAAAAATGGATGAAAAACTGGAACCAGTATTATAAGAAAATAGAAATTTTAAGTTGAAGGTAGAAAAACTGGAAAATAAAATACAACTTTTAGAAAAAGACAAGAAAAACAACAATATAGTAATCTATGGATTAAAAGAGGGTGAAAAATATGTAACAGAATTACTAGAGACAACGAGAAAAAAACTACACGAAGAATTGAACATAAAAGTAGAAAACTATGAGATAAATAAAATCTACCGTATTAGAAATTTAGAAAACAAAGAAAAACCGAGACCTACCCTATCCTATCCTTTGTCAATAAATGGAAGAAGAGCGAAGTTCTGAAAACCAAGAAAAAGTCCAAGGAGTTATATATTTCTGAAGACTACACCAAAGAAACATTGGAGAAGAGGAAGGCATTACTCCCACAACTAAAGGAGGAACGTAACAAAGGAAACATAGCCTACCTAAAGTATGATAAACTTATTGTTAAGGAAAATGTAGGAGCTAAAGACAAAAGGAAAAGAGAACTATCTGCCTCTCCGTATACTAACCCGAAATCGAAAAAACATAAACATAATAATAAACATATATATAACATAAATAAACATAAATATTTAGTTAAAATTATATTAAGTTATAGTAAAATAATGTTTTATAAGTTTACAGCAATAAAGGCTAATTTTATCTTATTTTTATTTTATTTATTATTATATAAAAAAAATTATGAGCATAAAAATATTTTTCTGCTTAAACGTCTTAATACATTTATACAAGAACAAGTACATTAGGTTCTTTAGTGACTGGCAAAAGGGAGTAAAATTTGCCAACTCAACGATCCCTCGAAAACCCTATTACTTTTAAGCCGACCTCGGTTAACAAAGAAAGGTTAAGATTTTGCTACAGAAAATAATATTTTTGCACCGTTCCTTAGTAAACGCCTTTCTTGTTTCATATTCTGTTATTATAAATTCCGCTATGTTGTTACAGAACAATAGTGGTTTTCATTCAGCTAAATTTTGTTGCAAAATTTTTCTATTTCCGTTTTGCCTTAATTGAATTAATTAATATTAGTATTTGTTTTAATTGTTATTATAACTGCCTGGTGTGCCTATATTCTGTGACTAGATTTTAACAAGATGGAAAAATGTTCAATAATTCTTTTATTTATATTTTTATAATATAATTATTAAAATTAGTTGAACTTGGCTTTGTTTGCTATGTTTTATTTTCTCACTATATTTACTGAGTGTATAATTAAAATAATTAATATAAAATACATAAAAATCATTATAATTTTAATAATAATATTATATAGAATAATCTACATTAGTCATTCCAGTTTCGTAAAATACTTTTCCTTCACATGGAAACTAAGAGATTTAAGTAGGAAAACGCTTTTTCTAAAGTAAAGTGATTCAAATAAAACTTATCTCGTATGTGGATCTATGCGTTCAGTGTTCATGCATAAGTTATTGCAGGTAATTTAAAACATTGTTTACTTTTCTGATACGAAAGCATACGAGCATTATAAAAGTAATACCTAGTTAATATTATAGTAATTTATGCATAGGTAATATATTTTTTATGTTATAATAGATTCACACATATTTCACTTATCAAAAAATATGAAAGTATAGTGTTGGCAATAAAAGGGGGTGACAGACACGCGAGCAAGTACGCGGACTTATGGCTCGACGATCTTAATCGCCTGTGTGTTAGCAAAGAGCCGCGAGCCGCGAGCCGCGCGCCGTGAGCCGCGAGTCTGGGGGCGTGGTAATCCAGTGTGTAAGATTCTCGTGTGTCTCGTGTGAGTAAGTTCGCGAACTTAAAACCCGCGTGCTCTAAGTACGTACGTCTCTCACCCCTTTAATGTTGAATGATGTGTCGTAGGTATATCGATGCTGGCGCTGAGCAGCGTGGAGGGGTACCACGGCTACGTGCTGTTCGCGTGGATGTACGGCCTGTGCCTGGGCGGGTACCTGTACTCCATCAAGATGCTCACCATGGAGCGGGTGCGGGGGCGACACTTCACCAAAGTTTGGAGTGAGTAAAACTTTCGCCGGTTTAGTGAGGGAGTCCTAGAACAATATTTTTTTGTGATTACTAACAAGCTAATTTTTGTGAGTAGCTACATTTTGATAAGACGAACAACACTTTTTTTTTCGAAAAATCTCGAAAGTGGTAGCTATCAGAGATAGAAAGGATTTCATACTTTGACTTGATGGTCCTAAAATATGGATTGTTTTATTTGTAGGACAATGTTACTCTTAAATTATTTAGCTATAAACCTACCAATACACAAAAATCAGCTGGTTAGGGTCCCGTTTTAGGGTACAGTAGTCAACCAAGTTTTATTGATCACAGAAAATCCTTTCTATCTCTGTTAGCTACCACTTTCGAGATTTTTCGAAGGGCTCCCGTACTAGTACGTTAAAAAGCATTTAAACTTTACCAAACGCGATCGAACTTTTAACAGGTTTCGTTCAGGGCGCCGAGGCGATCCCCGCGATCGTCGGGGTTCCCGTGACGGGGTACATAAACCAGCAGGTCCCGCGCGCCGGGTTCTACTTTTCGTCGGCGGCGACGCTGACGGGGGCGCTGCTGCTGTTCTTCGTGGGGTTCGCGAAGCGGGAGCCGGAGCCGCCGGTGACGGTGCCGGCGCCGGCGATCTCGGAGCCGTGTCTGTGCGTGACGCCGCCGCGCTACGAGCCGGCATGGTGCGCGTGCGGCGCGGGCGGCGCGACGGCGTACTGCGCCTGGCCGCGCCCGTGCAGCGTGCGCCTCCACAAGTCGCTGTCGTACGCGGCGCCGCTGGACAGGCCGTGCTGCGCCGCGCCGCCCTGCCCTGAGTGCTGCCGGCGGGCGGCGCCGCTGCGGCCCACTCGCAGCGTGCCCGAGGGCCTGGCGCGCCGCGGCAGCATGTACAGCCGCGCCGGGGGCTCCTGCCGGCTGCCCTGCCACCGCCGGGAACACCACCTCGTGGAGCAGATCACGACCTCCGTATGATGTTTGGCGCGCTCGGTCGCTGGACGCTCGAAGCGACGCTCCTGCACTGCCAGTGAGTTCATTTTCCTACACATTTTAATATTTACACTATTAGGATGCAATATACCTGTGTCTTTATACCGATTCGGAGCCCATGTACCTCACAAACTTAGTATTCCGAAAATAAAATTTGTTATATTGTATATTGTTTGATATAGTATTGAAAACCGAAGCGAACTAAGAGGATACAAATTAAGATATTATATAATATTAATATATGATTTAATAGATTCTATTAAAGTGGATGTAAAATAGAAAAACATGATACTAATAAAATGTAACTAACATTACTTCCTAGCGTTTTAGACCTACCAATAAATTTGAACTATTCTAAAGTACTGTACATATTGTGTAATTTTTAAAATCCTCTAATTCTTCGAATACTTGTGGGACCTTCCGTAGCGTTAGTTGTTTTTAACGACGAAAATCTTTTTTCTTACCTTTCTGTACTTCTAAATTTCTCTTATTATGTAGTAGTACATAATAGCTAGTGTAATATTGTCATAGAATCCCCTATAGTACTAGAGAACGTTCACTAAGTCAATTTTAGAGTATAATTTGTTGTAAAGGTGACATACACATGGGAAGATAAAAATAAGATAAAGATTACTATATCTGCCTCAATAATACTTCGTACGTCTTGTTTATATTTAACCAACACTGGCTACCAAATTATATATAAATTATTATAATTTGTTAAAGTGTGTAAACTGATATAAGATGATGATGAGTTATAATTTGTAATCATATCTATAATATTTAACGATATTTTGGTTTACAATAATTATTTCGAGCAGAAACCATAAATATAGGCCTATATTAGTAAAATGCTTCCATGTGTATACGGCCTTATTTGAAATGATTTATAAAGATTATATTCCGTTACTATAGATAAAGTTTATGTATACGTTAGGTGTGTGCAACTGATGTTACGTGGTTTGTTGTGTTGTTTTTTACAGGAAAACAAATTACACTTGAAAAAAATAAAGAATTATAGTAAACATCTGTGTTTATATATCGTTCATTTTTTTTTCGTTCTTGTTGACAGACACATAAACTGATTTTCATAATACTTGATATTATTCTCTGTTGGCCAAGTCTCTCTATTGGCCAATGATGGATCAATACGAGCGATTACGAATGTGTGCACTGTGCATATTGGCATATTTGGCTTGGTTTATTTATTTATTACTTATTCACTAACAGAACAGCATTTAGTACATATACATTTAGTATATACTTCTAAAAATTAAAATATTACTGACATTAAATAGTCCATAATTGACCCAATTTGAACAGACTGCACAGTATCTAATTTAAATAACTTTACGATTTTACTCAACTTTTCTATATAAGAAAAATATGTATTGCTCTCTGTTTTATTATCACACAAGAGACGATAGATAAAGTAATTTTCCTCAGGCGAATCACCATTCGCCTGAGGAAAATTATGAAATAAATGTACTAATTCACGGTTGCTAAACTAGAACGCATCTTTTTATTACTGCTTGGTTAAAATTTATTCTCGTTATAAATGAATAATGAAACTAATAAAACATTTCTAGAGTAAATGCGATAATTTCTAACTTAGCGGGCCCCTAAACGGTCAGTTTTATTGACCGTCTAGACTCTAGACTCTGGGGTTAATATTGAACGCGCCCGCCTTTCAATATTGTTGTCAAATAAATTGTTCAATTTTATTGTTGAGTTACATTGCACAATAAAATTGATCGTTTAGGGGCCCACTTAAACATTTTTAATGTGGATTTCAGTTTTACAATTATCCTAAAATACTTACTAGCAGTGAACTTTAAACTACTTGTTATTCGTTGCTTACTAGTCACCTAAGTGAATTTGACTTTTAGAGGAATTCCATTTGCGACATAAAGGAAAAAAACTTCTATAGGAGCTTCCTTTTACGGCATAATGTACGGTATCCCGCATTCTGCGGTATTCTTTGAACAGAGTTGCGGTTAACACTATTTCAATGATTTCATACAAATCTCTGGCATATTTGAAACACACGAGGGCATCGGTTTTTGTTAAGAGCAATTTGTATGTTAAACCACGCACGGGAATTCTGATTTATGTGTTATTGCTTACCGTATTAATAAATAAGTACGGTAAACTATACGCTTATTGGCACTTAAGCTTAATTAATAGCATCTCTAGATTAGTGGTCTTCGCTTTTCTGATGTGCCAAGTCTTGGAAACTTTTTCTTATATTTGTTTGAGTTTTTTGTATCCAAATTAATAACTAATTAATGTTTAAAATATAAAAAAGTCATTTTTAAATACTTTTAACTCAGTAGGTTTAGTTCTTGCAATCTACGAGTGCGCGTCGCCCTTAGGGCCGGTTGTTTGATCGCTAGTCAAAAATGACTAATAGTATCCGTAACCATTAGCTAGTTGACTGTAGTTAAAGCCTTGACCAGTTGTGAAAATAGAAATACGTTGTTTCAATTGATTTTTGACTATAGTTAAAAGTAACAATCGTCAATTGTGTTGCTATTTGAAGGAACATGGGAAACCCAAAATTCTGCCGGGAGAATTTTTTTTTTACTGGTAACATCTGGTAATATTGAAACGTCGGCTGTAGTCTGTAGATAACCCTTTGCGCTCACGCACAACCATTGTTCAAAGAACAATAGCTCTTATATTTTTGACATACGGATGTAATTAAAATGTTGTATTGAAGCTTAACTCAAATTCTTTGGATATAATAATCAATAAAGATGGGTTTAATGGGGGCTCTTTTTGTGCAAAAAACAATAGTTTTAATTATTGCACGTTTTTTCTCTATTTTTTAGAAACTTTATTACTTATTCAAACTTGTTGCATAAAAATACTCTTTTTTGTGACTTTTTCATGATAGGCTATTTAATTCGCTTTCACTTAAGGTTATTTTACGACAATAGGACGAAACCTCGCAAAGAAAGAATTATGCAAGCCAAACAGATCTCCAGAACACTGCCGAATATTTCCAGTCGCAAAAGACCTTAAAGTTAGCAGTCTATAAGTCTACTGCGCTCACTGCATAATTTCTGAAATATAAATATAGGGCAAGTTTTATATTTATATTTTATAGTAATGAATTGGCAGCTTTTTGATAGGATTAATGGGTTTCAATATATTTTATGTAATACAGCACTGTAATTGTTGTTGGTACCTACTTACCCATTTAGTAAATAGTACACAGTATTACAATATTCCTAGTAGTTGGTCTCTCCAATGTAGACTTAATTTCAGCAATTATCCAAAGTATTGTTTCTTTGGACACTCTAAACCTTTCTAAAAATTCGACTTCAGTCTCCCAATAGTCTATAGCGGCTAGCTCAAATGTTTTCGGGCAGCACGTTAAAACGTATTCTAGAATAATCTCTTCATCAGAATAACTTTCCGAGTCATCGAAATGTATAAGTACATTTAAATCCATTATTTTTGATAAAAGCACTCTTTTTAGGCAGAAAATATCTCAACGCGACTAGATATTATCCGCTACAACAAACAAATCAAACTAATGGTCAATGTTAACTACACAGTCCGAGCGTAGTCATCTTATTTAACAATTTGTCAAAAACTTTAACTAAAGTTAGCTTAACTATCGATTGAAAAACAACATTTTGTAATTTTTAACCAATAGTTAGTTTAACTAACAGTTTTTAACTAGTAGTAACCTTAACTAGCGATCAAACAACCGGCCCTTACTTGTGTAAGGGCCGGTTGTTTGATCGCTAGTAAAAAATTACGAATAGTCTCCGTAACCATTAGTTAGTTGACTGTAGTTAAAACCTTGACCAGTTGTTAAAGTAGAAATACGTTGTTTCAACTGATTTTTGACTTTAGTTAAAAGTAACAATCGTCAAAAGATGTGTTGCTACTTGCTATTTGAAGGAACATGGAGAAACCACACGTCTCTTTTTACCGCGCAGTGTTACTAATAGTGACATCTCGCTTGCTCAGGCCTTTTTTTTCTATTCCGCTAGGTATAACTTTATGGTTTTTATTGTTTTCGGGCACCGACCACATGGTCGGTGTTTTCGGGGTTCATGCCTCGTGGTATTTAATGGTTAATTGCACAGAGCACATTAAAAGAGGACCTCTTTAAATGTGTTCTTAAAATAAGTACATACTTACATAACATAATAAATAGGTACATACTTACATAATATTATTGCAGTAACATGGTAAATAAAACAAGCAAGAACGTGGTGTTTTCGTCAATGCTATGATTACAGCCATAAGAATGACTTATTTTACAATATAATGACATTTTATTTACAGAGAAAGAAGCACTAACCAAAGTAAACAAAAAGACGAGGCATGGTCAATAATTGACTGATGAGTTCAACAGTAGTAGTACCTACCAGTAGTACTGTCTATAGAACAAAACAAAAGTTAATATAAGTATAAAATATTTAATAATGATTCTAGAACTATTTCTTCATCAAAAGAACTTTCCGAGTCATTGAAATGTACATTTAAATCCATTTTTTTTTATAAAAGCACTCTTTTTGGACAGTAAAATATGTTTTCAACTCGACTAGAGTCTAGATGTCATCCGCAACAAACAAATCAAACTAATGGTCAATGTTAACTACGCAGTCCGAGCGTAGTCAAATTATTTAACAATTTGTCAGAAACTTTAACTAAAGTTAGCTATCGATTGAAAGACAACATTTTGTAATTTTTAACCAATAGTTAGTTTAACTAACCGATTTTAACTATTAGTAACCTTAACTAGCGATCCATGGCTCGCTCGCTACTGACTGCTCCGTCGGGTACGCACACTAACGAAAATGTCTATTCACATTTCCAACTACAAATAAAGGCGACGCGCACTCGTAGATTGCAAGAACTATAACTCCGCATTAATTGCGTGATGTAAAAACATTATTTACATTCAAATAGCCTCTGCTAGCCTTTGCAAAACTGCGCTTTGTGGTACAGGTTTCACTGTCCAATTACTCACTATAATTACTCAATTCCGTTTGACATTCCCATCACATTAAAGGAAATAGAATTTCAAAGTTCGCTCTTTGGCTATATTTCAAACGCCATGATACAAGTACTGCCAATGGACCTGTATTGGCAGCATTTCTATCATGGCTTTGACTTTGTCGGTTTGGTGGCTGGTTTTGGCATGAACTGTACACGCCAATATAGATTTATAGGCGTCTCCTCGATTTATGTGCAGGCAATTTGAATTGTCACCTCATGGAATCTCCTAAAGTCTTATTAGAACATAGATTGGCATCAAGATTTGCTGGCGTTGCAGTAATATATTGACCAATGTTTAAAGTGGATAAATTCGATTTCCAATATAAATTATATGCTATGGTCACTCAAATTATTCTGTCCGGAATGGATTTACACACTTAAAATAAAACAGGTTTTCAGTTCAATAATTTAGATTTTAGAATGTATTTCTCTCCGAACACGCTGTTTGGATTTTGGGACAGAACGGGCTTTATAGCACTAACTTTATAGCACTAGAAAAACGTCTTATTTCAGAAAGCTTTTAACTTCTCAAGTTTTTTATTTCAACTACAAAACTTTGGCTTCTTAATATTATACTTCTTTAAAAACAAACAAACACCGCAAACGCAAATCCCAATAGCACGGTTTTTTCTAACATATTTTCAAACACACCACGGATCTCATTGAAAGTTTTAATAACGTTTCCTTGAAAGTTGAATGATTATATAAAGAGCCCTCGGTTACGACTTGTTTATGCGCCATTTTGTATTGTGTACAATCCGGCCGAGGTTAATAACGTACGTGTATTAAAACGTTTAATGTACCATTTCGGTTCGAACTTCACGTGGAGTTAAGAATTTCGAACTTGAATATAACGACTTTTATGAAGTAAAACAATTATTGTCAAAAGCAGTTACGTGGTTTTGCTTTGTGTAGAATTTTGCATAATGATTTTAGCATTTTTTATTCAAATTACTATATTTAGATTACTTCTTTTTTCTAATAAATTGATGTAAAGGTAGATTTAAATCAAATCAAATCAAATCATCTTTATTTCGGGCATGGGAGGCCCATATAACAAATGTATACCTTAAATCTAACATGCATATTAATCTTATATATAAAATTCTCGTGTCACAATGTTAGTCCACGAACTCCTCCGAAACGGCTTTACTGATTTTTACCAAATTTTATATGCATATTCAGTAGGTCTGAGAATCGGCTACTGGGTACTTTATATATTGATAATTGCATTTGTTGAATAAATAATAGTAAATAATTACAACCTGAGACTGACGGCGACCATTGTTTGTGCGATGGGATAGCGATCGAGGTTGCCATGGCGACATACTTATTTAGTCACTTCAATAAAATAATATGGGCGAAATAATTTATATTATTGTGGCAAAGCAACGTTTGCCGGGACAGCTAGTAATATAATAAATACCTTATAAACTAACATACATATTTTATATTCACTTATAAACTAACACTGTCACTAATTTTTGCCGGCGACGTGACTCGACGCTTCGTTTCGGAGTCTACCCCGGAACCTCCGGTAGACTACATCCATCGGCCAGAACTCCGGCGCCTCGAAAGTCGACAGAAGATTTGTCGGTACTCTCAGCACAAAGGAGCTAAAGTTAACTTTCTGGCGAGACTGCAGACGCTCGACCCTCAGGCGCAGTGTCATCTTCTTCTGGATGTAGTCCACGACGTCCTCGACCTCCATTGACCAGTGCAGGCGAGATATGTACAGGGGCGTTGCGGGGACCTCGCTCCGCAGACGCAGCTCAGGTACATAGAGCGCGGTGCCGCGATGGTTGCCGGCGGCGGGCTTCTTCTTCCTCCTCTCCACCAGTGTGAAGCCCTCCTCATCGCACCCCCTGCTCTCGTCCTTGCCAGGTCGTTGCCAGGTCTACGCATGCTACGCATGCTATTTAAAAGCTTGATATTACAGTTTATCCAAATTCGAAATGAAGTTGAAAATACTTAAATACCGCCTACGTATTTAGTGTAAGAAATTATTTTTTTTAATGCAATTTAAGGCGTATACTCACATCGTAGGCGTTGACATGTTGACAGATTCTGAAGCTGGTGTGTCGTTAGCTCAAAAGAACATTCATTAAGTGGTAAAGCTGAATCCCCCGGGGGTCCACGTGAACGGGGGGGTCTACGTAGAGCATGTCAAAAATGGGGGTCCGCAATCGTAAATTGAAGTGTTAGAACGTAGGTTAGAATTGTCGACTTGACATGTTTAATGTTTATAGCAGATAATATGTAGTAACATCTAATATACTTAAAAGAATAGCATGTTTGTTAGAATAATATTCCGGTAGACCCCACGGGATTCAGCAAAATTTTAAAAACCAAGTCTTTGACATCCATTGTGGATGAATTTAAATACAGTATTTTTAAAGCGAAGTATCAAGTAACCAAATAGTGTAGTGCTTGGGTCAAGATTTTAAATGTCCGTATGCCCAAGCATATACAGCATTCTCTACAATGTTTTCCTTCACTGTACGAGTGTCCGTATTGTGTACTTGAGATCTGAAAATGTCCAGGATTGAACCTGCATTCTCTCAAGTGCGAACCAACGGTCTTCCCACTAGGCTACGAACGCTCTTTAAAATTTTGAAAGTGGTTTATAAAACGAAAGGGTTTGGGAACCTCTGCGCTAGAACGTGTTCCGTGTTGGGAAGATAACTGCAAATCACAGACATAGATCAAGATAGATACCCCATGTCGCTCCATTTGTATGAAAACAAGCTTATCATTTTTCCTACCTACTGTGACATACCGATGATAAGAAACGTGTCCATTATCAAGGCCAACGTTTCTATTTGAATTTCTACAGCTCAATACGGCACTTTTAGGCATTTAGGCATTTTTAAAATTCCGATTGACGTCCGATTAGAATAGCAGACTTAAGTCGCATTTTCACTGGTCGATAGGGCCTGCATGCGGGGTGCGGGAGATTTCTGAAACGTATGCCACGACCAATGACAATGCGCCATTATTTGTCAATTAGTTGTCATAGACTCCCCGCATGCTGCATACCGTACGAGTTAACGACTAATGAACGCGCCCTAAAGAACAAACTTTCGAAGGACAAGCATTGCTCGTCGTTTGGGAACGCGATATATGGCACACGAAGTACATACACATGCGGTATCTATCTTGATCTATGTCTGTGCTGCAAATCAATATCGTGCTTCGTTGAGCTCAGCCGCTCTCTGGAATTTTCTTGTCAAATCTTCATCTGAAGGTGGAAATGTTTCTTTTATTTAGCGACAAACTTTCTTATCGTTATTAATGTTTCCGGTTTCGAACCGTTTTTTTTTTTATCTTTTCACGACTCTTTAGAGCTTTGAGGTAATAGTTTTTTTATCGGATGTTTTCTTTTTGTTTATAACTGTGGATAAAATCGACACGCAATACATGGCTATCGAAGATATTTAACATTAAACAGTAAAATATGTCTATATGTATTTATTTAATACAATATTTATTTTTATTTACGAGAGAAGATACTTCAAGTGTATTTATTTGAATAGGTATATATTTCATTTGGTACGCTCTAGGTAATTTACAAATCGCAATAGTGACACAGGATTTATCGATTTTTTAAAGGAAATAGTTACACTATTAATTTTTCATTATTTAAAAAGACTATAGACGTTCAAAAAATCGCATACAGTCTACGGTATATTCCGCTTTCTTCGATTCTGAAACTGAATATTTATAAAATTACAATATCTAAGTTTATGCTAACATCGTATTACAGTGCACCGCAATCAGGCGACATTATTTTTATCGTAGCTGCTTTTAGTGACGTGAAAGATTTTCTTAATCGTTATCGGTATAATCTATAATAATATTATAAATCCGAATGTGTGTCTGTATATCTGTATGTTTGTAATCTGTTATCTCTTCACGCCCAAACCGCAGAACCAATTTTGCCAAAATTTGGTATGGAGATACTTTGAATCCCGGGAAAGGACAAAGGATACTTTTTCCCCTGAGGAATGTACGGTTCCTGCACGATAAAAGAATTTTAGCGAAGTATTAGTTGCGGGTGTCATCTAGTTAGTTTAATATTTTACACGAGAAATATAAGTTAAGTATTTTAAAATTATTGTCATCTCCCCGTAACAGACGTAACTTTTTATTTTTAAGCTTTCAAGTAAAAAACATTACCAAAAGAAAGTTAATTTAGTAAACACCCACAGTTTATACCTCTTCCGTTTCATGCCTTCCATACCTCTTTCACCGTTTCATAGCTCTTTTAGGCTGGTATAATTAGTCAGTACTGTAGTAGATGCATCTCGGTCTCAAGACACGGTTCAGGGGCCGTACCACAAAACCGTTTTGAGACTCAAACAATCTTACGAGAATTCCGCATCCTACTCTCACAAACGAGAAATGGCGTTGTTAGAGCAGGACGCGGCATTCTCATTCGATTGATTGAGTCTCAAAACGGATTCGTAGTAGGCCTACAGGCTCTATGATTGGATTGGCTGTCATTTGGACTAATCATAGAGCCGAACCGCATCTTGAGATCGGATCGTATCTTAAGTACTGACTTTTTGTACAAGCCTTAATATTGCATTGTTATTCGTTATATATACTGTAGAGTTCGATGTGAAGTGTGTGCTTTCGATTATCGTTCAAGTGCTCTCAACAAAGTGTTTTCAATAGTGTAGCTGCCGAAAGCTTGGTAAAAGTTTAATACAAAAATGCACACCTCTGGCTACGTGCAAAATGGCATTTTTATATAAAAAATTAGGGGGCAAACGAGCAAAAGGTTCACCTGATGGAAAGCAACTACCATTGCCCATGAATAACCGCAACATGAACAACAGAACAAGAGGAAACTAGCTGTCCCGGTGAACTTCGTGTCGCTTTAAAACCTTTCCTGGACTTCTACGAATATTTTAAGACTAAAATCAGCTCAATCCGTTCAGACGTTTTCGAGTTTTAGCGCGACTAACACATTTGAAAATCCATTTTTATATACATACTAGCTGTCCCGGTGAACTTGGTGTCACTTTAAAACCTTCCCTGGACTTCTACGAATATTTTAAGACTAAAATCAGCCCAATCCGTTCAGCTGATTTCGAGTTTTAGCGCGACTAACACATTTGAAAATCCATTTTTATATACATACTAACTGTCCCGGTGAACTTCGTGTCACTTTAAAACCTTCCCTGGACTTCTACGAATATTTTAAGACTACAATCAGCCCAATCCGTTCAGCCGTTTTCGAGTTTTAGCGCGACTAACACATTTGAAAATCCATTTTTATATATAAGACTAGCTGTCCCGGCGAACTTCGTGTCACTTTAAAACCTTCCCTGGACTTCTCCGAATATTTTAAGACTACAATCAGCCCAATCCGTTCAGCCGTTTTCGAGTTTTAGCGCGACTAACACATTTGAAAATCCATTTTTATATATAAGACTAGCTGTCCCGGCGAACTTCGTGTCACTTTAAAACCTTCCCTGGACTTCTACGAATATTTTAAGACTACAATCAGCCCAATCCGTTCAGCCGTTTTTGAGTTTTAGCGCGACAAACACATTTGAAAATCCATTTTTATATATAAGACTAGCGGTCCCGGTGAACTTCGTGTCACTTTAAAACCTTCCCTGGACTTCTACGAATATTTTAAGACTACAATCAGCCCAATCCGTTCAGCCATTTTCGAGTTTTAGCGCGACTAACACATTTGAAAGTCCATTTTTATATATAAGATAAGAAAAGATACGCCCTCTTCTTGTAGGTTTTCAGGTCGTATTGGTCCGGAAATACTGCTGGCGACAGTTCGTGTGTCGACTATCGATAGTTTGTGTAGTACATCACTGAAGTTGCATCCATAATCTCATTGCAGTTCCATTGTGTGTGGATTAACATTTTAATCACAGTGTATGACAACGGTTTGAGTATGGTCGATCGATTTTTTCTTTTAAAATTGAGACTGATATCCTTTCTTTGTGCTGTGTTTCACCGAAAATATAAAACACTAGAAGCCACCGGCAACTCCATTGTGCAAAATTCATTTATCGCGCGGGGACCGTTCATTTTTCCGGGATAATACGTATCCTATGTACTATCGAGGAAATTGATTCCTATGCAGTTGATAGACCAACGTTAATGGTCGAATATGTCAATTCAATGTTAATTGTGATCTGTCGGCTGGGTTTGACGTAACGCAACCAAACTACTTAGGTCCCCGATTTGCATAGGAATCAACTTCTCTGATAGTACTTTCCTAGGACTCAAAGTATCTCCATACCCAGCAAAATCAGTTCAGCGGTTTGGGCGTGAAGAGGTAACAGACAGACAGACAGACAGATAGACAGACAGACAGTCAGACACACTTTCGCATTTATAATATCATAAAACACTAGATGCCACCGACAACTCCGTTGTGCAAAATTCGTTTATCGCGCGGGAACCGTTCATTTTTCCGGGATAATACGTATCCTATGTACTTTCCTAGGACTCAAAGTATCTCCATAACCAGCAAAATCAGTTCAGCAGTTTGGGCGTGAAGAGGTAACAGACAGACAGACAGACACTCATTTATAATTTATAAACGCATTTATAATATTAATTATGGATTTACAGAAATAAATAATAATAAAACACCCTATAACAACACGTACCCTTTCACTTCGTAAATTATTAACGTGCACGTATTTACAATTTGATAAAAACAATACAAAATATCATTTTGTGATTTCGCTGTAGCGTCGGGAAGATATTTTCTGATAAGAATATTCGTGAGATACAGTAATGTCACGTACTTTTTTGCTTTTATTTTTTTCATATGTTTATGTAAAACGGGAAACCAGTCGGCGTGTCTCGATGCTTCCATTTTCTTTTGTTATTGACATGTTTTATATAGTTTTTCATACTAGCTGTCTTTCATTTGCTTTTTTACAATATAAGCTTAGAGTTTATGTATATTTTGTAATAAGATCTTTATAAATACTTACTAAATTAAAATGGTTAATCTTCGTGCCTATTATCTATACCGCTGAATCAATTAATATGAAAGGAAGGAAGATTCCAGGTCCTATATACTCGTAGGATAGTCTTAGTTAAGGCAAAGAATCACATGCGGTATAATTTACTGTCTAGTTCTAGTCTAGTATTTGATATTTATAATAATTTCTTACGATAATAACAAATCAGGTAAGTATATACGACGAGTACCTACTCAAAATATATTCATGCAAATACCATTATTGATCTCGATTAAAAAACGAAATTGTAATTGATTGAAACATAATAATTACTACAGCCATTTGGACACCATCCAAGCGTTATCTCGAATTTTATCAGAACACATAAATAACTTTTAAAAACGATCAATAAATCAATTTATTTACGACTGCATTAGCTAATCGAAGGGCATGAAATTAGGTCCGATCGATTTTAATTCAATAGAAATGTTTTCTACCTTTACTCTGTTTTCATTTCAATCTGATAATACGTTATTATAAGCAGCTTATATGTATAAAATTTAGGTATTTTCTATACATAAGCTGCTTATTTAAGGCCTTATTAATAAATCGCTCTCTGAATACCAAAAGGCCCTATTAAAAACCGCTCTCACACTCCTACTTAATATCAATCTTGGCTGATAAGCTCTCAGCGTCTTTAGATGTTCTTTATTTTTTTATATGAAGAGATTTTAATACTAGATGAGTCAAAGTTTGACCACACATGGTAAACAGCTACTCAAATAACAAATTATACAACAGGTGCATCTCAAGAATGGTATAATGGCCATCGTCGTCGGAGGCAGTCGACGGCATGTGCCATTCGTCTGTTAGAAGCCTTAGGGTCAATTCAGACCCCAACGCGACGAGGCGAGGCGAGGCGCGGCGCGGCATAAATTTGTATGGATTTGACAGATTTCAATTGCGTGAGACGTCTTGCAAATCTGTCAAATTAATATAAATTTAGAAATGCATCTACGCGTCGCGTTGCGGTCTGAATCAACCCTTAGCGGTAAGAGCACGTTATTATATTTTTTGTTTTTATTCACATCAAAATGAAACGGAGTATTCCTTCTTCAGACTAAATTATTATCGTCAATTCTATATTCAGTTTCTAAGGTAAACGCTCAGAGCCAGAGTAATTAGTGGCTCGACGATTAAACTAGTCGCTTGTCAAACCTGACACGACGTGGGAAAACATCACATGTTGTAGCTCTGTTTGTAAGCACTCATTGGCAAATAAATGAGGAAACCATTAACAAAAAGAAGGAGAAGAAGAAACAGCTTTTTAATTTTCATATAATGACACAGTATAGCAATATTATCCCTACAGTAACGAAACGCCTTTGATGTCGCACGATGCCGCCACCGGTGTAGGTACCGAGTAGATATGCCAGGGTTGCCACGAAACGGGAAATAAAATAAAAATAAAATATTGTGCTTGTAATGTTATCATTTAATCTGTTTAATCTATATTTACGTGAAACTTTATTTTTAGATGATTTCAATTCTCTACTAGATGATGCCCGCAACTTCGTTGTGCCAAAACTCGTTTATCGTGCGAGAACCGTACATTTTTCCAGAACAAAAAGTGTCCTATGTCCTTTCCCAGGACTCAAAGTATCTCCATGCCAAATTTCAGCAAAATCGGTCCAGCGGTTTGGGCGTGAAGAGGTAACATACAGATAGACACACTTTCGTATTTATAATATTAGTATGGATTTAAAAATTTCATTACCTATCAAGCCCCAAAAGCTCACCGGTGAGCAAGATACAATAAAATAACAATAGATTTCCAAGAATCCACTATCGAAGGATTAAAATAATGAAGACGCATTCGAATATATTATCTACAAGTAATAAAGTAGGAATATATAAAGTATCCAACAATTAATCATATAACAATTGGTAGGTACGGTAGGCCACACGTCAGGTGTAACAGAAGCACTTCAAAACTCGCTCTTATAACGTGCGCGGTAAGGGCGGTCCAAAGGTCAAAATGTTACACTAAGTGTAACATTTTTTGATGTATGGCCCTGTGTACCTAGCTAGGTAGGTACTAATTAGTATGTAACAGGGTATTTGACAGATTTTTAATTTATTCTTTATTGTTTCTCTCCATGTTACACTTCTTACAACGTAAACAATAAAACAGATATGCAAATAAATGTCGCCAAGGCCAACACAATATTAGTGTGAACTGTGAGCCGATATTTATGAAAATTTAAATCCTTTTTGTTTTTTGAATCAGATTTACATCCGGACACTGAACACATATTATATCCCATTGTTTATAAGATAAGTTATCGTTTTACAACACAAAACTCGTAGACAACGCGCCAACGTCACCCCTGCGCGGGCAGGTACACAAACTCCGCGAGTTTGTGTACGCGGATCCGCGCCGCCCGCTTCCCCGCGGGTACCCCTCCGTTGCTCTGCGCAAGTACATTCGTTTCACTACTGTAGGGATATTGCTATACTGTGATAATGATGTCAATGGGCGGTGCTGGTAAAGGAGAACTGTCAAAAATGACGTTTTTGTATGGATAGAAGCGTTAGTTCCTTTTCTCGCCACGTTCATAAACAGCCTTGTCGAACTGTACATAATATTTTGTCAACTTCGTCGTTCTATATATTAATATATCTACCTTATCACACATTAGATTAACCTTGCCTTTGTAATATTTCACTAAAATCGATTCGTCCTTAATATTTTCAGACTTACGCTTTCCCATTTATTAAATGAGTTAGGATGATTGCAATCACACTAGATTAAAGACCCTTATCTTATGAAACTAATTACTTGCTATAGAGAAAGCTTAAGATGAATATTGCTTTGTATTGATAGTCGAGTATTTGTTCACGTTGATTGTGTTTCCATTGCATACTCAATATTATTCTATATTAATCTCAATATAATATAACAAAAGAGCTTCTGGTGTATCACAAGGATATGGTGACATTACAATAATATAGCCTATGGGTTAAACATACTAAATATTAATAATTATTACATTAGTAAAAAATTATCTTACTTGGAAGAAAAATTCTACCAAATTGTAAAAAAAATCTACGATGCTGAAAACCCTTATACTTATTTGTTTTGAAGATATTTATTAATTTAAATCTACCTACACCTGACGATGAATAGTTTCGAAACCGGTCGTGTATTTCGTTAAAATTTACAATAATTACTAATTTTGTAAGTGGAAATAGTCGAAATAGTGCACGTAAATTGTGTTTCAAACTGGATTCTACAGATATACAAGCATCAGTTCTTGTTTGTAACATGACATTTTCATGAAAGCAGTTAAGTACTTTCAGAGAAGTTGATTCCTATGCAAATCGGGGACCAAAGTAGTTTGGTTGCGTTACGTCAAACCCAGCCGACAGATCACAATTAACATTGAATTGACATATTCGACCAAATAACGTTGGTCTGTCAATTGCATAGGAATCAACTTCCTCGATGGTACATCAGCAAGTTTGCATTTCAATCACATGACGTGAGAAGATCCTCGTATGACAAGCAAGTGCAAAAACAATTGTAGGTACCTACCTGAAATTATATTTTACAAAAAGTGCTATGTTGATATGCTGTGTAATATTATCACGTTTGAACAATACCGTGTTTTGCTTCATTCATTTATATTTTATTTATAAATTATTAATTAGTATGGTTTAATTATAATGCTGATTTCTACAAATTCCAGGTACTGATTCGCTTAAACACAAAGCGAATCAGTACCTAATTAATTAATGATGCGACCACATCTTGTCCAGATGAACTTATTATGGTTTTATCGGCAAGATTTTTGTAACATTATTATGTATTGAACAAAATAAATAAATAAATGAAATAGTATGCTACGGACATCTCGTTTCAGAAATTCTTGGACAGTCGTTAAATATTAATTAACAAATTTTGCTTACAATTACCACCGCTCAAGTAGATGTTTTATTTACTGTATAAAGATGATATTAAGTACAATGAAATCGAGTATTTCACGCATTACTTAAGGAGTACGGAGATTCCGTAATTTACCGTATTTAGAGCCTCATAAACTCATAATTTGAAAGCTACAAAGTAATAATAAAAATACAGCAATAATCTTCAGTATATCAACATTTCTTTCCACGTTTTAAATTCTCTATTTTTGTTCAATATATACTCATGATATTAGCGTCCAAAGTAATACCAATTTATTAAAATTAAAGCATACTTTCAGGATCTCCCTAGTACTTACAAATTACGTTTATTTGAAACACACGACAATAGATAGACAATTTCATTAACTACATATTCCCCGTTTAAATTTTTTTTAGATCAATTTTGAACTAAGATAAGTAAAAAATAGGATTTTTGTGCGATCTCGGCAACGCGTCAAATGTATGGTCAAGGTCGTCTGCTCGGGGGATGGCTTTAAGAATATTGTTTCACAAAAGTAGCTGAATAATTCATTTACATTTTTTCTCGCATCCCTTTAGAGTTCCACTCTCTTCAAAAGCAAAGTTACACAAAACGGCAACTTTTGCTTTACGATTCAACTCAAAAATATTAAAATGTGGCGAGAGAAAGCCGAAAAGGCTGAATGTATTTTAAAAACAAGCGGAAAAATGTTTTATAAAGACTTTTAAAGGTTATTCTTGTGTAACAATACGTACACGGTACGTTTATATTCGGCTATAGTTGAAACTGTGAGACAAGATTCTTCATGGGCGGCATATTTTGTATAGGTCCGTCCCCAGTTACTTTCCAAAGACCTTTTTTTTTCATTTTAGGACCCTGTACTAAGGATGTAGTACTGACAATTCTAAATAAGAAACGAAAACACTAATCCATATCCATACTTCCATACTAATTATTCAAGAAAAGAGCGTATTCCCTTTTAAAAGGCCGGCAACGCACCTGCAGCTTTTCTGATCCTTTTTCTTTCCATGGGCGACCATGTTTTTTCCATTCTGTCCATGGGCGACGGTAGTTGCTTACCATCAGGTGACCCGTTTGCTCGTTTGCCCCCTTATTTCATAACAAAAAAAACTAATATTATGAATGCGAAAGTGTGTCTGTCTATCTGTCTGTCCGTCCGTCCGTCCGTCCGTCCGTCCGTCCGTCCGTCCGTCCGTCCGTCCGTCCGTCCGTCCGTCCGTCCGTCCGTCCGTCCGTCCGTCCGTCCGTCCGTCCGTCCGTCCGTCCGTCCGTCCGTCCGTCCGTCCGTCCGTCCGTCCGTCCGTCCGTCCGTCCGTCCGTCCGTCCGTCCGTCCGTCCGTCCGTCCGTCCGTCCGTCCGTCCGTCCGTCCGTCCGTCTGTCTGTCTGTCTGTCTGTCTGTCTGTCTGTCTGTCTGTCTGTCTGTCTGTCTGTCTGTCTGTTACCTCTTCACGCCCAAACCGCTGAACCGATTTTGCTGAAATTTGGCATGGAGATACTTTGAGTCCCGGGAAAGGACATATGATACTTTTTATCCTGGAAAATGTACGGTTCCCGCGTGATAAACTAGTTTTGGTGCAACGAAGTTACGGGCATCATCTAGTTATAATTATAAGTTTCATGTTCTATGATTTCTGAGTACCATGTTTTAAATCCAATCATATCCTCACGTCTATTGTCATATTTTTTCACGCTTAGAAAATAGTCGTGATCCTCTGATCAGCGGAGTTTTTTTTTTTTAATAAAAATTGTTGTTCTTGGGAAACACCACAGCATTGTTTCATCATAAAAGGTTACCTACCTTTTATTATGAAAACAATGCTAATGGTAGAATTTCCTAACTAATTTTCGTATACTTGTGAACTATTTATATTGAAAACTTGTATCTTGCGGTTAAATTAAAATATTATGAGAGTTCACAAGAAGGCTTCAACCTTGCTTCAACTTATAAGATGTAGAGATAGCCGTCCTCTTTGACCGTATATATTTATACAGCCATTTCATTTTAATCGCCTCTTTTATATTAAAAAAATCTACTAAGACTTAATTTAAAATAACGTATGGCTGAAAATAAAACTAAGACTAATATTACACCACACCTTTTCAGAGCCCCGTGCCAGTAAGGGGATAGTTGCAGGATAATAATTTTGGGATTCATTAAAAGCGATTCTATTGGTTCTTCAGAACACGTAACATCCCTGACAGAAACGCACCCTAAGGGCCCTAGCACATATTATGGTATCTTTTTTAGCGGTGCTAAATTAACTTATAGAACGCGCGATTGCATTGACAGTTGCAAAAAGTGCAGCTCTCGACCAATCAAATTGACCTATAGCACTGTCTCGCCACTCCACTTAGTAGTTGTAACAATGCTCTCGCTTGATAGTCGCATTTGCAACGCGAGACTGTAACGATGATAACGCGCGACCGTCTCCCGACCGTGAAAGCGGGAAGTTAACACATAAGTATTATGTTGAGAGAGGGCATTCTCAAGTATTTTTATGCCGTTTCTGAATCGCATCTGTATGGCGTTTGCGTCTCAACTGAATTAGCATCCCGTGTGATAGGAATTAGGATCAAAACGCGCGATAGTATCGCTATTACATAGCTACAAAAGTTGCCGTGGGCTGGAGCCCTAACCACACACCGAATTAACTTTGACATAACATATTACATATTTAACAAACTACTTGTACATTATAAACCTGGCAACACTACGGTAGAAGTTGGACGTGATTGATGTTGTTGTGTGCGGCTGAGTTATCAGGACGGTGTTGCCCGTTTAAACAAACGATCGCCATTTTCACGTCAGAACTTCTGTGTTTATTGCTTTTAATCCTTTGGTGATTGGTGAAATTTATTCTCCAAACATACCATACAATTTTTCTTAATAACATTTATTAATTATTTTTAATAGAGGTCTATTAAAAACTTATTTTAAAACCAATTTAACTATATTGAACATTTAGGAATAATACAATCTATCAGTTTTTCCAATTTGTCAGTGACATATCCATTATCCATACATCCATCCATTCTAATATTATATGTGTTAAAGTGTACATGTCTGTTACCTTTTCAGGTCCAAACCGCTGACCCGATTTTACTGAAATTTGGTATGCAGATACTTTGAGTCCCGGGAAAAACATAGGATACTTTATATCCTGGAAAAATGAACGGTTTCCGCGCGATAAACTAATTTTTGCGCTACAAAGTTGTTGGCATCATCAAGTTAAATTCTTCTTCTTTGTCCATCCCATGTTCCCAGTTTATCTGGGGTCGGGTCTCCCTGTACGTTTGCGCCAGAATTTTATGTTCTGGGTTGTCTCAGTAGTTAGGATCTCTCTCTTGATGTTGTTCCACCAAGTTGCGGGTGGTCTTCCTGGTCTCTTGTACACGCTTGGTATATTGAGGACTTTCTTTACGGCGTTGGCATCGTCTCTTCTTTGTATGTGACCGTATCATCTTAGTCTGAAGCTACCCGAAACGAGCCTCTTATGTGCTCATTGCGGACTTTATCTTTACGAGTCACACCGCCGCCCATTTTTAATCAAGTAAAATTATAAATAAAAGAAATTAAGCGATAAAAATACTCCCTATACTCCCTACATTTTGTGAAAATATAGGCACCAGATAATTTGAACATAGTACCAGCAATACCCACTAACTTTAACGTGAGTTTCGAAAATGTGAAAATTGTCCCCACTAACTAGGCTGCGAATATACTATGAAATGATTTGCGTTTACGAAACTCAATACGGGAGAAACTAAGCGAGGCTGGAGCAAACCTAGTTAGGTTACCTAACGCTCCCATCTACCCAATTCGGCTTTACGTCTGACAGCCTATATCTGAGACTAATAAACCTATTTTTCCTTTAGAAAAACCTATGAAAATGTATGTAACTAATTATAAAAATATTTTTAATTCTTTTACAATTAATTAAATTCTTGTGTTTAAGTATATATATTTTTAAATACCTGTTAAGAATGAATATTTATAACAATTTATCTAATATCAATAACTTTACTTGCTAAAAAATTATTTCTGCTATTATTAATGTATGGATTGTTACGTACCTAACGTAAAAGCTATAGAACAGATTTTGATGAAAGGCAGACACGAATAAGGAAGTAGTGGATTGAGCTAAAGGAATAATTTAAAGAATCTTGTTAAGATTTTGTACCTACTGAAATAGTAGAAAATCTGAACAAGACAATTAGCCATTGGGCGAGCCAAAGAAAATATATATAGTCGAAAATATACAGGGTGTACCAAAACTAAGTGATAATACTTTAGGGTGTGTACTGTGTATTTGTCACCTGTATTGAGTGAACTGTCAAAGTAGCAGCGCTTAGAAGCTTTTGTAATAATAGGCAATTCATGACGCTGGGGCACTTGCCCATACAAATCACAAAAAAATTGCTCATTCAGCGTTGCGACTTTCACAGTGATTAATAAGGAACAAATACACATCCTAAAGAATTATCGCTTTGTTTTATTACTGTTATTACTGTTGATTTCTTTTGGCGTAATGGGATAAAAATACAATTATTTTATTACTCCATGCGGTCAACCTTTATAAAAGATTGAAACTCTAAAAGCTAGTGAAATACACAAGATCTATAAAAAAAAAATAGCTAGGTACTGTGTGGCCATAGACGGAAAGAAGGAAAAGTGACACATTTTGGCAAAGACGCTGCGCGGTACGAAATTGATATCTTTGCTCTAAAGAAACCTTTTGCACTCTGTATAAATATTTTATAAATAGCAGAAAAGTCTATTTCCTCGTGTTGGGTGGCTTATTTGGCTCTTTATTACTTTTCACCTCTAAAGAAGTTGGAATGGAACACTTTAATTTTATTTAAAATAATTTTTGAACTATTTTTGGGCAAAGCCATGGCGATAGAAATCAAAAATTTTCTTTCAACGCTATGAGTGTGTAATGTGTATGTGTTCTTTTACAAAGGGACACGTACACACTCTGGACTCTAGAGTATTATCACTCATTTATGTAACACCCTGTATACTAATCACTCAATAACATTCAACTAAAGTTCACATTAACTTGTGAAGCCTACTTACGTATCTATCTAAAACTTTCAAACCTCAACTGGCTTAGCAATTTTATCTTAGAGAACTGGTGGCGTAAAATGTTTGTGTAGCCAAAATGATTAGCAAACTATATCAGTATTATTACGATATCTGAAAGAAAGGTAGCACGTATTCTATAGTTTATATTATATTTTATAGCATGATATCATGAAACTATAAAAAAGCTATGGAGTTGCTTTACCTAATTAAAAATCATTGAGTTGGCAACACTACTGCTAAAATTAAGGGGAAAAATTTACCTCATACATCCATACAACAGAAAACCAATGTATTTTTCAGGTGCAAAGTGTCTATCCTCTAGCGCAATGCACTGCATCAAGAATAGCTAAACGAAGATACACGAAACTGCCTCCTAAAAATACAGTAGTTTTTGTGCGTCTGGGGTATTATTTAATCTAACATGACAGTTAATGGGTTAACTCAGTATCTCCATGGTCGGGGGATGTGTAGGCGGTACGTAGGTGGAGGATACTCGACTCAATCAAATATATAGCTTTAGTGCGGAATATCTCGCAAAGGAAAATTGCTTTACATCTAAACTCTCTTTTAACAGTCGCCTACAATCTGAAAATGCGCCATGATTAAAATTTGCTACATTTCCTTTTGTACCTTACTGTCTTGTACAGACCTATAGCTTTATTACATGGATAATAGCTTTTTTACAGTTACAGTTAACTGTGTATAAAATGCTAGATAATTAGCGTTTGTTACAGTTAACTGTGTATAAAATGCTAGATAATTAGCGTTTGTTACAGTTAACTGTGTATAAAATGCTAGATAATTAGCGTTTGTTACAGTTTACTGTGTATAAAATGCTAGATAATTAGCGTTTGTTACAGTTAACTGTGTATAAAATGCTAGATAATTAGCGTTTGTTACAGTTAACTGTGTATAAAATGCTAGATAATTAGCGTTTGTTACAGTTAACTGTGTATAAAATACTAGATAAATAGCGTTTGTTACAGTTAACTGTGTATAAAATGCTAGATAATTAGCGTTTGTTACAGTTAACTGTGTATAAAATGCTAGATAATTAGCGTTTGTTACAGTTAACTGTGTATAAAATACTAGATAAATAGCGTTTGTTACAGTTAACTGTGTATAAAATACTAGATGACGACCGCAACTCCGTTGCGGCAGAATTTCAAATACCGTACATTTTTCCGGGATAAAAAGTATCCTATGTCATTTCCCGGGACTCAAAGTATCTCCATACCCATTCAGCGGTTTGGGCGTAAAGAGGTAACAGACATACAGATAGACAGACAGACACACTTCGCATTCTAGTTTGTTCAGGAGTCAGGACAATTCAGGTTTGTCTGATCTCTCGGTCTCTCTCATCAGACGAGTTGGATAGTCACAAAAATGTTTCGTGTAAGTACGCACATACTTGGGTACTGTAGCCACAGCTAAGGCCGCGTTTCACTGACGCAGAGCGGAGCGGAGCTTAGCGGTGCCGAATTGACCAATCACCATGCTCGAAATCTTCGCACCGCTTCGCTGTCATTCCGCTGGAATAGCACGATTGGTCAATTCGGGCACGCTTCAGTGGAAACACACCCTAAAAGCTGTCTTTTATTTTATGTTTTCACCCTGCGATAATCCTATCCTACAAGCAATGGTGAGTCAGAAAACTCCTTTTTTTTTTGTTTATTTGAGTCAACAAACAGTAACCAAATTAAATATCACCAAAAAGAGTTACATACAGATTATTCCTTCAGGCCCCGCGCGAAAACCGGTGATCGCGAGAACAAAAGATTACAATGGGAATTCCTAGAACCTCCGATCGAATATCTTAATAACTATCAAAATGGTGCCAACTACGTTAACTCCTCTCTCTCATCCTACCCTAGTAGTTTTTGTCAAGCAAAACTCAACCCAACTGACAAAACAATATTCAGGGGATTAAATATATTCATCCCACGAAAGTTTACGATGATAAAAACGTTGACACCTACATTTGAACGCCGTGAATTTACGTGACAGAAATCGCCGAACAAAGCAGTTAACCTACCGCGTGACGACGTGACACTAATGTATAAAATTCAGTTACAACTTTCCGCACGTAGATTGAAAGTATGGAGTGGATTGCTCGCAGAATTTTCCGGAAAGTGTAGATATCGGTTTCGGTATTATAGATTTAGGGTTGCCTGGAAGAGATCGCTTATAGCGATTAGGCCGCCCTTGCCCACATTTACGTCTTAGTTTTTAGGGCTCCGTGCCCAAAGGGTAAAAACGGGACCCTATTACTAAGACTTCGTTGTCTGTCCGTCTGTCCGTCTGTCTGTCGCCAGGCTGTAACTCGAGAACAATAATAGCTAGAGAGTTGAAATTTTCACAGAATGTGTATATCTGTTGCCGCTATAACAACAAATACTAAAAATAAAATAAATATTTAAGGGGGGCTCCCATACAATAAACGTGATTTTTTTTGCGTTTTTTGCTCTATATCAATAATGGCTACAGGTTGGTACTTAACTTTTTCACAAAATCCTTAGTTATATATGTACCTACTTTAATAATTAATAATAATATTAAAATAAAATAAGAAATTAAGGGGGGCTCCAATACAAAAAACACAATTTTTGGCCTAATTTTGCTCTATAAAGGCACGGAACCCTTCGTGCGCGAGTCCGACTTGCACTTGGCCGATTATTAAGTAATATATGTGACTGTTTACATACTTATCTACCCATTTTTAATCAAGCAATAAGGCTGCCTTCACACTACTTGCTACTACTACTACACACTTCACGCATCGCAGACGCCGCGCCGCGGCAACGTGGCGTCTGCGCTGCGCAGCCTAAAGTGTTTATCTATCTACCTATCACCTATGTTACTTAAACTAAACTATGTTTTATAATTCGATCAAGGTAAGTTTGAACCACGCGTGAGTACGTTACATAAGAAGTAAAAGACTGAGCTTGGCCCATATGAACATTTGTGAAACGTTTTTGAATAACGCGTTGATATTTCAGCTATTCTAAGAAGTAAACGATTAGGATTTGCTCAATGAAAAAACCAAACAGGAGACAAAATCATATGTGTAAGTTGTCTAGTAACAGCTGCTGAATGTTTACAGGTCATCTTTAATGAACCAGAAATGAGAAAACGAACAGACGGTTTACCTGATGGTAAGCGATAGCAGCACAATGAGCAGTTCTCAAGCATGCCTCACTTACATTGGCAAGCATCCAGTTATTGTACATTCAATGCAAATGCAACAATACAGATGCAACGTTGCATGTGCAATGAAAATGCATGTAGATTTCAATAATTCACGAACGCAAATGGAGCGTGCGATGTAAACAAGCTGCCTGGAAAATATAGATGCGCCTGAGAGTAAGGAAACGTCATTTACCGTAACAGCTCGTTACATTAAGAGGCCGGGTGCCATCGAAATTCTTATACATAAGGATACGTAATACCATAATAATTTTCTCATACGAAAATATTTGACGTGTTTGAGTTATTTTTTATCTTAAAATAGTAATTACCTAGGGTCCTGCACAAAAATTTACAACAAAATATTTAATATATACAGGGTGGTCCGATTAGTGACGTCAACAATTTTTTTTAGATTCCTCGCCCCTGGGGGGTATCCGTAAAAGCTCTATGTATGTTCAGCGATTTTTTTGTGTATTTTTAATGATTTCTGCCAGCGAGAATTTCAAAAATTCATATCTTTTTTCGTAGTAGGTATTAGTCTTTTTTGTGACATCATTTGTTTTGAATGCTGTTTTAATTAAAAAAAAATAACTCAGCTTCCTAAAATTATTTAAAGTTACTCAAAAAAGGCTTGAAAGTTAGAAGTTTAGTTTTTAGTAGGATTTACTCAAACCTTCAACTTCAATTTAAAAATAGAAAAAGGAGGTTCCATAGCTTCTGGCTAAGTTTAAAAACTTCGCATGCTTCTAAACTACAAAAATCGTTAAAAAAATAATACTTTATCGTCCTATTTTTGTTGTAATTGGCCTTCGAAGGCGGAGAGGCTAAAAATTATTGAACCACGATTAGAGCATTAAAAATTATTTTATCTATTTTTGTCATTGTTATGGTAAATTAAACTTAAAAATGTAATTTTAAATTATATTTCATTGAAGTTCCTTAATAAAAGTAAAAATTGTTGACGTCACTAATTAGACCACCCTGTATAATAATATTTTTTAGTGTTTAAATATTTTGTGGTACATTCATTTATATATTATTTTATTATATTTTTTAGTAAACTTTTGTGCAGGAACCTAGATAATTACTATTTTAAGCTGAAAAATAACTCAAACATGTTAAATATATTCGTATGAGAAAATTATTTTGTATGAGAATTTCGATGGCACCCGGCCAGCTAAAGTAAGTACCTATTTCTATGGTCAATTTTGGATTCTCAATTCTCATACATACAATATTTATTTAAAAAAAAACAACTAAACTCAACTGCGATGTATTCAGTAGGTATATTAGATTGAAGCAAATTCGAATCGTTTAGCAGGTTTTATAATATTTATATACTAGAACATAAGGTAAATGACTAGTAGATTGGACAGTACCAGTCATTGGAAAAAGGACAAAAACACAATATTTATAATGTTGCTTTAAAAATTTCCTGTTTTTAAAGTAAAAGAACGCCTGTTTTTAAAGAAAAACAGTCAGTTTTTAAAGCAACATTAATAAATATGGTGTTTTTGTGCTTTTTCCAATGACTAGTACTGTCCAATCTACTAGTCATTTACCCTATAAAAAGAATACTTACAATCATCACACAATCCAACAAACTCTTCAGTAAAATTAAAAAGCTGCATCTAGCATGTGAGTAATATAATAAAAATGTTTTTCGGTACTAAATTTTGTACCTGTTACTCAATATACATACATACATACATACAATCCACGGCTCTACAGACACTGGGAAATGGGGCAAGAGAGCGCTCGCGCTGGAAAAGCCACGTGTGTAATCTCCGAGACCGAGGAATTGAGCACATGCCTACTTGAGACCGCATTACCATAGTATAAATACAGTAGACCACCTTCATTCTGGACAAAGTCAGGCGCACACACACATTTATAAAAGAAAGAACATACGGCGTGAGTCTCAACCTAGGACCACACGATGCGGTACGGCACCGCATTAAAGTACTCGGCAGTCGGCACCGCACTGGGAACTGGGATTGCGGAGTCGCAACGTTGTTACAGCGTCGCTGCGGCATCACAAGCGGTTTGGCTTGGCTTACCTAGAGGCTAGAACTTTTCCCTACGTCAACAAATACAAAAAATATATACTTTTATTTCAAGTTACTCAACTGTATTTTTTTATATTGTGATATTATATACTGTATTAATTATTCTTCACGTAGAACATTGTTTGCTTAGAATCGGTTTTGAGATTAGTTGTAAATTTATTTAAGTTCGGAATTAGCGTTTTTTACAAGCCCCGCGTCATAACAAGTCACGAAAACATGAAAAATAATTGGGATGAATAATAATATGATAAAATCATATAATATAGGCGTTTTTAATTAGCAATATACATTTGGACCGCATCCAAGACCACGTTTTTATCAAATTTTTTCTAATCATCTTAAAGTGGCTTCATAAAACATGTATTTTAAGAAAGTATTCAATATAATATTATTGTTTTTTCCACAAATCTAAAATAAATAATTATTAACTAGCAGTCCTAATTTAAAGTGTCAAATAGCTCATGGCATTTTTAATTTTCTAGTTAATCACAATCTTTTTCTACCCGTATGATGTACTCATCCTCGTACTTCAAGGAATATTCCAGAAAAAGAATTATCGAAATCGGTTTTTCCGTTCTCAATAATTAGAGTTCTCCGATAAGCCCCTACCAAGACATTTAACGATTCATTTTTATATTCAGGAGAGATAGAGAAAGGTTAATAGTCAGAAACTTAGCAGATTGATTTTCTTTGGAAGTAAGTAGGACACGTGATGTTCTTGTTAACTCTTGCATCATTAAAGTTTATAGGAAATTTATAATTTATAAAAATACTAAAAATATTTCCACAGATTACCAAACTGTTAAGCTACGTAAATTTAATTTAAAATTTATGTTACAGGCAGATAAAACCCTACCTGATATGATACGTTTAGCTCGCTTTTAAAAAGCTAATTTGGAGGAGATTTATCTGCTTTGATGTAAAGCCGAGCGTAAAAATTTTCTTTTGCTGTGACATGAAAAGAAGTTAAATGGTAATTTTAATATTTGATTCGTATTCTGAAGATGAATGAAGCTCTATTTCCTAGTTTAAGGCTTTTTGCGAATTTTTTGGGCCAAAGTTTTAAGCTGTGTAGGACGTAGGTATTAGTCAGTTAGCTTTACTATATGGTTATAAATTGTGTAAGTTGTGTGTTAAGGTGACGCCTTGATAATTTGGCTGTAGCGATATCCGGGATAAGACATAGGACACTTGCTATCCCGGAACTTTTCCGGGATAGAAAGTATTCTATGTTCTTTCTGAGTCCGGGACTCAAAATATTTCTGTAAAAAATTTCAGCAAAATCAGTTCAGCGTGAAGAGGTGACAGACGTCTCTCTGTCTAGAGTCTAGATAGACAGACAGTATGGATTTATAAATAATTAAACATGCTTACGCTTGTACTATCAAGAAATTAAAAGCTCGAAATTTCAGTGTTTCTAATTTATAACAATTATAGCATTTTTTTGTTAACATAATATTGTAACAAGCATACAACAAGCAGTAATTGTACTACACAAAATATCTATCAACAAAACTCCTAACAACAATAATTTTACATTCAAGATACACATTGTTAGCGGATTCCAATTTTTGCTGCGTGTTTGATAATTTTGTTTAGTACCCCTATTCTGTAATATAAACAAATAATAATGCAGCTTCAATCCATCCTACCAAAGTATTATAGATTCTTTAATATATAATATAAGACGATCGACAAACGACAGTTTTGACAGATTGGCGTCAATTGACACCTTTAATGTTGGTTCGTTCCGAAATATACGCCAGTTCATTGACGTACCTACTTTGTTTTTTGACTTTGTTGGAATGTCATAATAATACGTCACACTTTTTTTAATACCAAATATTAATAATGAATATACATATAATATGAGAATCAGGGTACAGTTGTGAATAATTTGTAATGGAACGTAGGTATTATGTAAACTTGTCTCGAAACTGGGATCTGTTCAGCAAAATGGAGCTCCTTCATAAGTCCTGACATGGATCTTCGGCGATTCCCATTGTAGTAATTAGCATAAATTCCGAATTAAAATTTTCACGTTATTCAGTTATCCTCCGACCTTAATGCGGACCTTGCGGTCGTTGCGGTCCCTCCGCGTATCATTTATTATTAATTGCTTGGCCCAAGATTTATGTAGAAACTAGGCGATGTCTGTGGCTTTGCTGAAAGAAATGGAAGTAGGATATAATATTACTGCGATGTTTTACACTAGAGGCAGTGCCAGCACAGACAGTTAACAAAAAGTTTTGTTTGACGTGTGAGTTGTGACAATGTTTCTGACAATATTCTGTTGTATGACGTGTCGGATTTTAGTCTGTCGTGTGTTAACGAAACTTAGATCTTATGTCCGACAAAGCAGACCTTAAAATATATTCTATTAATTTTATATACATATTGAATGTATCAGAATCAGAATTGTTTATTTCAGGAAGTTGGTACTGCAACTTCTTGGTGGAAATTCATAATTCATTACAATTTGAAGGTTTTACACGACCGATTTCGATGAAACCGTCCTCAGGTAGTGTTGGGGTCAAGGCTTAGTTAGTAGCGGTTGTTGGCAGCAATTTGGAATTAAGTATAAAAATATAGTGCTATTTAGGGCCACCGCACATTAGAGTTTTTAGACAGACTATCGCATAATAAAAAGTACTAGACGCGCACATATTTTGAAATAAAACGTTTCATAGACAAAGTTGTCTAATGCGTACAAGCACTGCACCACGACAAGTCTGACTAACGACTGTCGGCTTCCCTTTGAAGTGTATGCGAGCGCGCACGTCAACGACAAAACTGTCTAGCGGTGTATGTAGTCTGATGTTTGCGTTGCGTCGTCGTAGACAAAACAGTTTATTCTTGGTATGCGCCTCGGGCTAGACACAACTGTGTATTATAAAACAAAGTCGCTTTTATTTCCCTCATGTCCCTTTGTTCCCTTTAATCTTTAAAACTACGCAACGTATTTTGATGATTCTTTCAGTGTTCGATCGCCCATTTATCGAGGAAGGCTATAGGCTATATTTTATCACGTTAAGACTAATAGGAGCGAAGAAATAGAGGAAATGTGGAAAAAACGGGGAAAATTCTTTGAAAGGGCTAACTTGAACGCGCTAATCTCAGGAACTACTGGTCCGTTTCAAAACATTCTTTCAGTGTTAGATAGCCCATTTATTGAGGCCCATTGATAGCTAAAACTATTAGGATAATGTGAAAAAAACGGGGGAAATTATTTGAAAGGGCTTATCTCGCGAACTACTGGAGCAATTTTATGTTATTTGGAACAAATAAGAAGTAGACCAGAGGCCGTAGACAAAGTCCCTTTCGTTAAAAACGATGACGAAATTCGTTATCAAAATGTATGGGATTTGACATTAGTCTTCGCAAGCGAAATGTCATTTAGCGATGACTTATGTCAAATCGCATACATTTTGATAACGAATTTCGTCATCGTTTTTAACGAAAGATACTTTGTCTAAGGGGGCAGGGGCCGTAGACAAAGTCTCTTTCGTTAAAAACGATGACGAAATTCGTTATCAAAATGTATGGAATTTGACATTAGTCTTCGCAAGCGAAATGTCATTTAGCGATGACTTATGTCAAACCCCATCCATTTTGATAACGAATTTCGTCATCGTTTTTAACGAAATATACTTTGTTTAAGGGGGCAGGAAGGATCATAGGCTATCGATTTTAATATTTTTTTCAGTAGCTATATATTTAATGCGACGCCGAGGCGGGTCGCTAGTTAATCATAAAGCTGACTCGTCTAGATGTGAAACAAGATTGTCTAAAAACTATCGTGTCTCTAGTGTGCGGTGGCCCTTATAATACAGATAAACGCACTTGACATTTCCCTCTGGACCCAACTATGGACCGCAAGCAAGTTTGTTATCTCAGCGAATTTGTGCGGCTTATTAAGTTTCTAAGCGTGACGTTTCTATTAATTTGTGGTTTAGCTGTCAACGTTTCATTGAATTTAAAGTTTCACCCCAAATACAAGGGTACCGACGCTTTATGAAACTATTATCAAAATCGTTAACGCAACATTTATAGATTTCTTTCTATTGATTCGAACATATTATTAGTCTGACTTATCTAAAAAATGATACGTGCCAACCGAAATCTACCTATGCGACTGCAAACGCAGAACTAACGCCATTATAATATCTATTGCAATTTCAAATGTCATTTAAATGTACCGTTCCGATATTTGCCGCGACTAACCGCGACCTATGCCGCGACCGACACAAATTGCCGCTTTATGACATAGGTTTATTTCTAGGTTTCATGTTATGCTCCGTACTCACATACGGTTTTGCTCGACAGTTTTACTCCAAGTCGAGTAATAACCACTGTGTGGACCGCAAAACTGACGGCTCGAAGGCTCTCTTCGAGCCGGGCTCGATAGAATTAAATATGTCAAATATGTAATTTCCTTCGACTTGGAGTAAAACTGTCGAGCAAAACCGTATGTGAGTACGGTTCATTACTCTACGCCACTATTCTCTGTCTGTCTGTCTATAGAGGTCACTGACGCCTTGTCAAAAAATTTTTCATTTTCTATACAAACCGCGATTGACAATGAAATGACAGTTGTTTTTAGTCTTAAATTCAAGTTCAAGTACCGCAAACGATCAAATTTGTTTGACAAACATGTTTGATGTAATTTACGTTTTCATAAAACAGCAGCGCAGACGAACAAACGTGCATCAAACAAGTTTGTCAAACAATTAGCTAGAATCGGTTTGAGATAATGAGATCTTGTTTGACAAATGCAGCAGAACACGTTCAAACACGTTTGGCAAACGCTACGTAAATCCAAATTTCCTTCAAACAGGTCAAACACGTAGTTTGTTTGACAAACGCTTCAAACAAAGCTGTACACAATCAAACTGTTTGACAAACACATAAAATTTGACAAACAATTTGATCGTTTGCGGGGTACTTCAGTGTCTAATGCCCGTTTTCACCAACAACACCTAAATTGTGATTCTTGACGGACAAGTTGACCACAGTTTTTAAATTAACTTTATTAAACAAATTCCAAAAAATAAAAGTTGTATGTATGAAGAGCCATGGTGGCGAAATATCGACAATTCCAGGAGTCAAGCATTCGAAAACGCAGCAGCGCCGAAATTTTTCGCATAGAAAAGTTTATCGGACTCATCGTAAACAAGGCACTCACAAAGTTGTAAATTTGTATCTATCAGAAAAAAATTAGTTTCTTGTACTGGGGACTAGTAGGTATATTAACTTTATGATAGAAATACGATTCTGTCCATTTCTTTTTCCCGACCAACACTGACCACTGACCAGTTTAAGATGACCCGCGACATGCATAGAAATCAACTTCCTCGAGTGTACAATAAATGTTAAATAAATAAATTGTGTAAATTAAGTAAAGTACTGAATAAAACACTTTGGTTTTCAGAGAAACACATGTCGTTTATTTGAAGGTTTAAATACCAACATTTCCAAATTATAAATTAGGGAAAAATATCCCTTATATTATATTTGTTAAATAAAGATTATTTTCCACTACCACCACCGACCATCGACTGTAGGACTTCAGGCGGAATGTTTCCGTCTACGTTTCCGTCGCTCCCTCCTGACCCTCCAGCCGGCCCTCCTGCTTTGCCAAAAAAAATATTATTTAAATTAAAAAAAAAAAGTAAAGTGGTGTTAGTGTATTTGATCAGGTTTACTATAAATTTGACTATGCTCTAACAAAAATCTTCACGAGGGCAAAGACTGAAGCTATTACATAAATACTCGTACTTACACACTTTACATAACTTTATTACTTACAAAATTGAAAAGCCAAACTTTCGTTACAACTTACATAATCCTACTTGTCCTATTTCCTACTTATATTATAAAGGCGAAAGTTTGTATGAATCAATGTATGGATGTTTATTACTCTTTCACGCAAAAACTACTGAATGGATTTTAATGAAACTTTACAATTATATAGCTTATACATCGAAATAATATAAAGACTACAGTTTTAACTGACTTTCAAAATGGGGGACGTGTTATGTTCGTTTTTTTATGTTCAAGGATAATTATTCCGCCGTTTGTGAGCCGATTTTCAAAATTATCCTTTTGGTGTATACACCGCAGGGTATCATCGCAATTTGGTAGGTACTATATTCACAAAAGTGGTGACCATCGTAATCGAGGAAACTCCTCAAAGTTTATATGGAAACATACAGTGGTGACTTCGGTTTCGTGAAAAGTATTCTAAGCATACTACCAAGAAGTAATTAAAAGGTGAGATAGGTGAGGATGAGGTATACATGGTTTGGCAGGTGCTGAGAGAACTCCTGATTCTTTATATAGATACAAGTTTGGGAGTTCCGGCGTTGTTTTAAGAACGGAAAGCATATGCTACTATGCAAATCACATTCATCATAATCACCTCTACCATAATATTATACCATGCATCGTCCCATGATTATGAGCCTATTATGAACATTTTATTGGTAATTTTTTATAGTTTTTTAGATCGAGACTCGAGTTTGCCAAGCGACTTAAAAATCTATACTAATATTATAAACCTGAAGACTTTGTTTGCTTGAACGCGCTAATCTCAGGAACTACTGGTCCGATTATAAAAAAATTCAGAGTTAGATAGTTCATTCATTGAGGAAGTCTATACTTATAGGCTATTAATTATCACGCTAAGACTAATAGGACCGGAGAAACAAGGGAAAATGTGGAAAAAAACGGGGAGAATTATAATAGAAAGGGCTTATCTCATGGCATATAATATTATTATAAGGACATAAGTTATTTTTTTGCGAGAAAATGTACGGTTTCCGTAAATTCCTAATTTAGGTACGCGGGTGAAGCCGCGCGGGACATCTAGGGGGACGTAATAAAGAAGTAAGAAAAATATTTAAAAGATAATAATATTATGTGTGTACAAGGTTAGAAATTCATGAAAAAGCTTTGTTTCCACTTTTTATGGATTTCCATACTAATAATTTTTTATAATATAAATATAAAATTGAATCTGTCTGTTACCTCATAAGAGTCCGTATACGAAATTTGCCGATTTCGCTGAATTAACAGACGTGATTTAACAGTTAAAATACAGTCTTTCTATAAGTTTTAATGCACAACATGTAAGATCATTTCAATTATAATCTAATGTTGGAGCTAGATTGTTTTTTATATATATTTTTAAATAATCCAACTCAAACCCGCGACAGTTTTGCGATTTTTGCTGTAAAAGGTTTAGAATATCACCTGTTTATGGATTGTATTGACGTCTTAACGGTATGAAAAAAATACTATGTACTGTTGAGAAAGTCGTCTATACTTACTTTTTACCACTTTCATATGAAATAGTTGAGTAAAAAATATGTAACTCGGCAAAATTTTAGAGAAAATGGGCAAAGAATTGCTGTTAATTTCGGCAACTTGGAGCTGTAATTCATAAAAAGAAAACGACAGAAATAATCTATAGATAAAATTCTATCCAATTCGAGAAAAAAGAAGAAAAAACAAATTGTGCCAAAAAACACGATTCAAAACAATCTAAATCTCACATTATATTACTCGCCGCAAGGCTCGAGTGGGCAGTTCGCGCTTAAATATATTTTTAAATCTAATAATAATAAGGGGAAAAAACAAAATAATATTTCTGTAGCGAACCTTTGCAATTTCATATTCATCGGCAAAATTTCGTACACGAACTCTTAACGTACTAGTTGAACCGATTTGGCTGAAATTTGGTTTGGAGATACTTTGAGTCCCGGGAAAGGATATAGGATACTTTTGATCCTAGAAAAATGTTCGGTCCACGCGCGACAAACGAACGAACTTTGCGCTTAAATGTGTCCCTGGTTTTGGTTAGCCTGATTTCTCGAGGAAGAGCATTCCAGAGTATAATAGCCTGTACGTTGAAAGACGAGTAGATGATGTCTGATCTATGATAAGGACAAGAAAGGAGTGCATTGTTAGAGGATCGAAGGTATTTGTCATGGGTACTGGAAAGGTATTGGAAAAGGGGGGTTAGGTATTTAGGAGCATTAGGATGATGCAACAGGGAGTAAAGCATACACAAGGCCCTAGTAGAGTAGAGCGGCGCTGTCGTATTGGTAGCCAGTGTAGCTTAGAACGAAAGTAAGAGACATGATCGAATTTGCGTAGTAAATTTCAAGGATTTCCCTTGATTGCTCATAAATCCCATCATCAGCTCACCACTTTCGTAATTGTTGTAAAAAATTAAGATTATATCCTATACAACAACACGAAAATTTCGAAAATCGGTCCACAAACAGTGAAATAATCGTCAAAAACATCTGCTTCGATGCAAAATATTACGAAAAGTACCAATAATTGGGCCATAGTGTGATGACCATGGTATAATTATAGTTGTGATGATGATGATTAATCAAATTGATGTGTTGGCTTATGCTTTCAGTTGTTTAAACAACGCCAAAATCCCCGAACCTGTACCTATAAGCATTCAAAAGTTCTGTTCGGTATCTTCGAATCCAGGCTATAACCTGGTGCAAAGTCTTACTTTTTGGTAGCATTTACCTTGAATGCTTCAGAAAAAATCAAAATCACTATATATTTCCATATAAATTTCAAGGAGTCCCCTCGATTCCCCAAGGATCCCATCATCAAATCACCACTTTTGTGAATATAGTACCAAGTTCGAGTCAAACCCTATACAACACAAAAAGAATTTTGAAAATCAGATTACAAACGGCTGAGTAATCGAGGAACATACAAAAAAAAAATACAGCCAAAGGTCCTACCTACTTACCTCCTCCTTTTTGGAAGTCGGTCAAAAAACCGGCTAGTTGACGCCATATTGTAAAAAAAACGCACCTAGCGCCGCAATGGTGAGGGCTGAACTAATTTAATCAAACGGCTGATTTTGAATCAGCTGTAGTGTTGAACGTTTTGATCGACGCAAATATTCAATTAAAAACTAGACATGTGATTGAATGGTCTTGTTCAATAAAAATGGCTAGCTGTTTGATTAAACGGCTATTTCAACTAGTTGGCTCAGACATAATATTTAACATGATAAAAAAGCAAAGCAAAACAGGAAATATTAATTAATAGGGAAATATTTTTTCGTACTAGGAGTCGCATCACAAGAATGATTGAAAAACACTGTTAAATAGATCCCTCAATTTGTTTCGGGACGATCTTTATTCTACACCTGATGAGCAGACCCAGGAGCGTAACGTGCCTTGGCGGCGCCCCGTATAAAAAAATTCGGAGGCCCTTACGAAAGTAAAACTTCTCACAAAAGAAAAAAATCGCAATGGGTGTTGCCAATTTTTGAACTCATGCTTTACAGGGGTAATAAAGGAATAGCTTTTTTATATTCTGTGACATTTGTGAATTCAAAAAATTAATATTAGGAAAGTTTTTATTAATTTTTGCGTATGGGGCCTAACGAAGACGGATCGTACCTGTGACCGATGTTCCAGTTCCATGTTTTGGTTTGTCTTGTATAAGTAACTACGTGTTGCTGGATTTCAAGGTAAATGTTTCCCGTCTAAATAATCTGATATATTTAAACTAGCTGTTCCGCGCGGCTTCGCCCGCGTAATTTAGGAATTTCACGCAACCGTACAATTTTCCGCAAAAATAGCCTATGTCCAGGTAGTTCACGTAGTCTATTCTTCAAGTTTGCCAAATAACTTAGAAATTGCTCCAGTAGTTAAGATAATAAGCAATCTTCTTTATATATAATTATCTTATATATAAAAATGGATTTGCAAATGTGTTAGTCGCGCTAAAACTCGAAAACGGCTGAACGGATTGTGCTGATTTTAGTCTTAAAATATTCGTAGAAGTCCAGGGAAGGTTTTAAAGTGACACGAAGTTCACCGGGACAGCTAGTCTTATATATAAAATTGATTTTCTAATGTGTTAGTCGCGCTAAAACTCGAAAACGGCTGAACGGATTGTGCTGATTTTAGTCTTAAAATATTCGTAGAAGTCCAGGGAAGGTTTTAAAGTGACACGAAGTTCACCGGGACAGCTAGTTATATATAAAAATGGATTTTCAAAAGTGTTAGTCGCGCTAAAACTCCAAAATGGCTGAACGGATTGGGCTGATTTTAGTCTTAAAATGTTCAGTTTCATATAATTTTCCCCGTTTTCAACTATTTCTTCGCTCCTCTTATTCTCAGCTTAATAAAATATAGCCTATAGTCTTCCTTTATAAATAAGCTATCTAAGACTGAAAGAATTTTTCAAATCGGACCAGTAGTTCCTGAGATTAGCGCGTTCAAATAACCCCTTTCATATAATTTCCCCCTTTTTTCACATTTTCCTCTATTTATTCGCTCCTATTATTTGTAGCGTAATAAAATATAGCCTATAGCCTTTTCTGATAAATGAATTATCTAAAACTGAAAGAATTTTTCAAATCGGGCCAGTGGTTCCTGAGATTAGCGTGTTCAAATAAGCCCTTTCATATAATTTCCCCCGTTTTTTCCACATTTTCCTCAATTTCTTCGCTTCTATTATAAGCGAAGTAATTAAATATAGCCTGTAGTGGCTGACGAAATTAAAACTAAAAATCTATTTTATTTATTCACACATATTCACACATTCACGCGCACTCATACATACAACCACTCTCACATACCAATTAAATAATAACTAAATAATACAAATAAAATATATTTACAACTATTTACAACATATAACTAAGTAATAATTAAAATCTGTAATTAAATAATACTTAGATTTAAATATCGTGTCGTAAGATCCCGCGGCTCTTGCGCAGCGATAACAATCTGTACAATAGGCATCGATGTGCAAAAAAGCCCGCCGCCGCTCGACTCGTACGGGTTCGCCCTGCAGTCCGAGAGCTTTCAGTTAGCGTCTAACCGTGCTATACGTAGCCGTGTCGAAAGTTGATTACTAATAATTGTATTTCCATATACGTAGTGCGTGGTGATGTACTTGTTATTGTTAATATCGACGTAAGAGTGAAGACGTTATTGTAACTGTGACTGTGAATCGAAGAATAAAGTGGATTACTGAAATCACGTTACTTATTGAAATAACCTAACTCTTCATCTTATTATCTTCGCCGATTGTTCATGTCGTCGTCATCGCCACCACCGCAACCCAACAAGCCTATAGCCTTCCTCAATAAATGGGCTATCTATCACTGAAATAATTTTTCAAATCGGACCAGTAATTCCTGAGATTAGCGCGTTCAAATAAGCCCTTTCAAATAATTTTCTCCCGTTTTTCCCACATTTTCATCTATTTCTTCGCTTTTATTAGTTTAAGGGCCTGTTTCACCGCTTCCTGATAAGGCTATCCACCACATAATTTGACAGATGGAGTACGGAAAATCTGTCAAATAACCCTATCGGGCACCCTATCAGGAAGCGGTGAAACAGGCCATTAGAGTGATAAAATATAGCCTATAGCCTTCCTCAATAAATGGGCTATCTATCACTGAAATAATTTTTCCAATCGGACCAGTAATTCCTGAGATTCGCGCGTTCAAATAAGCCCTTTCAAATAATTTTCTCCCGTTTTTCCCACATTTTCATCTATTTCTTCGCTTTTATTAGTTTTAGAGTGATAAAATATAGCCTGTAGCCTTCCTCGATAAATGGGCTATCTAACACTGAAAGAATTTTTCAAATCGGACCAGTAGTTCCTGAGATTAGCGCGTTCAAACAAACAAACTAACAAACTCTTCCGCTTTATCTAATACTAGCTGTTGCCCGCGACTTCGTCAATATTGGGAACGACCGTTAGTCACTAATTCAATAAAATAATACGGGCGATATACTAATTTATGTAATATGGCAAGAAAACATTTGCCGGGACAGCTATTACTCGTAATATTATAAAGTAATAGACGAGCAATTCTTGTATATATTTGGAATCTCGGAATCGGCTCCAACGATTTTCATGAAATTTAGTATATGGAGGGTTTCGGGGGCGATAAATCGATCTAGCTAGGAATCATTTTTAGAAAATGTAATTTTATTTGTGTTTTATCGAATACCGAGCAAAGCTAGGTCAAATAGTTAGTTAACACGGGTCAAAATTAGGTTAGTAATTTTAGAACCTATTAAAAGCTAAAACAATAATAAAATACTTTCTGTAAGTGACCTACCTACCTACTTTAATATACAGCTGTACTTTTGATAATAAATTTAAAATATTCACGCAGAGTTCAGTCACAAGTTCAGTGCTTATTTTTAAAATATCTAAATTCTGTATTGTAAAAAACTATATTGTATCATTACGGTATTTTAACATAAATAATGTCTATTTAGTTAAGCCCTATATAGTTAATCTAAAACTATCTGAAGGTTGCTCTATTTTACTACATGATATAACATTAGTAAAGCTTTTAAAGCTCTATTTTATTGCGTACAAGCATAATAAGCTGTAAATGTAATGACACTGTCCCAGGAGGAGCGTTTCTGTTCTGCACATAAGACAGTAAAAGATGGTGGAAAATAAAATATACAACATGACTGGTGACTGGTGAGACATGTTCAATACTTAAGGAGAGTGCTCTGTACTCAATTCTCATTATAATCTTTGCATAGAATAAAATCGTAGAGGTAAAATTATTTTTGTACATTAAATAAAAACTCAAACAAGTTGACGGCATTTAAGAAGAGTAACAGAACACATCTTAACTGTTTCTGAAATTTTTGTTTCTCTGTCTGTTTGTCTGTTTGAATAGGCTAATCTCCAAGGGCATCGCCAGCTGATGGCGCAGGGGGGAGGGGGGGGCAAGTTGACTTTACCTACTACAATTCATACTTTTCTCATTCTCTATTAATTAAAGTGGAATTGGTGAATTCATTCGAGTTTCGACGTACGGAAATGATTGTTCAAGGCTTGAACTTCAAGCAAATCAACTCAAAGACTTAGGACTTTGGTTGCATTATATTTGGCAACTTTTTTAGAATCTCTAGGGCCAGCTTCCCTGCCCCCCCTTGGCGACGCTGGACTAATGATACCCAACTGTTTTTTTGTGCCTAATCAGCGCCCCCATAGCGGGGGAAGAGAACTAAATCTGACGTAACTTGCAAATGGCCGCTTAATCGCTATTGGTTGTAGAAACTAGTTTTGTTCCAAGTACTCCCACTACTGCTATCAGCGCCAATATGACGACTTTCAAACGTCATTTTTACGTCAGATTTAGTTCTCTTCCCCCGCATTGGGGGCGCTGATTCCGCTTCAAATAGGCACAAAAAACAGCTGTCATTTCAAAGAGTATCATAAGTCCAGCGTACTTGTATTTATAATAGAGGTCAGTGATTTTAGTAAAAGGAATTGTTAATTATACAACTATAAGAAAATACAACATCTATAAATAATTAATATATAAACACTATTTATATGTAAAAAATTAAATATAAATCGGAGGCTGCGGGCAAAGTACCAATTAGGCTGGCGGCATTACCTCGCTGAATGGCCAAACTAATACGTTGGCCGAGGTAAGCGCCAGCCCTGGGGTCATTTGATTTGGCGACCAGTCTTTTGGACACATCTTTATAGAGGGCTTTTGCGTCAGGCCCCCACGGACCCAAGGTTTCAACAGCAAAAGGCAGAAATATGAAGTCTTCGCCCAGACACTCATATTTCCGCCTCTTGCTGGTCTCCGCGTGAGCGGCGGCCGCTCCCGCCTTTTTCGAGGTGGCCGTCAAGTGCGACGCCGCCAGCGTGTCCACGCAGGTGGCGTCCCAAACCAAAGGCCTGCCCCGGCTCCATGGAATGAGCGTCATTCCATCAGGTCTCCTGCCATCGTCACGTTGTTAATTATTGAACAATAAACTTCAAATGTCGTTTTTTTGCAAGCTATGTAGCAAAGGCACGGCCGTACCATACTTTTCTCGAAGCGGTTCGCGGCTATTTCACACCCCCTTTATCTTCGATGTTAACAAAGCTAGGGATTTAGAATTTCGGTTACTAGGTATAAGTATTAAAAGTAGCTTAACCTCTAAATAGCATGAAATTTCGATAAATAGTTAAATAGTTACGGATGGTCAAAGTTACTACATTTTGTCACTCACTGACTGATAGATCATCAAAATTCTAAGGTACTTCTAGCAGTCTTAGAACCTTGAAATTTGGTACTCGGATAGGTCTTTATTTACAATGAAAGGAAAAATTATGAAACCGGCCAAGTGCGAGTCGGACTGGCGTACATAGGGTTCCGTACCGTAAATTTGTATGGGAGCCCCCCTTAAATAATAAGTTTATTTAATTTTTATTATAAATTATTAAAGTTAAAATACAATTAATTATTTTCTGAAGTTCTCAAAAACCTTACTGTTACCATTATGGATATAGAACAAAAAAAGGAAAAAAGTCGTGTTTGTTGTATGAGGTCCCCCATTAATAATTTATTTTATTTGGACTATTAGCTTTTGTAATAAAGACATACATCAGAAATACATGATTTGTGAAAATCGCAATTATCTAGCTATTGCGGTTTTCGAGATCCAGCCTGGTGACATAAGGTCGATGGACGACGGACAGAGTGCGAAGATTATAAAAATAGCGTCCCGTTTTAATAATAATATTATAATACTTTATTAAATAAAGGAAAATATTTTTATGTTTGCAATTTTGCAAGAACAGTATGAGTTTCGACTGCATATTCGTTTTACGTACAAAAGGCTTCAATTAGTTAGTTATGTACTTAATGAAATGGTAGTAATTTAATAAAAAAAAAAGTATTTACAACGTTTACAATGACACAATAATTAAATTCGATTTAAATATAAATGTACTGTACCCACTGCGATATACACTCCTTAGTCGCTCGATATATTATGGGAGTTTTAAGTTATCACATGAAATAAGGGGTGCTCCTTTCCTGTGAGGAACGTCGAGAGTCGATACGCTTACATCAGTGCTTATTCAAGGGTAATGCTAAAAATTACCACCTTCAAGTATTAAAGCTAAGAGTCAATTATAAGTATATGAAAATAATATTCGACTCAGAACTCAGAAGTTTTACGTTACTTTGTCCACCTATTGAACCTATTGAAGTCTCAAAGAAAAAAAAAAAGGAGATGGAGAATGGGTACTAAGCTAAGTACAGAAAAGTTATAACGAGAAATGAAAAGAAAAGAAAAAAAAACTTAAAAAAAGAAATGAAATCCCACCAAAACATGAAAAGGAGCCAAGCAAAATACTGCACAGCTATTCAATACTTCTGTCCTAAAAAGTTTTCAGATCACATTCAAGCCAAGCCTTTAAAATTATTATTGTGGCTTGGCAATGAGCACTAGATAAATAATCAGCGACTAATTGGATTAACTGGGTACCATCGGCCTCATGCGTCGTTACATACTATTATTATTTTTAACAAAAAATTAAAACCGACTTCCAAGGTAAAAACAATAATAACATAGGAACTAAAAAGTATTAAATAATTTTTACTATCTAATAGTGCCTTTTTCCGAATTCGGCTAAACCTCAACTATTTCTGTACTCAATCTTCATTATTTTGAAGTCGATGCCAGTTCCAAAAGTTTCAAATATTCTGTCAGAGGACTGAAGATTCAGCTATCTGGTACCGACTTCAAAATAATGAAGATTGAGTACAGAAATAGTTGAGGTTTAGCCGAATTCGGAAAAAGGCACTATTAGATAGTAAAAATTATTTAATACTTTTTAGTTCATATGTTATTATTGTTTTTACCTTGGAAGTCGGTTTTAATTTTTTGTTAAAAATAATAATAATTTCACTCTTTTTAGTTACACTAGTAGATAAATCTTCGCGTATATTTTACGTATCATACAATTTGTTAAGAGTCACAACTCACACTCACAAAATAATATAATATTATCAGTGAAGTGAACATATTGTGCTAAGTAATTTAACAATTTTAATACTTCAAGCCCAAAGCGGTCACCGGCGATTGCGATAACAATAGAAAGGCTATTGTGTCTCGTTTTTCCACGATCGAAGGATCTATCAGATAAAAAATTGTACAAACTTGCATAGGATGTAGCGTAGCATAATATTTAATATTATCATAATTATTGACAGCTGTTCTTGTTATCAAGAATTCAAATCGATAGGTACTTAGTGCACCATCTATCGATTAATAAGTATAACTAATTAAAAAGACACTAATGACTTTGTTTTGTTTAAATGCTCTTTTTAAAATAACTTTATTTTAATTCTATTTGTCTATTAAAATTTTATAAAGTAGTAAAGTATTCGATCTGTATATAAAGTAGTTAGTAAAGTATTCGATATTCTGTCTTCTGCCGCCACCGCCGTGTATTAAAAACAAACAGGTTTTGTTAATTGTTATACAGTACATAATTATTATTATTAGTATATCCATACCTATGCCTTGTACTATTATCTATTCTGTGCCATGAGACATTGATGGCCTTAACACGACGTGGTAATGATGATGATGACGATGATGATGATGATGATGAATATGAATTGAATAGTAGTTTATGCTTTCTGTTCTTAAAACAACGCCGAAACTCCCAAACGTGTATCTATAAGGAATCAGGAGTTCTCTCAGCATCATCGAAACCATGGTATACCTTGACCCAATATTTGACTTTTTGGTAGCGTATTCTTAGTACACTTCACATAAAACCAAAATCACCATATGTTTCCATATAAATTTCGAGGAGTTCCCTCGATTACTCATGGATCCCATCATCAGGTCACCACCTTTGTGAAAATGGGACCAAATTGGAGTGAAACCTAATACAACAAAACAAAAATTTCGAAAATCGGTTCACAAACGGCGGAGTAATCGTTGAACATACAAAAAAAAAAAAAAAAAAATCCACAGTCGAACATATAACCTCCTCGTTTTTTGGAAGTCGGTTAAAAACACTTTACGCTTGCTGTCTGTGTAAGTGTGAACTTCTCCAAAGCAGTTTTATGTTTGTTTCTTATGTGCTCATTGCCAAGCCACTATAATAATTATAAAAAAACGAAATATATTGATACATTTGCTGAATGTTTATTTAAATTACAAAATAAGTTAAAGGCTTGGCTTGAATGTAATCTGAAAACTTTTTAGGACAGAAGTATTGAATAGCTGTGCAGTATTTTGTTTGGCCCTTTTACATTTCATGTTTTGGTGGGATTTGTGTTTACTATAATATCTATAGACGCCTCACACCACGTCAGTCTGGCCCCGTGCTAAGTACCTGAAGGACTTGTGTTACAGGTACCAGACTACGGAAATATATTTAATGCTTTTATACTATACATATATTTAAGGTTTTTATTATATCATACACATATTTAATACACATCCATGACCCAGGAACATTGAAAAACTTTTTGTTCCGTCGGCGGGATTCGAACCCGCGACCCCCGGCTTGAGTTGCCACACACTCTAACCATTGAGCTACGGAGGTTACTAGATAAATAATATTGTGTAAATTAAGTAAATTACTGAATAAAAACTTTGGTTACCAGAGAAACACATGTCGTTTATTTGAAGGTTAATAATACCAACATTTCCAAATTATAAATAAGGGGAAAAATATCCCTTATATTATATAATTCTTAAATAAAGATTATTTTCCTTTACCACCACCGACCATCGACTGTAGGACTTCAGGCGGAATATTTCCGTCTACGCTTCCGTCGCCCGCTCCTGACCCTCCAGCCTGCCCTCCTGCGTTGCCTAAAAAAATTACTTAAATTAAAATAAATAATCGGCCAAGTGCGAGTCGGACTCGCGCACGAAGCGTTCCGTACCATTATAGAGCAAAAATAGGCCAAAAATTGTGTTTTTTGTATTAACTTTTATTACAAATTATTAAAGTACACATATAATTAAGGCCTTTGTGAAAATTTTAAGTGCCTACCTGTTGTCATCATTGACATCGAGCACAAAATGTTTGAAAAATCACGTTTCTTGTATGGGAGCCCCCCTTAAATATTTAATTTATTTTGTTTTTAGTACTTGTTGTTATAGCGGCAACAGAAATACATAATCTGTAAAAATTTCAATTTTCTAGCTATTACCGTTCTTGAATTACAGCCTGGAGACAGACGGACAGACGGACAGACATCGAAGTCTCAGTAATAGGGTCCCGTTTTTACCCTTTGGGTACGGAACCCTAAAAAGTAATGTAGTGTTATGTCGCAGGGAAAAGAGGATATCAGGGATTTCACGATATCCCTAGGGATATCACGAACTCCCGGAAGATGCCGAATATTCTTGTTTGTTACGTCTTCTTACTAAAAATATCTAGTGATATGTCATTTCACTAAACCAAATCTAGTGAAATGTCAGAAACGCGGATACTGCCGAATAAAAATCAAGCTACTCATTTCTCTCGCTTGCTCTAGTTCCCACACGTGACACGGGCACTAGTGGGAGTGAAACAAATGCGTCGCTCGAGCTGGCGCGGCTCGTCTAGCCTGGAGACAGGCAGACAGACTGGTTACAGTCGGGGAAATGAGTTGTTTAGCAGAAATGTACAGTCGGGGAAAATTGTGCTAAGCAGAAATGTACAGTCGGGGAAATGAGTTGTTTAGCAGAAATGTACAGTTGGGGAAATGAGTTGCTTAACAGAAATGTACAGTCGGGGAAATGAGTTTTGACGTGACAACGTCTTATAATTCGATTGAGCCGGATGCACGCACGAAAAAACATGACTCATGCGGCGTTACCTCGCTCTGAGGCGTTCCATTTAAGGCTTGAAGTGCAAGCGAGAGCGGGGAACGAGCGAAAAAGAGGCACGTTGTCACGTTCAACTATCGTCAGTAAACTGACTTTACAGACAACCGTTTTTTAGATCGAGAATCGAGTTTGCCAAGCGATTTAAAAAAAATCTATACTAATATTATAAACCTGAAGATTTTGTTTGCTTGAACGCGCTAATTTCAGGAACCACTATTCCGATTTAAAAAAAACAGAGTTAGATAATTGATTTATTGAGGAAGGCTATACAGGCTATATTATATTATCACGATAAGACTAATAGGGCTGAAGAAACAGGGGAAAATGTGGAAAAAACGAGGAAAATTATTAGAAAGGGTTTATCTCACGAACTACTGAAGCAATTTTTATGTTATTTAGCACATAATATTATAAAGTGTAGACCACGTGAAAGGATATACTACTACTGGGTTAGCAATAATTCATGAAAAGCTTTGCACTTTTTAAATCCAAACTAATAAATTTTTATAATATAAATATAAAAGTGTGTCTGTCTGTCTGTTACCTCTTAACGCAGTTGAACCGATTTTGCTAAAATTTGGTTTAGAGATACTTTGAGTCCCGGGAAAGGACATAGGGCATAGGATCCTGGAGAAATGTTCGGTCCCCGAGCGATAAACGAATTTTGGCGCAACGAAGTTGCGGACGACATCTAGTATGAAATATTTTACATAGTCGGGTTATAGTTTTTAAACTTAATACTTGTTATATGAGTTATTAAAATAATACATAATATAATCCTTACCTGCGGGCGGTACTTGCTTGCCGGGGTCAGTGGCATCAGCATTACCTGCAATAATAATAATAGCTTATCATCCATATATTCATTGATATTTTAGACTCATTTATTCCTTAATAATTACAATATAATATTATAACAATGATTTGTTTTAGATATTCTTATTATTTATTAACATTTTAAATATTAGTCCCGGGAAAGGATTTAGAATACTTTTCTTCCGGAAAAATGTACGGTTCTCGCAGGGTATACGAATTTCGGTGTAACGAAGTTTCGGGGGTCATCTAGTTTTATAATTATAACGTTAATTTTATTCAAATTGCATCTGTTATAGGCCACGTAAAACTTTGAGATCGCTCGCCAAAATGACGTCTACGATCACATATCTACCAATAGCGTTCTCGTCAGTGAAGCGAGGAGCACGCTATTGGTCTAATCGCTACATATTATAAAACAAAATCGCTTTAATTATCCCTCATGTCTCTTTGGTATCTTTAATCTTTAAAACTACGCAACGGATTTTGATGCGGTAGATAGAGTGATCCAAGAGGATGGTTTATAAGACGTATAATAACTTTCATTAAATAATGAAGAAATACTGTTATTGTTGGGGTTTCTAATGTGATGTCGTAAATAATTACATTAAAATAATGTACCAATTATTGCACACATTGAAAAGGTCTACAGAAAACTCCACAATTATATTATAATATATTATGTCTATCTCTTATGGATATCCCACAATAACATTTTTTGTCATTTACTTTTTACGACAAATAATTTCTAATTTCCGAAGCAATTTTAATAAATACAGCATTAATCCTCATCCAATTATATATCTACCTTAAATACATTGTTGATTTCATATAGATCTATATGGCCTGTACAGGGCCATATAGATCTATATGAAATACATATGATTTAAATGAATATTTTCGAAGATAATATTAAAGATTAAAAAATTGCGATACGTAGCTTTTGCGGCGGTACCGACCAATGTGGGCCATGTGTAGTATAATAATGAATATAAATCAAAACTGCTGAATCGATTTTAATAATTTATCAGTGGCTATATATTTTAATCCCGTACAAAGCCGGGGCGGGGCGCTAGTGTATTACAAATGAACTCTGCGCCTTTCCCTTTAACTTCCGCCGAGCGATCTTAAGTTTTTGCGTAACCTATAAAAATATAACAATCACGCTGTACAGCTAAACTTGGTACTCGTACTAATAATATAATATACTCTGTGGCTAAGCATTGAAATGTCTTGGGCTTTGGTTTTTGACCAAAATTCAATTTTTAATAACTAGGAGTTAAACATAATTATAATATACTAAGATTAACTAACATACATCAATTCCAATAACATAAAACGTACAGACATTTACTTACTTGATGCGATGAAACCCAGTATAGCAACAACTAGCAATACACTCTTTAGTACTCGTACCATCTTGGCAATATTGTATTTAATATTATTTTACGCTTTATTTTTTTCTTTATATACATTGTACAGCCTTCATTTCATTTAGCGTAGCAAAATTGATATTATTGAAAAAAAATTGATATTTTCGATTTACTATATTGTGAAATTTGTTATAGTTTTAGGGCAGTAGCACACACTACTTTTAATTTTATACAACGGTGGAACATACGTTAATCGAGATACAAAAGCGAGATACGGATTATTTTACCGACTTACAAAAAGTATGAACTTTAATGTTTGACATAATTGCCTTTTCCTCTTAACCAATTCCATGACCAAATAAAGTCTGTAATCAGCACTTATAGCCCTACACAATTTAAACGCCCACTGCTCGCCAAAACAAGTACGTTACTTTACTACACCTTTACCTACTTTACAGACACCTTTACCTTGATCACAGTCATTTGAGTTTTCCGTCTTGCGATAATCAGTATCATGATCGACCAATTTTTTTAAAAAGATAATCCTGCGTATTTATTTAATAGGTACAAGAATAGTCAGTTTTAGTCAATATTATTAAAATAAGTGAAAAGGAAGAACTTAATATTATAATATTACTAACGACCCGCCCCGGCTTCGCACAGGTATAAAATATATTATATATAGCCTATGTCACTCACTGAAAAAATGATTGAAATCGATCCGGTAGTTTTGATTTATATTCATTACTGCCCGTGGCCAACCCGTGGCCCGCATTGGCCGGTACCGCCTCAAAAGCTACGTCCCGCAATTTTTAAATCTGTAATTTATCTTTGAAAATATTCATTTAAATCATAAATGCTGTAAAATACCGTATAAATCTAAATTGAATAGACAGTGTATTTTAAGTATTTACTTAATTGAATAAGGATTAATGCTGTGTTGGTTAAAGTAAATGACAATATTATTAAAACTGATTTTTTACCTAGTTTAAGTATACTGTGAGAGCACCTTTACTTTATGATCGATTTACTTCAGTCGAACACCGAATCTGTAATCATAAAATCGTAGGAAAGTCAATTCTGTACATTGAATATTTTTGTACAATAAATAATCAGAAATTTCATACAGATTCGGTGTTCGACTGAAGTAAATCGATCATAAAATAAAGGTGCTCTCACAGTATACTTAAACTAGGTAAAAAACCAGTTTTAATAATATTGTCATTTACTTTAACCAACACAGCATTAATCCTTATTCAATTAAGTAAATAGATTTATACGGTATTTTACAGCATTTATGATTTAAATGAATATTTTCAAAGATAAATTACAGATTTAAAAATTGCGGGACGTAGCTTTTGAGGCGGTACCGGCCAATGCGGGCTACGGGTTGGCCACGGGCAGTAATGAATATAAATCAAAACTACCGGATCGATTTCAATCATTTTTTCAGTGAGTGACATAGGCTATATATAATATATTTTATACCTGTGCGAAGCCGGGGCGGGTCGCTAGTAATATTATAATATTAAGTTCTTCCTTTTCACTTATTTTAATAATATTGACTAAAACTGACTATTCTTGTACCTATTATTGTATACTACAAGTATCTTATTATATATTCTTTACCTATTTATTATTGCGTATATATTCTTGTACCTATTAAATAAATACGCAGGATTATCTTTTTTAAAAAAATGGTCGATCATGATACTGATTATCGCAAGACGGAAAACTCAAATGACTGTGATCAAGGTAAAGGTGTCTGTAAAGTAGGTAAAGGTGTAGTAAAGTAACGTACTTGGTTTGGCGAGCAGTGGGCGTTTAAATTGTATAGGGCTATAAGTGCTGATTACAGACTTTATTTGGTCATGGAATTGGTTAAGAGGAAAAGGCAATTATGTCAAACATAAAAGTTCATACTTTTTGTAAGTCGGTAAAATAATCCGTATCTCGCTTTTGTATCTCGATTAACGTATGTTCCACCGTTGTATAAAATTAAAAGTAGTGTGTGCTACTGCCCTAAATCTATAACAAATTTCACCATGGTAAAATCGAAAATATCGAAAAAAAAATCAATTATGTCAATTTTGCTATGGTAAATGTAATGGAGGTTGTGTACTATATATAAAGAAAAAAATAAAGCGTAAAATAATATTAAATACAATATTGCCAAGATGGTACGAGTACTAAAGAGTGTATTGCTAGTTGTTGCTATACTGGGTTACATCGCATCAAGTAAGTAAATGTCTGTACGTTTTATGTTATTGGAATTGATGTATGTTAGTTAATCTAAGTATATTATAATTATGTTTAACTCCTAGTTATTAAAAATTGAATTTTGGTCAAAAACCAAAGCCCAAGACGTTTCAATGCTTAGCCACAGAGTATATTATATTATTAGTACGAGTACCAAGTTTAGCTGTACAGCGTGATTGTTATATTTTTATAGGTTACGCAAAAACTTAAGATCGCTCGTCGGAAGTTAAAGGGAAAGGCGCAGAGTTCATTTGTAATACACTAGCGCCCCGCCCCGGCTTCGCACGGGACTAAAATATATAGCCACTGATAAATTATTAAAATCGATTCAGCAGTTTTGATTTATATTCATTATTATACTACACATGGCCCGCATTGGTCGGTACCGCCGCAAAAGCTACGTATCGCAATTTTTTAATCTTTAATATTATCTTCGAAAATATTCATTTAAATCATATGCATTTCATATAGATCTATATGGCCCTGTACAGGCCATATAGATCTATATGAAATCAACAATGTATTTAAGGTAGATATATAATTGGATGAGGATTAATGCTGTATTTATTAAAATTGCTTCGGAAATTAGAAATTATTTGTCGTAAAAAGTAAATGACAAAAAATGTTATTGTGGGATATCCATAAGAGATAGACATAATATATTATAATATAATTGTGGAGTTTTCTGTAGACCTTTTCAATGTGTGCAATAATTGGTACATTATTTTAATGTAATTATTTACGACATCACATTAGAAACCCCAACAATAACAGTATTTCTTCATTATTTAATGAAAGTTATTATACGTCTTATAAACCATCCTCTTGGATCACTCTATCTACCGCATCAAAATCCGTTGCGTAGTTTTAAAGATTAAAGAGACCAAAGAGACATGAGGGATAATTAAAGCGATTTTGTTTTATAATATGTAGCGATTAGACCAATAGCGTGCTCCTCGCTTCACTGACGAGAACGCTATTGGTAGATATGGGATCGTAGACGTCATTTTGGCGAGCGATCTCAAAGTTTTACGTGGCCTATAACAGATGCAATTTGAATAAAATTAACGTTATAATTATAAAACTAGATGACCCCCGAAACTTCGTTACACCGAAATTCGTATACCCTGCGAGAACCGTACATTTTTCCGGAAGAAAAGTATTCTAAATCCTTTCCCGGGACTAATATTTAAAATGTTAATAAATAATAAGAATATCTAAAACAAATCATTGTTATAATATTATATTGTAATTATTAAGGAATAAATGAGTCTAAAATATCAATAAATATATGGATGATAAGCTATTATTATTATTGCAGGTAATGCTGATGCCACTGACCCCGGCAAGCAAGTACCGCCCGCAGGTAAGGATTATATTATGTATTATTTTAATAACTCATATAACAAGTATTAAGTTTAAAAACCCGACTATGTAAAATATTTCATACTAGATGTCGTCCGCAACTTCGTTGCGCCAAAATTCGTTTATCTATCGGGGACCGAACATTTCTCCAGGATGCCCTTTCCCGGGACTCAAAATATCTCTAAACCAAATTTTAGCAAAATCGGTTCAACTGCGTTAAGAGGTAACAGACAGACAGACACACTTTTATATTTATATTATAAAAATTTATTAGTTTGGATTTAAAAAGTGCACACAAAGCTTTTCATGAATTATTGCTTACCCAGTAGTAGTATATCCTTTCACGTGGTCTACCCTTTATAATATTATGTGCTAAATAACATAAAAATTGCTTCAGTAGTTCATGAGATAAACCCTTTCTAATAATTTTCCCCGTATTTTCCACTTTTTTCCCTGTTTCTTCAGCCCTATTAGTCTTATCGTGATAATATTATATAGCCTGTATAGCCTTCCTCAATAAATCAATTATCTAACTCTGTTTTTTTTAAATCGGAATAGTGGTTCCTGAGATTAGCGCGTTCAAGCAAACAAAATCTTCAGGTTTATAATATTAGTATAGATTTTTTTAAATCGCTTGGCAAACTCGATTCTCGATCTAAAAAACGGTTGTCTGTAAAGTCAGTTTACTGACGATAGTTGAACGTGACAACGTGCCTCTTTTTCGCTCGTTCTGCGCTCTTGCTTGCACTTCAAGCCTTAAATGGAACGCCTCAGAGCGAGGTAACGCCGCATGAGTCATGTTTTTTCGTGCGTGCAGCCGGCTCAATCGAATTATAAGACGTTGTCACGTCAAAACTCATTTCCCCGACTGTACATTTCTGCTAAGCAACTCATTTCCCCGACTGTACATTTCTGCTAAACAACTCATTTCCCCGACTGTAACCAGTCTGTCTGCCTGTCTCCAGGCTAGACGAGCCGCGCAAGCTCGAGCGACGCATTTGTTTCACTCCCACTAGTGCCAGTGTCACGTGTGGGAACTAGAGCAAGCGAGAGAAATGAGTAGCTTGATTTTTATTCGGCAGTATCCGCGTTTCTGACATTTCACTAGATATTTTTAGTAAGAAGACGTAACAAACAAGAATATTCGGCATATATATATGCCGAATATTCTTGTTTGTTACGTCTTCTTATATATATGCCGAATATTCTTGTTTGTTACGTCTTCTTACTAAAAATATCTAGTGAAATGTCAGAAACGCGGATACTGCCGAATAAAAATCAAGCTACTCATTTCTCTCGCTTGCTCTAGTTCCTACACGTGACACTGGCACTAGTGGGAGTGAAACAAATGCGGCGCTCGAGCTTATATTATATATATTATATATATATATATATATATATATATATATATATATATATATATATATAAGCTATATTATTGTAAAGTTTCATTCAAATCCATTCAGTAGTTTTTGCGTGAAAGAGTAACAAACATTTTGTGCTCGATGTCAATGATGACAACAGGTAGGCACTTAAAATTTTCACAAAGGCCTTAATTATATGTGTACTTTAATAATTTGTAATAAAAGTTAATACAAAAAACACAATTTTTGGCCTATTTTTGCTCTATAATGGCACGGAACGCTTCGTGCGCGAGTCCGACTCGCACTTGGCCGATTATTTATTTTAATTTAAGTAATTTTTTTAGGCAACGCAGGAGGGCAGGCTGGAGGGTCAGGAGCGGGCGACGGAAGCGTAGACGGAAATATTCCGCCTGAAGTCCTACAGTCGATGGTCGGTGGTGGTAAAGGAAAATAATCTTTATTTAAGAATTATATAATATAAGGGATATTTTTCCCCTTATTTATAATTTGGAAATGTTGGTATTATTAACCTTCAAATAAACGACATGTGTTTCTCTGGTAACCAAAGTTTTTATTCAGTAATTTACTTAATTTACACAATATTATTTATCTAGTAAACACAAATCCCACCAAAACATGAAATGTAAAAGGGCCAAGCAAAATACTGCACAGCTATTCAATACTTCTGTCCTAAAAAGTTTTCAGATTACATTCAAGCCAAGCCTTTAACTTATTTTGTAATTTAAATAAACATTCAGCAAATGTATCAATATATTTCGTTTTTTTATAATTATTATAGTGGCTTGGCAATGAGCACATAAGAAACAAACATAAAACTGCTTTGGAGAAGTTCACACTTACACAGACAGCAAGCGTAAAGTGTTTTAGTATGTAACGACGCATGAGGCCGATGGTACCCAGTAAATCCAATTAGTCGCTGATTATTTATCTAGTGCTCATTGCCAAGCCAAAATAATAATTTTAAAGGCTTGGCTTGAATGTGATCTGAAAACTTTTTAGGACAGAAGTATTGAATAGCTGTGCAGTATTTTGCTTGGCTCCTTTTCATGTTTTGGTGGGATTTCATTTCTTTTTTTTAAGTTTTTTTTCTTTTCTTTTCATTTCTCGTTATAACTTTTCTGTACTTAGCTTAGTACCCATTCTCCATCTCCTTTATATTTTTTCTTTGAGACTTCAATAGGTTCAATAGGTGGACAAAGTAACGTAAAACTTCTGAGTTCTGAGTCGAATATTATTTTCATATACTTATAATTGACTCTTAGCTTTAATACTTGAAGGTGGTAATTCAAGGGTAAAGCTTTTCCCTTGAATAAGCACTGATGTAAGCGTCTCGACTCTCGACGTTCCTCACAGGAAAGGAGCACATCTTATTTCATGTGATAACTTAAAACTCCCATAATATATCGAGCGACTAAGGAGTGTATATCGCAGTGGGTACAGTACATTTATATTTAAATCGAATTTAATTATTGTTTCATTGTAAACGTTGTAAATACTTTTTTTTTTATTAAATTAATACCATTTCATTAAGTACATAACTAACTAATTGAAGCCTTTTGTACGTAAAACGAATATGCAGTCGAAACTCATACTGTTCTTGCAAAATTGCAAACATAAAAATATTTTCCTTTATTTAATAAAGTATTATAATATTATTATTAAAACGGGACCCTATTTTTATAATCTTCGCACTCTGTCCGTCGTCCATCGACCTTATGTCACCAGGCTGGATCTCGAAAACCGCAATAGCTAGATAATTGCAATTTTCACAAATCATGTATTTCTGATGTATGTCTTTATTATAAAAGCTAATAGTCCAAATAAAATAAATTATTAATGGGGGACCTCATGCAACAAACACGATTTTTTTCCTTTTTTTGTTCTATATCCATAATGGTAACAGTAAGGTTTTTGAGAATTTCAGAAAATAATTAATTGTATTTTAACTTTAATAATTAATAACAAAAATTAAATAAACTTATTATTTAAGGGGGGCTCCCATACAAATTTACGGTACGGAACCCTATGTACGCCAGTCCGACTTGCACTTGGCCGGTTTCATAATTTTTCCTTTCATTGTAAATAAAGACCTATCCGAGTACCAAATTTCAAGGTTCTAAGACTGCTAGAAGTACCTTAGAATTTTGATTTTATAGATACAAGTTTGGGAGTTTCGATGTTGTTTTAAGAACGGAAAGCAGATGCTACTATGCAAATTTCGCTCATCATCATCATCGTATTATTAAGTATAAAATTGCCCTTGCTGTATAATTTATTTTCGATATATCGCCTTAAGATATTGACCCGCTATATCCTTTTTATTGCAATCGCGACAGTGTTTTCGACAACCACACGAACAAAGTCGCGGGCACTGCTATAATTTATATGGCAAAAGAACGTTTGCCGGGTCAGCTATATTATTCTGATATATAAGCTATATTATTGTAAAGTTTCATTAAAATCCGTTCAGTAGTTTTTGCGTGAAAGAGTAACAAACATCCATACATCCAAACTTTCGCCTTTATAATATTACTAGTAGTAGGATAAATGAATAGGAATAAAAAATTATTACATATTATGTAATCAGGCAAAACCATATTGTAGTAATTGGCCTGTATCATGTACGGGGTAAATTTAGGAAAAAAATATATGGCGTATCTAACCATTCGTTTTTGTCTGTATGTGCCCAAATTGACATATTATGCTCCAAGGTGTTATCCTTTATGGGAGTATTCGGATTCACTGTCTCAACTAGACCAGATCCTAAGAATCACACTAGTCAATCTCCTTAACTGCCTAATCTCCGATACACCTTACGTTCAAGCTACCCTTGCCCATCCGGTTCGGAGGCCAGCTGGGTATTAGAACGGTGACTTTTGTGTCTCTGCCCGCGTTCCTTTCATCAGCCCATAGCATCAGTTCACTCTTTAAGAAAATCGTCACCAATTCATTAGGTATTATTAGCATTGACTCCTTAACCGAGGCTATAAATACATGGCGTGAAACCTGTACGGTGAAAATTCCAGTTAATGCCAACATATTTAAAATACAGACTTGATTCCACTAATAGAAATGTAAAAAAAAAATCATTATAAGGACTACACGAGAATTCTGAAAAAATGTATTTTAGCTGCTCAAAAAACAATCAATACTAGTCTAATAAAAAAATCTAAAAATACTTGTAAAACTACTTGGAATGTAATAAAAAATAATTCTCAAAATAAAAGTATTAACCAAGGAATACGAGAAATAATACTAAATGATAACAAAATTACTGACATCCCAACAATTTGTAATGAATTTAATAATTTTTTTAAAAACATATCTAAATTTAATAAAATTGACATTTCGAATAATACGAATTCATTTAATCATATACCTAATAATCCTAAATCTATTTATTTGACTCCAGTAAATGAAAATGACATATTAAAAAAATTAAAGAACTTAAAAATTCATTCTCTATAGGATATGATGGAATATGTACAAGAGTGATTAAAAAATGTGCCAAAGAACTTTCCTTACCACTTGCACATATTATAAATCTGTCGATGAATCAAGGACATTTTCCTTCCGCATTAAAAATTACAATTGTAAAGCCACTACATAAAAAAGGTCCTTCAGACCTATTAGGTAATTATAGGCCTATATTCATCATACCAATTATATCAAAGATATTTGAAAAAGTTGTATCAGACAAAATCCAGACATTTATTTCTTTGAATAATTTGCTTAGAAAAGAACAATTTGGTTTTAGAAAAAACAGTTCAACAGCCCTTGCTTGCTTTAATTTAGTTAGATACATCTCTGAAAGCCTAAACAAAGGAATTCATGCCTTGGCTATATTTCTCGATATGAGCAAGGCATTCGATTGTGTTGACAAGAAATTACTTCTACGGAAGCTTGAGAGGTATGGAATAAGAGGAATAGTTTTAAATTGGATAGAAAGTTACCTTGATAATCGCAAACAAAGGGTCGAAATAACTGTCATAGAAAGTAACTCTAAGAAAACCTATACCTCTAAATTCCTTACTAATACGTGTGGCGTTCCACAAGGAAGTGTATTAGGGCCTTTGTTATTCCTTTTGTACATTAACGATCTACCTATTTTTACGGACCAGGAGAGTATATTGTTTGCAGATGACACAACGCTGATAATTAAATGTAAAAATAAAAATATGTTAAAAACTATTGCAATTAAAGAGATAAACAAAATAATTAAATGGTTGTATAATAATAATTTAAATATTAACATAGAGAAAACAAAATTTATAAAATTTCAATCTATAAATAAAAAAGAAGAAAAAATTGACATCACTTGTAATATCAACAACAAAACTAATTCGATAGAGGAGGTTAATACGACAACATTTTTAGGAATAACTATTGACAAGTGCCTTAACTGGAAAGCTCACGTTGACACAATTGTAACAAAATTGGACCGGTTTGTTTACGCTCTCAATAGATTAAGACAAATTGCCTCAAAACAAGCTGCCTTGACTGCTTATCACGGATATGTGTCCTCAACTCTACGGTATGGACTTATACTATGGGGCAATTCAACCGATATTACCAGAGCATTTAAAGTCCAAAAAAAAAATGTGTAAGATCTGTCTGTGGTGCAGGGTATTTGGACAGTTGCAAGCAGCTGTTTAAAAAGCTGAATGTACTGCCTTTGCCTTCTCTTTACATTTACGAAACGGCTATATTTGTTTATAAACATATATACTTATTTGCTAAAAACAAGGACTGTTATAAATATAGAGGTAGGAAACGAGAAAATTTGTGCATTCCTGATCAGAAACTAGCTTTATTTTCTAAAAATTCATACTGTATGGCTATTCGTTTAAATAACAAATTACCTAACGATTTAAAACAAATGACATTTAACAAATTTAAAAATAGATTATTTGACTTACTGTTAACCAAAATGTATTATACTATCGAGGATTTTATTAATGATGAAAGCATACTATTATAATAATTACTTATTTAGTGTAATATATTTTAATCTTGAAAATTTATAAATTATTTTTTACAATGTTTAATATGTTTTTACCAAATTGTATGACATTTGACTAATTTACTACTATTATTTTTACTATCAAATATCAATATTGTAATTGAACTTAATATTTTATTGTAGAGAACCAGCAAAATTAAATTTAAGTTTTATTAAAATATTTGCACGTCGAGATGTCTCCGACAAAACATGAGCACTATCTTACATTGTACCATATTACTGTCGATACCATGTTTTTGCAAATAAACGTTCTTATTCTTATTCTTATTCATAAAAAAAAATGGGATGAACCACTACTAAATTTGGCTAAACTCGACCTATTAAATTGCTCGTCCTCCGTAGACCGTGCGCGTCTCTTGGCGTCCACTGAGTCAGAATCGGGGTATTGGCTCCAGGTAATCCCATCATCAAACATAGGTACACTTCCGGATAATCATACGTGCAATGTTTCAGTTGGCTTACGTATAGACCGTGCCGAAATCATCGAAGCTCATCGCTGCCATTGCGGCATCTCAGTGGACCGCCAGGGGTACCACTCTCTTGCCGCCGGAGTGCCGGCCGCCAGTCCCATGCCTCCATAAATGACTTCATTCGCAGGGCTCTTGCCACCGTCAACTTGCCGGCTACACTCAGAGCAGAACGGTATCGTGCGTGACGATGGCAGGAGACCTGATGGAATGACGCTAACTCCATGGAACTGGGGCAGACCTTTGGCTTGGGACGCCACTTGCGTGGACACACTGGCGGCATCGCATGTGGCAGCCACCTCAAGGGAAGCGGGAGCGGCCGCTGCTCACGCGGAGTCCAACAAGAGGCGGAAATATTGGCGAAGACTTCATATTTCTGCCCTTTGGTGTTGAAACCTTGGGTCCGTGGGGCCCCGGCGCAGCGCAAAAGCCCTTTTCGAAGATCTCGCAAAAAGACGACAAATCCAATGACCCCAGGGCTGGCGCTTACCTCGGCCAACGAATTAGTTTAGTCATACAACGAGGTAATGCTGCCAGTCTAATTGGTACTTTGCCCGCAGCCTCCGATTTAGATACAAATTTTTAGTTGTGTTTTTATAGTAACTGTATTTTTAAATGTAGGTAATAATAAAAAACTAAATATGTACAGCAAGTGTATTTGAATATTACATAATACGAATATAAGAACAGAAACTGCTCTGCGACCTTATTCCCACGGTGTACATCAGTTATCAGTATGTATTATCATTCATGAAATCAGTAACTTAGTAGTATCCTTTGGTACACAAACATTCTTTAACTACTTTTTTTAATTTATTATTTGACAGATTTTGAACGTTTTCTGCGATATTATTATAAAGGCGTTTTCTGGCATATTATTGAAAATAATTTTTGACTTTAGTAAGTCAAACTCGAGTCACTGGAATTTCAAGCTTATGTTGGGGGGCTAGATTTAACTGTGGTAAGTATTAACAAGTCTATAATATATTATAGGCCGCCGCGCTGTGAAGACGTTATTGTACGTCGGTGCAAAAATACAGGTAAGCGAACATTTTTACGTCTCGAATTTTTTGATTCATGCTTTAATTATTTGGTTATGCGATTGCAGATTTTTACATATTTAATTGTTATTAAGGGGCGATTAATTGTTATTAGGGGGGGGTACCCGGATAAATAGATGCAGCCGAGAAGTACCAGCTAATTGTCCGGCTATTGTCAAACTATCTTCTACTTTTTATGAAACAAAAAAATAATATTATACCCGGACGAATAAATAAAAATTATTCGTACGGTACCCGGACTAATAGTCACTTCGTTGTATTTAATATTGTTTTACGCTTTATTTTTTCTTTATATACATTGTACAGCCTTCATTTCATTTAGCGTAGCAAAATTGATATTATTGAAAAAAAAAATATACCTATTTTAGATTTTACCATGGTGAAATTTGTTATAGTTTTAGGGCAGTAGCACACAGTACTTTTAATTTTATACAACGGTGTAACATACAAAAAGTAGGAACTTTATGTTTGACATAAGTGCCTTTTCCTCTTAACCGCTATCTGTCGCACAAACAATAGTCGCGTCAGTCTCGAGTTGCAATAATTTACTATTATTTATTCAACAAACGCACTTATCAATATAAAGAGTAGCCAATAAGCTTAGCCAATTCTCAGACCTACTGAATATGCATATGAAATTTGGTAAAAATCAGTAAAGCCGTTTCGGAGGAGTTCGGTAACTAACACTGTGACACGAGAATTTTATATAGAAGACAAGATAATATTATGTATATCAATAGATAAGATATCTTGTAGCGAAAGCTCAGCCCAGACCACAATTTCCTTTACACAATAAGAAGATATCTCAGCAATGAAAATGAGCGAAAAATTATTCTAGTTTTAAAATAATTCAAAATGGTAAATTACTCACCTATGGCAGAAAAATAATTAATGTCTCAGATGGTGCGTATACTATTTTTCTCCCCAACGACGGCTCAAGTGGAAAACGGCAACATTGGTAATCGCAACAGGATGAAAGTTGACGTTTTCCCCCCGGAGGTGAGAAATAGTAAGTACATTACGCACTTAGAGCAGGAAAATAAGAAATGTCTCAGATCACATGTAATTGATGGCCGAGGCGAAGCCGAGGTCAACAAACGTGATCTGAGGCTTTCTTATTTACTGCCCATGGTGCGTATACTACTTTTCTCATCGACGGAGGCGGAAAATGGCAACGGGAAAAAAGTTGACTTTTTCCGCCCGAAAGTGAGAAATTTTCAATAAAGCGTTTTCTGCATATACGAGTAGAATTACCCCGTACCCGCTCCATTGCTGATATCTCTTCTTATTGTGTAATGGAAACTGTAGTCTGGGCTGAGCTATCGCTGCAAGATATCTTATCTACTGATATACATAATATTATAATATGAAGTTCTCCCTTTTCACTTATTTTAATAATATTGACTAATACTGACTATTCTTGTACCTAATGTGCGCTTTTATAATTTTGGACGTGGTGGCAGGCCTGTCCCACTCGCGCGTGTAGGTACCTCTTACGCGATAGAAAGAGAGGGGACATAATATAGGCCAATATAATAATTGTAGGCACCACAGAAATAGATCGAGATAATATTCTAATATGTCTGTGGTAGGCACCTAGCACTGCACGGTCGGGATTAGAACTTTATAGTATCGTAGCATGAGTCAGTATTTATTTAAACGGGTTTCGCAAGTGGGACTTCGGTTGGTACTACTAATATAATATAATATTCTGTTGTGGCGGTAATATTATCGTGGACGTCCGCGGTTAAACGGTATGGAAATACATGAAGACGCTTTTAAATTTCCGTTGACGATAACTTTTTAACGAGCACGTTAGAGGACATCACGACGTCTACACTCTTCTGAACCGCACTAAACGTCCGCGGTGCGTAAAATCAAAAGGGCATTTAATGTACCCAACGTTTTATCGTGGAAGTCAGCGTCCACGATAACGTGACGTCTGGAATTATAAAAGCGCACATTAAGTATAAAAATACGCTGTATTTTCTTTTTAAAAATTGGGTCGATCATGATACTGATTATAATCGCAAGACGGAAAACTCAAATGATTGTGATCAAGGTAAACAGGTGTCTATAAAGTAACGTACTTGGTTTAGCGAGCTGTGTTTGAGCTGCGTTTATTTGTATCAAGGGCTATAATTAGTGCTGATAATAGACTTACTAGCGACCTAGCGGCTTCGCACGGGTAAAAAATTGTAATCGGAATCTAAATTGTAATCGGAAACCAACTTTTATAATTCCATCGTTGCGTGCTTATTATTGTGGAGGTTTAACTGTCCTATATTTAAACTATCTATACCGAGTCGTTAAAATAAGTTGCTCCATTTTAGACTTATACGTAGGACAATCTGGGGAGCCTGTGGGGTGGTCGGTCGGTTTTTTATATCGCAAACAACTACCGCAAACCGGCTTAAAGTCGTCTTTAAATTTTTTTGGGCAGCTATCCGAGCTATGACCCTCGGCGCAATGTTTACAGCATGGCTTTGTGTCACGACAGAATTTAGCGGTATGCCCGTACTGTTGACAGGTTAGCGCAGCGCACGAGTTCGACATCATCTACAAAGCGAGACATCGCCCAGTCGATAAAAAGTTTTTCTTTTGTTTCAATGAGGTGTTGACTCACTTTAGGGTCTAGTTCGATACCTATCCATTTTCGGTTATTATATTCTTTGTTTAAAATACGACGTCTTACTATTTTTGTCGAACTCATGAATTGATCTTGTGTCACATTAGTTTCGCCGTTTACGTTTTTGGATGTACATTGATAATAGAAAATTATCGTCTGTAATGTGTTGAGGAACATCTTTGATAAGGATGCGCGGGCTACGCCCCTTGGGTGTCTCGAGACGTAGACCGGCAGATTTTAGCGCTTCGACTGTTTTTAATTTTTTAACTTGCGACCTTCGATCAAATATATTATAAGTGATCGAAGCTTGCGACTCGCTCGTGAGGCGTAGAAGCACGCCCGCGTCGCGTTGTGCCAAAGAAATTTATTCGATATTTCCATAGTATCGAGTACGACATTCATTGAAAGCAAATCGATTTTCAAATCGCTGATTTTCATACACTAGTTTTTGTCAAAACTATATCGATTTAAAGCCGATTTATTTTTTCAATCTCTATTGCCGCGGCCGAATCGTGAAAAATGGTTCGGTACCACCATAGAGCAAAAATAGGAAAAAAATGTGTATTTGTAAGGGAGCCTCCCTTAATAATTAATTTTATTTAGATTTTATTATTATTTATTAAAATATAAATAAAACTGAGTATTTTGTGAAAATTTCAGGTTGTTGTATGGGAGCCCCCCCTTAAATATTAAATTTATTTTGTTTTTAGTATTTGTTGTTATAGCGGCAACAGAAATACATAATCTGTGAAAATTTCAACTCTCTAGCTATTACCGTTCTTGAGTTACAGCCTGGTGATAGACAGACGGACAGACATCGAAGTCTTAGTAATAGCGTCCCGTTTTTACCCTTTGGGTAAACAAACGGTTGCGGTCGCAATAGGATTTGACAAATTATTTGTCATGATAATATTATTATCATACTAGCTGACCCGACAGACGTTGTCCTGTCTTAACGATGATTATTTAATTCGAATTGGTATAATTAAAAAAACAATAGATTAAAATTAGTATCTTCATGCCAAATTTCATCAAAATAGATTATTATAAATAGTTTACCTAAGCGAAAATCATAAAAGTTTATTGTGCAGGAACCGTACATTTTCCGGAACAAAAAGTATCCCTTGTAAAGGACAAGGGATACTTTTTGTTCCGGAAAAGACTCAAAGTATCTCCATACCGAATTTCATAAAAATAGACTGAATAGTTTAGGCGAAAATCATAAAAGTTTATTGTGCGGGAACTGTACATTTTCTAAGACCAAAAGTATCTCTTCACCAAGTCAAAGTATCTCCATACCAAAATTCATCAAAATAGATTGAATAGTTTACGCGCAAATAAAAAGTATATTCTGCAGTAACTGTATATTTTTCCGGGACAAAATGTATCCTATGTCCTTTTTCTAGTTCTAAGCTACCTCTCCACCAATTTTCAGCCAAATCGGTTCATCCGTTCTTGAGATAAAAGTTTATTGTGTGGGAACCGTACATTTTCCGTGACAAAAAGTATCCCTTGTCCTTTTCCGAGACTCAAAGTATCTCCATACTAAAATTCATCAAAATCTATTGAATAGTTTACGCGCAAATCATAAAAGTATATTGTGCAGTAACCGTACATTTTTCTGGTACACAATGTATCCTATGTCCTATTCCTGGTTCTAAGCTTCCTCTCCACCAATTTTCAGCTAAATCGGTTCATCCGTTCTTGAGTTATAAGTGGCGTAACTAACACAACTTTCTTTTATATATATATATATAGATTTGTAAACAAATAATACATAATATTTTACATTAAATTAAAAGCCTTCTACAATTATTGTTCATCGGCTCCCGTTTTCTCCTGTAAATGTTGCTTTTAGTGTGTTTATTTAATTGTTGTTTGTTTTCTATGGTTTCGATTAAATATTTTCTCAATCCAGAGTAAAGGCAAAAGAAGTACGTCCTCTCCTCTGTCCTCAGGCGCGCGCGAACGCGACTGCGTAGTGATTGCCCCGTGTATTATTTTTCTATATGGTAGTGATTATAATATTCTCTTTGGCGACTGTTGGCGACTGAGAGGTGAGACAAATTTGGCGGTGAAGCGCCAATGTGGCTTTTCTTAATATCTTAAAAAATATAGAGAATATTAAAAATCCGCTAGAACGAACACTCGGTGATAGAATTTTATATGATGTGTATAAATATTAACTCAGTAATGTTTACTGCATGGTTTTGGGAATATAGGAAAAAAATCGTCAAAGTCACCTTCTTTTGTTGTTGTTACTATTAAGTACAAGATTAATAACGCTAAACCAATGTACAAAGTGGTAGCTAACAGAGATAGAAATTATTAAATATTTCGATTTGATGGTCCTGAAATATGGATTGTTCTATTTGTAGGACAATGTAACTCTTAAATTATATGACTATGAACCTATCAATGTACAAAAAATCAGCTCGTTAAGGTTCCGCTTTATGGTTCTGTAATCAACAAAACTTGGGAACAGTGCAACGTAGGCTCCGCCGGGACGGATGGCTGTGATCAGCTCTGTTGTAGGAGAGGCTTCACACAGACCACGGTGCGCGAGCCCGAGAGCTGCTACTGTCAATTCAAGTGGTGCTGCGAGGTGATCTGCGAGACGTGTTTCGTCAAACGGGAAATACAAACATGCCTTTAGTGTGATTAATATATATATTTGTTAAATAAATATTATTTTCCACCACCGACCATCGACTGCAGGACTTCAGGCGGAATGTTTCCGTCTACGTTTCCGTCGCTCATGCCGGCATTTCCTCCCGACACTCTTGGTCTGTCTAAAAAAAATATTCTGATTTAAATTAAAATAAAAAAGTAAAGTAGTGTAAAGCCCGTCACAGACATAGCTATAATATATATTAATATATTTATAGTAAGGCATATTAATCTATACTAAATCCACATGTCACAGAAATGTATATTATAGCTGAGTGTGTGGTCACACAAAAATTAGTATAGAAAATATATAATAATATGCCTAGCTATAAACATATTAATATAAATTATAGCTAGGTCTGTGACGGGCTTAAGTGTATTTGATCAGGTTTACTATAAAGACGATGCTCTAACAAAAATCTTCACAAAGGCAAAGACTGAAGCTATTACATAAATACACACTTTACATAACTTTATTACTTATAAAATAGAAAAGCCAAACTTTCGTTACAGCTTACATAATCCTACTTGTCCTATTTCCTACTTATATTATAAAGGCGAAAGTTTGTATGTATGAATGTACTAGCTGTTGCCCGCGACTTCGTCCGCGTTAACATAGTATGATAACAAAGATGGATAGTTTTCCCCTTTTTGTGGTTCCTTATACAAAGGGTAAAAACGGGACCCTATTTAAGCAAACGTCAAACACAAATGTCACTAAACTTTGCTGTTTCTAAACTCAAGAAATGATGGACTTTCATTGAAACTTTCTACCCCAATTTCACCCCCTTGGGGTGGAATTACCAGAGACGCATAAATATACGTATCCATTCATTTTTAATTAGTAACCCAAAAATAAACTTTAATTTTTCTCACATAAGAAATGACGGACTTTTATTTAAACTTTCAACCCCTACTTCACCCCCTTGGGGGTAGAATTTCCAAAAACGCTTAAACACGTATCCAATAATTTTTAATCAGTAGCCCAAACATAAAATCTCATGTTTCTAACTCAAGAAATAACGGACATTCATTAAAACTTTCAACCCCAATTTCACCCCTTTGGGGGTAGAATTTTCAAAAACGCTTAAATACTTATCTATTCATTTTTAATCAATAATCCAAAAATAAAGTTTCACGATTCTAACTCAAGAAATGACGGACTTTCATACAAACTTTAAACCCCTATTTCACCCCTATCGGGGTAAAATTTTCAAAATTCCTTCCTTAGTGGGTGTCTACTTAATAAAAAAACCCTACTCACTAAATTTCGTGGCTGTAGCTTTAATAGTTTTTGCACAGCGATGATGAATCAATCAATCAGTCAGTCAGTCAATCAGGACATGTAATTTTATAAGTATAGACTATAGATGGATGTTTGTTACTCTTTCACGCAAAACTACTGAAGGATTTTAATGAAACTTTACAATAATGTAGCTTATACATCGAAACAACACATATAGGCTACAATTTTAACCGAATTTTAAAATGGGGGAGGTTTTATGTTCGTTTTTTTATGTTCAAGGATTATTCCGCCGTTTGGGAACCGATTTTCAAAATTATTCTTTTGGTGTATAGGGTATAATTGCAATTTGGTACTATATTCACAAAAGTGGTGACATGATGAAGGGAAAATTATTAGAAAGGGTTTATCTCACGAACTACTGGAGCAATTTTTATGTTGTAGACCACCACGTGAAAGGACATAAGTTATTTTTTTGCGAGAAAATGTACGGTTTCCGTAAAATTCCTAATTTAGGTACGCGGGCAAAGCCGCGCGGGACATCAAGGGGGACATAAAGTAAAGAAGTAAGAAATATCTTCAAGATATGATACTGATATGTGTACTGGGTTAGCAATTCATGAAAGAGCTTTGTTTGCACTTTTCAAATCCATACTAATATTTTTTAAAATATAAAATATATGAAAGTGTGTCTGTCTGTCTGTTACCTCTTAATGCCCAACCCACTGAATCGATTTGGCTGAAATTTGGTTTGGAGAAACTTTGAGTCCCGGGAAAGGACATAGGATACTTTTGATCCTGGAGAAGTGTTCGGCCTCCGAGCGATAAACGAATTTTGGCGCAACGGAGTTGCGGACGACATCTAGTGTGAAATATTTTACTTAGTCGGGTTATAGTTCTTAAAATTAATACTTGTTAAATGAGTTATTAAAATAATACATGATAATCCTTACCTGTGGGCTCATTTGGCTGGCTGGGCTCAATGGCATCAACATTCCCTGCAATAATAATAGCTTATCATCCATATTTATTTATTTAGAATCATTTATTCCATTAATAAGATACTAATATAACAATGATTTTTTAGATATTCTAATTATTAATTAACATTTTAAATATCAGTCTCTAGAAAGGATTTGGAATACTTTTCTTCCGGAAAAATGTACGGTTCTCGCAGGATGAACGAATTTCGGCGTAACGAAGTTTCGGGCGTCATCATAGTTTTATAATATTAACGTTGATTTTATTCAAATTTCATCTGTTAAATAAGCCACATAAAACTTTGAGATATCTCGCCAAAAAGACGTCAGCTGCACCCGTAGCATGGCTACAGTAGAAATGCGAAAGTATAGACAAATAGCGGAGATAAACTGAAGGTGCCGTTCCGATCTTTACCGCGGCCATATAGTACTTATACGTCATGAAGTAGGATTTTATTTTAATTTTTAGGACTATAATAGTCTATACTCTATGTAATAAAGTGGCATTATATATTTTGATCTTTTGTCGATCGCGGCTAGCCGCGGTAAAGATCCAAACGGCACCTTCAGTTTATCTCCGCTGTTTGTCTATACTTTCGTATTTCTACTGTAGCCATGCTACGGGTGCAGGTCACATATCTGCTAATAGCGTTCTCGTCAGTGAGACGAGGAGCACGCTATTGGTCTAAAAATGAACTCTGCGCCTTTCCCTTTAACTTCCGCCGAGCGATCTTAAGCTTTTGCGTACAGCGTAACCTATAAAATATAGCAAGCACACTACAGCTAAACATTGAAACGTCTTGAGAGGCTTTGGTGCCTGCACTAGCATAGACTTAACCTGCTAATCACCAAAATTAAATTGAAATAACTAGAAGTTAAAAATAATTATAGTATAGATCAAACTACAGATCAAATAACACAAATCAATTCCGTGGTAGTAACGTACAGACATTTACTTACTTGACGCGATGAAACCCAGTATAGCAATAACTAGCAATACACTCTTTAGTACTCGTACCATCTTGGCAATACTCGTATTGTATTTAATATTATTTTACACTTTATTTTTTTTCTTTATGTACATTGTACAGCCTTCATTTCATTTACCGTAGCAAAATTGATATTATTGAAAAACATTTTTAGATATTTTCGATTTTACCATGGTGAAAGTTATAGTTTTAGGGCAGTAGCACACACTCATTTTAATTTTATACAACGGTGGAACATACAAAAAGTAGGAACTTTTATTTTCGACATAATTGCCTTTTCATCTTAACCGCTATCCTGTCGCACAAACAATGGTCACGTCAGTCTCGAGTTGTAATAATTTACTATTATTCATTCAACAAATGCACTTATCAGTATAAAAAGTAGCCAGTAGCCGATTCTCAGACCTACTGATTATGCATATGAAATTTGGTAAAAATTAGTAAAGCCGTTTCGGAGGAGTTCGGTAACTAACACAGTGACACTAGAATTATTTATATATATATATATATATATATATATATATATATATATATATATATATATATATATATATATATATATACATATTTATATATATATATATATATATATATATATATATATATATATATATATATATATATATATATATATATATATATATAATATACATATATTTTATGCTCCAAGGTGTTATCCTTTATGGGAGTATTCGGATTTACTGTCTCAACTAGACCAGATCCTAAGAATCACACTAGTCAATCTCCTTAACTGCCTAATCTCCGATACCCCTTACGTTCAAGCTACCCTTGCCCATCCGGTTCGGAGGCCAGCTGGGTATTAGAACGGTGACTTTTGTGTCTCTGCCCGCGTTCCTTTCATCAGCCCATAGCATCAGTTCACTCTTTAAGAAAATCGTCACCAATTCATTAGGTATTATTAGCATTGACTCCTTAACCGAGGCTATAAATACATGGCGTGAAACCTGTACGGTGAAAATTCCAGTTAATGCCAACATATTTAAAATACAGACTTGATTCCACTAATAGAAATGTAAAAAAAAAATCATTATAAGGACTACACGAGAATTCTGAAAAAATGTATTTTAGCTGCTCAAAAAACAATCAATACTAGTCTAATAAAAAAATCTAAAAATACTTGTAAAACTACTTGGAATGTAATAAAAAATAATTCTCAAAATAAAAGTATTAACCAAGGAATACGAGAAATAATACTAAATGATAACAAAATTACTGACATCCCAACAATTTGTAATGAATTTAATAATTTTTTTAAAAACATATCTAAATTTAATAAAATTGACATTTCGAATAATACGAATTCATTTAATCATATACCTAATAATCCTAAATCTATTTATTTGACTCCAGTAAATGAAAATGACATATTAAAAAAATTAAAGAACTTAAAAATTCATTCTCTATAGGATACTAGCTGACCCGACAGACGTTGTCCTGTCTTAACGATGAGTATTTAATTCGAATTGGTTTAAGAAAACAATAGATTAAAATTAGTATCTCCATGCCAAATTTCATCAAAATAGATAAAATAGTTTAAGCGAAAATCATAAAAGTTTATTGTGCGGAAACCGTACATTTTCCGGGACAAAAAGTATCACTTGTCCTTTCCCGAGACTCAAAGTATCTCCATACCAAAATTCATCAAAATCGATTGAATAGTTTACGCGCAAATCATAAAAGTATATTGTGCAGTAACCGTACATTTTTCCGGGACAAAATATATTCTATGTCCTAATCCTGGTTCTAAGCTACCTCTCCACCAATTTTCAGCCAAATCGGTTCATCCGTTCTTGAGTTATAAGTAGTGTAACTAACACAACTTTCTTTTATATATATAGATGATGGAATATGTACAAGAGTGATTAAAAAATGTGCCAAAGAACTTTCCTTACCACTTGCACATATTATAAATCTGTCGATGAATCAAGGACATTTTCCTTCCGCATTAAAAATTACAATTGTAAAGCCACTACATAAAAAAGGTCCTTCAGACCTATTAGGTAATTATAGGCCTATATCCATCATACCAATTATATCAAAGATATTTGAAAAAGTTGTATCAGACAAAATCCAGACATTTATTTCTTTGAATAATTTGCTTAGAAAAGAACAATTTGGTTTTAGAAAAAACAGTTCAACAGCCCTTGCTTGCTTTAATTTAGTTAGATACATCTCTGAAAGCCTAAACAAAGGAATTCATGCCTTGGCTATATTTCTCGATATGAGCAAGGCATTCGATTGTGTTGACAAGAAATTACTTCTACGGAAGCTTGAGAGGCATGGAATAAGAGGAATAGTTTTAAATTGGATAGAAAGTTACCTTGATAATCGCAAACAAAGGGTCGAAATAACTGTCATAGAAAGTAACTCTAAGAAAACCTATACCTCTAAATTCCTTACTAATACGTGTGGCGTTCCACAAGGAAGTGTATTAGGGCCTTTGTTATTCCTTTTGTACATTAACGATCTACCTATTTTTACGGACCAGGAGAGTATATTGTTTGCAGATGACACAACGCTGATAATTAAATGTAAAAATAAAAATATGTTAAAAACTATTGCAATTAAAGAGATAAACAAAATAATTAAATGGTTGTATAATAATAATTTAAATATTAACATAGAGAAAACAAAATTTATAAAATTTCAATCTATAAATAAAAAAGAAGAAAAAATTGACATCACTTGTAATATCAACAACAAAACTAATTCGATAGAGGAGGTTAATACGACAACATTTTTAGGAATAACTATTGACAAGTGCCTTAACTGGAAAGCTCACGTTGACACAATTGTAACAAAATTGGACCGGTTTGTTTACGCTCTCAATAGATTAAGACAAATTGCCTCAAAACAAGCTGCCTTGACTGCTTATCACGGATATGTGTCCTCAACTCTACGGTATGGACTTATACTATGGGGCAATTCAACCGATATTACCAGAGCATTTAAAGTCCAAAAAAAAAATGTGTAAGATCTGTCTGTGGTGCAGGGTATTTGGACAGTTGCAAGCAGCTGTTTAAAAAGCTGAATGTACTGCCTTTGCCTTCTCTTTACATTTACGAAACGGCTATATTTGTTTATAAACATATATACTTATTTGCTAAAAACAAGGACTGTTATAAATATAGAGGTAGGAAACGAGAAAATTTGTGCATTCCTGATCAGAAACTAGCTTTATTTTCTAAAAATTCATACTGTATGGCTATTCGTTTAAATAACAAATTACCTAACGATTTAAAACAAATGACATTTAACAAATTTAAAAATAGATTATTTGACTTACTGTTAACCAAAATGTATTATACTATCGAGGATTTTATTAATGATGAAAGCATACTATTATAATAATTACTTATTTAGTGTAATATATTTTAATCTTGAAAATTTATAAATTATTTTTTACAATGTTTAATATGTTTTTACCAAATTGTATGACATTTGACTAATTTACTACTATTATTTTTACTATCAAATATCAATATTGTAATTGAACTTAATATTTTATTGTAGAGAACCAGCAAAATTAAATTTAAGTTTTATTAAAATATTTGCACGTCGAGATGTCTCCGACAAAACATGAGCACTATCTTACATTGTACCATATTACTGTCGATACCATGTTTTTGCAAATAAACGTTCTTATTCTTATTCTTATTCATAAAAAAAAATGGGATGAACCACTACTAAATTTGGCTAAACTCGACCTATTAAATTGCTCGTCCTCCGTAGACCGTGCGCGTCTCTTGGCGTCCACTGAGTCAGAATCGGGGTATTGGCTCCAGGTAATCCCATCATCAAACATAGGTACACTTCCGGATAATCATACGTGCAATGTTTCAGTTGGCTTACGTATAGACCGTGCCGAAATCATCGAAGCTCATCGCTGCCATTGCGGCATCTCAGTGGACCTCCAGGGGTACCACTCTCTTGCCGCCGGAGTGCCGGCCGCCAGTCCCATGCCTCCATAAATGACTTCATTCGCAGGGCTCTTGCCACCGTCAACTTGCCGGCTACACTCAGAGCAGAACGGTATCGTGCGTGACGATGGCAGGAGACCTGATGGAATGACGCTAATTCCATGGAACTGGGGCAGACCTTTGGCTTGGGACGCCACTTGCGTGGACACACTGGCGGCATCGCATGTGGCAGCCACCTCAAGGGAAGCGGGAGCGGCCGCTGCTCACGCGGAGTCCAACAAGAGGCGGAAATATTGGCGAAGACTTCATATTTCTGCCCTTTGGTGTTGAAACCTTGGGTCCGTGGGGCCCCGGCGCAGCGCAAAAGCCCTTTTCGAAGATCTCGCAAAAAGACGACAAATCCAATGACCCCAGGGCTGGCGCTTACCTCGGCCAACGAATTAGTTTAGTCATACAACGAGGTAATGCTGCCAGTCTAATTGGTACTTTGCCCGCAGCCTCCGATTTAGATACAAATTTTTAGTTGTGTTTTTATAGTAACTGTATTTTTAAATGTAGGTAATAATAAAAAACTAAATATGTACAGCAAGTGTATTTGAATATTACATAATACGAATATAAGAACAGAAACTGCTCTGCGACCTTATTCCCACGGTGTACATCAGTTATCAGTATGTATTATCATTCATGAAATCAGTAACTTAGTAGTATCCTTTGGTACACAAACATTCTTTAACTACTTTTTTTAATTTATTATTTGACAGATTTTGAACGTTTTCTGCGATATTATTATAAAGGCGTTTTCTGGCATATTATTGAAAATAATTTTTGACTTTAGTAAGTCAAACTCGAGTCACTGGAATTTCAAGCTTATGTTGGGGGGCTAGATTTAACTGTGGTAAGTATTAACAAGTCTATAATATATTATAGGCCGCCGCGCTGTGAAGACGTTATTGTACGTCGGTGCAAAAATACAGGTAAGCGAACATTTTTACGTCTCGAATTTTTTGATTCATGCTTTAATTATTTGGTTATGCGATTGCAGATTTTTACATATTTAATTGTTATTAAGGGGCGATTAATTGTTATTAGGGGGGGGTACCCGGATAAATAGATGCAGCCGAGAAGTACCAGCTAATTGTCCGGCTATTGTCAAACTATCTTCTACTTTTTATGAAACAAAAAAATAATATTATACCCGGACGAATAAATAAAAATTATTCGTACGGTACCCGGACTAATAGTCACTTCGTTGTATTTAATATTGTTTTGATTTTCTATACTAATTTTTGTGTGACCACACACTCAGCTATAATATACATTTCTGTGACATGTGGATTTAGTATAGATTAATATGCCTTACTATAAATATATTAATATATATTATAGCTATGTCTGTGACGGGCTTTACACTACTTTACTTTTTTATTTTAATTTAAATCAGAATATTTTTTTTAGACAGACCAAGAGTGTCGGGAGGAAATGCCGGCATGAGCGACGGAAACGTAGACGGAAACATTCCGCCTGAAGTCCTGCAGTCGATGGTCGGTGGTGGAAAATAATATTTATTTAACAAATATATATATTAATCACACTAAAGGCATGTTTGTATTTCCCGTTTGACGAAACACGTCTCGCAGATCACCTCGCAGCACCACTTGAATTGACAGTAGCAGCTCTCGGGCTCGCGCACCGTGGTCTGTGTGAAGCCTCTCCTACAACAGAGCTGATCACAGCCATCCGTCCCGGCGGAGCCTACGTTGCACTGTTCCCAAGTTTTGTTGATTACAGAACCATAAAGCGGAACCTTAACGAGCTGATTTTTTGTACATTGATAGGTTCATAGTCATATAATTTAAGAGTTACATTGTCCTACAAATAGAACAATCCATATTTCAGGACCATCAAATCGAAATATTTAATAATTTCTATCTCTGTTAGCTACCACTTTGTACATTGGTTTAGCGTTATTAATCTTGTACTTAATAGTAACAACAACAAAAGAAGGTGACTTTGACGATTTTTTTCCTATATTCCCAAAACCATGCAGTAAACATTACTGAGTTAATATTTATACACATCATATAAAATTCTATCACCGAGTGTTCGTTCTAGCGGATTTTTAATATTCTCTATATTTTTTAAGATATTAAGAAAAGCCACATTGGCGCTTCACCGCCAAATTTGTCTCACCTCTCAGTCGCCAACAGTCGCCAAAGAGAATATTATAATCACTACCATATAGAAAAATAATACACGGGGCAATCACTACGCAGTCGCGTTCGCGCGCGCCTGAGGACAGAGGAGAGGACGTACTTCTTTTGCCTTTACTCTGGATTGAGAAAATATTTAATCGAAACCATAGAAAACAAACAACAATTAAATAAACACACTAAAAGCAACATTTACAGGAGAAAACGGGAGCCGATGAACAATAATTGTAGAAGGCTTTTAATTTAATGTAAAATATTATGTATTATTTGTTTACAAATCTATATATATATATATAAAAGAAAGTTGTGTTAGTTACGCCACTTATAACTCAAGAACGGATGAACCGATTTAGCTGAAAATTGGTGGAGAGGAAGCTTAGAACCAGGAATAGGACATAGGATACATTGTGTACCAGAAAAATGTACGGTTACTGCACAATATACTTTTATGATTTGCGCGTAAACTATTCAATAGATTTTGATGAATTTTAGTATGGAGATACTTTGAGTCTCGGAAAAGGACAAGGGATACTTTTTGTCACGGAAAATGTACGGTTCCCACACAATAAACTTTTATCTCAAGAACGGATGAACCGATTTGGCTGAAAATTGGTGGAGAGGTAGCTTAGAACTAGAAAAAGGACATAGGATACATTTTGTCCCGGAAAAATATACAGTTACTGCAGAATATACTTTTTATTTGCGCGTAAACTATTCAATCTATTTTGATGAATTTTGGTATGGAGATACTTTGACTTGGTGAAGAGATACTTTTGGTCTTAGAAAATGTACAGTTCCCGCACAATAAACTTTTATGATTTTCGCCTAAACTATTCAGTCTATTTTTATGAAATTCGGTATGGAGATACTTTGAGTCTTTTCCGGAACAAAAAGTATCCCTTGTCCTTTACAAGGGATACTTTTTGTTCCGGAAAATGTACGGTTCCTGCACAATAAACTTTTATGATTTTCGCTTAGGTAAACTATTTATAATAATCTATTTTGATGAAATTTGGCATGAAGATACTAATTTTAATCTATTGTTTTTTTAATTATACCAATTCGAATTAAATAATCATCGTTAAGACAGGACAACGTCTGTCGGGTCAGCTAGTATGATAATAATATTATCATGACAAATAATTTGTCAAATCCTATTGCGACCGCAACCGTTTGTTTACCCAAAGGGTAAAAACGGGACGCTATTACTAAGACTTCGATGTCTGTCCGTCTGTCTATCACCAGGCTGTAACTCAAGAACGGTAATAGCTAGAGAGTTGAAATTTTCACAGATTATGTATTTCTGTTGCCGCTATAACAACAAATACTAAAAACAAAATAAATTTAATATTTAAGGGGGGGCTCCCATACAACAACCTGAAATTTTCACAAAATACTCAGTTTTATTTATATTTTAATAAATAATAATAAAATCTAAATAAAATTAATTATTAAGGGAGGCTCCCTTACAAATACACATTTTTTTCCTATTTTTGCTCTATGGTGGTACCGAACCATTTTTCACGATTCGGCCGCGGCAATAGAGATTGAAAAAATAAATCGGCTTTAAATCGATATAGTTTTGACAAAAACTAGTGTATGAAAATCAGCGATTTGAAAATCGATTTGCTTTCAATGAATGTCGTACTCGATACTATGGAAATATCGAATAAATTTCTTTGGCACAACGCGACGCGGGCGTGCTTCTACGCCTCACGAGCGAGTCGCAAGCTTCGATCACTTATAATATATTTGATCGAAGGTCGCAAGTTAAAAAATTAAAAACAGTCGAAGCGCTAAAATCTGCCGGTCTACGTCTCGAGACACCCAAGGGGCGTAGCCCGCGCATCCTTATCAAAGATGTTCCTCAACACATTACAGACGATAATTTTCTATTATCAATGTACATCCAAAAACGTAAACGGCGAAACTAATGTGACACAAGATCAATTCATGAGTTCGACAAAAATAGTAAGACGTCGTATTTTAAACAAAGAATATAATAACCGAAAATGGATAGGTATCGAACTAGACCCTAAAGTGAGTCAACACCTCATTGAAACAAAAGAAAAACTTTTTATCGACTGGGCGATGTCTCGCTTTGTAGATGATGTCGAACTCGTGCGCTGCGCTAACCTGTCAACAGTACGGGCATACCGCTAAATTCTGTCGTGACACAAAGCCATGCTGTAAACATTGCGCCGAGGGTCATAGCTCGGATAGCTGCCCAAAAAAATTTAAAGACGACTTTAAGCCGGTTTGCGGTAGTTGTTTGCGATATAAAAAACCGACCGACCACCCCACAGGCTCCCCAGATTGTCCTACGTATAAGTCTAAAATGGAGCAACTTATTTTAACGACTCGGTATAGATAGTTTAAATATAGGACAGTTAAACCTCCACAATAATAAGCACGCAACGATGGAATTATAAAAGTTGGTTTCCGATTACAATTTAGATTCCGATTACAATTTTTTACCCGTGCGAAGCCGCTAGGTCGCTAGTAAGTCTATTATCAGCACTAATTATAGCCCTTGATACAAATAAACGCAGCTCAAACACAGCTCGCTAAACCAAGTACGTTACTTTATAGACACCTGTTTACCTTGATCACAATCATTTGAGTTTTCCGTCTTGCGATTATAATCAGTATCATGATCGACCCAATTTTTAAAAAGAAAATACAGCGTATTTTTATACTTAATGTGCGCTTTTATAATTCCAGACGTCACGTTATCGTGGACGCTGACTTCCACGATAAAACGTTGGGTACATTAAATGCCCTTTTGATTTTACGCACCGCGGACGTTTAGTGCGGTTCAGAAGAGTGTAGACGTCGTGATGTCCTCTAACGTGCTCGTTAAAAAGTTATCGTCAACGGAAATTTAAAAGCGTCTTCATGTATTTCCATACCGTTTAACCGCGGACGTCCACGATAATATTACCGCCACAACAGAATATTATATTATATTAGTAGTACCAACCGAAGTCCCACTTGCGAAACCCGTTTAAATAAATACTGACTCATGCTACGATACTATAAAGTTCTAATCCCGACCGTGCAGTGCTAGGTGCCTACCACAGACATATTAGAATATTATCTCGATCTATTTCTGTGGTGCCTACAATTATTATATTGGCCTATATTATGTCCCCTCTCTTTCTATCGCGTAAGAGGTACCTACACGCGCGAGTGGGACAGGCCTGCCACCACGTCCAAAATTATAAAAGCGCACATTAGGTACAAGAATAGTCAGTATTAGTCAATATTATTAAAATAAGTGAAAAGGGAGAACTTCATATTATAATATTATGTATATCAGTAGATAAGATATCTTGCAGCGATAGCTCAGCCCAGACTACAGTTTCCATTACACAATAAGAAGAGATATCAGCAATGGAGCGGGTACGGGGTAATTCTACTCGTATATGCAGAAAACGCTTTATTGAAAATTTCTCACTTTCGGGCGGAAAAAGTCAACTTTTTTCCCGTTGCCATTTTCCGCCTCCGTCGATGAGAAAAGTAGTATACGCACCATGGGCAGTAAATAAGAAAGCCTCAGATCACGTTTGTTGACCTCGGCTTCGCCTCGGCCATCAATTACATGTGATCTGAGACATTTCTTATTTTCCTGCTCTAAGTGCGTAATGTACTTACTATTTCTCACCTCCGGGGGGAAAACGTCAACTTTCATCCCGTTGCGATTACCAATGTTGCCGTTTTCCACTTGAGCCGTCGTTGGGGAGAAAAATAGTATACGCACCATCTGAGACATTAATTATTTTTCTGCCATAGGTGAGTAATTTACCATTTTGAATTATTTTAAAACTAGAATAATTTTTCGCTCATTTTCATTGCTGAGATATCTTCTTATTGTGTAAAGGAAATTGTGGTCTGGGCTGAGCTTTCGCTACAAGATATCTTATCTATTGATATACATAATATTATCTTGTCTTCTATATAAAATTCTCGTGTCACAGTGTTAGTTACCGAACTCCTCCGAAACGGCTTTACTGATTTTTACCAAATTTCATATGCATATTCAGTAGGTCTGAGAATTGGCTAAGCTTATTGGCTACTCTTTATATTGATAAGTGCGTTTGTTGAATAAATAATAGTAAATTATTGCAACTCGAGACTGACGCGACTATTGTTTGTGCGACAGATAGCGGTTAAGAGGAAAAGGCACTTATGTCAAACATAAAGTTCCTACTTTTTGTATGTTACACCGTTGTATAAAATTAAAAGTACTGTGTGCTACTGCCCTAAAACTATAACAAATTTCACCATGGTAAAATCTAAAATAGGTATATTTTTTTTTTCAATAATATCAATTTTGCTACGCTAAATGAAATGAAGGCTGTACAATGTATATAAAGAAAAAATAAAGCGTAAAACAATATTAAATACAACGAAGTGACTATTAGTCCGGGTACCGTACGAATAATTTTTATTTATTCGTCCGGGTATAATATTATTTTTTTGTTTCATAAAAAGTAGAAGATAGTTTGACAATAGCCGGACAATTAGCTGGTACTTCTCGGCTGCATCTATTTATCCGGGTACCCCCCCCTAATAACAATTAATCGCCCCTTAATAACAATTAAATATGTAAAAATCTGCAATCGCATAACCAAATAATTAAAGCATGAATCAAAAAATTCGAGACGTAAAAATGTTCGCTTACCTGTATTTTTGCACCGACGTACAATAACGTCTTCACAGCGCGGCGGCCTATAATATATTATAGACTTGTTAATACTTACCACAGTTAAATCTAGCCCCCCAACATAAGCTTGAAATTCCAGTGACTCGAGTTTGACTTACTAAAGTCAAAAATTATTTTCAATAATATGCCAGAAAACGCCTTTATAATAATATCGCAGAAAACGTTCAAAATCTGTCAAATAATAAATTAAAAAAAGTAGTTAAAGAATGTTTGTGTACCAAAGGATACTACTAAGTTACTGATTTCATGAATGATAATACATACTGATAACTGATGTACACCGTGGGAATAAGGTCGCAGAGCAGTTTCTGTTCTTATATTCGTATTATGTAATATTCAAATACACTTGCTGTACATATTTAGTTTTTTATTATTACCTACATTTAAAAATACAGTTACTATAAAAACACAACTAAAAATTTGTATCTAAATCGGAGGCTGCGGGCAAAGTACCAATTAGACTGGCAGCATTACCTCGTTGTATGACTAAACTAATTCGTTGGCCGAGGTAAGCGCCAGCCCTGGGGTCATTGGATTTGTCGTCTTTTTGCGAGATCTTCGAAAAGGGCTTTTGCGCTGCGCCGGGGCCCCACGGACCCAAGGTTTCAACACCAAAGGGCAGAAATATGAAGTCTTCGCCAATATTTCCGCCTCTTGTTGGACTCCGCGTGAGCAGCGGCCGCTCCCGCTTCCCTTGAGGTGGCTGCCACATGCGATGCCGCCAGTGTGTCCACGCAAGTGGCGTCCCAAGCCAAAGGTCTGCCCCAGTTCCATGGAATTAGCGTCATTCCATCAGGTCTCCTGCCATCGTCACGCACGATACCGTTCTGCTCTGAGTGTAGCCGGCAAGTTGACGGTGGCAAGAGCCCTGCGAATGAAGTCATTTATGGAGGCATGGGACTGGCGGCCGGCACTCCGGCGGCAAGAGAGTGGTACCCCTGGCGGTCCACTGAGATGCCGCAATGGCAGCGATGAGCTTCGATGATTTCGGCACGGTCTATACGTAAGCCAACTTAAACATTGCACGTATGATTATCCGGAAGTGTACCTATGTTTGATGATGGGATTACCTGGAGCCAATACCCCGATTCTGACTCAGTGGACGCCAAGAGACGCGCACGGTCTACGGAGGACGAGCAATTTAATAGGTCGAGTTTAGCCAAATTTAGTAGTGGTTCATCCCATTTTTTTTTATGAATAAGAATAAGAATAAGAACGTTTATTTGCAAAAACATGGTATCGACAGTAATATGGTACAATGTAAGATAGTGCTCATGTTTTGTCGGAGACATCTCGACGTGCAAATGTTTTAATAAAACTTAAATTTAATTTTGCTGGTTCTCTACAATAAAATATTAAGTTCAATTACAATATTGATATTTGATAGTAAAAATAATAGTAGTAAATTAGTCAAATGTCATACAATTTGGTAAAAACATATTAAACATTGTAAAAAATAATTTATAAATTTTCAAGATTAAAATATATTACACTAAATAAGTAATTATTATAATAGTATGCTTTCATCATTAATAAAATCCTCGATAGTATAATACATTTTGGTTAACAGTAAGTCAAATAATCTATTTTTAAATTTGTTAAATGTCATTTGTTTTAAATCGTTAGGTAATTTGTTATTTAAACGAATAGCCATACAGTATGAATTTTTAGAAAATAAAGCTAGTTTCTGATCAGGAATGCACAAATTTTCTCGTTTCCTACCTCTATATTTATAACAGTCCTTGTTTTTAGCAAATAAGTATATATGTTTATAAACAAATATAGCCGTTTCGTAAATGTAAAGAGAAGGCAAAGGCAGTACATTCAGCTTTTTAAACAGCTGCTTGCAACTGTCCAAATACCCTGCACCACAGACAGATCTTACACATTTTTTTTTTGGACTTTAAATGCTCTGGTAATATCGGTTGAATTGCCCCATAGTATAAGTCCATACCGTAGAGTTGAGGACACATATCCGTGATAAGCAGTCAAGGCAGCTTGTTTTGAGGCAATTTGTCTTAATCTATTGAGAGCGTAAACAAACCGGTCCAATTTTGTTACAATTGTGTCAACGTGAGCTTTCCAGTTAAGGCACTTGTCAATAGTTATTCCTAAAAATGTTGTCGTATTAACCTCCTCTATCGAATTAGTTTTGTTGTTGATATTACAAGTGATGTCAATTTTTTCTTCTTTTTTATTTATAGATTGAAATTTTATAAATTTTGTTTTCTCTATGTTAATATTTAAATTATTATTATACAACCATTTAATTATTTTGTTTATCTCTTTAATTGCAATAGTTTTTAACATATTTTTATTTTTACATTTAATTATCAGCGTTGTGTCATCTGCAAACAATATACTCTCCTGGTCCGTAAAAATAGGTAGATCGTTAATGTACAAAAGGAATAACAAAGGCCCTAATACACTTCCTTGTGGAACGCCACACGTATTAGTAAGGAATTTAGAGGTATAGGTTTTCTTAGAGTTACTTTCTATGACAGTTATTTCGACCCTTTGTTTGCGATTATCAAGGTAACTTTCTATCCAATTTAAAACTATTCCTCTTATTCCATGCCTCTCAAGCTTCCGTAGAAGTAATTTCTTGTCAACACAATCGAATGCCTTGCTCATATCGAGAAATATAGCCAAGGCATGAATTCCTTTGTTTAGGCTTTCAGAGATGTATCTAACTAAATTAAAGCAAGCAAGGGCTGTTGAACTGTTTTTTCTAAAACCAAATTGTTCTTTTCTAAGCAAATTATTCAAAGAAATAAATGTCTGGATTTTGTCTGATACAACTTTTTCAAATATCTTTGATATAATTGGTATGATGGATATAGGCCTATAATTACCTAATAGGTCTGAAGGACCTTTTTTATGTAGTGGCTTTACAATTGTAATTTTTAATGCGGAAGGAAAATGTCCTTGATTCATCGACAGATTTATAATATGTGCAAGTGGTAAGGAAAGTTCTTTGGCACATTTTTTAATCACTCTTGTACATATTCCATCATATCCTATAGAGAATGAATTTTTAAGTTCTTTAATTTTTTTAATATGTCATTTTCATTTACTGGAGTCAAATAAATAGATTTAGGATTATTAGGTATATGATTAAATGAATTCGTATTATTCGAAATGTCAATTTTATTAAATTTAGATATGTTTTTAAAAAAATTATTAAATTCATTACAAATTGTTGGGATGTCAGTAATTTTGTTATCATTTAGTATTATTTCTCGTATTCCTTGGTTAATACTTTTATTTTGAGAATTATTTTTTATTACATTCCAAGTAGTTTTACAAGTATTTTTAGATTTTTTTATTAGACTAGTATTGATTGTTTTTTGAGCAGCTAAAATACATTTTTTCAGAATTCTCGTGTAGTCCTTATAATGATTTTTTTTTTACATTTCTATTAGTGGAATCAAGTCTGTATTTTAAATATGTTGGCATTAACTGGAATTTTCACCGTACAGGTTTCACGCCATGTATTTATAGCCTCGGTTAAGGAGTCAATGCTAATAATACCTAATGAATTGGTGACGATTTTCTTAAAGAGTGAACTGATGCTATGGGCTGATGAAAGGAACGCGGGCAGAGACACAAAAGTCACCGTTCTAATACCCAGCTGGCCTCCGAACCGGATGGGCAAGGGTAGCTTGAACGTAAGGGGTATCGGAGATTAGGCAGTTAAGGAGATTGACTAGTGTGATTCTTAGGATCTGGTCTAGTTGAGACAGTGAATCCGAATACTCCCATAAAGGATAACACCTTGGAGCATAATATGTCAATTTGGGCACATACAGACAAAAACGAATGGTTAGATACGCCATATATTTTTTTCCTAAATTTACCCCGTACATGATACAGGCCAATTACTACAATATGGTTTTGCCTGATTACATAATATGTAATTATTTTTTATTCCTATTCATTTATCCTACTACTAGTAATATTATAAAGGCGAAAGTTTGGATGTATGGATGTTTGTTACTCTTTCACGCAAAAACTACTGAACGGATTTTAATGAAACTTTACAATAATATAGCTTATATATCAGAATAATATAGCTGACCCGGCAAACGTTCTTTTGCCATATAAATTATAGCAGTGCCCGCGACTTTGTTCGTGTGGTTGTCGAAAACACTGTCGCGATTGCAATAAAAAGGATATAGCGGGTCAATATCTTAAGGCGATATATCGAAAATAAATTATACCGCAAGGGCAATTTTATACTTAATAATACGATGATGATGATGAGCGAAATTTGCATAGTAGCATCTGCTTTCCGTTCTTAAAACAACATCGAAACTCCCAAACTTGTATCTATAAAATCAAAATTCTAAGGTACTTCTAGCAGTCTTAGAACCTTGAAATTTGGTACTCGGATAGGTCTTTATTTACAATGAAAGGAAAAATTATGAAACCGGCCAAGTGCAAGTCGGACTGGCGTACATAGGGTTCCGTACCGTAAATTTGTATGGGAGCCCCCCTTAAATAATAAGTTTATTTAATTTTTGTTATTAATTATTAAAGTTAAAATACAATTAATTATTTTCTGAAATTCTCAAAAACCTTACTGTTACCATTATGGATATAGAACAAAAAAAGGAAAAAAATCGTGATTGTTGCATGAGGTCCCCCATTAATAATTTATTTTATTTGGACTATTAGCTTTTATAATAAAGACATACATCAGAAATACATGATTTGTGAAAATTGCAATTATCTAGCTATTGCGGTTTTCGAGATCCAGCCTGGTGACATAAGGTCGATGGACGACGGACAGAGTGCGAAGATTATAAAAATAGGGTCCCGTTTTAATAATAATATTATAATACTTTATTAAATAAAGGAAAATATTTTTATGTTTGCAATTTTGCAAGAACAGTATGAGTTTCGACTGCATATTCGTTTTACGTACAAAAGGCTTCAATTAGTTAGTTATGTACTTAATGAAATGGCATTAATTTAATAAAAAAAAAAGTATTTACAACGTTTACAATGAAACAATAATTAAATTCGATTTAAATATAAATGTACTGTACCCACTGCGATATACACTCCTTAGTCGCTCGATATATTATGGGAGTTTTAAGTTATCACATGAAATAAGATGTGCTCCTTTCCTGTGAGGAACGTCGAGAGTCGAGACGCTTACATCAGTGCTTATTCAAGGGAAAAGCTTTACCCTTGAATTACCACCTTCAAGTATTAAAGCTAAGAGTCAATTATAAGTATATGAAAATAATATTCGACTCAGAACTCAGAAGTTTTACGTTACTTTGTCCACCTATTGAACCTATTGAAGTCTCAAAGAAAAAATATAAAGGAGATGGAGAATGGGTACTAAGCTAAGTACAGAAAAGTTATAACGAGAAATGAAAAGAAAAGAAAAAAAACTTAAAAAAAAGAAATGAAATCCCACCAAAACATGAAAAGGAGCCAAGCAAAATACTGCACAGCTATTCAATACTTCTGTCCTAAAAAGTTTTCAGATCACATTCAAGCCAAGCCTTTAAAATTATTATTTTGGCTTGGCAATGAGCACTAGATAAATAATCAGCGACTAATTGGATTTACTGGGTACCATCGGCCTCATGCGTCGTTACATACTAAAACACTTTACGCTTGCTGTCTGTGTAAGTGTGAACTTCTCCAAAGCAGTTTTATGTTTGTTTCTTATGTGCTCATTGCCAAGCCACTATAATAATTATAAAAAAACGAAATATATTGATACATTTGCTGAATGTTTATTTAAATTACAAAATAAGTTAAAGGCTTGGCTTGAATGTAATCTGAAAACTTTTTAGGACAGAAGTATTGAATAGCTGTGCAGTATTTTGCTTGGCCCTTTTACATTTCATGTTTTGGTGGGATTTGTGTTTACTAGATAAATAATATTGTGTAAATTAAGTAAATTACTGAATAAAAACTTTGGTTACCAGAGAAACACATGTCGTTTATTTGAAGGTTAATAATACCAACATTTCCAAATTATAAATAAGGGGAAAAATATCCCTTATATTATATAATTCTTAAATAAAGATTATTTTCCTTTACCACCACCGACCATCGACTGTAGGACTTCAGGCGGAATATTTCCGTCTACGCTTCCGTCGCCCGCTCCTGACCCTCCAGCCTGCCCTCCTGCGTTGCCTAAAAAATTTACTTAAATTAAAATAAATAATCGGCCAAGTGCGAGTCGGACTCGCGCACGAAGCGTTCCGTACCATTATAGAGCAAAAATAGGCCAAAAATTGTGTTTTTTGTATTAACTTTTATTACAAATTATTAAAGTACACATATAATTAAGGCCTTTGTGAAAATTTTAAGTGCCTACCTGTTGTCATCATTGACATCGAGCACAAAATGTTTGTTACTCTTTCACGCAAAAACTACTGAATGGATTTGAATGAAACTTTACAATAATATAGCTTATATATATATATATATATATATATAATATATATAATATAAGCTCGAGCGACGCATTTGTTTCACTCCCACTAGTGCCAGTGTCACGTGTAGGAACTAGAGCAAGCGAGAGAAATGAGTAGCTTGATTTTTATTCGGCAGTATCCGCGTTTCTGACATTTCACTAGATATTTTTAGTAAGAAGACGTAACAAACAAGAATATTCGGCATATATATAAGAAGACGTAACAAACAAGAATATTCGGCATATATATATGCCGAATATTCTTGTTTGTTACGTCTTCTTACTAAAAATATCTAGTGAAATGTCAGAAACGCGGATACTGCCGAATAAAAATCAAGCTACTCATTTCTCTCGCTTGCTCTAGTTCCCACACGTGACACTGGCACTAGTGGGAGTGAAACAAATGCGTCGCTCGAGCTTGCGCGGCTCGTCTAGCCTGGAGACAGGCAGACAGACTGGTTACAGTCGGGGAAATGAGTTGTTTAGCAGAAATGTACAGTCGGGGAAATGAGTTGCTTAGCAGAAATGTACAGTCGGGGAAATGAGTTTTGACGTGACAACGTCTTATAATTCGATTGAGCCGGCTGCACGCACGAAAAAACATGACTCATGCGGCGTTACCTCGCTCTGAGGCGTTCCATTTAAGGCTTGAAGTGCAAGCGAGAGCGCGGAACGAGCGAAAAAGAGGCACGTTGTCACGTTCAACTATCGTCAGTAAACTGACTTTACAGACAACCGTTTTTTAGATCGAGAATCGAGTTTGCCAAGCGATTTAAAAAAATCTATACTAATATTATAAACCTGAAGATTTTGTTTGCTTGAACGCGCTAATCTCAGGAACCACTATTCCGATTTAAAAAAAACAGAGTTAGATAATTGATTTATTGAGGAAGGCTATACAGGCTATATAATATTATCACGATAAGACTAATAGGGCTGAAGAAACAGGGAAAAAAGTGGAAAATACGGGGAAAATTATTAGAAAGGGTTTATCTCATGAACTACTGAAGCAATTTTTATGTTATTTAGCACATAATATTATAAAGGGTAGACCACGTGAAAGGATATACTACTACTGGGTAAGCAATAATTCATGAAAAGCTTTGTGTGCACTTTTTAAATCCAAACTAATAAATTTTTATAATATAAATATAAAAGTGTGTCTGTCTGTCTGTTACCTCTTAACGCAGTTGAACCGATTTTGCTAAAATTTGGTTTAGAGATATTTTGAGTCCCGGGAAAGGGCATCCTGGAGAAATGTTCGGTCCCCGATAGATAAACGAATTTTGGCGCAACGAAGTTGCGGACGACATCTAGTATGAAATATTTTACATAGTCGGGTTTTTAAACTTAATACTTGTTATATGAGTTATTAAAATAATACATAATATAATCCTTACCTGCGGGCGGTACTTGCTTGCCGGGGTCAGTGGCATCAGCATTACCTGCAATAATAATAATAGCTTATCATCCATATATTTATTGATATTTTAGACTCATTTATTCCTTAATAATTACAATATAATATTATAACAATGATTTGTTTTAGATATTCTTATTATTTATTAACATTTTAAATATTAGTCCCGGGAAAGGATTTAGAATACTTTTCTTCCGGAAAAATGTACGGTTCTCGCAGGGTATACGAATTTCGGTGTAACGAAGTTTCGGGGGTCATCTAGTTTTATAATTATAACGTTAATTTTATTCAAATTGCATCTGTTATAGGCCACGTAAAACTTTGAGATCGCTCGCCAAAATGACGTCTACGATCCCATATCTACCAATAGCGTTCTCGTCAGTGAAGCGAGGAGCACGCTATTGGTCTAATCGCTACATATTATAAAACAAAATCGCTTTAATTATCCCTCATGTCTCTTTGGTCTCTTTAATCTTTAAAACTACGCAACGGATTTTGATGCGGTAGATAGAGTGATCCAAGAGGATGGTTTATAAGACGTATAATAACTTTCATTAAATAATGAAGAAATACTGTTATTGTTGGGGTTTCTAATGTGATGTCGTAAATAATTACATTAAAATAATGTACCAATTATTGCACACATTGAAAAGGTCTACAGAAAACTCCACAATTATATTATAATATATTATGTCTATCTCTTATGGATATCCCACAATAACATTTTTTGTCATTTACTTTTTACGACAAATAATTTCTAATTTCCGAAGCAATTTTAATAAATACAGCATTAATCCTCATCCAATTATATATCTACCTTAAATACATTGTTGATTTCATATAGATCTATATGGCCTGTACAGGGCCATATAGATCTATATGAAATACATATGATTTAAATGAATATTTTCGAAGATAATATTAAAGATTAAAAAATTGCGATACGTAGCTTTTGCGGCGGTACCGACCAATGCGGGCCATGTGTAGTATAATAATGAATATAAATCAAAACTGCTGAATCGATTTTAATAATTTATCAGTGGCTATATATTTTAGTCCCGTGCGAAGCCGGAGCGGGGCGCTAGTGTATTACAAATGAACTCTGCGCCTTTCCCTTTAACTTCCGCCGAGCGATCTTAAGTTTTTGCGTAACCTATAAAAATATAACAATCACGCTGTACAGCTAAACTTGGTACTCGTACTAATAATATAATATACTCTGTGGCTAAGCATTGAAACGTCTTGGGCTTTGGTTTTTGACCAAAATTCAATTTTTAATAACTAGGAGTTAAACATAATTATAATATACTTAGATTAACTAACATACATCAATTCCAATAACATAAAACGTACAGACATTTACTTACTTGATGCGATGTAACCCAGTATAGCAACAACTAGCAATACACTCTTTAGTACTCGTACCATCTTGGCAATATTGTATTTAATATTATTTTACGCTTTATTTTTTTCTTTATATATAGTACACAACCTCCATTACATTTACCATAGCAAAATTGACATAATTGATTTTTTTTTCGATATTTTCGATTTTACCATGGTGAAATTTGTTATAGATTTAGGGCAGTAGCACACACTACTTTTAATTTTATACAACGGTGGAACATACGTTAATCGAGATACAAAAGCGAGATACGGATTATTTTACCGACTTACAAAAAGTATGAACTTTTATTTTATTTTATTTATTTTATTTAAAACTTTTGCACATTTCCGTACAAAGGCGGGCTTAATGCCTCGTGGCATTATCTTCCAGCCAAACCTTAGGGTGTTCAGAGAAAGTGAGGTAGATGCAAACCCAAAAGAGGACAAAGGGATTAAAAATACCTTAAAATGAATAATACAATATTAGGTATAATTATTCATAATAATATTATGTAAAATAAAATAAACACATTATATACAATATATACATATATAAAATAAATATATACATATATTACAACATATATAGATAAAATAACTAATTACGTATTATAGATTTTGTTGTCTCATTTATGTCAACGATTTAAGATAGTGTTCATGAACTTTGCGTTTAAATAATTGTTTAGTTTCGGCCATCCTAATTTCCTTTGGAAGCGAATTCCAAAGAAGAATTGATTGAACATGAAAGGAGGAGTGGACGAGAGAGGAACTATGGGAAGGACATTGGAGGCGCAAATCATTGGTGGAACGGAGATTTCTGTCATGATTACTGCATAGATAGTTGAAATGAGGAGTTAGGTAGTTGGGAGCGGAGGGAGAGTGAAGTATGGAGTAGAGCGTGCACACTGCCCGCTGCGAACGGCGTTGGCGGACTGGGAGCCAGCGTAATTTTGAGCGGTAGGAGGAGACGTGATCGTACTTGCGGAGGCCGAAAACGAATCTTATGCAGTTATTAAGGAGCCGATCTAGTTTGTTAAGGAGGTCTACATTAAGATCAAGATAGCAGACGTCACAGTAATCTATTATTGGGAGAATGAGAGTCTGAACTAGCATTAATTTTATATAAGATGGTAAGAAATGTTTGAGTCGGTATAACGTTCGCAAGGAATATGTGACTTTATTACTAACGCTAGCAATTTGTGTATGCCAATCTAAGTTAGCGTCAATGTGTAATCCGAGATCTTTAACAGAAGAGCTATAGGGTATAACACTTTTATGTTTGACATAATTGCCTTTTCCTCTTAACCAATTCCATGACCAAATAAAGTCTGTAATCAGCACTTATAGCCCTATACAATTTAAACGCCCACTGCTCGCCAAACCAAGTACGTTACTTTACTACACCTTTACCTACTTTACAGACACCTTTACCTTGATCACAGTCATTTGAGTTTTCCGTCTTGCGATAATCAGTATCATGATCGACCATTTTTTTAAAAAAGATAATCCTGCGTATTTATTTAATAGGTACAAGAATATATACGCAATAATAAATAGGTAAAGAATATATAATAAGATACTTGTAGTATACAATAATAGGTACAAGAATAGTCAGTTTTAGTCAATATTATTAAAATAAGTGAAAAGGAAGAACTTAATATTATAATATTACTAGCGACCCGCCCCGGCTTCGCACAGGTATAAAATATATTATATATAGCCTATGTCACTCACTGAAAAAATGATTGAAATCGATCCGGTAGTTTTGATTTATATTCATTACTGCCCGTGGCCAACCCGTGGCCCGCATTGGCCGGTACCGCCTCAAAAGCTACGTCCCGCAATTTTTAAATCTGTAATTTATCTTTGAAAATATTCATTTAAATCATAAATGCTGTAAAATACCGTATAAATCTATTTACTTAATTGAATAAGGATTAATGCTGTGTTGGTTAAAGTAAATGACAATATTATTAAAACTGGTTTTTTACCTAGTTTAAGTATACTGTGAGAGCACCTTTATTTTATGATCGATTTACTTCAGTCGAACACCGAATCTGTATGAAATTTCTGATTATTTATTGTACAAAAATATTCAATGTACAGAATTGACTTTCCTACGATTTTATGATTACAGATTCGGTGTTCGACTGAAGTAAATCGATCATAAAGTAAAGGTGCTCTCACAGTATACTTAAACTAGGTAAAAAATCAGTTTTAATAATATTGTCATTTACTTTAACCAACACAGCATTAATCCTTATTCAATTAAGTAAATACTTAAAATACACTGTCTATTCAATTTAGATTTATACGGTATTTTACAGCATTTATGATTTAAATGAATATTTTCAAAGATAAATTACAGATTTAAAAATTGCGGGACGTAGCTTTTGAGGCGGTACCGGCCAATGCGGGCCACGGGTTGGCCACGGGCAGTAATGAATATAAATCAAAACTACCGGATCGATTTCAATCATTTTTTCAGTGAGTGACATAGGCTATATATAATATATTTTATACCTGTGCGAAGCCGGGGCGGGTCGTTAGTAATATTATAATATTAAGTTCTTCCTTTTCACTTATTTTAATAATATTGACTAAAACTGACTATTCTTGTACCTATTAAATAAATACGCAGGATTATCTTTTTAAAAAAATTGGTCGATCATGATACTGATTATCGCAAGACGGAAAACTCAAATGACTGTGATCAAGGTAAAGGTGTCTGTAAAGTAGGTAAAGGTGTAGTAAAGTAACGTACTTGTTTTGGCGAGCAGTGGGCGTTTAAATTGTGTAGGGCTATAAGTGCTGATTACAGACTTTATTTGGTCATGGAATTGGTTAAGAGGAAAAGGCAATTATGTCAAACATTAAAGTTCATACTTTTTGTAAGTCGGTAAAATAATCCGTATCTCGCTTTTGTATCTCGATTAACGTATGTTCCACCGTTGTATAAAATTAAAAGTAGTGTGTGCTACTGCCCTAAAACTATAACAAATTTCACAATATAGTAAATCGAAAATATCAATTTTTTTTCAATAATATCAATTTTGCTACGCTAAATGAAATGAAGGCTGTACAATGTATATAAAGAAAAAAATAAAGCGTAAAATAATATTAAATACAATATTGCCAAGATGGTACGAGTACTAAAGAGTGTATTGCTAGTTGTTGCTATACTGGGTTTCATCGCATCAAGTAAGTAAATGTCTGTACGTTTTATGTTATTGGAATTGATGTATGTTAGTTAATCTAAGTATATTATAATTATGTTTAACTCCTAGTTATTAAAAATTGAATTTTGGTCAAAAACCAAAGCCCAAGACGTTTCAATGCTTAGCCACAGAGTATATTATATTATTAGTACGAGTACCAAGTTTAGCTGTACAGCGTGATTGTTATATTTTTATAGGTTACGCAAAAACTTAAGATCGCTCGGCGGAAGTTAAAGGGAAAGGCGCAGAGTTCATTTGTAATACACTAGCGCCCCGCCCCGGCTTTGCACGGGACTAAAATATATAGCCACTGATAAATTATTAAAATCGATTCAGCAGTTTTGATTTATATTCATTATTATACTACACATGGCCCGCATTGGTCGGTACCGCCGCAAAAGCTACGTATCGCAATTTTTTAATCTTTAATATTATCTTCGAAAATATTCATTTAAATCATATGCTGTACAGGGCCATATAGATCTATATGAAATCAACAATGTATTTAAGGTAGATATATAATTGGATGAGGATTAATGCTGTATTTATTAAAATTGCTTCGGAAATTAGAAATTATTTGTCGTAAAAAGTAAATGACAAAAAATGTTATTGTGGGATATCCATAAGAGATAGACATAATATATTATAATATAATTGTAGAGTTTTCTGTAGACCTTTTCAATGTGTGCAATAATTGGTACATTATTTTAATGTAATTATTTACGACATCACATTAGAAACCCCAACAATAACAGTATTTCTTCATTATTTAATGAAAGTTATTATACGTCTTATAAACCATCCTCTTGGATCACTCTATCTACCGCATCAAAATCCGTTGCGTAGTTTTAAAGATTAAAGAGACCAAAGAGACATGAGGGATAATTAAAGCGATTTTGTTTTATAATATGTAGCGATTAGACCAATAGCGTGCTCCTCGCTTCACTGACGAGAACGCTATTGGTAGATATGGGATCGTAGACGTCATTTTGGCGAGCGATCTCAAAGTTTTACGTGGCCTATAACAGATGCAATTTGAATAAAATTAACGTTATAATTATAAAACTAGATGACCCCCGAAACTTCGTTACACCGAAATTCGTATACCCTGCGAGAACCGTACATTTTTTTCGGAAGAAAAGTATTCTAAATCCTTTCCCGGGACTAATATTTAAAATGTTAATAAATAATAAGAATATCTAAAACAAATCATTGTTATAATATTATATTGTAATTATTAAGGAATAAATGAGTCTAAAATATCAATAAATATATGGATGATAAGCTATTATTATTATTGCAGGTAATGCTGATGCCACTGACCCCGGCAAGCAAGTACCGCCCGCAGGTAAGGATTATATTATGTATTATTTTAATAACTCATATAACAAGTCTTCGTTGCGCCAAAATTCGTTTATCTATCGGGGACCGAACATTTCTCCAGGATCCTATGCCCTATGTCCTTTCCCGGGACTCAAAGTATCTCTAAACCAAATTTTAGCAAAATCGATTCAACTGCGTTAAGAGGTAACAGACAGACAGACACACTTTTATATTTATATTATAAAAATTTATTAGTTTGGATTTAAAAAGTGCAAAGCTTTTCATGAATTATTGCTAACCCAGTAGTAGTATATCCTTTCACGTGGTCTACACTTTATAATATTATGTGCTAAATAACATAAAAATTGCTTCAGTAGTTCGTGAGATAAACCCTTTCTAATAATTTTCCTCGTTTTTTCCACATTTTCCCCTGTTTCTTCAGCCCTATTAGTCTTATCGTGATAATATAATATAGCCTGTATAGCCTTCCTCAATAAATCAATTATCTAACTCTGTTTTTTTTAAATCGGAATAGTGGTTCCTGAAATTAGCGCGTTCAAGCAAACAAAATCTTCAGGTTTATAATATTAGTATAGATTTTTTTTAAATCGCTTGGCAAACTCGATTCTCGATCTAAAAAACGGTTGTCTGTAAAGTCGGTTTACTGACGATAGTTGAACGTGACAACGTGCCTCTTTTTCGCTCGTTCCCCGCTCCCGCTTGCACTTCAAGCCTTAAATGGAACGCCTCAGAGCGAGGTAACGCCGCATGAGTCATGTTTTTTCGTGCGTGCATCCGGCTCAATCGAATTATAAGACGTTGTCACGTCAAAACTCATTTCCCCGACTGTACATTTCTGTTAAGCAACTCATTTCCCCGACTGTACATTTCTGCTAAACAACTCATTTCCCCGACTGTACATTTCTGCTTAGCACAATTTTCCCCGACTGTACATTTCTGCTAAACAACTCATTTCCCCGACTGTAACCAGTCTGTCTGCCTGTCTCCAGGCTAGACGAGCCGCGCCAGCTCGAGCGACGCATTTGTTTCACTCCCACTAGTGCCCGTGTCACGTGTGGGAACTAGAGCAAGCGAGAGAAATGAGTAGCTTGATTTTTATTCGGCAGTATCCGCGTTTCTGACATTTCACTAGATTTAGTTTAGTGAAATGACATATCACTAGATATTTTTAGTAAGAAGACGTAACAAACAAGAATATTCGGCATCTTCCGGGAGTTCGTGATATCCCTAGGGATATCGTGAACTCCCTGATATCCTCTTTTCCCTGCGACATAACACTACATTACTTTTTAGGGTTCCGTACCCAAAGGGTAAAAACGGGACCCTATTACTGAGACTTCGATGTCTGTCCGTCTGTCCGTCTGTCTCCAGGCTGTAACTCAAGAACGGTAATAGCTAGAAAATTGAAATTTTTACAGATTATGTATTTCTGTTGCCGCTATAACAACAAGTACTAAAAACAAAATAAATTAAATATTTAAGGGGGGCTCCCATACAACAAACGTGATTTTTCAAACATTTTGTGCTCGATGTCAATGATGACAACAGCTAGGCACTTAAAATTTTCACAAAGGCCTTAATTATATGTGTACTTTAATAATTTGTAATAAAAGTTAATACAAAAAACACAATTTTTGGCCTATTTTTGCTCTATAATGGTACGGAACGCTTCGTGCGCGAGTCCGACTCGCACTTGGCCGATTATTTATTTTAATTTAAGTAATTTTTTTAGGCAACGCAGGAGGGCAGGCTGGAGGGTCAGGAGCGGGCGACGGAAGCGTTGGCGGAAATATTCCGCCTGAAGTCCTACAGTCGATGGTCGGTGGTGGTAAAGGAAAATAATCTTTATTTAAGAATTATATAATATAAGGGATATTTTTCCCCTTATTTATAATTTGGAAATGTTGGTATTATTAACCTTCAAATAAACGACATGTGTTTCTCTGGTAACCAAAGTTTTTATTCAATAATTTACTTAATTTACACAATATTATTTATCTAGTAACCTCCGTAGCTCAATGGTTAGAGTGTGTGGCAACTCAAGCCGGGGGTCGCGGGTTCGAATCCCGCCGACGGAACAAAAAGTTTTTCAATGTTCCTGGGTCATGGATGTGTATTAAATATGTGTATGATATAATAAAAACCTTAAATATATGTATAGTATAAAAGCATTAAATATATTTCCGTAGTCTGGTACCTGTAACACAAGTCCTTCAGGTACTTAGCACGGGGCCAGACTGACGTGGTGTGAGGCGTCTATAGATATTATAGTAAACACAAATCCGACCAAAACATGAAATGTAAAAGGGCCAAGCAAAATACTGCACAGCTATTCAATACTTCTGTCCTAAAAAGTTTTCAGATTACATTCAAGCCAAGCCTTTAACTTATTTTGTAATTTAAATAAACATTCAGCAAATGTATCAATATATTTCGTTTTTTTATAATTATTATAGTGGCTTGGCAATGAGCACATAAGAAACAAACATAAAACTGCTTTGGAGAAGTTCACACTTACACAGACAGCAAGCGTAAAGTGTTTTTAACCGACTTCCAAAAAACGAGGAGGTTATATATTCGGCTGTGGATTTTTTTTTTTTGACGTGACAACGTCTTAAATTAGGTTGCGGCTGGGAGTCACTTATGAAAAAGTGTAACGCTCGGTAACGTTACGATGAGTCACCGAACGAGAGAGAGGCCCGCCGAATGCCTTGCGTCTCTCTCCCACACGTTGTCACGTAAAATCTTCGCCCGTAAAACCGACTTTACAGGCAACCATTTTTTTTTTTTTTTTTTTTGTATGTTCAACGATTACTCCGCCGTTTGTGAACCGATTTTCGAAATTTTTGTTTTGTTGTATTAGGTTTCACTCCAATTTGGTCCCATTTTCACAAAGGTGGTGACCTGATGATGGGATCCATGAGTAATCGAGGGAACTCCTCGAAATTTATATGGAAATATATGGTGATTTTGGTTTTATGTGAAGTGTACTAAGAATACGCTACCAAAAAGTCAAATATTGGGTCAAGGTATACCATGGTTTCGATGATGCTGAGAGAACTCCTGATTCCTTATAGATACACGTTTGGGAGTTTCGGCGTTGTTTTAAGAACAGAAAGCATAAACTACTATTCAATTCATATTCATCATCATCATCATCATCGTCATCATCATCATTACTACGTCGTGTTAAGGCCATAAATGTCTCATGGCACAGAATAGATAATAGTACAAGGCATAGGTATGGATATACTAATAATAATAATTATGTACTGTATAACAATTAACAAAACCTGTTTGTTTTTAATACACGGCGGTGGCGGCAGAAGACAGAATATCGAATACTTTACTAACTACTTTATATACAGATCGAATACTTTACTACTTTATAAAATTTTAATAGACAAATAGAATTAAAATAAAGTTATTTTAAAAAGAGCATTTAAACAAAACAAAGTCATTAGTGTCTTTTTAATTAGTTATACTTATTAATCGATAGATGGTGCACTAAGTACCTATCGATTTGAATTCTTGACAACAAGAACAGCTGTCAATAATTATGATAATATTAAATATTATGCTACGCTACATCCTATGCAAGTTTGTACAATTTTTTATCTGATAGATCCTTCGATCGTGGAAAAACGAGACACAATAGCCTTTCTATTGTTATCGCAATCGCCGGTGACCGCTTCGGGCTTGAAGTATTAAAATTGTTAAATTACTTAGCACAATATGTTCACTTCACTGATAATATTATATTATTTTGTGAGTGTGAGTTGTGACTCTTAACAAATTGTATGATACGTAAAATATACGCGAAGATTTATCTACTAGTGTAACTAAAAAGAGTGAAATTATTATTATTTTTAACAAAAAATTAAAACCGACTTCCAAGGTAAAAACAATAATAACATATGAACTAAAAAGTATTAAATAATTTTTACTATCTAATAGTGCCTTTTTCCGAATTCGGCTAAACCTCAACTATTTCTGTACTCAATCTTCATTATTTTGAAGTCGGTACCAGATAGCTGAACCTTCAGTCCTCTGACAGAATATTTGAATCTTTTGGAACTGGCACCGACTTCAAAATAATGAAGATTGAGTACAGAAATAGTTGAGGTTTAGCCGAATTCGGAAAAAGGCACTATTAGATAGTAAAAATTATTTAATACTTTTTAGTTCCTATGTTATTATTGTTTTTACCTTGGAAGTCGGTTTTAATTTTTTGTTAAAAATAATAATAGTATGTAACGACGCATGAGGCCGATGGTACCCAGTTAATCCAATTAGTCGCTGATTATTTATCTAGTGCTCATTGCCAAGCCACAATAATAATTTTAAAGGCTTGGCTTGAATGTGATCTGAAAACTTTTTAGGACAGAAGTATTGAATAGCTGTGCAGTATTTTGCTTGGCTCCTTTTCATGTTTTGGTGGGATTTCATTTCTTTTTTTAAGTTTTTTTTTCTTTTCTTTTCATTTCTCGTTATAACTTTTCTGTACTTAGCTTAGTACCCATTCTCCATCTCCTTTTTTTTTTTCTTTGAGACTTCAATAGGTTCAATAGGTGGACAAAGTAACGTAAAACTTCTGAGTTCTGAGTCGAATATTATTTTCATATACTTATAATTGACTCTTAGATTTAATACTTGAAGGTGGTAATTCAAGGGTAAAGCTTTTCCCTTGAATAAGCACTGATGTAAGCGTCTCGACTCTCGACGTTCCTCACAGGAAAGGAGCACATCTTATTTCATGTGATAACTTAAAACTCCCATAATATATCGAGCGACTAAGGAGTGTATATCGCAGTGGGTACAGTACATTTATATTTAAATCGAATTTAATTATTGTTTCATTGTAAACGTTGTAAATACTTTTTTTTTATTAAATTAATACCATTTCATTAAGTACATAACTAACTAATTGAAGCCTTTTGTACGTAAAACGAATATGCAGTCGAAACTCATACTGTTCTTGCAAAATTGCAAACATAAAAATATTTTCCTTTATTTAATAAAGTATTATAATATTATTATTAAAACGGGACCCTATTTTTATAATCTTTGCACTCTGTCCGTCGTCCATCGACCTTATGTCACCAGGCTGGATCTCGAAAACCGCAATAGCTAGATAATTGCGATTTTCACAAATCATGTATTTCTGATGTATGTCTTTATTATAAAAGCTAATAGACCAAATAAAATAAATTATTAATGGGGGACCTCATACAACAAACACGATTTTTTTCCTTTTTTTGTTCTATATCCATAATGGTAACAGTAAGGTTTTTGAAAACTTCAGAAAATAATTAATGGTATTTTAACTTTAATAATTAATAATAAAAATTAAATAAACTTATTATTTAAGGGGGGCTCCCATACAAATTTACGGTACGGAACCCTATGTACGCCAGTCCGACTCGCACTTGGCCGGTTTCATAATTTTTCCTTTCATTGTAAATAAAGACCTATCCGAGTACCAAATTTCAAGGTTCTAAGACTGCTAGAAGTACCTTAGAATTTTGATGATCTATCAGTCAGTGAGTGACAAAATGTAGTAACTTTGACCATCCGTAACTATTAAACTATTTATCGAAATTTCATGCTATTGAGAGGTTAAGCTACTTTTAATACTTATACCTAGTAACCGAAATTCTAAATCCCTAGCTTTGTTAACATCGAAGATAAAGGGGGTGTGAAATAGCCGCGAACCGCTTCGAGAAAAGTATGGTACGGCCGTGCCTTTGCTACATAGCTTGCAAAAAAACGACATTTGAAGTTTATTGTTCAATAATTAACAACGTGACGATGGCAGGAGACCTGATGGAATGACGCTCATTCCATGGAGCCGGGGCAGGCCTTTGGTTTGGGACGCCACCTGCGTGGACGCGCTGCGGCGTCGCACTTGACGGCCACCTCGAAAAAGACGGGAGCGGCCGCCGCTCACGCGGAGACCAGCAAGAGGCGGAAATATGAGTGTCTGGGCGAAGACTTCATATTTCTGCCTTTTGCTGTTGAAACCTTGGGTCCGTGGGGGCCTGACGCAAAAGCCCTCTATAAAGATGTGTCCAAAAGACTGGTCGCCAAATCAAATGACCCCAGGGCTGGCGCTTACCTCGGCCAACGTATTAGTTTGGCCATTCAGCGAGGTAATGCCGCCAGCCTAATTGGTACTTTGCCCGCAGCCTCCGATTTAGATTTAATTTTATACTTATAAATAGTGTTTATATATTAATTATTTATAGATGTTGTATTTTCTTATAGTTGTATGATTAACAATTCCTTTTACTAAAATCACTGACCATTGTAGTAGGTAAAGTCAACTTGCCCCCCCCCCCCCCCCCCCCCCCCTGCGCCATCAGCTGGCGATGCCCTTGGAGATTAGCCTATTCAAACAGACAAACAGACAGAGAAACAAAAATTCCTAAAACAGTTAAGATGTGTTCTGTTACTCTTCTAAAATGCCGTCAACTTGTTTAAGTTTTTATTTAATGTACAAAAATAATTTTACCTCTACGATTTTATTCTATCCTGTGACAGTGTCATTACATTTACAGCTTATTATGCCTGTACGCAATAAAATAGAGCTTTAAAAGCTTTACTAATGTTATATCATGTAGTAAATTAGAGCGACCTTCAGATAGTTTTAGATTAACTATATAGGGCCTGGGCTTAACTAAATAGACATTATTTATGTTAAAATACCGTAATGACATTTACAATTACAATACAGAATTTAGATATTTTAAAAATAAGCACTGAACTTGTGACTGAACTCTGCGTGAATATTTTAAATTTATTATCAAAAGTACAGCTGTATATTAAAGTAGGTAGGTAGGTCACTTACAGAAAGTATTTTATTATTGTTTTAGCTTTTAATAGGTTCTAAAATTACTAACCTAATTTTGACCCGTGTTAACTATTTGACCTAGCTTTGCTCGGTATTCGATAAAACACGAATAAAATTACATTTTCTAAAAATGATTCCTAGCTAGATCGATTTATCGCCCCCGAAACCCTCTATATACTAAATTTCATGAAAATCGTTGGAGCCGATTCCGAGATTCCAAATATATACAAGAATTTCTCGTCTATTACTTTATAATATTACGAGTAATAGCTGTCCCGGCAAATGTTTTTTTGCCATATTACATAAATTAGTATATCGCCCGAATAATTTAATTGAATTAGTGACTAACGGTCGTTCCCAATATTCAATCTATCTCTGGTTTGGCATACGACCGATCGAAGCTAACATTGAATTGACAAAAAATATATTATGTCTCTAGCTAATGTCTAATAAGAGCTATTCCTATCTGTAGGGCAAAACCAGACATAGATCAAATATTGGAAACGGCCATAAATAAGTATATCACCATGGCAACGTCCATCGCTATCCCGTGACCCGCGTCGCATAAACAATGGCCGCTCCTTATAGACAAATAATTTGCAATAAAATAAAATTGCGACTATAATTAAAGATCTTAGCTATCCTATCTCTCAAGTTGGATAAAAACACACATTTAAAAAAAAGAAACATTAAAATCGGTTAAGTAGTTTAGGAATCCATCGCGGACAAACATCGTGACAGGAGATTTATATATTATTATATTATCTATACTTAATATTATAAAGCGGAAGAGTTTGTTTGTTTGTTTGAACGCGCCAGGAACTACTGATCCGATTTAAAAAATCTTTCAGTGTTAGATAGCCCCTTTGTAGAGGAATGCTATAGGCTATATTTTATCACGCTAAAACTAATAGAAGCTAAGAAATAGAGGAAAATGTGGAAAAAAACGGAACGTGAATATATTTGAAAGGGCTTATTTGAACGCGCTAAACTCAGGAGCTACTGGTCCGATTTGAAAAATTCTTTCAGTGTTAGACAGTTAATTTATTGAAAAAGGCTATAGGCTATATCTTATTACGCTACGACCAATAGGAGCGAAGAAATAGTGGAAAATGTGGAAAAAACGGGAGGAAATTATTAGAAAGGACTTATTTGAACGCGCTAATCTCAGGAACTACTGGTGGGATTTGAAAAATTCTTTCAATGTTAGATAGCCCATTTGTCGACAAAGGCTATAGGCTATATTTTATTACGCCACAACTAATAGAAGCGAAAAAAAAGAGGAAAATTTGGAAAAAACGGAGATCTTTAGAAACTACTGGAGCAATTTTTATGTAATTTGGCACACATGAAGAATAGACCACGTGAAAGGGCCCAGGTTTCTTTTTTTGTGGAAAAATGTACGTTTTCCTTGACAATCCTAAGCCGCGCGGAACATCTATCATATCATAAAAGTATACTGTCCCACACAATATACTTTTATGATTTGCGCGTTAACTATTCAATTGATGTACGGGAAAAACTATAAACTAAAGTCCACGCGGACGAAGTTGCGGGCAACAGCTAGTATTAGATAAAGCGGAAGAGTTTGTTAGTTTGTTTGTTTGAACGCGCTAATCTCAGGAACTACTGGTTCGATTTGAAAAATTCTTTCAGTGTTAGATAGCCCATTTATCGAGGAAGGCTATAGGCTATATTTTATCACTCTAAAACTAATAAAAGCGAAGAAATAGATGAAAATGTGGGAAAAACGGGGAAAAATTATTTGAAAGGGCTTATTTGAACGCGCTAATCTCAGGAATTACTGGTCCGATTTGAAAAATTATTTCAGTGATAGATAGCCCATTTATTGAGGAAGGCTATAGGCTATATTTAATTACTTTGCCTATAATAGAAGCGAAGAAATTGAGGAAAATGTGGAAAAAACGGGGGAAATTATATGAAAGGGCTTATTTGAACACGCTAATCTCAAGAACCACTGGCCCGATTTGAAAAATTCTTTCAGTTTTAGATAATTCATTTATCAGAAAAGGCTATAGGCTATATTTTATTACGCTACAAGTAATAGGAGCGAATAAATAGAGGAAAATGTGAAAAAAGGGGGAAATTATATGAAAGGGCTTATTTGAACGCGCTAATCTCAGGAACTACTGGTCCGATTTGAAAAATTCTTTCAGTCTTAGATAGCTCATTTATCAAGGAAGACTATAGGCTATATTTTATTAAGCTGAGAATAAGAGGAGCGAAGAAATAGTGGAAAACGGGGAAAATTATATGAAACTGAATATTTTAAGACTAAAATCAGCCCAATCCGTTCAGCCATTTTGGAGTTTTAGCGCGACTAACACTTTTGAAAATCCATTTTTATATATAACTAGCTGTTCCGGTGAACTTCGTGTCACTACTCACTGTAAAACCTTCCCTGGACTTCTATGAATATTTTAAGACTAAAATCAGCCCAATCCGTTCAGCCGTTTTCAAGTTTTAGCGCGACTAAGACATTTGCAAATCCATTTTTATATATAAGATAATTATATATAAAGAAGATTGCTTATTATCTTAACTACTAGAGCTATTTCTAAGTTATTTGGCACACTTGAAGAATAGACTACGTGAACTACCTGGACATAGGCTATTTTTGCGGAAAAATGTACGGTTGCGTGAAATTCCTAAATTACGCGGGCGAAGCCGCGCGGAACAGCTAGTTTAAATATATCAGATTATTTAGACGGGAAACATTTACCTTGAAATCCAGCAACACGTAGTTACTTATACAAGACAAACCAAAACATGGAACTGGAACATCCGTCACAGGTACGATCCGTCTTCGTTAGGCCGCCGTGTTCAAACATTCATCAAGACGTCTGCTCAGGGGCGTAGCTACCGCCGTATTATACGAGGCCCCGGGGCCATGGGGGCCCCATACGCAAAAATTAATAAAAACTTTCCTAATATTAATTTTTTGAATTCACAAATGTCACAGAATATAAAAAAGCTATTCCTTTATTACCCCTGTAAAGCATGAGTTCAAAAATTGGCAACACCCATTGCGATTTTTTTCTTTTGTGAGAAGTTTTACTTTCGTAAGGGCCTCCGAATTTTTTTATACGGGGCGCCGCCAAGGCACGTTACGCTCCTGGGTCTGCTCATCAGGTGTAGAATAAAGATCGTCCCGAAACAAATTGAGGGATCTATTTAACAGTGTTTTTCAATCATTCTTGTGATGCGACTCCTAGTACGAAAAAATATTTCCCTATTAATTAATATTTCCTGTTTTGCTTTGCTTTTTTATCATGTTAAATAATATGTCTGAGCCAACTAGTTGAAATAGCCGTTTAATCAAACAGCTAGCCATTTTTATTGAACAAGACCATTCAATCACATGTCTAGTTTTTAATTGAATATTTGCGTCGATCAAAACGTTCAACACTACAGCTGATTCAAAATCAGCCGTTTGATTAAATTAGTTCAGCCCTCACCATTGCGGCGCTAGGTGCGTTTTTTTTACAATATGGCGTCAACTAGCCGGTTTTTTGACCGACTTCCAAAAAGGAGGAGGTAATACCTTTGGCTGTATTTTTTTTTGTATGTTCCTCGATTACTCAGCCGTTTGTAATCTGATTTTCAAAATTCTTTTTGTGTTGTATAGGGTTTGACTCGAACTTGGTACTATGTTCACAAAAGTGGTGATCTGATGATGGGATCCTTGGGGAATCGAGGGGACTCCTTGAAATTTATATGGAAACATATAGTGATTTTGATTTTTTCTGAAGCATTCAAGGTAAATGCTACCAAAAAGTAAGACTTTGCACCAGGTTATAGCCTGGATTCGAAGATACCGAACAGAACTTTTGAATGCTTATAGGTACAGGTTCGGGGATTTTGGCGTTGTTTAAACAACTGAAAGCATAAGCCAACACATCAATTTGATTAATCATCATCATCACAACTATAATTATACCATGGTCATCACACTATGGCCCAATTATTGGTACTTTTCGTAATATTTTGCATCGAAGCAGATGTTTTTGACGATTATTTCACTGTTTGTGGACCGATTTTCGAAATTTTCGTGTTGTTGTATTAATATAATCTTAATTTTTTACAACAATAACGAAAGTGGTGAGCTGATGATGGGATCTATGAGCAATCAAGGGAAATCCTTGAAATTTACTACGCAAATTCGATCATGTCTCTTACTTTCGTTCTAAGCTACACTGGCTACCAATACGACAGCGCCGCTCTACTAGGGCCTTGTGTATGCTTTACTCCCTGTTGCATCATCCTAATGCTCCTAAATACCTAACCCCCCTTTTCCAATACCTTTCCAGTACCCATGACAAATACCTTCGATCCTCTAACAATGCACTCCTTTCTTGTCCTTATCATAGATCAGACATCATCCACTCGTCTTTCAACGTACAGGCTATTATACTCTGGAATGCTCTTCCTCGAGAAATCAGGCTAACCAAAACCAGGGACACATTTAAGCGCAAAGTTCGTGAGTTTAATTTGAAGCAATTGGCAGTAAAGTATTAAATGATTAATAATATCTATGATAGTTTTTATGTATTATTATTATATAAATATATGTTATTATTACAATATACATTAATTAATTATATAATATGTGCTAGTATTTTTAAATTAAGTATTTATAGTATGATATTTTATGTAATTAGTATTTTAATTAGGTATATATATTATTATAATAATATTTATACATATTTTTTAGTTTATTAATACAGTAGTCTCACTCTATTATGTAAAATATTTGCTCATGAGTTTAGTTATAGGTATTTAGATTGCTCTTCATTTATCTATTATTATTATAATTTTTTTTGTTATTTTTTTTATCCTTTCGCACTATTGGCACCTACACAATTTTGTTTCTGGACACCTAAAGGTTGACTGGTAGAGAATGCCACCTGGCATTAAGTCCGCCTATGTACTAACATTGTGCAAAAAGCATAAATAAATAAATAAATTTATCAAAACGCTCATAGTGGTTAAAATGTTGTTTCTAGTAAGTTAAACATATATTACGAATAAGAGAAATTTCATACAAAGGTGTCTCTTGGTCCAAAGGCACTGAACAGAACTCCTGAACCTTTAAAGATAAAAGTTTGTAAATTGCAGCATCGCTTAGATAACTGCAAGCATTTGCCACAATTTTGCTTACAGTAACATAATGTACTGAATAATTAACAATCGTATTGGTCATTTACGCATAAAGCCTTATTTTGTAGACAACACTAAAAAGAGTGAAATTATTATTTTTAACAAAAAAAATAAAACCGACTTCCAATGTAAAAACAATCGTAATATGAACTAAATGTATTAAATAACTCTTACTCTTTAATAGTGCCTTTTTCAGAATTTGTCTAAATCTCAACTATTTCTGTACATATTACAGTCTTCATTACTTTGAAGTCGGTACCAGTCCCAAAAGTTTCAGATATTCTGACATTACTGAACTCACGATTAAATTAGCTGGTACCGACTTCAAAATAATGAAGACTGTAGTATGTACAGAAATAGTTGAGATTTAGACAAATTCTGAAAAAGGCACTATTAAAGAGTAAGAGTTATTTAATACTTTTTAGTTCATATTACGATTGTTTTTACATTGGAAGTCGGTTTTCATTTTTTTGTTAAAAATAACAATTGTGGTTGTAATATGATATTTTTCGTAAATATACGTTACAAGTGTTATTAAAGAGACAGAAATTATAGGAGCACATACGAGTGAATCAAAATTTAAACAAACATTCAAGGTGAAATAACGGGATTATGAAATGCATCACCAAGGTATTTATTGCAAATGTGTTCAGAATGACTAGAGTACAATTTATTCTGCTTGTTATCATAACGTTTTTGTAATAATAACCAATAAATAGAAGTCTTTGATAATAACACGAAACTTATCAAAATAAAAAAATATATATTTTCAGACAAAGTATATTCTAAATGATTTTGTGACAATAAAATTATATTATACTAACAAATAATCAAAATGCAGCTCATCTTGCTACCCTAACATGTAGCTCAGTGAGTCTGCGAAGGAGTGCAGAGTCAATTCACTCCGCTATCATCTTCTGGACCCCATTCCGTCTCTCCCGTACTCTATGCACTACTGACGCTACCTTTTTCCGCATAATCGCGTAAAAATCGTCGACTCCTGCATCGGCAAACATCCCGGATGCACTGAAGTATTGAGAGAGCCACAATAGAGACCTGAATATGTTATTGTAGAGGACCCGCAAGGCGCCATAGGTCCGTTGAGTAAAGCTGGCCCACAGCGTTATCTTGACAGGCACTGTACACCTGGCAAACCTGTGTGCCAGCATATTACCGCGGATCGATAGCGCCCTGCGCTCCCTCTCAATATCCTCCTCATTACTGAGAGTATCTGTCACCACGTGACCGAGGTATTTAAATTTTGTAACACGTATCAGAGGTACTCCGTTAAGTAAAGGTGGTGGACAATCTTGATGATTGAAAATCTTACTATTGCATTTAAATATCATGTACTCACACTTACCAATATTGTAATCTAAGCCGTGTTCAATAGCGTACCTCTCACAAATTTTTAACAGCCTGTTAAGGCTACTTATGGTCACCTTAGTTAATTTGCCATTTAACCAGTTAGCTAAGCGTCGTCTAGCTGTAGTGTTGAACGTTGCAGTCAACAAGTCGGCTAAACGACGTATAGCCGTGTGATTGAATGGCGTTGTTCAGTCAAAATTCTGTTTGATTGAACGGCTATTTTAACCAGTCGACTGCGACATAATCATATACCTAATATATAATGTTTATGAATGTATCTTTTGAATATTCTCTTTGTATCTGTTTTTATTTTCTCTCGACTCCTGGCGACCCTCTTACAAAAGCTTCGCGACCCCTTTTTAGGGGGGTGCGGTTTTGTTGAGAGGTTAAAAAACACTGCTCTATAATGATCTATTGTAAAAATTCATCTCCGTTATTTTTCAACATCAATTTTGATAACAAAAACGTGATAGACTTTTTTAATAAGCGGTGGAGGCTTTTGCTATTTTTTTTAATTCGAAATATCCTGTAACACTGTACTAGTAACGTAATTTTGTGATACTTATTATAAAATACTCTGCAGTTTCAAAACAGACTTTGTATTGTAAGTTATCATAAACCTACTTAAGCACATACCTACTGTAAAATTCTCATGTTCACGCACCCGAGATCCAAGGCATAATCGAAAATGTTGCCGTGGGGGAATATTTGTACATGTATCAGATTTAAAATAGCGCTGTAAAGCCTTTTTATTATAATCAGTCTGGTCAAGCTGCAATGATTCCGATAGTACCATTAAACCGACTTCCAAGGTAAAAACAATAATAACATTAATATGAACTAAAAAGTATGAAATAATTTTTACTATCTATTAGTGCCTTTTTCCGAATTCGGCTAAACCTCAACTATTTCTGTACTAAATCTTCATTATTTTGAAGTCGGTACCAGATAGCTGAATCTTCAGTCCTCTGACAGAATATTTAAAATTTTTGGAACTGGCACCGACTTCAAAATTATGAAGATTGAGTACAGAAATAGTTGAGGTTTAGCCGAATTCGGAAAAAGGCACTATTAGATAGCAAAAATTATTTAATACTTTTTAGTTCATATTAATGTTAATATTGTTTTTACCTTGGAAGTCGGTTTTAATTTTTTGTTAAAAATAATAATAATTTCACTCTTTTTAGTTACACTAGTAGGTAAACCTTCGCGTATATTTTACGTATCTTATTACAATTTGTTAAGAGTCACAACTCACACTCACAAAATAATATAATATTATTAGTGAAGTGAACATATTGTGCTAAGTAATTTAACAATTTTAATACTTCAAGCCCGAAGCGGTCACCGGCGATTGCGATAACAATAGAAAGGCTATTGTGTCTCGTTTTTCCACGATCGAAGGATCTATCAGATAAAATATTGTACAAACTTGCATAGGATGTAGCGTAGCATAATACGAGTATTTAATATTATCATAATTATTGACAGCTGTTCTTGTAATCAAGAATTCAAATCGATAGGTACTTAGTGCACCATCTATCGATTAATAAGTATAACTAATTAAAAAGACACTTAATGACTTTGTTTTGTTTAAATGCTCTTTTTAAAATAACTTTATTTTAATTCTATTTGTCTATTAAAATTTTATAAAGTAGTAAAGTCTGTATATAAAGTAGTTAGTGAAGTATTCGATATTCTGTCTTCTGCCGCCATGCGCCGTGCGGCGGCGCGGGGCGGCGACGCCGACCGCCGTGTATTAAAAACAAATAGGTGTTGTTATACAGTACATAATTATTATTATTAGTATATCCATACCTATGCCTTGTACTATTATCTATTCTGTGCCATGAGACATTGGTGGCCTTAACACGACGTGGTAATGATGATGATGACGATGATTATGATGATGAATATGAATTGCATAGTAGTTAATGCTTTCTGTTCTTAAAACAACGCCGAAACTCCCAAACGTGTATCTATAAGGAATCAGGGGTTCTCTCAGCATCATCGAAACCATGGTATACCTTGACCCAATATTTGACTTTTTGGTAGCGTATTCTTAGTACACTTCACATAAAACCAAAATCACCATATGTTTTCATATAAATTTCGAGGAGTTCCCTCGATTACTCATGGATCCCATCATCAGGTCACCACTTTTGTGAAAATGGGACCAAATTGGAGTGAAACCTAATACAACAAAACAAAAATTTCGAAAATCGGTTCACAAACGGCGGAGTAATCGTTGAACATACAAAAATAAAAATAAAAAAAAAAAACAAATTTCCACAGCCGAACATATAACCTCCTCGTTTTTTGGAAGTCGGTTAATCAGAAAAAATAATTTATAAGCAGAAGTCGGCCGGCGTATCACGTATCTTGCGAGAGCAATGCGATTGCAATTATGGCGCGATAATTGCTCCAATCGCAATTTCGTACCACGTATCAGCCAAAACAATATACGATTGCAATCGATCGCTTTACATGACACCATTGTTTTTATACCCAGCAATCGCTCGCGCGATTATTGCTAGTGGATTGTTGAATGTTGATTGCTATTTTTACGTGATAGCCCTGCGGACCTGCGTAATTTAATCGGGTTGTGTCCAAGCCCATTCTCTAGAATTAGATCACGAACAACGTCGACTTAACAATATAACCCGACCAAATGTCGTTGGTCCGCCTATTAATCGATTTATTTGATGGTACATAATAATATTATATTATAATTTATAATACACAATACGTTTCCCGCGTATTCGGCCGTATCATTGCTTACCTTTGCCGTTGTATGCGCAATATTAAAGTCTCAATAATGGTTGTTGCCAAGTCATGCGTGGACCGTTAATCACAAACTATTGCCATAATCGAAGCGTTAATATTAGCACGTTATGAATGAGAAACCAAAAAACGTCAACATCAGGCCCTTTAGCCAAAATTTTTCTTTATCGCTTCTTTATAATAAATAAAATTGCTTTATTTCTGAATAGATTTGTAACAAATACTTTCAGATCGTTGATTCTACTGGTGCCTACCACCGGTTCGGGAACTAACCCGGCGAGAAGAACCGGCGTAAAATACTCGCAGGGGGCCCACTTTGTACCAAAAAAGTTAGATTTTTTTTAATAAGATTTACAATGCTGTAACTTAAAATTATACAATGTCAACATACATATACATATTATAATTATTGTAAGTCAAATTATCATATAATTGTAGAAGTAGCCTTGTAAGCAGCCATCCTACTCCCAAGATGTGCCATCGTTTATGAAATCATTGAACTTGTAAATAGGCTTTGGCACACAAACGTTCTATGACTACTTTTTTAAAATATATTAATCGAAATATTTTAAATATTTTCTGGGTATTTATTGTAAATTTTGTTTACTCAAATAAACTAAAAAACCCCAATAAGGCGTAAAGATCGACACGACTGGTGAAAGATCAGGCGCAGCGACCGATATTACATGCCCATCCGACGCATGGATCATCTTACTTGCCAGACAATCGGGTGATCATCCTGCATTGTCCTAACCTAACTTGAAAATAACATGTATCCAATGCGGGAATCAACCCCACGACCTCCAGTTAAGAGCTGCGTTCTATACCACTGGTCCACGGAGGTGTTATCTTATATATAAAATTCTCGTGTCACAATGTTAGTCCACGAACTCCTCCGAAACGGCTTTACTGATTTTTACTAAATTTTATATGCATATTCAGTAGGTCTGAGAATCGGCTACTCGGTACTTATTATATTGATAAGTGCATTTGTTGAATAAAAAATCGAGAAAAACGACGACCATGATAGCGATGGCCGTTGCCATGGTGACATATTTATTTAGTCACTTCAATAAAATAATACGGGCGATATCTTCTTATACTTATATAATTACAAGTCCTGACTGACTGACTGATTCATCATCGCTGAGCAAAAACTGTTTAAGTTACAGCCACGAAATTTGGTGAGTAGGATTGTTATAGTAATTAGACACCCATTAAGGAAGGAATTTTGAAAATTTTACCCCGAAGGGGGTTGAAAAAGGGGTTGAAAGTTTATTAAACGGGCATTGAATACGTCTGAATAAAAACTACATGTAAAATGAATGTTTGACCGCCATTTTGAGATGTAAAATTGACGGGCAGCGTCTGTAATTAAGTAACCCTTGTGTATGTCGACCTCTAACCACTTTAAAGTGGCTAGAACGTAAAACACGGAGACAGAAAACCTTTTAACTACGAGCAAAAATTTATGTCAAGTTTATAAACAATCTTAATCTGAAGTATAATCAATATTAACTGCATTTGATTATTTCGCAGTAGCAAAGTTTTAGATCGAAAATGTATCGAATTACACATAACTTTGTCGTCGAAACCATAAAATTATAGTGGACTAAAAGATTATGTTACTTATCATGGTAAATTGTTGGAGTTTATAATAGAAATCCAAGGTTTTTTTTTTATAAATATTCATTAAAGTTTTTATTATACAAGAGAACTTAAAAATATTTATAGTTTTCGCGCACAGAAACAGTAAATTTTTTCGGGATTAAAAACTGCCGCTACCATCGCTATAAAAATAAATATAAAAAAAAAGATATAAACGTGAACATAACGTGAAGAGGTAGGAATACAGGCAGCCACACCTTTGTATTTATATTATTAGATAGGTTATTAACTAAAAGGTAAATATTGCGTCGATAGCAACGAAGTTGGTCATGCCTTCTTACCTCTTACGTCATAGGTCTCATTTCTAAAATGGAGTTGTGTTAAATATTTAGCTGCATCAAATTTAACGTTGCAGGCAACCGTTGCATTCACTACGCAGTCTAGTTTAGTTCTAGGAATGTTACTTTGATATATCAAAACGGAATTTGCTATGTAATATAGGTATGTCAATTCTGCTATTTTAAATTTTGATCCTGTTCGGATTCAATTAAGAACAAAATAGTTTTTTACATAATCTAACAATTCATTTAACGGAGTTTTGACGTTAAGCTAGTATGATTTGATAGTCATAATAATGCTGTGTTGCTATAAATTAAAGGCACAATGTTAGATGACTGTACCGTTTAACGCGCGTTTTGACCTTTACTACTAAACGTTCGTTATTGTGAACAGTTATTATAAGCATTTTAAAAACGCGTGTTGAGCTATACTTAAATCTAAACGTACCCGTCAGTTACTGAACACCCGCCTTAGGTTCCCGGACACCCAGCTTCAGCCAACCGAACCATTATGGCCGGCCACCGAACACTGTCGAAGGCCCCTACTATGTCCAGTGATATCAGAACAGAAATTTTCTACTCCTCCCTCTTCTTCCTGATGTGGTTTGGTCCAGACATTAAGACATCCTTAAAATATTAGTATAGATATCTTAGCATAGAAATCTGCAGGTTTTTACAAGATGACTTTGTATGTTTTCATCGTATAAGGCCCAGAATAAAGTACGGTATGAGATGTCTCAGATACGGTCCCTTCTTGAGGGCTACACTTAGTTCCGTAATAAAGTACTCGTATTTTTCACAGCTTTACTACGTCACGCATGAGGCTGGCCATTTGTAAAAAACGAGACAAGTGCGAGTCGGAATCGCGTGCGAAGGGATCCGTGAAAAGGTAAAAGTAAGTTGTATCCAGAAAGTCTCTTAAATTTTTATTTTATTTTTAGTGAAATGCTTAAAAATTTAGGTATCTCAAATAACAGATTTTGAAAAAACACTACTTTTAAATTTAGTCTTTTTTACATTTCAGAATATAACGAATTTTAATTTATGCAATGACACAGATAGAGGTCGTGAATATAAATAACGATGCTATAGAAAATGTTGCAAATTTTGCAAATGAAAATGCAAGTTATAAATAAATAAATAAATAAAAAAAAAAATAAAAAAAAAAAAAAATACGTTTATTTCAGGCTTTTTAACCCATAGTAAAAAACTAAGTTAATAATAGTTAACAAAAAATAATAAAATTAGTTTAAATACTTGCCACCTTCTGGCGCTCCGGACACATGCACATGTGTATGGATCCAGTGCCCCAGAAGGGGGCTGTCCAGCTTGACGCTGAGCACTTTCAGGATGCTGTTGGGGCTGCTCCGCGTGCGGAACATCAGCGATGCTATGCGACGTCGCAGTACGGTGTGAAAACCGTCTGTACGCGCGTGCGCAAACATCGCTGATGCACTACACCAGCGAGGGAGCCCCACCAACACCCTGAAAGCATTATTGTATTGTACTCGGAGAGCGTTGATGGCCCGCTGCGTATAGCTGACCCACAGATTGCAGGTGTAGAGTGTTTGACAGAATGCTTTAAATAGTGTAATTTTAACATCTATACTACACCTTGCGAATCTGCGCGCCAACATATTACAGCGGACCGCCATCGCTCTCCTCTCCCTTTCAATGTTATAGTAACTAAATTCAAATTTACCATTTGATAGTTTAGTTGTATGAGGCAACAATCAAAAGACCATAATATGGATGTTATGTCACTGTGGTATACTATAGTATATAGGTAGAGCACTAGTCTAAAAAAAAAGGAGTATAGACTACGGAGCAGTAGCAGGAGGCCACAAGTGAAAGGCTCGAGAGTGGTAGACCAACTATTAAAACGTTAATTTATTATTCCAAGCTCCGTTCGCACGTCATATCTAACATACACAATTGCAACTCGCACGCGTCAGCATTCACACACTTGCATACCGGGTACAAAGTACAGACCCCACATGAACACAGAGCGGTATCTTAGAACAGGGTTTTACCATTTGAAACCAGAACTCTAAAAAGTACAGATCACAGAGTATATTTCATAGAGCCTTAAGGCTTCTTGTATTCAGCTTAGAAAATAGTTTATGAAAACACGTCCTGCTTATATTACACGAAATAATCATAAAACTGTCACATATTAGTAATGTACACAAAATATGGGAACTACAAGATTCAAGAAAATATGAACTTTAAATGTTATAATATAAATATGAACTTTAAATTTACTACTAGAATAAGTCACGTTAAGTCCAGAATAATAAGTATGAAATTCAAGAAAATATGCCTTATTTTGTCTCATAAATTATATTGTGTTTGGTAAAAGAAAGATTTTATAGTCTTTGAATGGCTGTAGTCCAGATTGCTTTTTTTAATTGCCAATAATAACACTATCTACTGCGGTCTCTTTTCAAATGTGTAAAAACGAATACGACAAATGACATAAAGTAATGAAATTAACGTTTTTACTTTATAAATGGAAAGAAAAACTTATAGATCTAGATCTAGCATAGCCGCGGGCAAAAGCTAGTATTTCATATAGATAGATATGAAATACTAGCTTTTGCCCGCGGCTCCACCCGCGTAGAAATAACTTTTTATACATAAAATATAAACTATGTCACTCAAGAACACACCGACTTTCAATCGGTGTTAAAATTTTTGCAATGCGACCAGTAGTATCAGAGATTACCTAACACAAACAAAAAAAAAAACTATACCTCTTTATTATATAGGTGTAGATAGATCTGGAAATAAGTAAAATGAATTATTATATCATTTATTAACATGGGAAGTTAGGGACTATAGTTACGTTAACACTGCTGTGCTAAATTCATCTCTCGGCAATTTACATACAAATTGATTTAGACAAAAACTATTAAATCACTCCGAGAAAATTACCATAAGCGTTGCTTACTAAACGTGTAAATTTATGGTGTAAAATATAACAGAGATTTTAATCTCGTGCTTATATTGTGAAAACGCGGGTGGCTATTGTAACTTCTCAATCGTTCACCTGGTAAAATTATTTACTAGACATCAGTAATTATTTTGCACAGGATTTTGTTAATAGTGTGCGAACCATTATTTTTTGTGATAAAAAACTATCTTATATCCATTCCCGGGACTCGAAGTAAAATCATACACTTTAACTACAACAATATAACAATGTAAATATAAATTATATTTTAATGTTTTTTTTTTCATTATATAATATTACTAAACCTCTGATGAATTTATTCGAACCATAAGAAAATACAACAGCTAATAATTAATATATAAACAGGACCTGATGGAATGACGCTCATTCCATGGAGCCGGGGCAGGCCTTTGGTTTGGGACGAAATATTTTCTGCTCTGTTACTCAAGAGAGTAACAGAGCAGAAAATATTTTTTCACATAAAGCAAAAATATAATAATACAGAAATAAAGTTATGTTAGTAACAGGATGTGCTGAGGTTAAATATTTGTGGAGTTCTGTTATTTCGTAGTAGGGGCAGATTGTTTGTTTTGTTTATTCCCTTACCTTACCCTTATAATGATCAAACAACGGGTGTTCTTTTTGAATTATGGCTGTTTTTTTTTGGAAACTAAGCTTGTAACATTTAATGACGAGTAACGTGGAAAAAAGCTGTTCATAACTTTTTAATAAGATACGTAAACAAAATATAGCAATGATTAAATCTCCATCAAATGTTGCGCAATTTAAAGTGACTAGCCACACATAGAGGCAGATATAGGAACATTACTTTATGCTTTGTAGTGGTAGTGGAAAAGTACTTTTTAAACCACAAAAAATATTGCTATTTGAATGTGATCTTTAAAGAAAAACACAGTGAAGTTTGTAAGAACGTAGAAAAGAAATGACCCCGTTATTAATAAAAAGATCCATATATCTTATATGGTTTTTTTTTTTTTTATTATATAGTACTACGATTTGACGTGTCTGTATGTCAGCCATTTTCTAACGTATCAAACAGAAACAAAACTTGTATAACTATAATACAGTGCGGTTTATTTATCAGGGGTTAAAGTGTAACTTTTGGCTTTAAATAAATTTCAATTTAAAGTCCTTTCAAAGACCTCAGCTCTATAACTTTGCCGTTTAGCCAATTAGCGGTGTACGATTGGACGCCTGAGATTAATCACAGGAAAGTTTTAGCTCTGGTCTCCGGGTTGGCGTGGTTGGAAGTTGCACGAGGTCAGATGCTAGCTCTTTTATAACTCAGGCAAAGACTTGTTCCCAAATTGGGACGAAAATCTCGCACGGTACGGCGCCTACCTCAGTACAGTATGTTATTTGAGCTGACGAAAAACATTATTTGAGTATAATATAATTATTAAAGTTTTTTATCAATTTGATATTGATTTGGTATTACCAACATGTTATATTGTATATTGACAGGCCATAAAATAGCTGGGAAAACTGACCAGTGAGAAATGAATTTTGCCTTTTTTTCCTCAATTTTCAAAAATGGAAAAAAAAACAAAAATGATTGACGCTACTTTAGGCCCGTTGGTTGTTCCTACCTATAACCTTGTTTCCGTTATTTTATTATCACAATTCATACTTTAATAAAAGTTTATGACAGTTCAAAACAAATAAAAGGCATCCGAAGATTCATTAACTCAACAACCATCCCCACTTCACGCTTTGTTCCCCCATTATTATTCATTAATAAGAATTTCTAACAACCTTTTCAACAACGCTCCGCTTCTGCTTCCATTACTTTCTCTTATGATGAATATTTTATTGACTTCCACCGAAAATTTTATTCACATTTACTTCTGGAATTAACTTATCAATTCAACTGGTACAATTTCCTGTAATTAATAAAATGAAGCGCTTTTCATTTAAAATTTTATGTGTTCTTCATGGGGTCCTGAAGACGATAGCGGAGCGAATTGACTCTGCACTCGTTCGCAGACTCACTGAGCTACATGTCAGGGTAGCAAGATGAGCTGTATTTTGATTATTTGTTAGTATAATATAATTTGTCACAAAATCATTTCAAATATGAACTTCTTTGTCTGAAAATATTTTTTTTATTTTTATTTTTTTTATTTTATTTTTATAATTCAACCCAAAGTAGCATTTTTTGTAATAATAATCAACAAACTAAAGTTTGGTCAAGACTTGGGTCGACGCCAGTAGCGTTTAGAAAAAGTTAATTAATCATTTTGAAGCGCTCTCTGAAAATGAATTTTATTCGCAACTTCTCAAGTCGTCAATATCCGCAAATAACAATTTTGTAAAGAGGTTAACTTACCTCATTAGAGAAACGAAATTAAGATTACTAAGCAGAAATTCGTCTACAAGGATTAAGTTTCACCTTTCAATGGGTATTAACATTTCTGAATGTTAAGAAAGTTTTAAAGTAAGTACTTGAGTGAATATTATTTTATAGATTCTTAGGACTTATTATCAAATATTATTTGTGAATAGCCTAAGCGTTATCGTTCATTAGTCTGATGTTTCTCTGCAAACATAACACGACCCTTATCTTACAAAGACTCCGCCATACACTTTTCATCTTCCCTTATCTACAATAAATAGTTTATTTTCACAGGGTACCCGAAAAACACCTTCCGTTCGTGTAACAAACTGGAGCGCACCTCAAATATTTCCCAATACGAGTTTGAGCACAGCGGACGCGCAGTTCCGCAGGAAATTGAAACCTATTGAATAAACGAACGTCACTCGCAAATAATATTTAATACACCTACTTATTTATCAATATAGGAACGAAGTAGACTTTATTTTGCTCAAAGTTAAAAAAACACCTAAATAACTCGAAATAATGCCGTTCCTTAGAGGAAAACCAGACTAGACTGTTCTTTACTCCAATAATAACCTATTGAATAACCGAACGTTACTCGCACATACTATTGAATACTGACTACTCATTTATCAGATTAATAGTTCTGTTCTCCTTAAAAATGTCAACATGTTAAGTTTCATTAAAAACAGGCATGATATAAATTCAAAGATTCAATAAAATTCAAAGACTTTATTAACAAAAACCAAGTAGTACATGTTACCATAAAAACTCGAACTACGGCAAATCCCAAAGTGAACCAGCTGTCTCTCAAGTTACACTTTACGACGATTTACAAGATGTCAGTGTATATTACGCCTGTAGTACACCAACGCTATGAAACGCGAAATATCTGAGAAACAGGAATAGAGCGAGATGCCATATATAACGCATTGCCGTGTGGCGAGAGAGACAGCAAATCGTTTCGCCGCTGTGTCGCATTTCACAGCGTTGGTATATTAGAGGTGTTAGGGTTAAAACAAGACTCATAATTTTTACTGACACAAGGTAACTAAAATTTACACACTAAAATGTTCTGTGCAAAAACCAAACCAAATTCAAAAACAGGCGTTTAAGCTGATGTGACACTGGGAGATATAACTTTTTGAAACTGCAGTAAGATGATCAGGTAGGTAAGGAGCAGGCTGATGAAGTTGAATGGGAGAGTTATACCGATGTTGAACATGTTGAAGAGGGAGAATGAGAGATCCCGGGCCTCCGTCAGACCCAAGAACGCCTGTCCCGCAGTTCGTGTTGTTTTGTCTGTAATGGAATTGGTTAATCTATACTAATATTATAAAAGCGAAAGTATCTCTGTCTGTCTGTCTGTCTGTCTGTCTCGCTTTCACGCCAAAACTACTGAACCAATTGTAATGAAATTTTGTACACAGATAGTCTAAAGCCTGAGAAAGGACATAGGCTGCTTTTTATCTGGAAAAGGGGTTGTAAGGTGGTGAAAATGCGTATTTTTGTTCAAATTAAGTTAGTTCCAAAAATGCATAACAGATGTCGCTAAGAGTCGCCTACATCGCGCTATCCACTGACCTCCATTATCTGTGGCGCTATCGCTTGCTCATGCATCTTTCTATAAGACGTGGTACCATGGCGATTTCGGTTTTTTTATTCTTTCGATGATTATACACGTTATTAAATAACTCACTACTCAGTACTTTATCTATGCAGTGACGTAACCTTAAAGTTTAAACCTACCAATGATAAATAGATAAATAGTTTATGGGTAACAATGGGTAAAGCTAAAGTTGTGTATTGTGTAATGCCTAAATAAACTTTAAAATTTGGTATAAATAAAGTTTATTTAAAAAAATATATGTGCACTGCACACTGCACAGCTGTTTTTGGGTATTTTGATCTAAGGGGTTTTAAATGGTATTAAAAAGCTTTTAAATTTGACACCAATTTTGTTGACACCGCGCGCTATAAACTGAAGTCCACGCGGACGAAGTCGCGGGTAACAGCTAGTAACTAATGAAGGAACAATTAAGAACGTCAGATAAGACTTAGCGTCTATGTCCTCTTTACTAACTACATACAAAATAGTAAATACCACCATGGGCGTATATAAGGGGGGGTCCTGGGGGTCCGGACCCCCCCCATGACTATCTATCTCACTTGTCCAATCGACAATATACTATTATGTACCGCACCGATTTTAATCGGCGAGGTACATGTATTTTTTTTCTATTCACAGTATAATACTGTGGAGTGTGTCCGTAGGCAGGTAGTAGGTACCGCGATGCGTTCGTAGTTCGTCGCGCTGCGCGGGTAAATGAATATTAAGCCGGCTGTACACTCTCGCCGAGACACAGCGAGGCGGCCCGAGTGCGAGAGTGTAAATGGGTGCGCTCGCCTCGTCTCGCCTGTCTCGGACCCTCTCGGTCCGTTGTCGGTATTTTGCGCCCGAGACAAAGGGTCTCGCGAGGAAAACGAGCGCACTACTGTACACTCTCGCGTCTTTCAGTACTAGTTTCGCCGTTGGACAGTGTAGAACAGAAAAATAACAATAATAAACGACATTATCAGTCATTATCTCTGAGAAATAAAATTAAATATGATTATAAATCTTTGGATTACAATGATATATTTCGATGCATGGTGAATGGTGAATAGTCGTTTTCGTCCATCTTGTCTGAGTTCTTAACTGCGATTGAACTAAGCGAGAATGTACATGATCGCACTCGGGGAAGGGGCTCTCGCACGAGACTCTCGCCCGAGAGCTCTCGGCGAGAGTGTACAGCGGGCATTATATTCAACAGTAGACGTTCCGCGCGGCTTCGCCCGCGTAAATTAGATATTTTACAGACAAATTAGTCCACAAAAAATAGCCTATCATCCTTTACGTGGTCAACTTCTTATCTGTGCCAAATAACAGAAAAATTTCCCCCGTTTTTTCCACATTTTCCTCTATTTTTTCGCTCTTATTAGTTATAGTGTGATAAATATAGCCTATAGCCTTTCTCGATAAATGGACTATCTAAGACTGACAGAATTTTTCAAATCGGACCAGTAGTTCCTGAGATTAGCGCGATCAAATAAGCCCTTTCATATAATTTCCTCCCGTTTTTTTCCACATTTTCCTCTATTTCTTTGCTTCTGTTAGTTCTAGCGTGATAAAATATAGCCTGTAGCCTTTCTCGATAAATGGACTATCTAACACTGAAAAAAAAATTCAAATTGGACCAGTAGTTCTTGAGATTAGTGCGTTCAAATAAGCCCTTTCAAATATATTTCCTCCCGTTTTTTCCACATTTTCCTCTATTTCTTAGCTCCTATTAGTTTTAAGCGCAACACACACTGAGCCCGCCGGGCCGCCGACATATGTCGGCAACTTTTTGTCGGCGGCCTAGTTGGCGGCTTCACTTATTACAAGTCGAAAAATTTTGTCGGCGGCATGTCGGCGGCTTGAGATGAGAAATTTAATTGGCAGTCAGTGATTGGTCAGTGATTGCCGCGTGTCTATAAGGTTGTGTCGCCGGGCAACTGAGCGCAGGCGACCCAAGCCGCCAACATGTCGGCGGGTAACACGCGCGGGCGCATGTTGCCGACATCATTCTTTTCATACAGGCCGCCGGGTTGTGTCGCCGACAAACGTCGGCGACCCGGCGGGCTCAGTGTGTATTGCGCTTGAGCGTGATAAAATATAGCCTATAGCCTTTCTCAATAAATGGGCTAACTAACACTGAAAGAATTTTTTAAATCGGACCAGTTGTTCCTGAGATTAGCGCGTCCAAACAAACAAACTATTCCGCTTTATAATATTATATTACTAGATGTTCCCCGAGGCTTCGCCCGCGTAATTTAGGAATGTCACGGAAACCGTACATTTTTCGGCAAAAAAAAGAAACCTATGTCCTTTTACGTGGTCTATTCTTGATGTGTGCCAAATAACATAGAAATTGATAAATCGGACCGGTAGTTCCTGAGATAAGCGCATTCAAATGAGCCCTTTCAAATAATTTCCCACGTTTTACCCACACTTTCCTATATTTCTTCGCTCCTATAAGTCTTAGCATGATAAAATATAGCTTATAGCCTTCCTCGATAAATGGGCTATCTGACACTGAAAGAATTTTTCAAATCGGACCAGTAGTTCCTGAGATTAGCGCGTTCAAACAAACAAACTAACTCTTCAGAATTATAATATTATATAAGTATAGATATAGATAAGCGGAACCTTTCATGGGCGAGTCCAACTCGCACTTGGCCACTTTTTTACGTTAAGGACCCCCCCCTTAACAAAGCTATATATACGCCCGTGAATACCACACTGCCACTATCGCAGTGTATTACTATTATTTTTTTATGTAGCTGTAACTGTAAAAACAAAAAAACTTTTTTATAAAACATTACTTTTTGTTTCTTTTTTTTGCGCTATTGTTTTTAACTATTTTATTCAGCAAGAGTAAAGAGTTTTAACAAAATTAGACTTACATCTCAATAACAATATAATTGATGGCGGTATTTGTGTAATAACTAATATATTTTATATTAAAATTATGGAATTACCGAAGTTATTTTCATACATGGTCGAAGCGAGCGTGTCCCTTAGCTTCTTAACCTCCCTGCACACTTGGTCCGCGAAAAAACAGATCGAGAACATTGGGAATATGATGAGAACTATGAAGCTGATGTTCGCCAGACAATCCTCCATTACAAACTGAAATGAATGCGTTTTTATTAAACTAATCCCCAATGTACTCATACGCACACCGTGGACCTATTTTATTTGGTCGGGTAGCATATTTTAACTTACATTTCCAGTAATAAAAGCCCTTGAGATTTCATATGCTGTGCCCATGTTAACGACAAACGCCAGCATTAGAAGTATAAGCAACTGAAACAAAAATTAAATAAGATTACCAAGGGGGCTGTAATGCGGCTGCACCATAGATATCAGAAACAACGGGGCGCGCGGGGCTATTTACCAATAGAAATCATTTGCTTCACTGAATAAATAGTATCCGAAAACTACAACAGCCTTGAATATGCTATTATATTATATCTCTTGTATCTAAAGTACTTTTTTTTTATTGTACTCTGTCCATTTTCTTATATCTTATTTTCTCTTCGTAGGGCTGCTGTAAGTAATTTCTGTAGAAATAAGCAGTACCTTTATGTCGTCTTTCCATGTCAATTGATTTAGAATAAGTGTTTTGTTTATTAGATATTAAATAAATAAAAATATAAGGAGTCACAAACATACCTGCCATTTCACAGCTTCGTTCAAATAGTCATAGGCCTTGATGATGCTGTAGTGCAAGTCCATAAGATCGCCCATAATAATCTTAGATTTACGCTTCATTTCCTTCTTGAACTTCGTGAACGAGGCATCGCAGAATACGGTACTGGTGTAATCATTAACAGGGTAGGATAGTTTTATGTGATAGGTAACCAGACGAATCCTCGGCGCGAACATGCCGATAAGATGAGCGAGATAATACATTTCCAGGCAGTGCACCATCGTCAGAGGGGAAAATATTATCATGTAGTAATATATTTGCACAAATCCCAACGTCGAACGCCTCTGTGAGTACACACAGGCGAATAATAAACCGGCAATAAAAACTGAACACATTTGAATCAGATTGCAGATTGTATTCTTCGTACTCTTGACGCTGTAACCGATTTTTTGGTCGAAATCATCGAGCTCCGCGTAAAATTTGTGAAGTCTTCCCTTCAAAGTGAAGGTGAGGACCGCGACTAGCATATACTTCAAAACGTCAAACAGTAGCAGATAGTCGCAGTTTTGGAGAAAAATAAACGTGCCGAAACCAACAACGGTGCCAGTAATGACAGACGAGTAAGCGAAGCACAGGTAGAAGAAACTACTTGTTACATTATCTAATACACCGATTCTATTCGGACCAAACAGCAAGGTCAAAAAGATGAACATTTTCGATACATTATCGATTTTTTTTCTATCCATAAACGTATTAAGTTTGACCATTGGAGCGGACATCTTTAGTCCTACACGGTCTTCTGGAAAAAGAACACAATTCGTTGGAAATTTCATTAACATAAAAGCCACCGCTAATAACTTACCGATCCATTTGTTTGTAGATACTTTCATCATATTAAAAATATTCAATACTTTGTTGGATCCATATGCTGATTATTTTCATCAAACTTAACAGTATTATTTTTAGCTTTAATTAAAAAGTTTTTACTTAGTATTCCGATCAAAGTTGTAATTTTAAAAAGTTTGCAAGTTAAAGTTTTGTGTATACTGTATTATCATCCCACTTAAACTATGTAGTTTATAGTTTGCGGGCTTAATTAAACTTGGAAAGCTCTCGTAGCCATCACGTAACCGCCCCGTAGCTACCCCGTACCGTCCGTAGCCATGGCTACGAACATCGTAGCTCACAGCTGCTACGTGCTATGCGCTACCAAACGCAAGACGCTTTTAAACCCAAGGACGCCCAAGGTTCATGGGTATTTGTGAGATAATGCATTCGATTGTTATATGATATGTGAATAATGAATAAATGAGTAAAAGAACCACATAACTAACATTTGTAACATTTGAACCAACCTTGTAACTTATCTACTTCATCACTTGGCTAATATACCATCGAAGAAATTGATTCCTAGGTAGTTGACGGACTTACGTCATTTGGTTGGCTTATATGTCAATAGCTGTAATCGGTCGGATGGGTTTGACTTAACGCGACCAAATTAATTAGGTCCACCATCCAGTGCCGTAAATAGCCTTTTTACGACCTGTGCTAGCTTCTATAGCAACGCCCTTGTTTTTTTTTAATATTATAGGTACCTATAATATTGCTGCTCTCGGTAGAGCAACGCTATGTTTAGGCCTATTTTCGTCCATCCAGGGTCATAAAAAAATCTCCTAGTGCTTCAATTATAAAAAGCACTATAAGCAGCGCAGTGGGAACTTATCGGGAGAAAACAGAAAAATAATACAATAGTTCTGCCTGGTCTGGTCATTCTTGCGCCCCCCAGAGTCTACGCCCTGTGCCTGGGCACCGGTGGCACTGCCCTATTTACGGCACTGCCACCATCTGCCTAGGAATTAACTTCTCTGATTAGTATCTGGCTACACATAAAATCAGTTTTTATTTCAAACAATTTTTCCGACCCTAAAGCAAAGAATTCTATTTAAACTGAGGCCCTAAAGCTTGCAATTTTTTATATTACTTACGCGGTTCTTCTACTAACGTCTTCAATTAAGAAAAATATATCAAATCTGAAACCCAGAAAAACCATAAATATAGTATTTTGATTACAGCAAAATTTATGGTTTTTCTAGGTACATAAATATGTAGCGAGTATTTGATTATAATATGAACCAAACAGATAGATCAATTTGTAAAATTACGATTCTTGTTAATAATTCCAAATAAAAACGACGATCTAATTAAACTTGTGTTCCAAAACTTAAAAAAGCAAAACAAAAAATCCACAGCTATTGGCGAAAGTGGAATTTTCTAAATGAGCAGCATTGGGCCGTTAGCAGTATTTATTTCGGCGATCGCCAGTAATTCGGATTCCAGCTGAGACTGCTATTGATTCCCGCGTGTCCGAATTTCCCAATTCTATCAACCAAAATGTTTTCTTTTCGAATAAACACGATACACTTTAAAGACAGATAGTATTTAGAAGAAATAGTATAGGAAAAGGTGGTAATGTGGCCCGCCACTTTGTTTATCAAGCTTTATTAAAAAAATACAGGAGTCAGAAACCTAAAAAATACATTATGGGACTTCTTTCTCATTCATTTGTTTTGTAGCGGTACCCACAATTCGCCTAACATTCCTGCATCGCGCTATCGAAGTTTTCTGAGCGCGTCGGTATATATACGACAGCTGAAATGTATCACGTGGGCTTCGGCCTGACCGGGCATACCACCTCGCTCGGTCGGAAGATCTTCCTTTGGGTCGCCACACATTATTCCCACATTGGTGACCCTCGACAGAACACGCCTCCTTCATCATCATCACTCCCCGCCCCTCCGCACCGCGCCAGCCAGCATCGCCTCATCGGGTACCTCGTCCACTAGCCGCAATGTACTGCGGCCTGGGCTACTCCGCATCGGCACGAACGGGCTTTCTCACTACACCGACCGGTCAGCAAGCAGAGCACATCTCTCCTGGTCAGCGCGTAGCATCGGCCCCGCACGGCAGCTTATCCGACTCACTGGATCCCGTGCAGCAGCTTACAGTTCCGACTCACTGGGACTCACTGCAACAGTTCCGACTCACTGGAACTCACTGGCACCGGTGACTCAAGCGACAAGACTTCAAGATTCAACCTCCGGTCTTCGGGGGGAGTGATGTGGCGGTACCCACAATTCGCCTAACATTCCTGCATCGCGCTTCGAAGTTTTCTGAGCGCGTCGGTATATATACGACAGCTGAAATGTATCACGTGGGCTTCGGCCTGACCGGGCACCTCGCTCGGTCGGAAGATCTTCATTTGGCCTCCACACATTATACCCACAGTTTAAACATGTCTTATTTGGGAATAAATAAAACTCGTACTAGTACAGTAAATGAAGGCAAAAATCAGGTGCAACCTCCGAATTCCGATTTCGTTGAACCTCCATCGATTTGGATGAAAATTTGGGATTAAGTACATTAAGCCCTCTACTTTAAAAGTGACATACTTATTGCGCTTTTTTTATTTTAGGGGTGAAATCCACCCCTTTTGTTGAAAATAGAAAAAATGCAGATTTAACCATTCTGGCTTAACTAATTGGGTTTAATTCGATAAAATAAATGTTTTAATGTTTTTTTCGTGATATTTTATGGTTATTTAATTAATTTTTCAACCCTTATAGCAACCATCCCTTTAATCGTGAAAAACACTTTTTGTATTTCTGAACTTTAAAATCGCATACTTACAATGCATTTAAAACAGTTTGTTTAATATTTATGATATAATTTTTGGATAAGACTGAAATAATAAACCCCCAAAAGTAGCCCTTTATTGCGGAATCACGGTAAAAATTGGGTTCAAAAACTTAATAGGTTTATGTGTTTGAACCCAATTTCTTCAGTATTTACTTAGTATTAATTTCTTATTAAGTTTTTTTGCGATATTTTTACCCCTGTAAGCTACCCAATGTCTGAAAAACAAGCTCTAAGTTTATTTTAGGTTTTTAACCGACTTCCAAAAAACGAGGAGGTTATATGTTCGGCTGTGGATATTTTTTTTTTTTTTTTTTTTTATTTTTTTTTTTTTTTTTTTGTATGTTCAACGATTACTCCGCCGTTTGTGAACCGATTTTCGAAATTTTTGCTTTGTTGTATTTGGTTTTACTCCAATTTGGTACCATGTTCACAAAGTGGTGACCTGATGATGGGATCCAGGAGTAATCGAGGGGACTCCTCGAAATTTATATGAAAACATATGGTGATTTTGGTTTTATGTGAAGTGTACTAAGAATATGCTACCAAAAAGTCAAATATTGGGTCAAGGTATACCATGGTTTCGAAGATGCTGAGAGAACTCCTGACTCCTTATAGATACACGTTTGGGAGTTTCGGCGTTGTTTTAAGAACAGAAAGCATATGCTACTATGCAACTCATATTCATCATCATAATCATCATCATCATCATCATCATCGTCTTCATCATTACCACGTCGTGTTAAGGTCACCAATGTCTCATGGCACAGAATAGATAATAGTACAAGGCATAGGTGTGGATATACTAATAATAATAATAATTTTATACTGTTTAACAACACTTTGTTTAAATATACATGGCGGTCAGCGCCACGGAGGCGACGGTATCGCGGCGCCGCGCGCGCGCGGCGCTTGGCGGAAGACAACAGATCGAATATACTTTACTACATTATATACAGATCGAATACTTTACTAACTACTTTATAAAATTTTAATAGACAAAATATAGAATTAAAATAAAGTTATTTTAATAAAAAGAGCATTTAAACAAAACAAAGTCAATAAGTGTCTTTTTAATTAGTTATACTTATTAATCGATAGATGGAGCCCTAAGTATCGATTTGAATGGATTTGAAATTGAATTCTTGATTACAAGAACAGCTGTCAATAATTATGATAATATTATATTATATTACTAGCTGTCCCGGCAAACGTTGTTTTGCCATATAAATAATTTTTGGTATGAAAAATAGATGTTGGCCGATTCTCAGACCAATATCCTCACAATATGCTCACATAATTTCATGAGAATCGGTCAAGCCGTTTCCGAGGAGTATGGCAACGAAAACTGTGACACGAGAATTTTATATATTAGATGAGTAGCTACGCTACATCCTATGCAAGTTTATACAATTTTTTATCTGATAGATCCTTCGATCGTGGAAAAACGAGACACAATAGCCTTTCTATTGTTATCGCAATCGCCGGTGACCGCTTGGGGTTTGAAATATTACAATTGTTAAATTACTTAGCACAATATGTTGACTTCACTGATAATATATTATTTTGTGAGTGTGAACTGTGACTCTTAACAAATTGTAATAAGATACGTAAAATATACGCGAAGGTTTACCTACTAGTGTAACTAAAAAGAGTGAAATTATTATTATTTTTAACAAAAAATTTAAACCGACTTCCAAGGTAAAAACAATATTAACATTAATATGAACTAAAAAGTATTAAATAATTTTTGCTATCTAATAGTGCCTTTTTCCGAATTCGGCTAAACCTCAACTATTTCTGTACTCAATCTTCATAATTTTGAAGTCGGTGCCAGTTCCAAAAGTTTCAAATATTCTGTCAGAGGACTGAAGATTCAGCTATCTGGTACCGACTTCAAAATTATGAAGATTGAGTACAGAAATAGTTGAGGTTTAGCCGAATTCGGAAAAAGGCACTATTAGATAGCAAAAATTATTTAATACTTTTTAGTTCATATTAATGTTAATATTGTTTTTACCTTGGAAGTCGGTTTAAATTTTTTGTTAAAAATAATAATAATTTATATCAGCATTAATGAGTTCGAATATTTTTTCATAGTTGTACAAAAAATTTACGCAAAATTTACGCAAAGGCTAAATCTGCTAGTCTCTTATCGTGTCGACATTTACCGTTTTGTTTACTTTCTGAATATTGAAATACTTAAAAAGATTATCGTATATTTAGTAAAGACTATATGACGCCTGCAATCGCGCTGGAACCGTACATTTTTCGGGATAAAAAGTAGGTATTCTATGTCCATATCCATTCCCATGACTCTAAAGTATTTTCATACTAAATTTCAGAAAAACCGGTTGAACCGTTTGGATGTTAAGAGGTAATAGATAGACAAAAATACTTTAGCATTTATAATATTAGTATAGATGTACCTTTTGACAGGTTTTTCTACAATATTTGCATCCCAAATCTCTGCTTCATAATTGTTTTCAAAAAAAATATTTTTGTTTTATCATAAAAGCTCTGTTAATTTTTAAGTTATCGGGTTCATGTCGCAACCACCTCAGTGGAGGCGAAAACTCTAACTATAACTCTGCTGCGTCCACCTGTGTGAGCACACATGACAATTTCGCCTATGCGGCTAGTCCGCACTAGACTATGGCATTCTATATCGTGATGGCCTAGCAGGTCAATGACCGCGTAGGCTGCCAACTAAACTATACACACGTGTCCATCTGGTAATCACCACAAACGATGAACACGGTTTCTATACTATACTATACTGTGCAGTCGCCTCCAACCACCCCTTACAGCGACCCCTTACCACACGGCTCAACCGAGCGTTCTATAGCTAAGGTCTAAATCAAACCCACTCAACAGTAGGCAGTAAACACTAGATGTGACCAACCGGCCACTAACTACCACGCGGCTCAACCGAGCATTCTATAGCTAAGGTCTAAATCAAACCCACTCAACAGTAGGCAGTAAACACTAGATGTGACCAACCGGCCGCTAACGACTACAACACCTCGTATAATAAGATAACTAAACGAATCGACTCATTGTTCGCAATCTAAATACAGTATCAACATGTTACATATTAATATCTAGACGATTATAATATTATTATACATAACAGTTTCGAGGCGTTGGATATCCTCGATGAACTGAACACACAGCCTAAATAATAACGTTTAAGATCACAATATTTAAATAATGATAATAATGACTCACTGATAAGACTGCGCTGCGTGCTCACCCGTCTACGGTTCTCGATCGTCTGTGCCACAGGTCTGTCCGAGAGCAGCTAAGAGAATATTACAACTACCCTCCTATAATTATATATGAATACCGTTGTTTACCTTTGTTACCTACAAATTCGCGCGATTCGCGACACTCCCCACCGCAAAGAAAATACAGGCTATGAAATAGGTATCCTGACTCTAATTAATACAAAACTTTTATATAAAACTTCGCTTATGACCTGTGCCATTGGTACATTATCGTTGAAGGAGTAAATTAAACACAGAATACTGTATCTCTGCACACTCTACTCTCGGCTGCGGCTCTAGAGCAAGTGAGCGCCAGGCGCCAGCTCTCAATTCTGGCGACCATCTTGCCTTGCCCTGATTGGTAGTAAGCGGCCATCTTTATCCATCAACACACCATATCTACCTTTCACAAAAATATATATTATATATATTTTTATTACACAATTACTACTATTTTTTTTACAAAGTTAACATTTTAGAACGTTATCTACATGAGGCCCACCACCGGTCCGGAAACCAACCCGGCAAGAAGAACCGGCGTAAGAAACTTTTTACTTTACCGGGCCACCGGGCCACCTCTACCAAAAAGGTGGAAAACTACAACAACAGCATAAGCTAAATCACACATAGTGTGGAGAAATGTGGCACATCTATATAGAAGCGGCCTATGGTTTGCCAGCCTATTCCCTCCAAGATGTGCTATCATTGAGAAAAGAAACTACCTTATAGTAAGCCTAAGCACACAAACGCCCTCTGGGATTCCATTGTATAGGCGTATACAAATTAAATCAAATGAGCCAAGATATCAAGACTGAAAATATGCAATACAATTTGCAATCAATCACAAGTTAACCGCTTTCAAACCATCACTTCCTCTCTTGTTTAATAATATATTATCTTTTATTTCAGAGTCCATTTCACCAAGCTCCATAATATCAATCATTATATATTAAATTGATGACAACTTATCTCTAAACAGCTGACACCTATAAAACAATTCCGCCGGACACTCCCGCGCAACTAAAAGAGGTGAACTACTTCACCAAATCATTTCGCCAATAAAATTTCTCAGTTACACTGATACAAAGCTTTTATATTTAGCGACTCTGCACTTCAACCTTGCCATCCTGTCGAGGCCCACAAGGCACACTATGGAACAACTGAATACTAAAATCTTTACAAAAATTCACAAACCATAAACACCCACAAACCTCGGACCATTGTCAGCTGTTATACCCACTGCCCCCCTAACTATGGAAAACATTTCCTTTAGTGTGTCTGCCACTCAAGTGGCATCCATAGTCCAAGCAACCTCTTATTTTGAATACCAGTACGTATTAAGACACTATGCGTCGGCTTGATCTCCACGCCAAAAGCATGTCATGCGTATATCCGTTCGTCTGTCACGCTGCACGCACAGCTGTCAAATCATTTTCGAAAATATTCCAACCTTCAATCACTCTTATTAAACTGAATATATTATTATCTAAACAAACTACCATGAAAGCCATATACAACTTTTATATAATTCGAATCTTCAATAAATAAGCCATTAGTGGCGCAAACACACAGTTTTATATTTTAAACAAAATACTAAATTGGTGGTCAAAGCAGAAATAGCCACCCTTAACTGGTTCCAGAGTAAGACGCCCATTTTGGGCGCTTGGCAAACGAGCTAATATACACAAGAAGTTTTACTGGGCTTTAGCTTTATAAATTCGATCCATGATGCTAAGCTAGTGATTCATTCACCTACATAGTTCACCAGTCCCAAAAACTCTTAAGCTCTTCAAACGTTAAAAGCACCCAAAATTTCCCTGTAGTTTTATTAATATATTTATCGAATATTCTTATATTGGAACGAAGTTCCTTATCGCGCTTTCGGCGTAAAGAGGCTAGGCAGAACGATATTTGACCTCGACACTTTTTATTAGTACCTGCATGGTAGGGGCAGAGGGCGTTTATTAATGTTTTTTTTTTTGTATATACCTACATATAACATAAGAAGTAATTTCGTTTCATTTGGGTGTCCTTTGACACCTCTCAAGTTTTTATATTTATCCAAAGGTCTTCATGTGCTAAATTATATTCAAGAAATTCTATACTCGGAACTTAGATGTCCCGGTTAACTTCTTGTCACTTGTGAACCTTCCCTGGACTTCCAGGAATATTTTGAGACCAAAATCAGCCAAATCGGTTTAGCCGTTATCGAGTTATATATCATTTTTAAGATTTGGATCCATTAGAGGTCATGTACAGCCTCATTGCATCCAAAAAAACAAATAACAATATAGTTACTAAAATTAATATATAGACATTTAGATCTCTCAGAGGTCATGTTCAGTAAGTATCATTGCATCCAAAAATAACAATATAGTTACCAAAATTAACTACTCTGTCACAACGTGAATAACAATCTTGCCATAGTCTTTTGGAAGTTGTACCAAAAATACGTAACCTTGATTACAAAATATAAAAGCTGTTACTTAATATTATGTCAACTACTATGCTACTAAACTTTATTTAAGGTGAATTTAATTTTATAACACTCCATCGTTATCGTGGAATAATAAAGTTTAATTAGCTGTTGATAAGATCTTCATATCAACAACATTATTTTTTCTCACTCTTTGCTCACTCTTTTTTCACAATTTAAGTAAAACTATTTTTAGGTCAAGTTTCACGAAACTTCTTGCATTTATTAATTTTATAGAAGAAGTTTTTCTATAGTTGGTAACGGGTGTTTTCTTTGATGTTGGCTTTAGCTTGCCTTATATATCTACACATATTCTAATTCCCCCTTGAGTGTCGAAACTAAGGGAGTAATCCTAATTCCTACCCCAATAACATCCAATTCTATTGACTCATTTATTTAATCATTATTGAGGACTCTGTAAAACGTCGAGAGACCGGTTTACGAGGACCGGAATTTAAACATTTATAATTTTAGGAAAATTACCTTCGAATCCATCTTTCATGGAATTCTAATCTCAACACTTCCACTCTCACTGGAATATCCTGGCCAAGTAAATTTTGTACCGGTTTTTTTTAACAATTTCGCTTTCAGAAATATTTATAATTGCTTAAAACTACTATGGGTATAATATAGGCCATTGACCTTTTGTCCGGACCCGCAACTCGGTTTTTAAACGGACACTATTGGGCTTATTAGTTACATACCTAAATTGGTAGCTTCAATCATAGACAACACAATATACATTGTACGTCATATATAATTATGCTCCAATAACATTTGCAATAATCTTTTAAATTGAACAATCTAAATTCTAACCTGTTGTGTTGAAGATCGTCGGGTTCATTCACGAGTTTTAATATTAATGAAAACACAACACAATGAAACACCACTTTCTATGCACTTTTTCCACTTCAATATTATGGTATTATTATCAACGAAATGCACACCCAATTCTAAAATAATTCATTATTAGGTGCCTTAATGTCGGTAGTTCGAAACTACTGAATATTATCAAAACAAATATTAGGGTTAACAGCTTCATAGAAGTTTATACAATTTGGTAGAACTACTAATAATTTGGTAAAACTATTTTCTAGTAATTCAGAAGTCTTAATTTTTTATTATTAATAATAACATTATTATTCTCGCTGCCGGTATCAATAACCATGTTTACTGGTTGACAATGCAGAAATAGCCAATACATTCATATTTCAAAGTTCAAACATATTGGATGAATGTTAGTTTTTGTGGTAACAATAATTTTTGTTCAACTCTAGTCTCGACGTTGAACGTTCTTTGGGAGCTAATCTTTTAAAGCTGGCAATTTATTGTTTCTAAACTATCGGCTTCTGAAATAATTTTATTATAAGTAACATAGTTGCCAAGAGCATTTTACTCTTTTCATTTAATAGATTATTCTGAACCACACGGCCTTTTAGGATAAAGGTAATCATCTAATAATTGCCCTACAGGCTACAGCACTCAAACTTTGCCATCCACTGCTATGCCAGGTCAACTATAATAGGCCTCTTTTTGCCCATTTACTTTTGCGAGGGTCTCACGAGTAGCAGCAGTGACACACGATTTCAGCCCTCGTTTTATTTTACTAGTGTAGACTTTATACATTGGAATTATAGCCGACCAATCCTTTCTAATAATCCTTTCTAATAATAACTATCAGCAACGGTACCCGTTTGAATTTTAACCAAACTTCATCTTAATTTACTTTTACCTGTAAACCCTCTAACCATTTGTAGGTATCTTTATTTTAACCCAACTACGTCTTTAATCAGCGGGTACCGTTTGTCTATCCAACGACCTCTAAACATTTTTTGATATCTTTATTTTAACTAAACCTCGTCTTATAATCAGCAGGCACCATCCGGCCCCCACCAAATTACCTCTAAACTTCCCATTTTCGATAGGAAGCAAATTTATTTCCACTTTGTTACTACGCAATAATACATATGAACCGTGAGCTCTCCCGCTATGGCGAGACATTTGGTAAAGAAGAGCAAAATCATCAATCTCACAATAATAATATGACATGATAATTTCATTACAAAGTTTATATGTGCCACTTTACTAACTTGAGCAGATTAAATTCATTAGGATTATGCAATAATATTTTAATAATTAAAAATTATTAAATTAATTAATTTCAATAAACTAAAGGGTGCGATGATAGCAACACCGAGCGTACACTCGTAACGGCTACGTTAGATAATAGGACGTCGCCGTCCATCTATCATCAACACTATCGGTTATCGGTTATTAAAAGATCGTGTTATATCATAGCGAATTTGGAGCTTGTGAAAGTGTTAATATAGACTCAAGAGACACTGAGTGTAGTGTGATGAGAAAATTAGGCTCATCAACACCAATTAATTATCAGGTACCCACTTTGTAATTGCTGCATTAATATTCAGGCCTTGTCACTTCCTATCCTCCACAATATATCCTCCTCATACACAGAAAAATTACAGCATGTTATTCTATGAACAATTCCCACTATGGTGTGTGGTTCACTGCTGCACAATGTATTTGCTATGACAACATAAGCAAGCCCACTGTAGCAAATCAACGAAACCAGCGCCATTTTATGCATATTCAGCAGGTCTAAGAATCGGCTATTGTCTACATATTTCTATAAATTATATTGCGTTTGTTGAACAAGCGATAGTAAACAATAAATTACGAACTTCAACTCGAGACCGACGGCGACCATTGCCTGTGCATTTTGCAACGGGACAGCTCGACGCCGCGCCACACAGTTATCTAGTCACTTCAACAAAATAACATTCTTTACAAACAAAGAAACACGTTACAACTTCAAATACTTTAAACGGCAACAGAACGCTTGGCGGGACAACCAGTTTAGGAAGGCACCTCCGCCTCAATAGCGCTCGTTAAATGTTATTTCAAGTTTTGCACCAAACCTCCAGCCATATCTAATTTTTCAAATGTTACCAAACCAAGCTTTGATTGGCTCTGTCAAACTACCTCTAAAATTCTAAGTGAAAATCATTTTCACACTACCTTCGGCCGGATCCGAGCCGGGTTTGATCCCAGCATCTCCACCATGTCGCAACCACCTCAGTGGAGGCGAAAACTCTAACTATAACTCTGCTGCGTCCACCTGTGTGAGCACACATGACAATTCGCCTATGCGGCTAGTCCGCACTAGACTATGGCATTCTATATCGTGATGGCCTAGCAGGTCAATGACCGCGTAGGCTGCCAACTAAACTATACACACGTGTCCATCTGGTAATCACCACAAACGATGAACACGGTTTCTATACTATACTATACTGTGCAGTCGCCTCCAACCACCCCTTACAGCGACCCCTTACCACACGGCTCAACCGAGCGTTCTATAGCTAAGGTCTAAATCAAACCCACTCAACAGTAGGCAGTAAACACTAGATGTGACCAACCGGCCACTAACTACCACGCGGCTCAACCGAGCATTCTATAGCTAAGGTCTAAATCAAACCCACTCAACAGTAGGCAGTAAACACTAGATGTGACCAACCGGCCGCTAACGACTACAACACCTCGTATAATAAGATAACTAAACGAATCGACTCATTGTTCGCAATCTAAATACAGTATCAACATGTTACATATTAATATCTAGACGATTATAATATTATTATACATAACAGTTTCGAGGCGTTGGATATCCTCGATGAACTGAACACACAGCCTAAATAATAACGTTTAAGATCACAATATTTAAATAATGATAATAATGACTCACTGATAAGACTGCGCTGCGTGCTCACCCGTCTACGGTTCTCGATCGTCTGTGCCACAGGTCTGTCCGAGAGCAGCTAAGAGAATATTACAACTACCCTCCTATAATTATATATGAATACCGTTGTTTACCTTTGTTACCTACAAATTCGCGCGATTCGCGACAGTTCATTTATGGACCATTTTAAATATAATTTAAAGAGCTATAATATCAACTCAAATAATACTTTTTAAAGCCCTTGGTTTTAAAAAAAAATAGGGTTAAAAGGTCCCGATTTCATGATTCTTGCAGTAAAAGTTAGGCTTTAAAAGTCTCTATCTTCGTTGTTTTTCATCCTGTAAAAATCAAAATAAAATCAAAAGATATCTCAAAAAGTGGACACCAATTTTAACTAAAGTTCAATATTTTTGAAGTTATGTTCAAAACAGAATGATATTTACGAAAATTTGAATAATTTCGATTTTACTTAATCATTCTGTTTTTCAAAACTAAGCATTCTAAACCAAGAAAATTTTTTCAGGTCATTACTTATGCTAAAACAAAGAAAATCCTTTGGGGATAATCATAAATTTGAAATATTGTAGAAATGGTCAACGTTTTATTTTTCGATTTTTCCAAAAAAAATTTAAAGTGTCATCTCATTTTTATCATTACTTGTTCAATTTTGATGCTTTTAACTTTTTACAACGCTTATAAGAAAGGTATTTTTAATCACTTTAAAAAGTTTTTAGGAAGTACAGGTCATAAAATGCATCGGTTTACCGTTATTTAAGTTTGAATGCTTAGACTTAGGTACTCGCCGAAAGAAAATATATATACAATCACCTATACCTCACTTTGGATGAACATAGGAAGGCATTTTAGAATAGATATTGGTTTGCTTTTTTATTAGCTTTAATTTTGGTTATTACATATTTCTCGTAAAAACCTATAGTTTCTTAGTTAATTATGAAAAACCGATTTAAGACAAGTATTTTTCTCACGCAAAAACATGATCTTTGATCTTTAATAACTCCGAAAGTATTTATTCAAAAAACTTTATATAACAAAATTTGCTTAGAATTTATGTATCTATTGATTCCTGGGGTTATTTTAATTTAAAAAAATTCACCCCCCGAGAAGGGTTGGCATCCACCCCCAGAGCCGAAGCGCAAGTTGGCACTATGTCACTTTTGTTTCTTAGGGTATCCTCCACCTACTTACCAATTTTCATGAAAATCGATGGAGGTTCAACGAAATCGGAGGTGAAAACTTTCACTGCCTCCACTATACAGGATTATCTAAAAAAATATTTATTCTTGACTAATCACATTTGGTATCTTGAGATCAAGTGATGGTAATGTGGCCCCCTGGGGGGGTCACATTAAATGTATTGCAGAAGCGAAACTTAACGGCTAAAATCACAAATGTAATAGCCACCTTCAGAACCTATACAGGTTACATAAGCCCATAAGTCACAACTTTGACACTGTACCCATGGCTTTCCAGCTCTGTCATTGGAACAAATTGTGTCGCAGAACATACATGGCACGTCCGCGTTTTTAGGAACCATATTTGTATACGAGTCGTCATAATCGGTATTTACGGCGTCTTCGTCACTTTCAGAGCTACTGCTGGATATTGTAGTGCCTCTCTGGCGTCAAACGGCATTCCTACCAAAGCCTCTCTCATTCCTATCAAAGAAACCGGGGCCACATTACGACCAATGTGAGGGGGCCAAATTACAAGTATTGCTAACATTTAAACAAACGTTCCAAAAATATTTATTAAACGTCTAATTTTATGTTTACCTTTTAAATTCCGTAGGAGAAGAGTTTGATGTATCCGTTGTTCGAACCCAAAAGCCAAATCTTTCTATTTTTTAACAACTATCGAAACAAAATCACACACACTTAAAAGTTTAGCCGGTCGCAAGTTTGAATTTGATCAAATGACAATCGAACGTGAAAGCCTCTGTTGGATTTGTACGGCACTAAATTAGCAGCATGCCGCGAGCATCCCGTTGCACCAAAATTATATTAGACTAGCTGTCCCGGCAAACGTTTCTATGCCATATTATATATAAAGTATATCGCTCGTATTATTTTATTGAATTAGTGACTATAAATAAGTATGTCACCATGGCAACGTCCATCGCTATCCCGTGACCCGCGTCGCATAAACAATGGTCGCTCTTTATAGACAAATAATTTGCAATAAAAAAATTGCGACTATAATTAAAGATCTAAGCTATCCTATCTCTCAAGTTGGAAAAAACACACATTTAAAAAAAACAAACATTAAAATCGGTTAAGTAGTTTAGGAATCCATCGCGGACAAACATCGTGACAGGAGATTTATATATTAGATGGCGTTGTTAAAACATTAAAATATTGAAGGGGGCCAATATATACGCAGGGGTCACATTACCACCTTTTCCCCATACTATAAATAATTTTTAACACAAAACTAATTTTAGATGGAATTCAATCGTGATTAGAGATTCGTTTATGCTATCTAAAAACTTTAATACCATTAAATAAATTAGAAAACACATTACAACTAGACCATGTAGTTCCAGAATATGATGGAGTTTTGAAGCATAGAAAACAATCTAGCTATATCGTATGCCCAGGTTACCGCGTTATTTCGAGCTATTAACGATTATTCTTACCTTGAACTCAAAGCTCTTCCAGGCTAATTAATTGCTCGTTCAAAAATATAATTTCTGTCTTCCGGGTGTAAACATCCATTACGGGGATCTTCTTCAGGGGCAAATTGACGCGAAAATGCTAAACAAATTTTGAGATTTTTTGTGAACAATAGAGGCCGTCAGCGCACAATAGACTCAACTCAATCTTGCGGAAACTCTTCGCTCAAAACAGCTATGAAGAATTGTTTAAGTTTCATAAATAAAATACTAATCATTTTTACGTTATGTGACATTTATTTTTACGTTCGTATTATGATATTAAACTACAAACAAGTAGATATATAAATGATATAAAAAAGAATAAACCTGTGGCGGTAACCACAATTCGCCTAACATTCCTGCATCGCGCTATTCCCACATTGGACAATGTTGTGGCGGATACATTGTCGCGAATTGAAGAACTAGAAGCACCAGTCGATATTATAGCCCGGCATCAAGCCTCCGACCAGGACCAGGACCAGGTTATTAATTAAACTAAGTGCATATAAGGTGGTCGATATCGATACGGCAAATTATTTATAGCGGTTTATCGAGCAGAACCTCGCACTATCGATTTAACTGGTCCCGGCGGAGCGCGGTGGCGCACGCGCCTGCATTCTAGAACCTTACCAGTCACTCCTCGATACTGATGCGAAGCGCATGTCACTAGCTTGCTTGCCACAGCTTAAAATATTTCGCTAAATCGCTATTCTGTGCTTGAACTTATATGATTTAATGCTATATCATACTGTGCTTTTCATCTCCTGTTCTGCACCTTCTTTCGAACTATAGATATGAACCTAGTGTATGTGCTTGGACAATATAGTGTGTTGGATCAGTAAGTCTAGATTTTCATATATCTTACGGACCTCAGCTGATAGTGCATTTATCACCCTCATCAGTCATCACATACCTACTAGCATCCCATCTTATCTATAAAGCTAATCGTGTATTGTTACTAATTGTCGTTAAAATTATATTACGTTCACTGAAAAAATTGAAAACCTATCGAACAAATTTCTACTTTTCTTTTACGAGTAACATACCTAGACTTATATTTATATATAGCTATAATTATGAAAGAGCTATCGTGCTTTAGACTACAACATAAGAGAATAAAGATTACGATATATTATAATTTATAACATATTTAAGTACATTTATATACTTCAACACAGATTAACTGAACTGCATAATAACGATACTCAGCCACTAAATATAATGACTAAATAATATAATATAATACGGTATTCTGAAACGATTGTTGTATTCGACTTAGCACTAAGATTGTGCAGCTAACTGCGGATTACATGATTGTACTCGCCTGTACCCGGTTGTACCTGGTTGTTCTTGACTGTACCCAGCTGTACCCGGTTGTAGCAAGTTGAACTCATCTGTACCCGGGGACTTACGGCCGCTTTACCTTGATGATCAGCTTAAGGAACTTCGCTGGCTGCTCTTTGTGAATAGTCACTGAGATAACGAAGTTTATTTAAAAACAATTAGACAGATTTTGTATTGTTTCTTATATTTTAAGTAAGGATTTAATAACCCACAGTAAATCAACTATTTACAACACAAAATCTGTTTCGGTCATAATGTTCTTATTATTATTTATTACAGGTAAAAATGTTGACACCTATATGGAGACGAAGTGTTTACGGCAAGCACGTAGTTTTTTGCTTGCGTAGAGCATAAAAATGATTTAGAACAATAATTTTGACTTTGAATCTTAGAAAAAAGTGTAAAGCCCTTTTAATTCTCTCTTTCACTCTCGTAGCAGTTTCAGCCTTAATTTTAGTCACAATTCAACAGTGACTCTGAAATTCGTGACCGAGCAAAACAGACCATCAATATTTATAGACACTCCAACTAGAGCACTTCTCAAAACAACGCTCAAATGGCGCCATCTGTGACAGGTGGGGAATTACCTTCGGATATTGTAAGAGGATCTCAACTTTTATATTGTTTACCTATTGCTTTATAAAGGATAATCTGCGAGCGGTATTAAAAATCCAATATTTAGATTGTAACTTTCGTAGATATTTAACAATGTTACCTTATACCATGCCCATACGGTAAAAAAATATATTATTTTCCTTTATTTTGCTGCCAAGAGTTTTTCTAATAACGTACTATAATGAGTGGTGACAGACGTAGAAGGTTGTTAATGTACAATTCAATGAGAATATTATAATCACTACGAACAACTGTGCACGCCTTGTAAAGCTGTAAACACTGATTGATGAAACTGAAAATGCTGACAGATTTTGTAGACAACACAACAAATCTATACTAATATTATAAAGCGGAAGAGTTTGTTAGTTTGTTTGATTGTTTGTTTGTTTGTTTGAACGCGCTAATCTCAGGAACTACTGGTCCGATTTAAAAAATTCTTTCAGTGTTAGATATCCCATTTGTCGAGGAAGGCTATAGGTTATATTTTATCACGCTAAGACTAATAGGAGGGAAGAAATAGAAGAAAATGTGGTAAAAACGGCGGGAAATTATTTGAAAGGGCTTATTTGAACGCGTTAATCTCAGGAACTACTGGTCCGATTTGAAAAATTCTTTCCAGATAGCCCATTTATCTAGAAAGGCTATAAGCCATATTTTATTACACTAAAACTAATAGGAGCGAAGAAATAGAGGAAAATATGGAAAAAACGGGGGAAATTATATGAAATTGCTTATTATCAGAACTACTGGAGCAATTTTTATGTTGTTCGGCAAACATGAATAATAGACCACGTGAAGGGACATAGGCTATTTTTTGCGGAAAAATGTACGGTTGCGTGACTTCCTAAATCACGCGGGCGAAGCCGCGCAGAACATCTAGTTCTCTATAAATCTGTCACTTTATCTATTCTTCCAAAACTCTCTCCCTTCTTAGGGACTATCCATAAGTACGTCACACAATTTCATGATTTTTAGACCACCCCCCCTCAAATACTTCCCCGAATCAAATATTTACCCAACATTAACATACAACCAAATCACGTTTCATTCCCATTGTATCATGTGTAATGTACGACCTTCTAATTAACCCAAACACACCGCCAAAATGTCAAAAGTAGCGTTAATGAGGACATGTGATACGTTCACTTAGCTTTCCTAACAAATCCATACTTCCATACTAATTTTATAAATGCGAAAGTGTGTCTGTCTGTCTGTCTGTCTGTTACCTCTTCACGCTCAAATCGCTGAACCGATGTTGCTGAAATTTGGCATGGAGATACTTTGAGTCCTGGGAAAGGACATAGGATACTTTTTATCCCGGAAAAATGTACGGTTCCCGCGCAATAAACGAATTTTGGCGCAACGGAGTTGCGGGCATCATCCAGTAGGTAAATAATTTTATTTTAGAAATATTCATAGGGTATGCCGTATGCAGCATAGCAATAAGGTTTTTTATATCCATACTAATATTTTAAATAGGATAGTGTGTCTGTCTGTTATATCTTTAAGCTTAAACCGAACTGAACTGATTGTAGTGATTTGGTTATGGGATATTTTGAGTCTTCTTAGACTCAAAATATCTATACTTTAATGGTTTCTTTGAACATAAATTAACTACTAATCAGATAGAAAATTAAGTTGAACAAAAATTTCAATGAAAAGGTTTTGTATTTATTCTTTTTATATACCTAACAAGGGCTTTTACGTATAGATAGCTACCTATTCCAAAGTGAAAATAAGTTGAAATATTTAAAAAATTAAATTGTAAATGGCAATAATATCTGGTGCATTTATATCTGATACGTACATAAAACTATCTTTTAATCTATTTTGCAAAAAAAAACTTGAGTCTACGATATCTATATACAGAGTGTAACAAAACTAAGTAATAAATAATAATACATAAGGGTAGAGTTTAAAAAAGTTAGGTACTCTTTCAGCGCTGCTATTTTCACAGTGAACTCTATACAGGTGACCTATACACACTTTAAATTATTATCACAATTAGTTTTGTTACACCTTGTATTATATATCTACCACTGATCGAGAACTATGACAGCGGAAAGAACCGGTGTGTATAACTCGAACTGGGTCATCTTTTACCGATCCATGCCTTTACTCACGTCAGATTTACCTACTCATCTGCATATTTATGCTGACAATTGACATATTACCAGAGTAGACAGAACTAAGGAGTACCTCGACTTCAAACAAACGGACGATTATACACGAGTTGGGCGCCAGTGTTAAGGCTCCATTCCACCGCGGCGCACGCTGTGCACGGCCACGCGCACGCGTCGACGTGCACGGATTTATTTCTTTGACTTGAGTCAATTCGTGCGTAGCGTGTCCGTGGGTTGCAGTGGACACAGACACATATATTTTCTTACAAAGCGAAGCTTGACGCACGTGTGTAGTCTCTCCGTGCGCTGCGGTGGAATGGAGCCCTTACTTTCAAGTTGTTCCAACATGTTTCACAATGCTGAGTAACGCGTGGTAAGTATGGCGCGCGCCGGCCGTTATCTTATATCTTTAAACGACCAATTCTTGTATATATATATGAGGGCCTGTTTCACCGCTTCCTGATAAGGCTATCCACCACTTAATTTGACAGATGGAGTATAGAAAATCTGTCAAATAACCCTATCGGGCACCTTATCAGGAAGCGGTGAAACAGGCCATGAATCTCGGAACTTATCTGGCAGATACTTCATCTATCAGAAAAATTGTAGATAGCCTATCTGAAACTTAACTGACAGATTCTTCATCTGTCAGATAAGTTGTGGATAGCCTATCTGAAACTAATCAGGAAGTGGGGAAATAGCCCTTAAGCCTTATTGAGTATTAGACTGATAAAACAAAGAAAACTCAAGCGAATGGAAAAAGCAGCTACCATCAGGAGGCATTGGAATAATACGGTATAACACAAGTGTATTTCCAACCATTAACTATAGGGTACAGCTTATTGTGCGGAAGTAAAGTAGCTATTATTATAGCTGTCTAACAAACAGACAAACAGACGGACGGATGGACGGACAGACGGACAGACGGACAGACAGACGGACAGACGTATTAAAAGAATTCTATGTCTATTCCCGGGACTCAAACTATATCTCCATACCAAATTTAAGAACAATCGGTACAAGCAATTTGGGCGTGAAGAGGTAACAGACCGACAGACATACTTCATAAAGTCACCTTCTATTAAATTCCTAAAGTTTTTTCACTTCACAAATAAATATTTACGGGGAGCTCCCATACCTACAATAAATGTGATTTTTTGGCCTTTTTTGCTCAAAATCAATAATGGCAGCCGGTAGATACTTGAAAATTTCACAAAATCTTTAATTATATTTTTATTTTCATAATTTATAATAAAAGTAAAATAAAATAAATATTTAAGGGGGGTCTCCATACAAAAAACACAATTTTTGCCTAGTTTCGCTCTGTGCGACTCGCACTTGACCGATTTTTTTTTGTTTTCTGATTTTTCCCTATGCTTTCACACAATTACCGAGCTGGATTCCAAATTTCAGCCTTCTAGGTCATCTGGAAGTGTGTTAGAATTTTGATCAATAGGTCAGTAAGTCAGTCAGTCAGTCAGTGATAAAAATGTCGATTTTCGGACGTTCATATCTTAATAACCGTTTGAGCTGTGCTTATGAAATTTAGAGCATGTAGTTATCTTGCAAGTCTCATTATATGAGCCAAATTTGAAATGATTATGTGAAATAGTTTCTGAATTATGAGAGGGTCAAAAGTACCTGCAAATGGTTCGTGCAATATTACACACGGTGCATGCTCGCCATTCTGTTATGCTGGAACTTGGCTTGACACGCTACCGTGTGTCTAGATAATGTAATACAATCAAAACAACCACTGCATAGTTAAGCAGTAAGCACGAGCAATTAATAATTCTATCGCGACGGTAACAAAAGAGGATTTCACAGCGTTCGAAAACTCTTTGGTGAAGATATTTTCAATTCGCCCCGGCCCAGATGCCCCATTTGTTTTATGTTCTCTGGATAATTAAAACCAGGCTCTAGGTATATTTCTTGGTTGCTATTACGTAACGCGACATAGAGTATATCAGAGTAAACAGGACTAACGAGTAGGCCGACTGAGAAGAGATCATAGAGGAAAATAATAAGAGATCTCGATACAAAAAATTAAAAAAAAACCACATATAATGACATTTTATGAAAATGATTCCTAGCTAGATCGATTTATCGCCCCGAAACCCCCTATATCAATGAGTTTCTAAAATACTTAGTAACATACAATATCATTGCCCCATATACTAAATTTCATGAAAATCGTTGGAGCCGATTCCGAGATTCATATATATATATACAAGAATTGGTCGTTTAAAGATATAAGATAACGGCCGGCGCGCGCCATACTTACCATGCGTTACTCAGCATTGTGAAACATGTTGGAACAACTTGAAAGTAAGGGCTCCATTCCACCGCGGCGCACGGAGAGACTACGCACGTGCGTCAAGCTTCGCTTTGTAAGAAAATATATGTGTCTGTGTCCACTGCAACCCACGGACACGCTACGCACGAATTGACTCAAGTCAAAGAAATAAATCCGTGCACGTCCACGCGTGCGCGTGGCCGTGCACGGATTTATTACGTGCTTACTGCTTAACTATGCAGTGGTTGTTTTGATTGTCTTACATTATCTAGACACACGGTAGCGTGTCAAGCCAAGTTCCAGCATAACAGAATGGCGAGCATGCACCGTGTGTAATATTGCACGAACCATATGCAGGTACTTTTGACCCTCTCATAATTCAGAAACTATTTCACATAATCATTTCAAATTTGGCTCATATAATGAGACTTGCAAGATAACTACATGCTCTAAATTTCATAAGCACAGCTCAAACGGTTATTAAGATATGAACGTCCGAAAATCGACATTTTTATCACTGAATGACTGACTGACTTACTGACCTATAGATCAAAATTCTAACACACTTCCAGATGACCTAGAAGGCTGAAATTTGGAATCCAGCTCGGTAATTGTGTGAAAGCATAGGGAAAAATCAGAAAACAAAAAAAAATCGGTCAAGTGCGAGTCGCACAGAGCGAAACTATGCAAAAATTGTGTTTTTTGTTTGGAGACCCCCCTTAAATATTTATTTTATTTTACTTTTATTATAAATTATGAAAATAAAAATATAATTAAAGATTTTGTGAAATTTTCAAGTATCTACCGGCTGCCACTGTTGATTTTGAGCAAAAAAGGCCAAAAAATCACATTTATTGTAGGTATGGGAGCTCCCCGTAAATATTTATTTGTGAAGTGAAAAAACTTTAGGAATTTAATAGAAGGTGACTTTATGAAGTATGTCTGTCGGTATGTTAGCTCTTCACGCCCAAATTGCTTGTACCGATTGTTCTTAAATTTGGTATGGAGATATAGTTTGAGTCCCGGGAATAGACATAGGATTCTTTTAATACGTCTGTCTGTCTGTCTGTCTGTCTGTCTGTCTGTCTGTCCGTCTGTCCGTCCATCCGTCCGTCTGTCTGTCTGTTTGTTAGACAGCTATAATAATAGCTACTTTACTTCCGCACAATAAGCTGTACCCTATAGTTAATTGTTGGAAATACACTTGTGTTATACCGTATTATTCCAATGCCTCCTGATGGTAGCTGCTTTTTCCATTCGCTTGAATTTTCTTTGTTTTATCAGTCTGATAATCAATAAGGCTTAAGGGCTATTTCCCCACTTCCTGATTAGTTTCAGATAGGCTATCCACAACTTATCTGACAGATGAAGGATCTGTCAGTTAAGTTTCAGATAGGCTATCTACAATTTATCTGATAGAACAAGTATCTGCCAGATAAGTTGCGGATAGCATATCCGATACTCGTCGGGAAGTGGTGAAACAACACCTTAAGGTTGCGATTGAATATAGTCGAATATTATGTATGTTTGAACTGGGAATATTAAGATGTCTACTATGTCTACCCTTGCTCGGAAAGTTTTCTTTACAAAAAGTAATGATATGTAAAAATGGAAAGCCAAGTTCCATACAAACATTATTCTTGTCTATGGACTTCGCCGTAAAAAGGATGGAGATCTAAATGAGTGCCAAATTCCATAGAAAATCGAAATATGTATAGGAACCAAATAACATTATGAACAAATAATAGAGTCTCTTTCTTTGCTTTATTGAATATCTATAACAATTAATGTTATTTAAATAATTTGAGATCTTAAACTAGATTAGATTCTACTTGGCTAATTTTCATCAGAATTAAAATGTTCATTATCTTTATTAAATGGCTGATGTAATGAAAACTGGCCAAGTTAGATCTAATCTAGTTTAAGATCTCACATTATGTAAATAACATTAATTGTTATAGATATTCCATAAAGCAAAGAAATAGACTCTATTATTTGTTTATAATGTTATTTGGTGCCTATACATACATATTTCGATTTTCTATGGAACTTGGCACTCATTTAGATCTCCATCCTTTTTACGGCGAAGTCTATAGACAAGAATAATGTTTGTATGGAACTTGGCTTTCCATTTTTACATATTTTATGTTTTTGGTGGTATAATTATATTTACAGGCGAAAAACAGCATTATAATTTTATGTAAGTATACTTACATAATATTTTAATGCTATCACATTACAATAGAAGCTTAAATTTTTTATTGTTCAGTTAAGTTCAATTCTTATTGGGACTGTTTAAAGTTTTTAAATTAATAATAAGTATTAAGCACAAAGAAACTGATTTCATGCATTCCATAATTGAATTTACGGTCAGCCCAGTTGGACGAATACTAATGAGTGATATTTAATTAACTGGACAAACAGACAGGAAAATTGCTTTATTTGTATTAAAGCTCTACGCTACAATTAAGGTTGGTAACCTTTTTTGATATCGGAAACACATCCACAGTGGATCGTGATTCGGTAGCATCGGCTAAGATATGTGAGACTCCCCAGGCATAAAGGTCTAACACTAAAACCCCATGGTGGTCATCACTCGCGCGGTTTTTAGCGGCAAAGTCGCGGGTACTATAATATTATAATCTACCGAGTGATCCTCTACGTCGCGTCGATGTAACAAAAGGTTGGTCTAAAGGCTACTGTAATAATAATTAAATACAGTAGTAAACATTGATGGTGTGAAGCTTTGAAAAAAATGTTTTAGGACTGCTAAGAATGTCTACCTTCATCTGTTGCTTGTGTTATTCAATAATGTTTTATTATTATCACTTTGCGCTTTATACTCCACACTAAAAAACGAATAAATTAAACAATTCATTTTGTTATTCATTTGAAAATCGTATCTTTACTAAATAAATTAAATAGTATATTCTATTATAATCTATCTAATATTTGTTATATCGCCAAGCATATCAGCATCAGCTAAGGTTCTCCCATAACGTCCCTCAGAGTGATTTGTGTATAAAAGTGACAGAGTTAATATCACCATTGTTGGCCGTGAGATTCAACTTTTTACCCCGGCACCCCAACTTTTCATTTCCTCCATGACATTTTCGTAATGTGTTTTTTCCAAGTCCTTCCCGGGTTTTTCATACGAGTATGTATCCCGCGATTTCATTACCATGCTGTGACACGAAACCTTTATGAAAATTGAAAACCATGGGATAATATTTTGAAGTTTTTAGGGTTCTGCTCCTAAGTTATAAAAAAAATTTTTTTGTTTGTCTGTTAGATACCTGGCTGTATATCATGAACTATGATAGCTTCACACCTATAATTAAATGTGCTTAAGTATATAAAATTGAAATGGGTAGGTATATTACATAAAGTTAATATACCTAATTAACTTTATGGTATATTACATAAAGTTAATATACCTATCGGAATAGAGCAACAATCTCGAGCTGTCAAACGTAACCAAAATTGGTTTTCATCTGTGTGAAAAATATGTGTACGTATACACTTACACAAGCATGATTGAACATGAATTCTATGAGATTATATTGACAACGTGCGGCACGTGCCGACTGGACGTCAAAAAAAGAGTGCTGCTGTCATGTCTCTTTTTACCACGCGGTGTTACTGATAGTGGCATCTCGCTTGCTCAGGCCTTTGTTTCTCTATTCCGTTAGGTATATTAACTTTATGGTATATTATAACTAAAATATTCTGGCCGATTCTGTATCGTACATTTGTGAGTTAATAACTGAGTTAGTAACGAAACGGAGGAGTGAACAACGGAAAGTCTCACTTAAGTATGCAAGTGAATACAAAAAGTAGCACTTTCCGTTACTCACTCCTCCGTTTCGTTACTAACTCAGTTATTAACTCACAAATGTACGATACAGAATCGGCCATAATTATTATGTCTTAGCGTCTAAAATAAAACAAAACTTAGTTCTATTTTTCTAGATTAAAAAACGTAAATTAATAATATTATAATCTGTATTTTTCGTAAATGCCAGTTCCAAAATAAGTCAAAAGTCAAAACATTTTTATGTCATTTTTATGCTTGCATGGTCCTCTTGGTCCTATTGTTTCTCACTGTGGTTTCTCGTTTATCTTCCTTTCGCTGTTTATTTAATAAAAATTAAAACATGAATTACAAAGAAAATGAAGATGTAACGAAAAATTTTAACGAAAAGGAGAGGCCTACAACTTTTGTGATCAAAAGATTCAATAAAAATGATATGCTAAAAGGAAAATCATTGACATGTTTTAATAGCATTGTGAAAATATGGACTGATTTGCTTACAAGGAAAAACTATGTTCATGTGCAAAATTTAAGCAATATAGTAAAAGGTTTAAGTAATCCCTTATTTACTTTTAGTTTATAAGTTATTATCTCCGTGTCAACAATAAGACGTAAATTCATTTACTTACCATTTTGTATGATTCAAATTGCATTCTTACAAACCAAGATGTTTCTCGAGAATCAACAGGAGTATAATAATATTGTAAAATATATTGTGTATACTTTATTAGTGTACAAGTTATCTGGTATAGGTATAATGTATGTGTATTGAGTTTTAGATTTGAAACTACCTGCCGGCATTTTGAAAAACTTATCAGACCCTACTGAAGATTCCATAGACATGATATCAAAATCGGTAAGCTAATAAGCAGTATCATATAAAAGACGAATAAAAGTAGGATGACCGACTTATCTATGCTAGACAGACTGTCCTGAGGGAACACCCGCTTATTTGGACGAAAATAAACACTTAACAATTTCTTAGGTTTATGTGAATATTGTTCATAGTTTTTAGCACTTTAGAATTTTATCGCAGAGTACTTTTCTTCTCTCCAGCGACTATAATAGTTCATAGTAATTACGTAGTAACTATTTAATAACAACTGTGGTACGAATAGTATGGTAGATTTTGGTTAACTGACAGACAGACCATGGCTGTTGGAAAGTAGCCGAAATATCGTAAACAAAGTCGCGGAACGCGACAAAATCCGTAGTTACCCTCGTAACTACATACGAGTATAATTATATATATAGATGTAAACTTTCACACTTTACAATTTTATTGCGTTTAAAATATAGGGTTTAAGCGGCTTCCCTTAATATATATTATGGCACAGTGGCAAAGTATGGGGTATTAAAGATGATAAACTCGGCTCTCAACATAAATATTAAAAGTAAATAACGGGCCCCTGAGCATCGTAGCGCTTGCGAGACTAATATTATGAAATTTTTATGGCGGAAATGACTACCGAATGTGTTTACATCAAACATGTTAACGCCTTTTTCGCTTCGCAGCTTGGAATCGAGATTATCCGAGAATCATCTTTACTAACTTATATCATAAATGAGAAAATATATATGTATATTACCTGTGTAATTTAGTATTTATATATAGATTCTTTGAGCGCCGAAAAATATGTATCAAAGTTTTACGCGCAATAAACGCGCTTGCTATGCAACAAACTTGTCTAAGTAGGTAGGGTTCGCAAAGACACACGAAATCTTCATTTTGCACCAATCAAAGTACCTTTCTTCCCCGTGGTCTGTTTTATATAATATCTACTAGATGACGCCCGCAACTTCGTTGCGCCCAAATTCGTTTATCGCGCGGGAACGGAACATTTTTCCGGAATAAAAATATCCTATGTCCTTTCCCGGGACGCAAAGTATCCCCATACCAAATTTTTGTAAAACGGGTTTAGCGGTTTGGTCGTGAAGACGTAACAGACAAACATAAAGACATATAGACAGACATGCAAACTTTCGTATTTATAGTATTAGCATGGAGTAAAGACACAGGTCTCTGGTATTAGTATGAATAGTATGAATCTCATAAAATAAGTCTTGCTTTCCATATTAAAAACGATGCATATGTGATTATGATTGTGTGTTATTATCGTTTTGTCGCCATACATTCATTCCAAAACTTCTCAAAATACTGGAATAGGTCATCTGTAGTGCTTTTGTCGTATCCTTCATAGTGAACAGCGTAATAAAAGCCGAAAGGCGAAGTATTTTCTGAAATACTGTATGAAAGGAAGCCTCGACAACGCCTGACAAATGATTTCGACTCTTTAAGGCGTGAGCTGTTTATATTCCGTCGGATAATAAATGTGCTATAAGTAAACACCCTTTATGCTGTGCCCATACAAATTACTGTACCATACTTCATTGTAGAAGCTTATTTTGCTTCGCTTATTTCTTATATGAAAATAATTCATAAAATACTGCGTGAAATTTTAATGGTTGTTTTCCCGCAGTAAAATGATTCTATCTTAAGTTGTATCTTAGTAGTACCTTCAGTAGATTTGTGGAGTTCTTTTTATTCAAATCATAAGTAAAATTCGGCTGGGTCATAGCCGCTAGCGCCTATCGGCATAAAGTTGCCATAGTACGTCATGCAAAATATTTTTTACTAGATGACGCCCGCAACTTCGTTGCGCCAAAATTCATTTATGGCGCAGGAACCGTACATTTTTTCGGGATAAAAAATATCCTATGTCCTTTCCCGGGACTCAAAGTATCTCCATGCCGAATTTCAGCGAAATCGGTTCAGTGGTTTGAGCGTGAAGAGGTAACAGATACACTGTCGTATTTATAATATTAGTATGGATTTAAAAAAAATAACATGCATGATTCGATAGTACTACTATAGGTAAATCGCCCTGCTGCGGGAAAACAACCACGTTGTGTACATATTATGCCCTTTATATCGCTATGTCCTTTAAAAAGACTTTCACTTTGATATAATTTGGCTCATAACAAGCACTGGTGGGCGTATTTCTGAAGCCGCACTTCTTAGCAATTTGACAAAAAACATCAAAGGTACGCTAAGTGATGAGGGTCAAAATTTCTCGCCCTATTAAGTAACACGTTTTACACGCTCATCTACATTCTACGCTATATAGAAAGAAATATATATATAAGTGGGTTTATATTGATTTTCCTTTAAAGCTACTAGTGTGATTTTAATAAGTACAGATATTATGTTGGGTAGACCCTACGTAGATGCAAAGACGTTACTTTTTATCGCGATACATGTACTTTTTTCCAAAGTATTTATTTTCTCACATAATATTATGCTACGTCGCGAAAGATCGTTTAGAGTTCAGAGTAAGGTAAACTAACCTATAGTTACAAACTAATATATTACGTAAAAACTCAAACATATTTAAATCTCAATAAAAATTAGATTCAAAAGTTTTTTCCAGAATCCTAGTATCGAAACCACAGACCTCTATCTGGATCTTATTTCTGTGATCGAAACGCTTAAAGTTTCACCCATTAAAAGTTTACGTCCACTTATTTGTGTGAATGTAAAGTAACATACATACATATTACATAGGTACCATAATCTAATATATATAAATCTCGTGTCACGATGTTTGTCCGCGCTTGATTCCTAAACTACTTAACCGATTTTAATGTTTCTTTTTTTTAAATGTGTGTTTTTTTTCAACTTGAGAGATAGGATAGCTTAGATCTTTAATTATAGTCGCAATTTTATTTTATTGCAAATTATTTGTCTATAAAGAGCGACCATTGTTTATGCGACGCGGGTCACGGGATAGCGATAGACGTTGACATGGTGACATACTTATTTAGTCACTAATTCAATAAAATAATACGGGCGATAAACTTTATATAATATGGCAAAGAAACGTTTGCCGGGACAGCTAGTATTTTTATATAATTCGCATACAATTAACAGTTCTCTCTTCATTGTACAAGCGTGATAAAACTGGGCGATTACATTTAGTAAAGCAGATAGAAGCCATGCAACAGCTGTGTCTCTGAAACAGGTCCTGACACCTGCGCCGTGTTCTACTTTGCAACACTTTCACGACTCGCAAATGATCTTGTTTAACATCAGATACTATCTACCGTACTACTAAGTTTATTTAAAAAAGCATTCGCTGCAACTTGCAAACTTGAGTGTCTTATTTGGAGATACTACTTTAGTAATTTATTTTAAGAAGTGTTTGTTGCAAAGTTGAGTGTTACAAAGACTTTTTAGTGAGTACAAAACGTCTATGCTTCACCTACCTACATTGAAGTTAATTTTGAAAAAAAGCTATTTCGTTAAATGTATTTCATTAAATCCATTGATAAAATAGCGGTACTATTTTTACTTATTAGTAAAAATAGTACCGCTGTTTTATCAAAATATTAGTCCAACTGCTTATGTAGCTACGTTCGTTAGTTATCAAGACGCTAAATCACGACTAATAAGTCAGAAAGTCTGAAACTTTATAATAATTACTACCTATTACATCAGGCTAAATATAGGTAAATGTTGTAATGTGTGCATGTTTGCTATTATCTTAACGGAATAACTACTATATTATGTATTTTAATTAAAGGCTAAAGGAAAAGGTCCAAATTGGGCTAATTTTACAAGTGCCGGCCAACGCAAATAAACCCATTATTTAAATAGTACTATCAGAGAAGTTGATTCATATGCAGATCGGGGGCCTATACAGTACCCGGCAATAAATATTGCACATCGACCTTTGGAAAGAGACATTCGGCTAATTTCGGTTTCATAGAGCGTTATCTTTGTAGCACACACCTATTTGACATTATGTCAGTCGTTGTTCAAATTCGATAGAGTGCAGTCGCGTCCAGTTCAGAATATATATCTAGAGTTGTTAACACCCCTAAATTTGCTACAGCTGTAATTTTCCAAACGAATTTTAAATACGTAAACATAATTTGAACACCCTTTTTTATTTTATTTTACCCGAACCTAAAGCCATAACTTATAGAAAATTTGGTGTATTTTATACAAAGAATAATAAAATTGTCAAAAGAAGCAAACCATAATTGTTTTAACAGCTCCTAATATATACCGGACTTTTTGTATTTCGTGCGTAAGAGATAACGCTCTACAAAACCGAAATTAGCCGACTGTCACTTTCCAAAGGTCGATGTGCAATATTTATCGCCGGGTACTGTACGTAGTTTGGTTGCGTTACGTCAAACCCAGCCGACAGATCACAATTAACATTGAATTGACATATTCGACCAAATAACTTTGAACTATCAACTGCATAGGAATCAATTTTCTCGATGATACATAATCTAAGGAACAATTTTTATTATTACACCAAAGTTCTAAGACAAGTCTCCGAGTTGTTATTCAAGGTCAAACTTTTTTTATAACATGTAATAAAACTTATTTTATTAATTAAAAGTAATAAGTAATCGATCCCAACGTCCCTATCCGCGTCATAGAATAGATTAGAAGCCAAATACCTACAAATGATTTGGCAAAATTGACGGACGGAAGGTAAATAAACCTTCCCCCAAGACGAGCCTGCAATACCCCAAACAGCAGGCGACCACCGATGGAGTCGCGGATGTAATGTTGTGCTCCGTCCGTCAATTTTTCCAAATCATTTGAAGGTATATGGCCTCTAATCTGTTCTATGACTCGGAAAGGGACGTTGGGAATTTGTTATCGATTACTTATTACTTTTAATTACTAAAATAAGTTTTATTACATGTTAAAAAAAAAAGTTTGACCTTGAATAACAACTTAGAGACTTGACTTAGAACTTTGGTGTAATAATAAAGATTATTGCTTAGATTATGTTCTATTTAAATAATGGGTTTATTTGCGTTGACCGGCACTTTTGAAATAAGCCCAAAATTGTATGGACGTTGGATCTTGTCCTTTCTCATTTTATTTTGAAGTACGGTGTTTCTAGTAAGTATTGCAAAATTTACCAATTTTCTTAGCCAAAATAGTCCACTACCTATTCGGTGACTTTAGTACAGCTATCGATTACATCGACAAAAATCTCAAAGATTTTAATAATGAAATAGTTTTTTTACAGATCTACAGATATCTAACACTAAGAATAGACAAAATAAACTTATGGGAGCATTTCTACAACTTTCCTGAGCTCTATGATGAGTTTGATGTAGCTCATGTGGTTGACTGCGACGCGAATTTCATTGAGAATGGTGTACTGACGAGGGAAGTGGTGGCCAGGTGCCTCAGCTGCCTTCACAAGTCCCCGCTCTCGGGAGTCTATACGTACATCAAGTTGGATCTGGCAGCGAAGGTACTATCAGAGAAATTACAGGCAGATCATCGTAATTTGGTTGTGTTCTGTCAATGCAATGTTAGTCGCGATCTGTCGGCTGGGTTTCACATTCCGCAACCGAATTATAAAGGTCCGTCATCTACTTATTATTATTATTAGTTTCGTTGAGAAAGATGATTTTTTTTAGTTTTTTTTTCTTTTTTGGTAAAAAATGGCCCCGTGTCTTCTCACGCCGGTTCTTCTCGCCACGTTCCCGAAACGGCGGTAGGCAACACATTTCTGAAAATCCACTTTATTCAGAAATAAAACATTTTTGTTTTTGTTAATAACACGTTAAAGAACCTTACACACTGCGAAGATACTATATAAATCACTTCCGTAGTCCATTGATATTTTAAGGCGTAAATCTTGATACGGGGGTCGTGGGTTCGATTTTTGCATTGAAAACATATTGTAGTTTTTAAGTTTGATAAGGACAAGACAGGTATTCTGGTCATTCAGAAATCGAGTCACAACTTCTACTGCTAAAATTATTTAAATATTAATTACCTCTCGTATTTCTTGTTATTTTAGGATCGGTCCCCCAGCTTAGGGTAAAACTGTCTCAATATCGATTTTCAGACCAATTAACAAGGGCTTAAACAGAGTTGCTCTAAAGGTTTCAAATAAATGAAGTATAATTTTATTTCATTGAAAATTATTATAGATTGCTGTATTATGTTCTTGAAATAAAACTTTTCATTCCGAGAACTTAGTTTATTAACTTATTAATGACTAATGAGTATCTATATTTATTATTAGAAATGATAATTTATTCATTTAAATTTTTTTAAGCAACTATAATGTTACTTGTACAAAACTATATAATATTAAAATGTTATAAAGAATTGTGATTCATAATATTTAAAAGACAGACTTATGATGTGGTGGTATGTATGGTAGCATCTATTAGAAATTGGTAATTATCCTTAAGAAAGTTTACACCTATTATATTCTGTCACAACTCACTATTTTGTATTATTATTGATTGTACTACTTAATTAAAAACAAGCAACTCCTTATGTATAAAATCTCACTCGAGACTACTATCGTAAGACTTGAATATTGTATTATTTATCTTCTTGTTACTCGATAGTAAACAGAATTTTTATTATTATTATTATGTAAAATATTACAAGATATACCTAGGAAATAGGAACCATGTCATTAAACAATGTACCAAACGTTTTACAGGGGCTAGTGAATATAGACGTGCTTCAACACTACAAGTACCTAGTTTATCTGGATTTATCCTCGAACTGTCTAACTGACGTAAAAGTTTTATCCGACTTGGTCTATCTGCAGCACCTCTCTCTCCACTCGAACAGACTTCGAGCGGTCCTGGATTACGACATACGTAAGTGTTTCATAAACTTTAAACCGAAGAATATTTTTCTCAAACTTTCAAACTTGTTGTGGAGCGCAACGACGTAAAATATGTTTGTGGATGTTGCATGAACAATCGAGAGAGAACAAGAAGTTTTTTGGTCGTAACGATTTATTAATAAAAACCTACTGCTGCTGTATATCTGTCATCTAAATTCTAATACATTGCAGAAACTACATCACAGCTTATGTGACATTAACGTGAATATCACATAAAATGTTTTATTAATAAGTAAGTTTCACATATTAAGACATCTTTTCATGAACGCATGGTCGAGTTTACCCTGTCTTTCTGATGCAAAAAGTAAAAATATACGCTATTTCTTTAGATTAAAAAAACACTGTTCCCGTGGGCTATTCTAACAAGTAAATGTGACATTCATCAATACTGTACGTCGATGAAAACTTATTAATACATACTTTCAGCGCAGTGGTTGCTTACTGAAGTGTACTACGGGCACAACCGCGTCACTGAGATTCGAGATCTGACCCTCTTCTGGTCAATAACTGTACTGGATCTGTCGCACAATCATATTGAATACATCAGTGGCCTTGAAAATTTACAGTAAGTGAATATCTTTATAAAACAAACCGATTGTATATAAAAATTTTAGTTGTTGTTTTCCCGCAGCAGAATCATTTACCTATACTTATACTATCGAATCATGCATGTTATTTTTTAAAAATTAAAAAATAAAAATATTTTATATGACGTACTATGTCAACTTTATGCCGATAAGCGCGAGCGGCTATGACCCGGTCGAATTTTATTTATCATTTAAATAAAAAACTTCACAAACCTAATGTACTTTTAAGATAGAATCATTTTACTGCGGGAAAACAACCATTAAAATTTCACGCAGAAGTAATTATTGCAGACTTGACGATAAAAAAAGAGTTTAAACAGATTACCTGCATTGTTTGGTAGGATTAAGTCAAGTCTATACGAGGTCCATGTCGAAGTAATGAGCAAAATTTGAGTTGACATAACCGGACCAAATTATCTAGTCCTATTAACTTATTTATCTGGGGGTACCAATCGATGATTCTAGAAAATAAAAAAAACTTGAGAGGTGTCAAGGGACACCCGAATGGAACGAAGTTATTCATTTATGTTCAAAAAACCTGTATAAATATACAGACACACCACAAAAAAAATATTAAAAAAACGCCATCTATTGACGCCCAGGAATACTAACAATGCGTCGCTGTTTATTTAAAAAAAAACACCATCTGACGCACAGGAATACTTACTATCAACGCCATCAGCCCCTAACATGTAGGTACTAATAAAAATGTGTCGAGGTCATATCAAGGTCAAATATCGTTCTGTCTAGCCTTCAGATTTACGCCGAACGCGGGATAAGGAACTTCGTACCAAAATTCTCTGTCACACTGAGCACTTTACTAAGTGCACCACTATTATTCACTTTACGCAATATTTACACTGTTTTATACATACCACAAAAAATAATCCTGCTCGTAATAAATAATAATCTATTTATGAATCTCATCCTAAATTGGCAACACGATAATAACGTTTTTTCTTGTTCGTAGAAACCATTTATTATTAGATCCCCCGAATCAGAAGGCTCGATATAATGAATGGGGTCATCTAGGGTCGCCTCTTGCTTATTTCCGTACGATCTAATAATTGTAAATTATTTTAACATCATACTTTGACCTTTACAAAATTTACTTTCAAAATTCTTCCTTCATTCTTTAACGTAGCATTACAAGTTAACTCTGCATTCTTCTGGAAGGTTAAATACTGGTCATAGTGATGTCATTATGACACTACCGTAGTGATCATAGTGGACTTGATAAGCTATACTATACTCGGGGAAACATGGCGGTAGCGGTCATTTACTCCCTGTCAAAAACGTTTCTATACAAAGCCGTGATTAACAACATCTGATACTTCATTGTCAATCGTGGTTTATATAGAAAATATGACAAGTTTTTGACAGGGAGTCAATGACTACCGCCAGCGACCACATAACCCAATAGACGCCTAATGCAAGGAAAATACTGTCTGGCAACATGTAAGACTAATAGGTCTTACTTGAGACAATGACAGCGAAGTCTGTCTCATTATCGACCACTTCCGTGACCTATGTACATCTCATGCGCCTACTACTAAATAAAATACGATAAAGGCGAAGTATGGCTCCCTGTACAGTAAAATGGTGTAGAAAATGTAGCCAATCGTCTAATTTTAGCAAAGACGGCATAACTTTTCATAGGTAAGCCAATTTTAAGATTTATATTGTCAGGAATCAATTTCTTCAGAGCTCAACTTACGCTGGTCCGAATACGTCAAGGAAAACGTTTGTTTATAAGTATTTCCCTTTCTATCATACACAAACTAGTAATCCTTATCCTTTCTTTCATTACTGTCAAGCCGAGTCAAGCGTCACTAGTGATGCGATGATTGACTTTTTATCAGTTAAACAAATTGGTTTTTTTTCATATTGTTGAAAAAGAGTAATATTTTATGAATTGTTTTTGTAAACGTGTTTAAGTATGTGTTTTTTAATTTTTAACCGACTTCCAAAAAACGAGGAGGTTATATGTTCGGCTGTGGATATTTTTTTTTGTATGTTCAACGATTACTCCGCCGTTTGTAAACCGATTTTCGAAATTTTTGCTTTGTTGTATTAGGTTTCACTCCAATTTGGTACCATGTTCACAAAAGTGGTGACCTGATGGGATCCAGGAGTAATCGATGGAACTCCTCGAAATTTATATGGAAACATATGGTGATTTTGGTTTTATGTAAAGTGTACTAAGAATATGCTACCAAAAATTCAAATATTGGGTCAAGGTATACCATGGTTTCGAAGATGCTGAGAGAACTCCTGACTCCTTATAGATACACGTTTGGGAGTTTCGGCGTTGTTTTAAGTACAGAAAGCATATGCTACCACGCAATTCAAATTCATCATCATCATCATCGTCATCATCATCATTACCACGTCGTGTTAAAAAAATATTGATACACACAGAACTGGTTGAAGTATCTACGGGTAACTGCATACCTTTAGAGAATATATCAATTCTAAACTGCTCATCTGCACTGCAAAGAATAAATTTGACTACAACGGCAGAAGATAAGAGCGAAATTCAGTTCGGCACCGAAAGTCATCAAGATTTAGACAGTGCCAATTTGCTTATCTCAGTTTGCTGAAAATACTATTGAGTACATAGCAGGTTTTGTTGCTAGCTCTTTAATAAAGCATTTGAGATGTAAAACCTGCATAGGGGCATTGATTACTTTAATCGAAAATGCTAACAGTTTTATAGCTTACAGAGACATGGGTGGCTTAATCTACCCGTCACAAAGTGTTGTTAAAATTTGCCGTCGCTGTGAAGTTATCATGAAATTGTATGAATGAATGAATGAATGAATATTCTTTATTGCATTTACACATAACATTTAAAGAAAATATGTATCTTGGAGGCGTAAAGAAAAGTGAACCACGTAAAGCAGAGTTTTTAGTCAATAAAATTTCAAGCAGCTTTATTGGTGAACAACTTTTTTCAGAAATAAGTTTCCATCAATTTCATTGTGAAGAAACCAATCATGTGGTGGATTTAGCAAATAGTGTGATGTATAAATACATAACTACAAGATTGGTATTTCTTACAAAATCTTCGGTTCAGAAACCTGCAGTTCGGAGAATTTATACGAAGTTAATTCATTTTAAAAATGATTAAATATTAATTTATAAAAGTATTTTCTTCATTACACACTAAAAAATAAAATAAATATTATGTACTGTTTTTTTTTCTTTTAGCCAGCGCTTCTCGTACTTCCCATCACTAGTTATGATTTATGACATGCCGTGAATTTGAATTGGCCAATCGTAATGCATTTCTTCCCTCACCCCCCGCGTCGCTTACCTCAGCGCATTGACACAATTATTTGTTAAGAGAAATCAAAACATTAGGCGTCTATTGGGTTATGTGGTCGCTGACTACCGCCATGTTTCGCCAAGTACAGTATAGAATATATTTAGCCAAGAGGTGAACGCTCTCGTAGCAACTGAATTGACACGTAGCTCGTAGACCGCTACGGCGCTACGACGTGCTACGCCGCTACGAGCCGCTACGAGCCGCTACGCCGATTTACGAGCTAAAGCTAAAGCCCAGCTTAATGTTTTGTGCTTTATGTTTGTACGTGACTGCTACGTACGAGATTTTGTTTTTAATGTGCCTCTCGGATTTATTATTATAGTAGCCAGTTTGAGCTACAGAATTTTTATGAGTTGTTTAATTGTAACAGTGACCTGTTTTTCTTTTGATTTTAAAGTTTACGTAGTTTATATTTTATAAATGTTTATACTTACGAATACTATCTATACACATGTCATTTTTTTTTAATAAAGAAGGGGGCAAACGAGCAAACGGGTCACCTGATGGTAAGCAACTACTGGACATGGACACTCGCAATATCAGAAATGCTGCAGGTGCGTTGCCGGCCTTTTAAGAGGGAATACGCTCTTTTCTTGAAGGTTTGCAGGTCGTATAGGTCCGGAAATACTGCTGGAGACAGGTGGTGGTGAAAATGTGTCTGTCGGTTACCTCCTACCTTTTTTTTTTTTTTTTTTTTTTTTTTAAGGAGGGGAAATACTAACAACCTAACAACCTGGGTTTAGAATGTAGATACTTTGAGTCTCGGGAATGAACATTTATTCCATTAAAAGATACGGTTCCTACGAATTTTAGAACTTTAGAACAATATTATTATGGGTACATCGAATATTTAACATAATATTTTGTTTCATTGCAGGTTTTTAAGACGTCTAGACTTGTCCTACAACAAGATCCGAAGACTAGAAAATCTCTCAAACTCCAAACTGTTGTGGCTAGATATATCCAATAACGATATCACTAGTTTCGAGTGCGACGAAAAAAGAGGTCTGCACACACTCCATCAGCTGGAATATTTAAATGTGGACGAGAACAGGATCGAAACGATGAAAGTGTTTTCTGGATGTGTGAGGTACTTTCATTTACTCACATAGCAAACCAAAAATATGCAAATTTTAGTAACGTCGTATAAAAATACAGGAAAAAAAATGCATGAGCCCAATGGTAATATATTATATAAAAAAAAAACTCAAAGCAGATATGTTACTACCGCGCGCGTTGTGAAGCTTCAAATACGACCCAATTGGGTCGTCTTTTATTTAGTCTGTCTCTTTTATGTAAATGGCATTTCGTAGCTTTTGTTTCACTTATCTGTCAAATTTGTCAATGTTGTTCGGAAGAGATTAAAGGTGAACGCAGATTTGGCCGCACCGCACGCACCGCAGTCGCCGCATTGCGAATTTTTTATATGAAGTTATAGGCAAGCTCGCATACCTACTCGCGCCGCAGTCTTCGCAACTTCTACATTCTTTATATGAAGAATTCGAAATGCGGCGACTGCGGTGCGTGCGGTGCGGCCAAATCTGCGTTCACCTTTAAGCCGGAAAATAGTATGAACGTAACAGATCTGTATGTCGCAGGGAAAAGAGGATATCAGGGATTTCACGATATCCACAGAGATATCACAAACTCGCGGAAGATGCCGAATATTCTTGTTTGTTACGTCTTCTTACTAAAAATATCTAGTGATATGTAATTTCACTAAACTAAATCTAGTGAAATGTCAGAAACGCGGATACCGCCGAATAAAAATCGAGCCACTCATTTCTCTCGCTTGCTCTAGTTTCCACACGTGACACGGGCACTAGTGGGAGTGAAACAAATGCGTCGCTCGAGCTAGCGCGGCTCGTCTAGCCTGGAGACAGACAGACAGACTAACCCTTTGGGTACGGAACCGTAAAAACTAGGATAATCCTCGCCAGCTCGAGCGACGCATTTGTTTCACTCCCACTAGTGCCCGTGTCACGTGTGGGAACTAGAGCGAGCGAGAGAAATGAGTGGCTCGATTTTTATTCGGCGGTATCCGCGTTTCTGACATTTCACTAGATTTAGTTTAGTGAAATGACATATCACTAGATATTTTAGTAAGAAGACGTAACAAACAAGAATATTCGGTATCTTCCGGGAGTTCGTGATGTCCCTAGGGATATCATGAAATCCCTGATATCCTCTTTTCCCTTCGACATGTATATGTAGAATATCATTGCATGAGCCCAAATCAGTCGCCTAATCTACTAGTAATATTTTATTTAATGAGGTTTTATTTTAATTCTGTTTTTGTGGTCAGGTTATTTTTTTAAACTGTAATTATTCCACGTATCAATGAAAATAGCTACAACTTGCGTACGTTTTAGGTACTGTTGTACTTACATATGTCATGAGTCTGTACCCTGTGAACTATACTGTTATAGTTCCTAATAAATAATAATATTAAAAAGCTTTGTTATAACTTATAAATAATGTCAATTATTAAAAAAAACTTTTAGCTTAGCTTGTATATTTTATTGAAGTTTTTGTTTTTCGTTTTAAAACATTGCTGTTAAGATCCAATTATCTTCACATGAAGCTGGCATTGTTTAACTAACTTCAAAAGATGTTATGTCATCCTTTTAGCGGCAGTTGGCTAATGACGGCGGCTAATTGCGCAACTTTGTAGCTAATTATGATAACACAACGCTAACACCACAGACATCTATAAACGATGATGCAGTAATAAGTGCTTGAAACCAACGATATCAAAATACTGTTGAAAAGTCTTTTAGGCACAATTTTTCAAATAACTATACTCGTTTGTCTACTCTTGTTTTGTTTATATATAATTGTGTCTTGTGCGTATTGAAAATACTTTCTTTCTTAAATTAAAAATCGTTAAAACTGATGTTATGGATTAATTTCATACAGCTTTTGAACTTCCAAGTCCAAGTCCTATATTAATTAAAATTCCAAAGTTAAATCCATATTTAATATATTAAATGCGAAAGTGTGTCTGTCTGTCCGTCTATCTGTCTGTTTTTCTGTAGGTATGGAGATACTTTGGGTCCCGGGATAGGACTTATGATAATTTTTATCCCGAAAAATTTTACGGTTCCCGGTGCAACAGAGTTGCGGGCGTAATCTATCAAATAAGAACTTAAAAAATTCTCAGTTCATCGTCCATTAAAATATGTCTCTAACACAGATTAAGGGAGCTCCGCGCGTGTAACAACGGCTTCGCCGCGCTGTACGAGGTTCCGCTGTGTCTGTGGCAGCTCGCCTGTCTCGTCTCTGTCGACCTGCGAGACAACCCCCTGTGCAGGGAGATCCGCTACAGAGACGTGACAGTCAACACCCTGCCGAGTCTGTACCAGCTGGACGGCAAGGTGTTGAATCCTGTTGAGATTGTACGTTGAGTTCAATTATAAAAATTGATTTATCGGCATAATAATATGATGAACCATCTCATTCCTTTAATAGCAGAGTTAACTCGTGCCCAGTCACGATTAACATTGACTCGTTATAACCGAAACTAAATAATGTGTTTTGCCTAAGAAATAATTATTCTGATTTTGTTGTAAGAAACACTAAAAACTTTCGATCTTACCACAAAAGATTAAACATCTGTTGAACAGTTATTTTGAGACCACTTTGTACTGATTTTTTCTCTAATCGTCTGTTCAACGGGTGTTTAAATATTTTTTAGTAAGACCGTGTATTTTTAGTTTTAAGCTGGTTTCTTAACTTCATTTTGTGTGTACATAAATTATAAAATAAATAAACTGAAAAAGGCAAAACTTACAAGTTACCGATTGAATAAATAAATAGCAACTACAGAATTTCCATGTTGTTTCAAAGGGTAATTTTGTAATCGGTATTGAATTATTAAACTTTTACAACGTATGACTTTCTTTGTATTCTCATTCAGCGAAATCTTATTTTAAATCGAAGTAAGCTAAAATATAACACAGTTATCATAAGCTCTATGATACCTTAAAACAGCAAGATGCAACAGCTCCAACAGCTTATATAGCAGCAACAGCAATACTACTTACAACACCTTCAAATCTAGGGTACCAATGTACAGGCATTGGCTTAGTTTAAGCTCCATGTCTCCCACAAATTGCTTATGTAATTTTTGGGAGAAATAAACATATATTATTACTAGCTGTCCCGCCAAACGTTTCTTCGCCATATTATATAAAGTATATCGCCCGTATTATTTTATTGAATTAGTGACTAAATAAGTATGTCACCATGGCAACGTCCATCGCTATCCCGTGACCCGCGTCGCATAAACAATGGTCGCTCTTTATAGACAAATAATTTGCAATAAAATAAAATTGCGACTATAACTAAAGATCTAAGCTATCCTATCTCTCAAGTTGGAAAAAAGCACACATTTAAAAAAACATTAAAATCGGTTAAGTAGTTTAGGAATCCATCGCGGACAAACATCGTGACAGGAGATTTATATATATTAGATTATTAATTGTATACAGAGTACATCCAAACTGGACATGCGGCCTAATGTGTTTACAATGGCGGAGCGGCAACTGCTGCGGCTTCTCTATATAGACCAGTTGAGCCGCGCAAGGGTCTCGCCGTATGTCCCACCCGCTGACACATATGCGCCGATAGTGGTATTGGTTGGCCCTGAGGCTGTTGGCAGAGGTGAGTCTTTAGCTTGTTTTGTATGTGACTTGTGAGTTTTTTATGATGACTCTAACCTTTGCTCCGTTGGGGCTATAGACCTACTATGGCCATTATCACTAACCTCCTCCTAACGCAGTTTCTTAAAATTGTTTTTAGAGTCACGTCATTCTACAGCTACCTACTCGTAATAGCCGCTATTTAACGCTACAGAGCGATAGGTGAAAACGGGTATTAGGTTCTATATTGCTAATATTATAAAAAATATTGTTAAAAATAAAAAACAAAATCAATCCTAATGAGTTGTAAATAAGTATGTAGTTCTTTTGAATTCGTTTACGAAGTTAGAAGTAAAAGCTTTCGTGAGGACATCGCAATGAAATTGCAAATTGCAATACATAACGAATTACGAGATGCTTTTAACAGCGCAAAGTTTGAAATTGGATGCAAAACAATACGACTTGTGCTCTCAATTCTAATTTGTCAAAGCGAAAGGAACATGGTATTGAAATTGTAACTAATTTGCAGGTGACCTCGCTCGGCGCATCGCGAAAAGATATCAGAACGTTGAATTAGCGAAACAGCATACCTCTTCGTCCATCCACTCGAAGGACCATTATAAAGTAGTAACAAGAAAACACTTCGATAATATGCTCATAGCTGGCGACCTTCTAACTTGCAGCAGCGTTACAGACGGCACATGTGGACTGAGTAAGTGATTTTAATAAGCAGCCGCCATTTTGTTTTAAAAAAGGAACAAAATGGCGCCATTTTGCTCATTTTTGTGCGGACTTTCGCTCATTATGGACTTAATTAGGACGACTGGTATGGCAAAGTTTGGATTATGTGACAAAACGGAATTTAGCTGAGCATTCGCTAATGAAATAGCGAGCGACGCTTGAGTTTTATTAAAAAATTCAATGCCGAAATTTCGAGAATGATTCGTATTTTATAAATACAAATGTTTATAAAATGAGGCACTTACAATGAATGTTATTATAGTGTAAACTTACGTAATATAGTTTTTAAAGTTGCTAAAGCAATTTTCACTCAGACTTAACTGAGAATTTACAACTCCGCCGCTCCCACTAGAGTTCTAGATTTTTTATAAAATCAATTTAGAAAGTGTGGAATTTTAAATAATATTACAAGATATTTTACGTGGCTTAGGGTCAGTGCACAGTGCAATTTGACGAAGCGATGCAATGTAATGCATTTGTAAATTGGTCGCTGTAAAGCATTTGTGTTCTAACCCACAAAATGTTTTGTTGTTGAATTTTGAATGCAGCATAATTCATAACTCAACACGTAATTTTTGTGGGTTGGTACACGTAACACGAATGCCTAATAGCGTCTAACTATGAATAACATACACAAATTACACATTGATTTCAGACTTACCGTCTACGAACAATAAAAGCTTACCACTCTTGGATTTCCACTGTCTGTTTCAAATTTTGATGGCTAGTAAAATGCTTTGCAACATCTCGTCACCTTGCAATGTTGTGACCCTTAGGCCTAATATTGTATGCAAAACACTTATCATTCTTACCTGACATTTAGGTCGTGAAGAAGCGTTTGTAGACAATGGTAAAGTAAAAATTGTGATCATGGACATGGTTGGTGCTCTTATATTGAGACTGAGGGGATATCGGCCTTATTTCATACTCACTTGGTGTTCCGACAAAGAGGCTCTGAAGAGGAGACAGGAGGACAGAAAACGGTATGATTCGATATGTATGTACTCGTAATTCAAGACGTGAGTTTCTACTCACGTCTTGAATTACGAGTTACTGTTGTATAATATGTTACTTACCTTATTCTTCTGAATAAGGTAAGTAACATGCAAAAACTTCCCGTTTTTTTTACTTAAATGGAGGCTTTAGGGCCGGAAAAAAATTTGAAATAAAATAATATGGATTATATGTGTAGCCAGATACATTAGCTAGGTTATGAAGAAGATAAGTTATAAGTTTTAATGAAATAATTAAGGAAAAAATTAGTTATTGTCCGAATGTTACGAAATGTTACTTGTTCGATTCTTCCACTCACGTCTTCATTATTATTGATGATACGCCTTTGTAAGTGCCATTACAAGGGTTCATTTTGCCGCTCTAATTAGCTTGTGCCTTGTGTCTGTGCCTTCCTGATTAAAAATACAATAATAATAATAATAATAAATATACACATATACCAACTATTCAAGCGGTTAAGTGTTTAAAGCGCGAAGAGTTTACATGCAGATGGACACGTACATATTTTATAGTATTAGTAGGTAAGTTTAGAAATACACGTGTTTGTGGGTGACAGGGTAAGTAAAATTCTTAAAAAATTCTATACGTCTATCTGGATCTGATGGCAAATTTTGATAGCATGATTTTCAAAAAATATCCTTTTTCATTGGAAGTGATTGGATAAGTTTTTATATTTGCATGTTTCACACACAGAATCAGCCGCTAAAGGAAAAAAAAGGATCAAAATGTTTTATTCCAATTACCCCGGAATTGCAAGAGTCAATTTCTTTTCCCAGTTTTTGCTATCAGATCCTGGTAGACCTAGACCTAGGTAGGTAGGTAGAACTTTACTAATCTTTAAAACTTATCACATACTCGTAGATACTACAAAGATTCTCGTAGAGCGTCTACGAATTCATTGAGGATCTACGTATCTGTAAATATTTTTATTTTAATATTTAAAAAAGTACTTAATATTTTTATTTTATCTTTTAGTGTTAAAACTTATGGTCGTAGGCCAACTGAAGAGGCAACCACACTTCAAGTCTTGGTCTCCGATCGCATCATCATCGGTGGTATACTACAAGAGATTATTAGGGTAAGTAATAAAGCCACCAACTATAATACAATATCATCAGTGGTTAAAAACTATAACCCAAATACTTAAATTAGGTATAGTATCACACATTACTGACAGCTGTATATCATTAGGATTTAGGGCCATCATTACTTACGAATCTGACACGGAACCTCATTCATTAAAATTAGATTTGGGCGTATCGTAAGTACCTTATGACGGCCATCTTCAAAAGTATTTCAATTTGCTAAAAGTTCTGCAGTCTCCCGCATACTTGTCAGTATTCCCTACACGGTTAATCCATACTAATATTATAAATTAGAAAGTCTGTCAGACTGTTACTACTTCATTCTTAAACCACTTAACCGATTTTGATGAAATTTGGTTTGGGGATACTTTTAGTCACGGGAAAAGACATATGATACTTATTATCACGGAATAATGTACGGTTCCCGCGCGATAAACGAATTTTGGCAACTCATTTAGATTTTAATAATATAACAGCTATTTAGTAGCCAAAATTGGAAACTACGAAATGGCAAAGAAATGCTAAAATGAGTTGCGAGCTTGATAATTCCCATTTTAAAATTTACCCTACATAGCTTGAGAAGTATGGGAAATATTTCTTTCAAACTTTCAATTTCAACACCAAGATGCGTGACATCTTAAGCTAGCGCCGTAGGGCGTGCGAGCCCTAGTATTCTCGCCGCATGTGCCCCGACCTACATTGACTGACGGTCAATGATCCTTTGGTTCGTTCGTTTAAATTGAAATTAGGAATAGAGTGTGCTTTAAAGTTTAAACAATACCTAATCTCTAATACATTTTGTCGTGTTGGTTGTCAAAATCCTTCGAAACGGCTCGATTTATTTTATGAAATTTTGTGTTTATCCGATAGGTCTAAAAATCAACCAACGTCGTTTTTTTATTCCCGAAATAGTAAAAAAATAAGTCAAATCATAATATTATAGTTACTGTAGGTCGTTAGTTTCCACGGTGGTCATGCTTTGCCTTAGGTATTATAAGTGATATAAGTCTTGTTATAACTTATAACAGACATTTTTAGTTCTGAAAAATATAACAGATACTGTTCGTAAAGTTAGCGAAGTACTTATAGTTAATTATTTTAACGTCATGTGTTGTGTCTGTATTTCAGGTCGCAATGAATGATGATGATGACGAATGTCCGAGTTTCTCTACGTTCTCTACGGAGACTCGCGCACAGCCATGTTGTGCGTGTGACGTGAACTGCAAGTGTTGTCACTGCAAAGCAGGTGATCACAGCAAGTATGTATTCTGCTCTTCTCTAATAGTTTTGTATATTAAGTCATAATATCATAACAAAACTTGAGAGGTGTCAAGGGACACCCAGGTGGAACGAAGCTTTTAATTTCCCGCCAGTTCTTCGCAGGTACTAAATAAGTGTCGGTCAAAAAGTGTCGTTACAACTTTTTCCGTCTAGCCCCCTATTTAAAATAAATGCAACTCCCTCTGCTCTGTTTGTCTTTGAAAATTGAATGTATGTGCTAAAACTTGTCATTACTATTTATTTCAGGGGCTATAATCCAGATAGTGTCCTGAAAGGTACGTTAATAGTTCCCGAACCGGTGTTTATAATAGTTCCCGATTCGGTGGTAGGCACTAGTAGCAACAACGTTCTGAAAGTATTTGTTCAAATCTATTCAGAAATAAAATTTATTAGTGTTTCATTGATGTCTGTATATTGTATAACGAGCTTTTGCCCGCGGCTTCGCTCGCCTTAGAAGTATTATTATAAGGTGAAGGGGGCAAAGTGCGCCTACCGGGCAAGTGCGCCTACCTCAAATATATCGTAAACTGCTGACAATATACTAGTAACGACATCTTACATCCATGTAGGAAACTAAAACATAGCTCTGGGTAAAAGCCATAGATGGCTCTATAATTATTGTTAACTCGAAATATGCGCCATCATTTTTTTCTGTCTTTGAAAGTGGTAAGCAGAGTTGACCTCGTGAAAGTGATCGTTAAAAATCTCAAGAACCTAAATGTATTCCAACAAGAAAATATAATAAGTAAATAATTAAAACATTTTATTTTTTGGCTTTGACTTTATTTCAGCTGTAACTAGTCAACTTTATAAAATTGTAGAAGATAAAAATTTCTAACCTCAAATTTGGCAAGTCGGCTAAGTATGCCCTATCATTGGGTATATGGCGCACTTCCCCGAAATACAGCGGTTGTAAACATTTTAAAACGTGGCATTTTTAACTCTCTTAAGAATGTCCTTATAAAAGACGTGGCGTCTCCACTTATTTAGTTTTAAAGTTAACTAACTTAGGTTTGACAAATAAATATGTATTAAAAAATAAAATACAAAAGAACACTAAGTACCTACTAATGTACTTTCGTATAAATTATATTTATACGAAAATATTTATTTATACGAAAGTACATTATATATTTATATATACATATACTTATTTATTTATTTATTTATTTATTTATTTATTTATTTATTTATTTATTTATTTATTAATCTAATGCTTTGAAAATACGTTTTAACTCCACCAGGCGCACTTCCCCGTTTTTGCGGGAAAGTGCGCCTATTGTACATGTTTTTGATTTCGTGCAAAAATTTCTTTATTTTATTGCTGGATTTCATTGACATGACATGGACCGTAATCTCAAAACATCACAGATTCTTAAATAATTTAATTTATAATTACAGAAGTTTATTTTGCATAGAAGTCATCTATAAAAAAAGTATGGCGCACTTCGCCACCCTCACCTTACCTATACAAACTTTGATACCCTATTTTAACCCCTTGGAGGTAGAATTGATCAAAATCCTTTCTTAGCGGATGCCTACGTCATAACATCTAAGTACCTGCATGCCAAATTTCAGCCCGATCAGTCCAGTGGTTTGGGCTGTGCGTTTATAGATAAACATGTCAGTCTTTAAGTTTTATATATGTTACGCTCAAAGACCGAAATCGCTCAGTGAGCGAGAAAATAGCTCACAACGCGTTGTGGTCACAGTGAAACAGCCACGACGCGAAATCCGCGTTGTGGCTCTAATGAAAACGGCCAGGACGCGTTCTGGCAATCACAAAAAGTCCATAACGAGAAATTCGTTTCGTGGCTGATATGCTATTCGTTTTTCTTGATATTTTGTTCAAGATTAATTGATTAATCGTCCATAGGTATAAAAGATTTCTTATTTTTGAATTACCACGCGTACTACAAAATATTTTTCTTTTACTAAATCACTGCATAACGTGTTTATCATTATTATTTATAAAATATCCATAGTTCCATACTATCCGTACTAATATTATTACTGTCTGTCTGTCTGGCGGACATCAACTAGCAGTATTATATTTAAATTACATATATACTTATAAATAAAAATATAACTAAATTTTTATTATTAATTAAGATCAGATTGCTTTATATTAAAAAACAACAACAAACAATAACACATTGCGCCAGACAGACAGACAGTAATAATATTAGTACGGATAGTATGGAACTATCTACGGAACTATGGATATTTTACAAATAAGAATGAAAAACACGTTATGTAGTGATTTAGTAAAAGAAAAATATTTTGTAGTACGCGTGGTAATTCAAATATAGGTAATCTTCCATACCTATCCGGACGATTAATCAATCAATATTGAAAAAAATATATCAAGAAAAACGAATAGCATAATTATCAGCCACGACACGAAATTCGCGCCGTGGCCGTTTTCATTTAGAGCCACAGCGCGGATTTCGCGTCGTGGCTGTTTCACTGTGACTGTGTGAGCACAACGCGTTGTGAGCTATTTTTTCGCTCACTGAGCGATTTCGGACTTTGAGCGTAACATATACATAGATATTATCCTTATATATCAGATTCAAATTCTATAACGTTTTTTATAATACTTAATATAAAAACCATAATATTATTTTGCACCTCACGAGATACACAAAACTCAAAATAAGCAGTTAAACCTAGTTGAAAGGGGCTTTATACCTATAATATTATAAATAATTTAAGTTAATGCTATTCCATAATAATTAAGCTAGTCACTTACCAGTATGAATAAAACTTTCAGGCGAATCATTTTCATCGTCCCTACCTAGCAGTCTCAAAGAAAGCACGGAAGACAATAATTGGATGCGCAGTCAATGGGTAGGTACGAGTATGCCGTATGCAGGGTAAAAGAATGCTAATGGGTTCTTTCTTTAGTGGCCGTATGTGTATTATGCTTGTTAACAACCGTAAAAGTTAAGTTGGCATGCCCTTTATTAAGTTAATTATTAATTACACAAACAAATTAAACAAACTCCAAATAACCTAGTCCTAAAAGCTTCCTTTACTAGGTACAGAAACTATTGCAACAAATTATTAAGGGACATTAAAATACAATTTGAAAAGAATGAAATTAAAAAAGCCGGTAAAAACCCTAAATTAATCTGGTCGGCTATCAATGAAATAGCAGGAAGGAACAAAAAAAATAACACGTCATCTCACTTACTAACCACATTGGACACACCACAGGAGTCTGTTAACCATGTAAATAATTACTTTGCCAAAATAGGGGAAAATCTTGCTAAACGTATTCAGAGCCATCAACAACCGATAGTAAATACTGTTATTCCTAGGACGTCAAAATCAATGGTAATACTGCCTACAGACGAAATAGAGATGAGAAATATATTAAAAGCACTTCGTAGTGACTGTGCTATGGGATGGGATGGTATATCTAGTGCCCTACTTAAAAAACATGAGGGTGCAATTGTTCCTCCGTTAACTTACATTTGTAATCTCGCCATCTCTACGGGTAAGTTTCCAAGGGCATTTAAAAAAGCCTTAATCCATCCAGTTCATAAGAGTGGTGACAGAAACTGTGTTGATAACTATCGACCAATTGCCGTGCTAACAGCATTCTCCAAAATATTAGAACGCGTGATGAATAAAAGACTTATTGACTATCTAGAAAGCAATAATATGTTTGCACCAACACAATTTGGGTTTCGTTCGGGAAAGTCAACTAACGATGCCGTACACGAGCTCACTGACTACATAGTTAACAAAGTGAATAGTGGGGACAAAGTCTTAGGCATATTTTTGGATCTGGCAAAAGCCTTCGACACAGTTTCTGTCAATATACTTATACATAAGATCTACCCATGAACCTTTTTAGAGACTACCTAAGTAATCGCACACAAAAGGTTAAAATTGATGACTTCACTAGTGAGGATCAAGTACTTACCTACGGAACTCCTCAAGGATCAGTTCTCGGTCCTACTCTATTCTTGATCTACATCAATGACCTCGGATTGCCGAATCTTTTTAATGGCAAGATTGTAAGTTACGCTGACGATACTGCACTCTTGTTCAGCGCAAGATCTTGGGACGATGTTTACCATCTAGCACAACTGGGATTCAACAAAGTCTACAAGTGGCTACAGGATAATTTGCTGACACTGAATACCACTAAAACACAATACATGCATTACAAAAACAACACCATCTCACACCATTGTAGCACATGTTTGTTCTGACCCTCTTGTAAGAGGGTGTGACTGTAATTTTGATGAAAACTGAAAAAGTGAAGTACCTTGGAATAATTATCGACAGTAACCTGAAATTTCAAGAACATATAAACACTCTCAGTAACAGGTTAAGAAAGCTCATATACGTATTCTAGTCTTAGAAATGCAGTCGATAAAGAAACTCTAAAAACAGTATACTTTGCCCTAGCGCAGTCTTTGTTGTGTTACTGTATACCAACATGGGGAGGGGTGCCGAAGACTAACCTACTAGAATTAGAAAGAACCCAGAGAGCTATTTTAAAAGTCATGTCCTTCCGTCCTTTTAGATATCCCACTAGGCAGCTATATAAAGAAAGTTATGTACTTACCGTACGGCAGCTTTTCATACTGCAAACGATTTTAAAGCAACACTCTGCTTTAATATATGATCCTCTACTCACGCAAGGTAAAAGAAGATACAACCCTGTTCAACGTCCTTCCAATTGCTACAAAACCTCGTTTTCTAAAACATTCTTTGGTTATCTAGGTGGCTACCTTTACAATAAAATACACAAGCTACTAAATATAATATTTTATCTCACAAAATATGAATGCAAAAACACGTTGACAAAGTGGCTATTAGGATTAAACTATGATGACACTGAAATTATACTTACCAACATAATATGAAAAGACCCAAGTAGCACACCCACTCACGTACACCTCAACACACATACATACACAGGAACGCACGCTTGACACTCACACACACACACACTCACACACACACACACTCACACACACACACACACACACACACACACACACACACACACACACACACACACACACACACACACACACACTCACACACACACACACACACACACACACACACACACACACACACACACACACACACACACACACGGTTTTAGGAAAAGTATTTATATTGTTATATAATAATTAAAATTGTGAGGATGAGGAGCCTGGTGACCTGAAACACAGGCCTAGCCTAGCTTGGGCACCAGACTCGTACAATATAATATTTGGGAAATAAGAATGTACTTCATTCTAAGGACAAGAATGTACTCTCAAACAGCTCTATATTGTATTGTACTAAGAAATAAATGTTTATCTGTTAAAAAAAACATCATCTATTTAAATACTAGATTACGCCAGCAAATCCGTTGCGCCAAAATTAGTTCTACAAAATTTCAGCAAAATCGGTTCAGTGCGGCGGTTTGGCTTGAAGAGGTAACAGACAGACAGACAGACACTTTCGCATTTATGATAGTAGTATGGATCATGGATTATTTTGATCAGTATTTTAATACCGTTTTTCTCATCTCTAACAAGGCAACGCCTGATAACTTTGTTCCAAGTACGGAAGATGACTACGACTACGAAAATATTCATCGCAACTGTCCGGGCATGTTTTGGGACACAGTGAGTACTAACTACTACATGCGAACTCGAAAGCGCCATCTATTTCTCTTTGTACAATTTAAAATGCTCATTGATAGGACGAGAGTATAATTTATTATTATATATTACTAGCTGTCCCGGCAAACAATGATTTGCCATATAAAGTATTTCGCCCATGTTTTTTAATTGAAGTGTCTAAATAAGTATTGCACCATGGCATGGTTAGCCGATTCTCAAACCTACTGAATATACATATAGGTAAAAATCAGTAAAGCCGTTTCGGAGGAGTACGGTAACTAACATTGTGACACGAGAATTTTATATGTAAGATTATATATTATACATAATATGTAATGTTGTAACAAACATAACGACAGTTAACCAATCAGTCTATTTAAGACAAGGGGAAAATATTGTATGAATATAATTTTCTTTATATGCCACCTTTTTCTTTATCACCTTTGCACTCAGTGTGGATATGAGCAAGACAGTTAACATTTATTAGCTCTACATTAAAATATTATGTAATATGTTGCTAGATTGCAATGGATGACCCAGATAGAGCCTACAAAAAGTTGAAGAAGATTATCAAAAATATTGTAAGTGAACAGAAGAAACTGAAACTTTTCGACATAAACTTTACCAGCCATAATAATAATTTGTTCAAGAAAAAGACGGAAAAGATCTCCCTGCAACTTGCACAACAGCGTCTATTTTATTAAAAATACATCGTAAAAAGACATTGTTTTATTTTAGTAAATAACCTATCAATACATAAGTAACATGAAGTGGATGACAAATGCAAATACGCTTAAATATATTTAATTTTTATTTTAGGGTTCAGACAAGTGAATCATTTAAAAACCATAGTGTCTAGCATAGCTCCTAATGACTGCACGATGTTGTTCGCCATCAAGATATCAACTTTCTCTTCTAGATGCCTCTTCGGGTCCTGCTTGCCGACATTCTTAATCGCTAATTGTTCCGGAGTCATCTTCTCCTCGTCTTCCAGTGCCTTATTATAATTCTTGGCTAGCTCCAGCATGTCTGTTACTGTGGTCTCGTTTATTAGGCAGTGCTCCTTATAATCAGCCAGAGAGAGACCATCCATCCATGACTTTTTATGGAGATTCAGAAGCATCTTTTGCTCCAGCTCATTCTTTCTGTAATTTATGCTGATAGAGTAGTAGTGTCGGTTTAGACCGTGGATCAGAGCCTGAACTGATGGCTTCTGTAAATGGCCCAAGTTGGAGGTGGTCTGCCGGGGCTCCTGGCCGAGAACCATCATGTTGGGGTTTATGAGACGGAAGGCGTCGATAACCACTTTGCCCTTGACAGACTGTATGGGGTCAACCACCACAGCTACGGCTCTCTCTGACAATGCTTCAAATGACTGCTGGGTGTTTATGTCGACACCTGACAACCAGCATCCAAATCCAGGATGTGAGTGATACCTGCAAAATATAAATAAAATTAAAGTGGCTTAAAAATATACAGTTGAAGATAGATTACACTAGTTTTTTTAGAACTTAACTGCCATGTGGACCGAATGCTGTCTATATATAATTAAATAAAATGCTGTCTATATATAATATCACACCAAAACATTAAATGTAAAAGAACCCAAGCAAAATATTGCATAGCTATGAATACTTCTGTCGTAAAAAGTTTTCAGATCATATTTAATGCGAAGACTTCAACTTATTTTGTAATTGAAATCAACATTCTGTGAATGTATCAATAGTTTTCTTTATTTTAAAATTATTATAGTGGCTCGGCAACGAGCACATAATTATTAAGAAACAAATATAAAACTGCATATTTGGAGGAGTTCATACTTACACAGACAGCAAACGTAGTGTTTTTTTAGTTTATCGTAACGACGCATCTGGTCGATGCAGGTACCCATATATTATAAATCCAATTAGTAGCTGATTATTTCACTAGTGCTCATTGCCAAGCCACTATAATAATTTTAAAATAAAGAAAACTATTGATACATTCACAGAATGTTGATTTCAATTACAAAATAAGTTGAAGGCTTGGCTTGAATAATATGATCTGAAAACTTTTTACGACAGAAGTATTGCATAGCTATGCAATATTTTGCTTGGCTCCTTTTATATTTAACCGATTCGTGGCCACTCCCGCGCCCAGCGCGTCATTTAAAAAGATTTAATGAGGCCGAATGAGGCCGATGACGCGCCAGGCGCGGCATACAAGGATTGTTAAAAAACACGTTAAAACTAAATTAATTACAATTCCTTAGTCGAAATGTGCATAAAACACAACCAGTGGCCAATGCCGCACGTGGGGCGTCATCGTTTAGTAGGGCCGTTGACGCTTATGGCGCGGCATCGAACAAAGTCAAACTCCTTGGCCTGTGGTAAGAATTCGTGAAAATGAAGGTGGCATCGAATCGGTTAATGTTTTGGTGGGATTTCATTTCTTTTTAAAGGTTTTTTTTCTTTTCAGGTCACGTTAAAACTATTCTACCATATCAACAAAGTCTTAAGTCTTTGCTGTCTGTCTGTCACCAGGCTGGATCTCGAGAACCACACAAATCACAAATTATGTATTTTTGTTGTCGCTATAAAATAGAATAGTCCTATTAAAATAAAATAATTTAGGAATGGCGGGTCTCGTACAACAAACACGATTTTTTTGCTTTTTTTGCTCTATCTTCATAATGGTAACAGTAAGGTTTTTGGAAATTTCAAAAAATACTCAATTGTATTTCAATTTTAATAATAAATAATAAAAATTAAATAAACCTTTTATCTCTCCCATACAAATTAACGGTACAGAACCCTGTCTACGCCAGTCCGACTCGAACTTGGCCGGTTTCATAATTTTTCCTTTTATTGTGAATAAAGACCTATCCGGGTACCAAATTTCAAGGTTCTAAGTCTGCCAGAAGTACCTTAGAATTTTGATGATCTGTCAGTCAGTGACAAAACGTAGTAACTTTGACCATCCGTAACTACATTCGGGGCATTTTAATAGGCCACATTTGACATCTGTCAGATTAATCTCCATACTGTGTGAACTGCGTAAAAACATCGACCAAAACGAATAAATTGATACGGACTTGAAATAAAATATTTGAATTTTATACGTTATTTGTAAAACCAAAAACAAATTCCTGTCCCTTTATTACTTTTTCTTTGCAAATTCAAGGACCAAAATAAGACAAGTACATAATTTACAAAAAACATTGCTTTTATTCGCTTGAATTATAAAAATTGTTAAATTTAGTATATTTATCATTATTCATTTCCCATAAATATGTGTTACTTTTCACAACGTGGTTATTGATTTATGGGGATATTTCGTTACAAGTAATAAATGCATCGATACTATTTATTAGCTTTCGATTTTTAGAGTAGCATCCCTAGAGTTTAAAAAGAAAAAAGGTCAGCTGACGTAACATTGTAACGACGTGCAATTATTAAGATCAGAATTTGTTTATTACGTTTAGAATTGTTTATCAGTAAAAGCAAATCGTTAAATAATTCGTATCGGTCATGTCTACAATAAATATGTAATCGTAATTGAAAAAAGTTAATCAATTGTGCAGTTATAACAAAACGAAAATATTTATTTATTATGCACGTCGCTACAAGGTTATGTGGTGCAATTTAGATGAACTGTCAAATGTGGCCTATTAAAATGCCCCGACTATAGTAAACTATTAATCAGAATATAATAAAATTTGGAGGTTAAGCTAGTTTTAATTGCTCCTAGTCATCAAAATTCTAAATCTCTAGCTCTGTTAACATTGAAGATAAGGAGGGTGTAAAATAGCCGCGAACCACTTCGAGAAAAGTATGGTACGGCCGTGCCTTTGCTAAAAAGCTTGGCTGGGGCACTGCCGTGCCCCCAGATGTAATCTGTCATTGAGATCAAGTGTTCCAGAACACTTGATCTCAATGACAGATTTAAAAAAATATAGTTTATTAAGCTTTGATAGAAAATTCAACTAACATCCAATGACTAGTTTATAATAACTACTAAACTAATAACTACTCTACATTATAGAACTACTACTACTACTCTACTAGTTTTTATTCAATTCAATTATCAAAGTAATAACACTTACCATCCAACCACCATCTCGGGGCGGCCAGTCTGTTTTAGCATATCCAACATTTTTGCTTGGAAGACGGGATCTACGGCTTCCACAGAGACGCCAGTACCAGTTTGAGGCATGGCAAATACATCAATCACTCTCACTGTATAGTCATCAACAAATTCACCTGAAACATAAAGATAGAAATAAATTATTCAAGTGCAAATTTGCTTAATATAGGAAATAAAACAAGACAAGGAAACAAGAGTTTTGATTGTAAGTTGTTCCTTGACACCTTGTAATTGGTAGTAAAACTTTATTAACCCATAAATCCCCAAGTGGCACCCGGTTGTCGCATAACAATTGAAAATCTATCGTGTCTCTGATTCTCATGATCGAGCTATTAAACATAACTTCTTACAATAATCACTATTGATGAGTAGTACTTACCAAGCATAAGACCCATAACCTCCATGGGTACACCAGCACGGCCGTGTTTTAGCATTTTCAATAAGGCCAGAGAGGAAATGTAAACTTGCTCAGCGGTATCCACCACGGGAGCATCCGTCGGTGGAGGAGGCTGAGAGAGCCCCGGCATGCCCCCTCCGAGACGAAGTAGACGATCCATTATTTATTTTAAACTGAAACTAACAAGGATGATATTCAAAATTTGCTACCAAGCGGCTCGTTCAAGGAGACTCAATGAAGGGTAATACTTACATTTCTCGAACTTTCTCAGTAGAAGAACACGCAGAAGTTAACAATAACAACTATGAACTACGTTAAATTTCAATACATTAAAAGCTTAACTTTTATTAAAATTTCTTTTAGAAATCACAATACATTGCAAAGATGACAAAAGCTACTTCGATTTTGACAGTTCACGTCGTCGCGTCGAAAGTGCAACCTCATGTAGATTATACAAAACAAATGTGACCATAATTATTTTATATTTTTGGTTACCAATACCTAATAATTTCAAAATTTAATGTCCGTTTTAAAATTTAATTTCAGAGTTTTTATCATATTCTATTGACGTGTGTGATGCAGACAATATGCTCTCAAACTTTAAAATCCAGTACTTAAGCGCTTATTCCATTTCGCTAAATTTAGATATCTAAATGATTTAGTGACTAAATTTAGTCAAGTGGAATAACATTTAAAAAATTACTAAATGTTATTCCACTTGACTAAATTTAGTCACTAAATCTAGTCACTAAATCTAGTCACTAACTAAGCCGAGTTTGTTCAAACACGTCGGAACTCGGAAGTCGGAACTCGGAACACGATCAAACGGCGCGTCAAACAAACAAAAATATGAAATTTCATCAAACAAGCATCAAACACGTAAATGTTTGACAAACCGTTCAAACTAGATTTGTAAACGATCAAAATGTTTTGAGTCAAACCAAAATTTACGTGTTTGAACTTTGAATCAAACCGTTTGACCGTCTCGGGAGTCGGGACTCGGGAGTCGGGACTCGGGACTCGGGGCCCGGGTTTCCATTTTTCTACTTCTGTCTTATCTATGGCATGCTTCAAGTGTCAATTTGTCAAAAACTTGTCAATTGTCATTTGTTTTTTTTAAACTACTGTTACCAGGTGGATGCAAGTTTCGAACAAAAAAAAATTGGGTTCCAAATTTAAACGTAGCTACTAAATTAAATCGCATAATCTGTACAATTTTTAAGCACGGTCGACTGTGATTGGTTGATAAAAAAGACCATAGAGAATATAAACTACATAAGAAAATAAAGGAAGAAGAAGTTTAAAACTCAAAGTTCGAATTTCATTTTGTGAAAATTATTTATTACAAAAATACAAAAATTGTAAATTAAGTGGACTAATTAATGAAAAACGAAAGGTAAGTCATTGTAAAATGTAAATGTAACCGTAAATTGATAAATTGAAGCAAAACATAACGATATCATACCATGTTCTAATACAAAGTATGTCGTAGTACTATTTGCATATTTGTACAATAATTTACAACTTTAATGGCCTGTTTCACCGCTTCCTGATAAGGCTATCCATCACTTAATTTGACAGATGGAGTATGGAAAATCTGTCAAATAACCCTATCGGGCACCTTATTAGGAAGTGGTGAAACAGGCCATAACTATAATATTAATATGAAAAAGATAGATTATTATTTCATAGAAAATATTATAATGTATATCAGTATTCAGTATGCAGTTAATTTGGAAAATGATGAAATGTGTATCATGTGTATATTGTTTTATTGTAACAATACATAAGGTTATTAACTATACTAAATAATTTATGTAAACTGTTTGGAAATGTAGTAAATGAAAAAATTTTCATTAATTTCAGATTTTTAGGTCCACAGCACAGCTACTTTACAACATTTCAGTCTGTAAGCAATAGCTGTTACCTCGATCGCGGATTCCAAAGAGGATGAAAACTGTATGCGGATTCTAGGAAGTCTTTTGTTCTCGCGGTCGCATGCGACCGCTTGGGAACGAAAGCAGCAAAGAGATTCAAAGCAAGGAGATTTTAGGAGAAGGAAGGTATGGGATTATGAGTGGTAACTGGTACGGCCGCCAAGGAAAAATCCTCTGATCAAGTGATAGCTTGATAGATTTCAGCTGTCGTATACAGGGTATAAGAAAACAAAGTGTGTATGTATAAAGGTGCGGTCCACTGGATCGGAATCGGAGCGTAGGTACGCAGTGGGCGGATTTGTTGCTTTGTATGTATGGTACTGACTACTATGAACTGCACTAGAAGTACTGGAGCGTCATTCTGCACCTGACAAGTATATGACGACACGACGTGCCATCCGCACCGTACGTCCCGATTCCGACCTGGTGGACGCGCAGCTTTAATCCCCTCCCTATACAGTTTACTGTATAAGTGTATAAGCCAATCAAGTAGTTAGTAGAGTAGCATATACAGCTATTCTATTATATTTATAAATAAAATACAGAAAACTGTACTATAATATTATAATATTTAATAATAGAAATCAACAAAAGCTTGTGGATTAAATCTGTTTTATTGTTTAATTTACCTTATTAGCCTATTTATTAAGTTATGTACAATATTTTTATTGAAATAAAACATTTATTTGAGGTCATTTCTTTTTTATTTTTTTTAATTTTCGGTATGTTTAGAGTGAAAGGTTTTGCACTTAAAAATTTTAACTTCAGTTTCAAATTAAAAAAATAACGGATGTTAATTTTTTTTCTTCTAAGTCCGATCTCTTGTTACGTAGTATACAGTTTACATCCTCTTTGACTGTTACTTGTCAAGTTGTCAGTGTCAAACGAAAGTTCGATTTTTATTCAATAGGTACCATCGCAAATACCTACCTTAGAACATAAAATTACTTTTATATTATTATTGGGATTAAAAGATTTAAACCGTGAACAAAATCTTAATCCACACATAGTCATGCCTGAAGCTTCGGTTTTACCAAAAAAGTTTTCTGAGGGGCCTCATGGTTTAGGTTGTGAAACTTTTTAAATCTCCTTTATTTTCTTCAAAGTAAATGTTTTTAATAAGATATTTAATATTGTAGGTGACCCGAACGATAAAAGCTTAAGAAAAGTAGAAGTTGAAGTGGTGATACCGAAACTTATAAGAGAAAAAGCTAAAACTGAAAAATGTGTTGAAGAAGTTGCAAATTTTAATAAATGCTGCAAGGAATCCTCGGTGCTTATGGTTGTTACATGTAGAAAAGAAAACTCGGCAATGAAATCATGCTTAGCAAACTGGTACAATAATGAAGATTTCAAAAAGGAGTGCACACAGGAATATTTGAACCAAAGGAGTCATTACAGAAGTACAGGCATAAAGAAACCAGTTAAACGAGCCTAAAAGCATAAAGTGTAAAATATAGTGAATGTAAATATTAATAAATAGATTATTCATCATCATTATTTATTGTTGCTGGAATGTTTCTTGTTAAGATTATTTCTCGGACAGAATATTCACCAAGATCATTCGGTAATTTTATATCCTCTTTGCAAGACTTGACTACCTCAACTATCATTACCTCCTGAAAATAAGAAGAATACAGCAATGAAACTCGTTGAAATCGAATCATAGTACGAATGAAATGTATAATAGACATAATTTAAAACTATAATATTACTAGATGTTTCACGCGGCTTCACCCGCGTAATTTAGGAATGTCACGGAAACCTATATCCTTTCACGTGGTCTATTCTTCATGTGTGCCAAATATCGTTGTGCCAAATAACATAAAAATTGCTCCAGTGGTTCATGAGATAAGCCCTATCATTTCCCTATAATTTCCCCCGTTTTTTTCACATTGTCCTCTATTTCTTCGCTCCTATTAGGTTTAGCGTGATAAAATATAGCCTATAGCCTTTATCGATAAATGGGCCATGTAACACTGAAAGAATTTTTCAAATCGGATCAGTAGTTCCCGAGATTAGCGCGTTCAAATAAGTCCTTTCAAATAATTTAGCCAGTTTTTTCAACATTTTCCTCAATTTCTTCGTTCCTATTAGTCTTAGCGTAATAAAATATAGCCTATAGCCTTCCTCGATAAATAGGCTATCTAACAATGCAATAATTTTTTAAATTGGACCTGTAGTTCCTGAGATTAGCGCGTTCAAATAAGCCCTTTCAAACAAACTCTTCCGCTTTATAATATTAGTATAGATAATGTAAGGTAACAAAAATTTTAATATCGGTTTTAACATTCATACCTTGACTGTAGTATTTGCCATACGCACATGACCCAATATTGAGATCCAATCAAATTGATCATCACCACACTTTACAACAACAATATAATCTGCATGATTTATCCCTGGGCTTTCTCTGTAAAGTACTGAAAGGAAAATGTGTAGAATATAGTCTTATTATTCTAAAAAATATATTACAGTCACTTAATCCTTCAGGCCCCGCGCGAGCACCATAAATCGCGAGAACAAAAGAATACAATAGGAATTCCTAGAACCTCCGATCAAAGGATTAATAAATTTTGTAACCTATAAAAAGTTATATTTACACACATTATAACTGCTAGAAGATGAGTAATGGTAACTATAGAAGTTATAGGTACAAGCTTAGTAAATAAACTAAATATATTTTTAAGTATCCTTACAGTAATCTCCACCAAATTTGATTCCAGGCTTCACCACATAACCCTTAGATCTCAGATAATGGTACACCGCATACTTTTCTAAAAAATACTTCTCTGTTTCACAAAATAAATCCCAACATTGTTGTGTACTCATGATTTGGTTTTCTAAACTTAAAACTTGTAAACATTCCAGTGCATAGACAAGGTAGAATGATTCCTGCAGAGACAACATCAGCTTTTCTTCAATTTTTACTTTATTTAAGCAGCTCTTTGGTTTCATTGTGGAAAAGTAATCATCATCTTCTGAATCACTGTTTGGCACAATGACTGCTACATTTTCCTTATTTATAAAATTAAAGTCTAATTGACTATTTAAACTACAATCTTCTAAAGACTCTTCCTCTTCATCAGTTGAAACTAAATCAATCACCTCCCTAGCAGTTTTGTGTTTACTGTCCCGAACTAATTTAGACATAAGTTCATTGACATGTTTGAAAAATAAATCACCATCTCTATTTTGTTGTGATGTCAAAAATCTCTTGTACCAGTAATTTCTTTTTTGAAATTGTCTCTTACGCATTATACAGGGTCGTTCATCTGTCTGTATCATGGCAGGCTGAGACCTGGACATGCTGCCTTTTCCGAAGCAGCCCATATGATATAAGAAGCCAAGCTCATCAAATGATTTCACCTCAACTCCCAGTCCATTGAAGTAACCAGTAAATAGCATTTGCATTGAATTAACAAGAGGAAACTTTAATTCAATCTCCATAGGATGTGTGCTATTGAGGTCATTACTTTGACAATTATCTGTTAGACTAGTCATGACAAAAGAACTGGCCGCTTCCCAAAAATTATTTTTAGAAGAATGTGTCACAAGTTCACAAACCACAAGTGCAAACTCAAGATTGTTTTTCTATACAAATATTCCTGCAAAACAATAATAAACTAAGATGAATTAACTCAAAATTTCGTGATTATTAAGGATTTAAGGTAATAAATATTGTAAAAATGGATTCGAAGCCAAAGGAGACAGATCCTGAGAAGTATAATCGTAAGTCATAAATCATAACCAATTTATAAAGTAACTTATTACTTAAACACAGATGTGTACCGGGCTTTAATTCTCTGTTATTGGTATAATCCTAAAATACGATATATAATTGTAAGAGTTGAAATTATTGTATTGTTTCAGAGTATCTCGATTTCATAAAATATCTATTTTTATTTTTTGTTTCACCCAAGTGAAGTTCGTGTGAATCGTGAAGCGGAAATTTGACACATGTCAGTGTCATGTCTAAAGTTGACGTATATATTTTTTTAAATCTTTTTTGCTATTGATCGAAGACTAATCAACAAAGCTTTGTCAAATAATTAGCTTAGTTGAATTTGCAGCCAGCTAGGCAGGGGACCAAGCTTTACCATCCATTGTGCATGTTTCGTATTGAAAGAAAATATTAATTATTAAATATTAAAAATTTAAAACCATAAAGTTAATATACCTATCGGAATAGAGAAACAAAGGCCTGAGCAAGCGAGATGTCACTATCAGTAACACTGCGTGGTGGAAAGAGAAGCGTGATTTGAGGTGGCATAGCTTTTTTTTCATCTGTTTGACAGTCTGTCTGCCCCGGTCGGCTCGTTGTCAATTTGGGCTCTCAGAGAAATTTTAATTTTAAGATAAATAGTGAATAATTTCCAGAAAAACTGCTCTAGGAATATGGTTACCTGTTCTGTGGTTGATTGTAGATCCACAAATCGAAAAAACCCGGACAAATATTCATTTCACAGGTGAATTATTCTACATCGACAGGACCTAGTTTTAAGTTTATTTTTGCCAATTCCCTACGAGTTATTGGAATTGAATTTGATAATTCACTTCTTTAAATCTTTATTTATATGGAAAACATAACTTGACTAGCCATGGTGTACAATTTAAGGATATTTTGTGTAAACAATTTTCATCTATTTTACACTAGGGCTGCATCAGGTTATCGATAAGTAGTATCGATATGAATATATATTTTCTATACTTAATAAATATATTCTAGGAAATATTATCTGGGAATGTTGACATGATAACATAATTACTGGTCCGTAGTTTATTATTATTAGTACTTACACTATCATACATAATTTATCGTTTTTAGGGTTCCGCACCCAAAGGGAAAAAACGGGACCCTAACTACTAAGACTTCGTTGCCTGTCCGTCTGTCCGTCCGTCCGTCCGTCCGTCCGTCCGTCCGTCTGTCCGTCTGTCCGTCCGTCCGTCCGTCCATCCGTCCATCCGTCCATCCGTCCGTCCGCCCGTCTGTCTGTCTTCAGGCTGTAGGTATCTCAAGAACCGCTATAGTAATAGACTTCTGAAATTTCCACAGATGTAATGTCATTCTACATCCAATATGGCTGCTCATCCAAGATAGGGGAATAGTTATTTTTAAAGCACTTCTGCAATATGGGCATCAAATAAAAGGGCTCATTGAGAGTAAATTGAAAATTAATAGGGTCTAGTGAAGTCATGTCGTGTTGTGTCAAGGATGTGACGTGACGTGACGAAGCAGGTCGTGTCGTATCATGTCATGACATGTAGTGTCGTGTCGTGCCGGGTTTTAGAAAATGCCCGCTTAAATCCGGTCACCCTTCATGCGCGAACCCGACTCACACTTGGCTAATTATTCAGATTTCCTACTAACCTGGATACCAAAAATTCATGGATTAAAATAATTAACCGTCCAAACTGGGCCCCGAAGAAAAATTCGTGCATATGCAGCAAGCATTTTGAAGAAAAATATTTACGGATGAGAGGAACGAAGCGGATATTAATCCAGAATGCAATCCCAACACTTTTTGTTCCGGTACTTACTTAATAATAAATAACATATTCGTATACGACGTATTTAAAAAACGTATCAAAGACTACTATATCTTAATAATAATAAGTACTTAATTATATTTATTTGGCATAGTATTTAATATAATAATTATATTACGTAATATGTAGTAAGTAGGTATATTATTATTGGTTTGGTATAATATTTATTTCAATGTATTAATATATTTATTTGTTTAGAGATGGCTATAAATTTTAATTATTGTTATTATAAATATTTTGTAATTTTCTTAGATGTAAACTTAATTAGTTGTAGTTTGTTTTGCACATTGCCTATTTGCTTTTTATATAAATAAGCTTTTTGGTTGCTTGGAAGAAATTGCTGCAACAAAGCCGCCTTTTATGTTTATTCAGTTATTAATAGTACTAAGTTTGAATTGCTATGTAATATGTAGGTATGTGTAAATGCTAAAAAGAATATTCATTCATTCATATTCACTAGATAGACTACTAAAAGTTTTTTTAGTTTGTCTGTTTTTATATTGTCTCTGCATATTGATTTAATTAAATTAAAAAAGTATGATATAGGTATTATGTTAAAAAAGAGAGTTAAAAGTAACCGTAATAGCCATTTTTTTGTTATAGATCAAGATAAAGCCTAGGCGCACTGTGTCATCCTACGTTTACAGAGACATTGTACCACCAGAGTTAGCCACATGTATACCGTCGTCATCACATTCTACGTCCTCATCAACGCTGCCACAACTGTCTTCACCATCGACCTCCTTACAACTAGAATTGATATCAAGAGAAAAGAACCTTATATCTAAATGCACTAAGTTACAGGATAGATTAAAAAAGAAGCAGCTACTTATTCGAAAACTAAGGGCACAAAATAAACGCATAAAAAATAAAGTTTTAACTATGGCATCATTGCTTGAAGAAATTCAAAAACGTCCTGGTCTGAAAGACCATTTAAATGATATATCAACAACATGCAGTAATAAGACAATACAAGCCCTAAATGACCGAGCAAATGCTATAATGCAAGGTGATATCTCTCAGTCATCTACTTACTGTGATGAGCTGAAGACATTTGCTTTAACAGTTCATTTCTATAGCCCAAGATCATATAACTACATTCGCGAAAAATTTTCTCTTTGTTTACCACATGTAAATACATTAAGAAACTGGTATAAACGTGTAGATTGTGCCCCTGGATTTACAGCTGAGTCATTTAATACAATTAAGGAAGTAGCCAAAACAAAAGATCTTCTGGTAAATTTGACCTTTGATGAAATGAGCATCAAAGAGTATACAGAGTTTGTTGGTAATACCCACTATGGCCATGTTAATTTCGGCAATGATTTACATGGTGATGAAATTCCAGTGGCAAATCAAGTCCTCGTTTTTTTAGTTGTGGCAATTAACCATTTTTGGAAACTACCTGTGGGATTCTTTCCAGGGCGGGCTTTTACAGCTACTCAAAAAGAAAATTTACTAAAACTCTGTCTAACTTTTCTCGCTGAAACTGCATGTACAGTTGTTTCAATTACTTTTGATGGTATATCCTCTAATTTAAATATGTGCAAATCATTAGGATGCAAATTAACAAGTGAAACTCCCATTCCTTATTTTACTTTTAAAAATAGGAAATATTACGTTTTGCTTGATCCGTGTCACCTTATAAAACTTATAAGAGGAATATTTAATGATAAAAATGTATTTTTAGATGGAAATGGCAAAAAAGTAGAATTTAAATTTATTACAGAGCTTTGTGAACTTCAAGAAAAAGCAGGTCTAAGACTTGCCAATAAGTTGACCTTTAGGCATATAAATTTCATGAAACAAAAAATGAAAGTTAAATTAGCCGTACAGTTATTATCTGAATCGGTAGCCACATCCATAGAATATTGCCAAAACTTTTTAAATTTATATCAATTCCGGAATTCTGAAGCCACAGTTACATTCATACGAATGGTGAATGAAATATTTGATATTTTTAATTCACGAAACTTTCTTTCGTTTGGATTGAAAAAACCATTGTTTGAAAATAATAAGCACATCATATTTCAAAAAATTGACCAGGTTTATGACTACTTTTGTAAATTAAAATACGAAGATGGCACTTTAGTTATAAATTCTTCAAGACATCTTGGCTTTACTGGATTTTTAGTTAATATTGTAACTTTAAAATGGCTATATTTAGACTATATCGAGAAAGGTCGATTGAAATTTCTACCTCTATACAAACTTTCCCAAGATCATATAGAAACTTTTTTTAGTGCCATAAGATCTAGGGGCGGGTTCAATAATAACCCTACAGTCAGAAATTTTATATCGGCATATAAAAGATTGCTTTGTCACACAGAGGTCAAAGTAAGTGAAAGTGGCAACTGTCTAGAACTAGAAAAAATTGCAATACTAAATAGTGTAACGTCTACGACAGACAGAATAAATTGCTCCGTTGTGTTTAACAAAATGACACAGGAGTTTCAAATACAAGACGTTCTTTTAGAAAATGAGCAGGAAGATGTACTTGATAAATTACCAGACTCATCTCAAGGTTTCACACAATTTGTCATATCAGTTGTACATTACATTGCTGGCTTTGTTATCAAAAAAATTCAAAATCGCGTACACTGTGATGTTTGTTTACAATCTCTTATACAGGCTCGGGCCGACTGCTTAATAAGCCGTAAAGATTTTGATAAAGATGGTGCCGGTTTTTTAACATATCCTTCGGATGATGTAGTCAATATCTGCTTGAAGTGTGAAAAATATTTTAGAGAAAAATTGAAAATAAAATATGATTTTGATAAAAATAAATTTGATAGGACGGTTCTGGACATCCTCAGTTACATTTCTCTGGAAAATCATTTTGAATGTCTAGTGGTCCATTCATTCGAACAAGATCCACTTGATAGTCACAGGTATCTTATAATGAAATGTATCATTGAAACGTATTTGCCTGTAAGGCTGAGGTATGAAACAAAATTAAAAAATATGTCTAAAGAAACATTACGAAATTATTTAAACAAAATTGTACTATTTAGAGGGCAATGAAATAAAATGTAAGTACACATGAATTGTTTCTATGCTCAGCGGTATGAGCTGCCCCTTGATTTTTCTATTTGGCTTCTTCTTTTATACTGTATAATACATCACACTAAAAATATTTCTTGTAAAAGGTTGCCGACACGACCACATTATGTAGGTATGTATGGCTTCGCCGTTTTGCTACCGTCGTGGAGGTGATGCGAATATTATTTAGTTTCTGAAGTTAGTAACGAAACAGCCGAGCCATACATATTTACTGACAATAATAATATATAATATGTGGGATTTGTTTAAGTTAGGTTCAGTAGAGTTAGAAACTAGGCTCTACATAAGATCTCATATATTTTTCACAGGGAAAACCTTATAGTGCAGTCCCTTAAAAAATATTATTACTATCAAGCAAATTTTTCGTGAGTAGCTTCAGTTTGTTTGATAGTAATAAAAAAATTGTTCTAGGGAACCTGTACTAGTGTTATATGGTCATCTCAGCAACCTTTTACAAGAAAATATGTTTTTGGTGCGATTTCAGTTCTTTTTGTAAGTAGGTTCTTGTAAGTACTTATTTAAAGGTTTTATAGATATTGTCTACCGTCCTGAGTAAACTCTTATCTAATTCATAAAAGTGTAGGTAGTCCTTACAGTTCGCTTGGCTCATCTCGGCGGGTGCACTACCGTGCACCCAGATAGATAGATAAGTAGCTAGTTACATATTCCATATGCTTCTCTAAAATATTTTTTACACTTCAAGAAGATATTGAATATCTACATCATCCGAAGGATATATTAAAAAACCGGCACGAATCGGCCCGAGTCTCTAGAGATTGTAAACAAACTTCACAGTGTACTTGTACAATATGGCGTGATCATCATAATAACTATCAACATTCAACTCCCACACTGGTTATGGTGACAGTAGCCGGTTTCATTGAAATCAGCCAGTTACGCAGGAGTAATTTTATAGTGCCCAAATGTGTGCGCAGTACACAAGAGCACTCTCTATTCCTTAGCTCTCAAAACCCAGTGCGACGGAAGCACGACTGGTTTGAGATCAGGCACAGGACCAACATTTTACATGCCCATCCGACGCATGGATCATCTTACTTATCAGACAATCAGGTGATCAGCCTGCGTTGTTCTAACCTAACTTGGAAATAACATGTTTCCAACGCGGGAATCGAACCCACGACCTCCGAGTCTAGAGCCGCTCTAAATCACTGGACCACTGGTGGCGTGATCATCAATTTGTATTCTAACTGTTGCTTCTCAATACATTTTGCATAATTTAATATACTTATATTACAAAAAATATAAGTAAATTTAAAGCTAAAAGTGTCATTCACTGTAGGAACACCGGAAACAAGCACAAGCTAGATTTGCCGGTGATCAGACTCAGTAAATTCAGTTAATCTTTTAGAGGTCAATGTAAGTAAATTTAAAGCTAAAAATGACATTCACTGTAGGAACACCAGAAATAAGCACAAGCTATAAGATTTGCCAGTAATCAGACTTACCTAGTAAAGTCAGTAAATCTTTTTGAGGTCAATGTATAGTGTATACGCCTTTACAATAAAATCCCAGAAAACGTTCAAAATCTTTCCATTAATTTTACAAAAGTAGTCATAGAACGTTTATGTGCCGAATCCTATAGTTATTTATAAGGTAATGATTTTATAAACGATGGCACATCTTTGGAGTATATAGGATACTAATTAGAAGTCGCGTACCTACACTGTAGTCGTCCGTGACTTCTAAGAAAATGAAATAGCAGCTGCTATTATAATATTTTTTAATATTAGCATGAATAAATAAATTAGTTATTTATAAATAAGTATATCTTTTGTTTTTTTTTTCGCTACAAAATTTTTTAATGATAAAAGTCTTATTTTACTCCAGAATTACAATTTTATTATATATAATATATTATCTATGCAGTTTTATTTTATCCCATTTTATTATTTTTACAATCTTACAATTAAATTATTCCATGATCAATATTTTGTCGAGTTACAAGATGTTTGTACATCACTAACACGCACACGTAAACATAATTGTATACACAGATGTAAATCAAATTTTGGTTAAGCTTGACAGCTCGGGATTGTTTCTCTATTCCGATAGGTATATTAACTTTATGTTTAAAACATTATTCTGTAAAGCTGTAACAAAAATCGGATAATTTCTTTTTCTTAAGAAAAACAAATACTTCTAATAGAAACAATAATTATTGTTAACTGTTAAAATATTACTTTTAGAAAATAAGTATTTTTGTTTTGTGTTGCAGACTGCAGTGTACGTTTTTAAATATTTTTTTCTGAAGGTTGGTCGCACTGTTCGTTTTACAGTATAGACAATCAATAAAATAATTCTCCATTTCTTTCTATTCCAGCTTTCAAGGAGTACGTTAGAGAAGGTAAGAGATATGTTTCTTTATTAGTAACCAACTTCACTCTATAAAATAGTCACAAGACCTCTCAGCTGAGGTTTCTGTCATGCGAAATACTGATTTCTGAAGAATTAATTTTCTCAAATCTAGTTCTTTCTGATTTGTGAATTTCGTTTAAAATCGTAGCCAAAATGGCTGATTTAAACGAGGAAAATGTGAGCAAGCTAATGGGTGACGAAAAAATCGGTAAGGGCTACTCCCAATGGTATCCAACATTGTTCTTAGACTTCCTAATTATTTTGATCTGAATGTATATTTTAGATATGATTGCTGCCACCAGCGTTCTTCAGATCAGAGCCAGTGAGATCCGGCAAAGCCAAATCAAATGGCAATCCTATCTTCAGTAAGTGTTCAACAATTTGTGTATGATGTCTAGTGTCTACATTATGGATCTGTGTGGCTATCATAACTTATGTTAACTTACAGATCGCAGATGATTACCCAGCGTGACCACGATTTTATCGTCAACTTGGATCAGAGAGGCCAGAAGGACTTGCCGGACAAGAATCCGGAGGCTTGCGCTGAGGTGTTCCTGAACCTCATCACTCACATCAGCAAAGACAACACCATTCAATATGTGCTTGTGCTGATTGACGACATCTTGTCGGTTAGTTATTGGTGTTAATAATATCAGTTGTTACAACTTTAAGTGGTAAAAGATAGTTTATAGCTACTGTCAAAACAAAAAGCTAAGTGTTTGTTGTTTTTGTTAACTCTAGGACTGCATAGACTTGTTTCTTATAAAAGTTATTGTTTTTATGCCTTAATTAGTGCTTTCATTTTGGAAATTGATACATCATCAACAGTTTGTATTTTAAAGAAGTGTACTAATTAACAACAAATTGAAAATTATTGGTTTTAGGAGCTTTAAATATGGTTTTAGGTGGGCTTGCCTATCATGACAGCATTAAACACAAACCCTTAATGAAAAATCATTAAAAATTATGCCTGGTGTATCATTTAATATTGATGCACTGTATAGGTCTACCAGAATCTGGTGGTAAAAAGTGAGAAAATATATTGACTCTAGCAATACCGGGGTAATAGGAATAAAACATTTTCATCCTTTTTTATTCCTTTAGCGGCTTATTTTGTGCGTGAAACATGCAAATATAAAAATTTATCCAATGATCAAGAATATTTTTTGATATATTATGTCAAAAATTGCCATCAGATTCTGGTAGACCTATAGTACTACTAACATTTTGTTTTTAGGAGGACAAATCGAGGGTGAAAATTTTCCGCAATTCAAAACATGGTAACGTCTGGCAGCCATTCCTCAGCCTGCTCAACCGCCAAGATGAGTTTGTCCAGCACATGACTGCCCGTATCATTGCCAAGCTGGCTTGTTGGCACCCTCAGTTGATGGACAAGAGTGACTTGCATTTCTATCTGTCCTGGCTTAAGGATCAACTGAAAATGAATGTAAGTTTTTATCTATTTCATTTTTTTAACAATTATATATTATGTATAAGTTGCATGGTTTACATATTATCTTGAGTTAGTTAAATATAGTACTATATTATTATATTTGGTATTTGAAGTTTGCAATTAATAATAATGTAAAAATATATCAACAGACTGCTTTTGCAGTTATAACCCGTGCGGGTTATAACTGCAAAGCACAGTTTTTGCATGGTTTAATCTAGAGATTATATTACTAATCATTTAATTTTTATTGCATGCTTTGAGTGTTTGATAGTCAAATTTAAAAACAATAAAAAATTGTTTGTATGTCCCATTCTGTTATTGTTTGATTCATAGTTATTGGTTAGTGTTATAAAATTTGATTAATTATTGTTACTTTAGTCTCCAAATAATAAAATTTAGGTAGGTTTTAAATATAATTTATTTTAAAGTCAGCACCTTAAAGCTAGTGAATTAATTTTAAAATCTTAGTTTTCTATTTAATATTTGTAAAAGTGTGTTTTTGTATCTAATAATTATTGTGAAGAAATGATATCAAGTGTGGTAAGAAGATCATGACTAAGAAGTTTGTTTTCTGGTAAGGCGGAGAAAATGTCTGCCGATTTAGAGCATGCGGAGCAGGTTATGTTGGAGCATGAGAAACAACATTTCTCCGATAAGCACTCCAAGCCCAAGGAGAAGGAGGGCGATAAGGCCGCCAACGTCCACGAAAAATATTCCAGTCTTTACACTTCTTTCGATGAGCTTAAGTCCCATGAGGAACTGCTGCTCATACATAAGGTATTATGTGTTGCCAACAGCGGCACACAATGTTGGGCAAAACGTTGAAATGTAACTAAAACGTCTATGTCATTGTTTGTGAATAATATATGAATGATTTTTTTGCATGCTTTGGACTAACTACCCCGTAACCTAGTAGTAGCTTGCGACGCAGTTTACCGTGGTGCTTCAGCTGTTGAACAAAACTTAATGCCTTATAATGTCTCCACTTACATCCGCCGATTGATGTTATTTTAATGAATATTTCTAGATATGTTTTCAATATGTTTTCAAAAGTTTAATAAATCTAAACACGCGGGAGCGTTGCCGAGCCTATATTATAGACTTCGAAATAAAGTAATTGGCTAAAGCAGTAGTTGTGATATTGATTTAAGATTACTATGAGTATATTATGTATTATATTATCTTATTCCTTAAGCATATAAAGTATTTTTATAGGTATAAGTCCACATAATAAAAAATAATCATTAATAATATCATGTACAATACTTCTAAGCAAACGACATAAGTTTGTAATTTTTCAGGACTTTCATTAACAATCTTATAATAATAATGATGTTATTCTCTATTTCATCAGAACAATGACTACATCCAGTCCGTGGCCCGCTGCCTGCAAATGATGCTGCGTATTGACGAGTACCGTTTCGCGTTCCTGTCTGTTGATGGCATTTCCACTCTGTTGTCCATCCTCGCCTCCAGAGTCAACTTCCAGGTAACAATTAAATATAAGTGTGTTGATATTTATTCTGAAAATGTTCCTTTGTACCATAAAAGGCAGTCCACACGGCGCGTTGCGTCGACGCAGCGCTGCCGTTGCGTTGTTTTAGATACAAATAACCAAGGTATTCATACGGCGCGCTGCGTCGTCGCAGCGCACACATGAGATGAAGCGGGAGAGGATGTTTAAAATGTGTTATAAGTTACATTTTGCAATTGGAATATACGTAAGATGTGTATTTACTAACAAAACAACTTTTATCGGTAAAAAATGGAATTCGAATAATTTAGAGCGTTTTTAAGCATTATCATCTGAGGGACGCGATGTTTTTTCCCATATTTTTAAATAAAATACCATATATTTCAAATTAATGTTTAGTTGTAGTATAGTTATACAGCAATACGTCGATATTTTTTGTATAAATATATAATATACAGTGATTTAGACGATTAATTTTGTCAGGCCAATAAACAACTGAAAAAAAAAACTACAATTTGGTGCAGTTTTATTACAAATTACTAGTATAATTATATATTCCATATCAAAAATTTTAAAATTTGTTAGAGAATTACGATTTAATTCACTTTTAAGAGATTAGAAAAATTTTATGTTGCACCTGCGATCCTAGAAATGGTTAAAAATTTCTAGTACTTATTACTATAATCACTTTTGTCTTGTAACATAGTTTCTTTGTTTTATGTTATTAATAATTTTTATATTATTAATATTAAGTTGACATATTTATACTTTATATTTTGACATAATTTTATTTACAAACCTACTTATTATTTATTTTGACATTTTATTATTATTGCATTAAAATATACAAACATTATGGTAATTTTATAAAATGGAATTTTGTTATAACTATAGGAAGTTAAATCTTAATACTGCTGTTAATGTATAAACTACCTATTTATTTGACGTTCATAAGTGTTACTGTGTGACCTACATGAATAAATTATTTTGATTTGATTTGATTTGATATGCTCTTTTGAAATATAGGCAATTTATTTTGTAAAAGTTTCGCAATAACCAGTACTCACATATGAACTCATCACAGTTCTTAATGGAGGGTCAAATTGGTTGCGCCCGCGATGGCACTTCAGACCTGTTTGTGGCTCTTCATACATTTGATGAAGGTTTTCATTTATAAATCATTGTTAAACTAGTTAAAATGTATCCCTTCACGGGATATTTTATTAATAAATATGCTTCATTTTGCCTGTAGGAAGCTTTAAGTGTGTCAAACTGTTGCACCCGCGAAATGGAATCGTCCAAGGGGGACCACACTATATGTTAAAAACTAAAAAGCATAATATAAATATAAATTATTATTATTGTTACGGATACGGACACGTGGTGCCATCTAGCGTCACGCCAGCGAACCTACCAAGGGAACACAGGCAACGTAAATCCCCTACTCGCTACTAGATGACGCTAGGTGTATGTACCTGCGAGTACTTTCTAGAAATATCTGATACTTGTTTACGCATATCGGGTTTATTCTGGGATGTTCCGGAATTTTCTGAGATTCGATCCGGCCCGTATAAATTGTCGCAGACAGTCGAGCCGGCAATTCAGTTTTATCTGAGCTTTCTTCGAGGCGACTTCGGAGCGAAAACAAGTGATTGTGATTGTGATAGTGACTCGGCTACGACCTAGGACAGTGATAGTGCTCAGTGATTTGGACTCAGTGATTAGTGTTTGGACTCAGTGATTAGTGTGAGCTAGTGTTTGTGAATAAAGTCTTCAAGAGAGTCACCAGGTCTTTCTTTCCGAATCTTCGAACCCCTAGCACGTAACAACTGGTGTCGGAAGTGAGGTTTGGAGATGCCATTGACTCCGAGAGAGGACTTCAAGGGGAGTATCAGGACAAGGGCGCAGCGAGCTGCTGCCATTGACTCCGAGAGAGGAGTTGGAGGTGGAGCTGCGGAGGCCACACCCACTGCGGACCAAGCTCCGCCCACTGCGGGGCAGGCCCCACCCGCTGGCCCCGCCCACCAGGCTCCGCCCTCTGACCACGCCCCCCAGGCTCCACCCACTTCGGGTGAAGCCACGCCCACTGGCTCCGCCCACCGGGACCCGCCCACTGACCACGCCTATCAGGCCCCGCCCACTCTGGACATGGCCACGCCCACTGGCTCCGCCCACCAGGCCACGCCCACTCAGGCCACGCCCACTGGCCCCGCCCACTGGGCCCCGCCTACTCAGGCTCCGTCGACTAGCTCCATCCATCCTGCCACGCCCGTAGTTTCTACGGCCCCTCAAATGGCTCCTCAATTAGAAAGCATAATTGAGTTAATTCAAGCAATGATGGAGTCACAAGATCGCAAGCTCGGCGCTTTGCAGGAGTCCCAAAAAGCTGAAAGTCAGGCCTTGCAAGATTCTCAAAGGGCAATGATGGAATCACAAGACCGCAAGCTCGGCGCTTTGCAGGAGTCTCAAGAGCAACAAAAGAACCTCCAAGAAAAAGCGCTATTGGCTATAAAAGATGTTAGTGACACGGTGACTAAGCTTCGGAAAGATGTCGATGTTATGGAAGAACGCGTTACCGGGCTAGGAGTGGATATGGAAAATGTGAAAACCGGCCTCACAGAACTACAGAAGTGGAAAGTGCGCCTGGAAACCACAGGAGTCGCGACGTCGAGTGGAACTACCGGAGTAGTGGTACAAGGACCAAGAGTTAAAGTGCCACCATATGACGGTACTACTTCTTGGAACGCTTATCGCCAGCAATTCCAGACGGTTGCTTCTGCCAACGGATGGACTGACGAACAATGCCTGACCGCTCTCACTGTTGCGCTCAGAGGGCAAGCTTTGTCGGTCCTAGAAGCACATACAGGAAAGGGGTTCCAAGACCTGATGGAGGCCCTTGAATCCAGATACGGGGAGCGACACCTGGAGCAAGTGTTCCGTGCTCAACTTCGTGACAGAGTCCAACGCTCAGGAGAGGGACTACAACAATGGGCGTTGGAAATTGAAAAACTGGTTAAGAAGGCACACCCAGGAGCCGATTCCAAGATGGTCGACACGAATATTGTGCAAGCATTTGTCGACGGAATCAGGGATCTGGAGGTCAGAGCTGCAGTGAGGCTTGGTCACCACACCTCGCTTAAGGAAGCATTGGCGCATGCTTTGGAGGTCGAGGCTGTTCGCCGTGACATACGACAGACTCATAAGATCCACGGGGTCTCTGAGGAAGTTAAGGAGGTCAAGGCTCCTACGAAGAGAAGTTATGGAGCCATGTGCTATAAGTGTGGTGATAGGGGCCATCTTCAGCTCAACTGCCCGCAGAAGGAGACCCATCTGGCAAGGATGAAAAGGCTCGAGGAACGCATGGAACAAATAGAAGAGCTGAAGAAGCAAGGAGCTTCATCCCCTGCCCAGGATCAGGGAAACGAATAAAAGCCAGGACTAAGGGGCGAGTGCTGGCTGACGCGGAGGAAGCCCCGATAACTGTTATCTCCCAAGCATGCAGCGGAAATAGTCTTGTGATTCAGGGGACTATTAACAGGACGGATTGCAAAATGACTCTAGACACAGGAGCCTCTAGAACGATAGTGAACCCAAATCTGGTAAAAGCCGCAAGAAGACACAAGAGGAGAATCAACTGTCGGCTTCTTACTGCCTCCGGTCAGCCAATACCCGTCCTTGGAGAAATGTCAGTTACGATGAATGTAGGGGGGTCCTCATACCCTCATGACGTTATCGTAGCTGAGATTATGGATGATTGCATCTTGGGTTTGGATTTCATGAAGAAACATAACTGCAGAATTGATGTTGCTGACGGAGTTTTCAAGTGTGGTGAAGAAGAAATTTTCATCCTTGGAGGCGCCAGCGGGAAAGTTGAATGTGTAAAGAAAGTTATAATACCTGGACGTACAGAAGCTAGAGTGCTGGTGAAACTACCACCAGCTGGAAAGAAGAAGTCAAACAGATGCGTGTTGATCGAAGACACACCTACCAAGACATCAGCGCAAAAACTGATGACGGCGAGAACCCTTGTTAGAGGAAGCAGTAACGCTGTGGTCAGGGTTTTGAATCTTGATGATCGCGAGATCTGCTTGAACAAAGGTGACGTCATTGGAAAGTGCGAGGAAGTTGTCTGGATGAGAAAGTGTAGTTCGATCACAGGCTCAGATTCAGCAAACAGCAGCAACTATGGAATAGTGACTGAGCTACTCGATGACTGCAAGAGTAATCTGACTTATTCGCAGAGCATGAAAGCTAAGAAGTTTTTACAACGCCACGCGAATATCTTCTCCAGTCAGGAAGGCGACCTTGGAAGAACGTCGATGGTTCAACACAGGATAGATACCGGAAGCGAGAACCCAATTCGTCAACGAGCAAGACGGATACCCATTGCAAAGGAAAAAGAAGTTGAAGGCCTTTTGGAGGACATGAGGAGGCATAAGATAATTGAACCGTCTGCAAGTCCGTGGTGCTCACCTGTTGTGTTGGTGAAGAAGAAAGATGGCAGCACAAGATTTTGTGTGGACTACAGGCGTCTCAATGATGTCACTAAGAAGGACAGCTATCCATTACCTCGAATCGACGACACTCTGGATACCTTGAGTGGCATGAAATGGTTCTCGACCCTGGACCTGAAATCTGGATACTGGCAGGTGGAAATTCATCCAAAGGACAAGGAGAAGACGGCTTTCTCCACCGGTAAAGGTTTATGGCAGTTTAACGTCATGCCCTTTGGATTGTGCAACGCACCTGCCACATTTGAGCGACTAATGGAGTGTGTACTGGCAGGCTTAGTTGGAGAGGCTTGCTTAGTCTACTTGGACGACGTCATCATTGTTGGCCGCGACTTTGAGGACCATTTGCGAAATTTAGAACGAGTTTTCGCCAAAATAGAGGGGGCCAAGTTAAAGTTGAATCCGAAAAAGTGTCGTTTGTTCAGGAGTAAGGTCAATTATCTCGGCCATATTATCTCCAGTGATGGAATCCAGACGGACCCGGAGAAACTGGAAGCAGTTCAAAATTGGCCAACTCCTAAAAACAAAACCGAAGTGCGGGCATTTCTCGGCCTATGTTCCTACTACAGGCGTTTTGTTAAGGGATTCTCAGAGATAGCCAAGCCATTACATCAGCTGACAGAAGATAAACGACAGTTTATTTGGGACAAGACTTCTGAAGATTCTTTTCAGAAACTGAAGAAACATCTGTGTGAAACACCAATCTTGGGGTATCCACAACCTGAAGGTCAGTTTATAGTCGACACAGACGCAAGCAACACGGCCATTGGAGGGGTGTTATCTCAAAAACAGGGTGAAAGAGAAGTTGTAATTGCATATTTCAGCAAGTCTTTATCCAAGCCAGAGAGAAACTACTGTGTGACAAGAAGAGAACTCTTGGCTGTCGTAAAGACGCTACAACATTTCAGCAAATATCTCATCGGGAGACAGTTTTTATTGCGAACTGATCACGCAGCGTTGAAGTGGTTATTACAATTCAAGAACCCAGAAGGCCAAGTAGCTCGATGGATTGAACAACTCCAGGAGTATGACTTCAAGACGGAACACCGCAGCGGAAAGGCGCATGGGAATGCCGACGCACTTTCACGAAGGCCGTGTTCAGAAGACTGCAAACATTGTGTTAAGCAGGAATCTAATGAAATTACATTAAAGTTAACGAAAACAAGTCCTTTGGGTCCATGGGAGAATGATGCTATGAGGGAGGCTCAAGAAAGAGATGACGACCTTCGGCACATCATCACATGGAAGAAACGGGGTGACGTAAAACCAATCTGGAGTGAGGTTGCACCCACTGGCGCTGCCACTAAGGCGTACTGGGCGCAATGGGACAGTCTGATACTTCAAAATGGAATACTTTACCGGAAATGGGAGAAGACTAACGGCAGAGAGTTCCATCTTCAGATAGTTGTCCCAAGGACGAGAGTACCAGATGTTCTCCGTGAAATACACGATGGCGTATCAGGAGGTCATCTAGGTGTCAAGAGGACGTTAACAAAAGTGCGAGAACGATTCTACTGGTTGCATTGTCGAGGTGATGTGCAGGATTGGTGCCGCAAATGTACTACTTGCGCTGCAGTAAAGGGACCACAGACAAGGAGCCGTGGGAACCTGCGCTTGTATAACGTTGGCGCACCGTGGGAACGAATTGCAGTTGACGTAGCTGGGCCATTTCCTGTAACGGAATCGGGAAACAAGTATTTCATGGTCGTCATGGACTACTTTACCAAATGGCCCGAAGTTTTCGCTATACCAAATCAGGAAGCTACAACAGTTGCTTCTAAGCTAGTCGAAGAAGTGATATCTCGCTTTGGTGTGCCTCTAGAAATCCATTCCGATCAGGGCAGGAATTTCGAATCGCAGGTCTTCCAGGAAGTATGTAGAATTTTGGGAATGCATAAGACGAGGACCACCGCTTACCATCCACAATCTGATGGAATGGTTGAGAGATTTAACCAGACCCTTGAGAGGCATTTGGCGAAATTGGTAGATGACAAACAAAAGGATTGGGACAAGTATATACCGCTCTTCCTTCTGTCGTACCGTACCGCCGAGCATGAGGGCATAAAAGCTACCCCGGCGTATGTCAATTACGGTAGAGAACTACGAGTACCAGTAGACCTCTTGACAGGAGGGTCACCGGAGGAACCAAAGACCGTACCAGACTATGTCTGCGATTTAAGGGAAAAGATGCGCTATATACACGCCACGGTTCGGGCAAATGGGTTACAGTCAAGTGAGAAGATGAAGACCAGATACGACCGGAAAGCGAACACGAGCGGCTTCGAAGAAGGGTCACTGGTGTGGCTGCATAACCCAACTCGCCGAAAAGGGAAATCTCCAAAGTTACAGACCAAGTGGGACGGCCCATACAAAGTGGTTACCCGATTGAATGACGTGACTTACAGGATCCAAAAGCAACCAAGAGGGACATTCAAAGTGGTACACATAGACCGTCTGGCGCGTTACCATGGCAGTAACAACGATGCTCGGGACGAGCATCTCTAAGAGGGGAGTAATGTTACGGATACGGACACGTGGTGCCATCTAGCGTCACGCCAGCGAACCTACCAAGGGAACACAGGCAACGTAAATCCCCTACTCGCTACTAGATGACGCTAGGTGTATGTACCTGCGAGTACTTTCTAGAAATATCTGATACTTGTTTACGCATATCGGGTTTATTCTGGGATGTTCCGGAATTTTCTGAGATTCGATCCGGCCCGTATAAATAGTCGCAGACAGTCGAGCCGGCAATTCAGTTTTATCTGAGCTTTCTTCGAGGCGACTTCGGAGCGAAAACAAGTGATTGTGATTGTGATAGTGACTCGGCTACGACCTAGGACAGTGATAGTGCTCAGTGATTTGGACTCAGTGATTAGTGTTTGGACTCAGTGATTAGTGTGAGCTAGTGTTTGTGAATAAAGTCTTCAAGAGAGTCACCAGGTCTTTCTTTCCGAATCTTCGAACCCCTAGCACGTAACATTATTATGCATGACGTAATAGACGTAATTTGCAAGATTTTGGATTAATAACATGAAGAAAAAATTGCCAATTTTCTTTCTAGTCCATTTTTAGGGTTCCGTACCCAAAGGGTAAAAACGGGACCCTATTACTAAGACTTCGTTGTCTATCCGTTTGTCCGTCTGTCTGTCACCAGGCTGTAACTCAAGAATGGTCATAGCTAGAGAGTTGAAAATTTCACAGATAATATATATATATATATATATATATATATATATATATATATATATATATATATATATATATATATATATATATATTATATCTGTTGCCGCTATAACAACAAATAATAAAAACAAAATAAAGTTAATAATTAAGGGGGGCGCCCATACAACAAACGTGATTTTTTTGGCCTTTTTTGCTCTATCTCAATAAAGGCAACAGGTGCGTACTTGAATTTTTCTCAAAATCCTTAGTTATATGTGTACTTTAATATTTAATAATAATATTAAAATAAAAAAATTAAGTGGGGCTCTCATACAAAAAATACAATTTTTATCCTAATTTTGCTCTAATTAATGGTACCGAACCCTTCGTGCGCGAGTCCTACTCGCACTTAGCTGATTATTTTTAATTATACTTAGCATTTATTTTTAAAGTTAATAAGCTGAATTATTTCTATCTTTTTAAGAAAGACTCCAATAGTAACACCATCGTGTATTTGTATTCCAGGTGCAATACCAACTGGTGTTCTGCCTATGGGTACTTACTTTCAACCCCCTGTTGGCCGAGAAGATGAACAAGTTCAACGCCATCCCCATCCTGGCTGATATCCTCAGCGACTCCGTCAAGGAGAAGGTCACCCGCATCGTCCTCGCGGTGTTCAGAAACCTGATCGAGAAACCTGAGGACCAACAGGTAACACCTAATATTGTATTTCAATTATCCTTGGTGCAAAAAAAAAAGGATAAGAATAGCCCATAGACATCCCTAAATTACATAAAAAAAACATGTAACACCATGCTCGAATTATTATCAGATTGAAATGTTTTCAAAGTTCTGAATTGGATTTTTGCGATAAACACTAATGTTGTGCGACATGTCGCTCTCCAAATGTTGCCTAGTGAATAGTGATCATGGCTTATGGATGCGGAGTTGTGTTAGTGGTGATTATATTCGTCGTCACTTACTATTGTTCGCTGACATATTCAGTCGCCATACATATGAAAAAATGCTCTATAATATACAATATGTTTGTGTAAACACCGTTACTCGTATCCTTGAAACCATCAAATGAGCCCGTCAAAATGAACAACTTTTTCTATGAGAACAATGCTGGGAATTAAAAAAAAATCTGTCTTCATACCCATACAAATTGCCGATCCGGGTATCCGTATGGGTATGAAGACGCCATTTTTTTTTTGAGTTTTTAGAAAAAGTTGTTTATTTTGACGGTCTCATTTGATGGTTTCAAGGATAACGGTGTTTACACAAACACACTGTAGAGACTCACATAATATATCTTATATATAAAATTCTCGTGTCACAATGTTAGTCCACGAACTCCTCCGAAAGGGCTATACTGATTTTTACCAAATTTTATATGCATATTCAGTGGGTCTGAGAATCGGCTACTGGGTACTTTATATTATATTGATAAGTGCATTTTTTTAATAAATAATAGTAAATTATTACAACTCGAGACTGAGGGCGACCATTATTTGTGCGACGGGATAGCGATCGACGTTGCCATGGTGACATACTTATTTAGTCACTTCAATAAAATAATACGAGCGAAATACCTACTTTATAATGGCAAAGAAACGTTTGCCGGGACAGCTAGTTATATATATATATATATATATATATATATATATATATATATATATATATATATATATATATATACCTACTTTATAATGGCCATGGTGACATACTTATTTAGTCACTTCAATAAAATAATACGAGCGAAATACCTACTTTATAATGGCAAAGAAACGTTTGCCGGGACAGCTAGTTATATATATATATATAACTAGCTATATATATATATATATATATATATATATATATATATATATATATATATATATATATATATATATATATATATATATATATATATATATTTTATTATATACATTTTATTATAATTTAATTCAATTCAAATATTCTTTATTGTGCACACAATACAGAGAGAATATATACAGTGAGAATTATATTATATATAACATTATTAAGAATTTTCTATCCATCTATAGACTCTAGAGTCTATAGATAGATGGATAGAAAATTCTTTATTTGTACAACTTAAAACTAAACATAAAAATAAAAACACAATATAAGAAAACTTTGTACAAATAGGCGGCCTTACTGCTTTCAGCAGTTTGTGCCAGACAACCTTTGACTGTTCTCAGTTCTATATATTATTATACTATTAATTTTTTTTTAATGTAGAAAAAAAAATAACTATTAATGTGGTAGACTTAATAATGAGTCTATATAGTCAACCACGTTATAGACAGTATAGATAGACTATAGCCTGTTAAGTTAAAGGCAAGAATTTTCATCATGTGATGTTATCCTCGCTTTGTCCCATTATTGTAGGCATTAGAGTTTAGTCGTTTTTACAAAAAAATATCATAAACTTTATATTTCCAAGTTCTAAGCTTTTCATAATATACCGTATTGTATTTTCAAGGTCGCCAAGGAGCACTGCATCGCCATGGTTCAATGCAAGGTGCTGAAGCAGCTGTCCATCCTCGAGCAGAAGCGGTCTGATGACGAGGACATCATGAATGATGTGGACTACCTCAACGAGCGCCTGCAAGCCTCCGTCCAGGACCTCAGCTCCTTCGACCAATACGCTACTGAGGTTAAGAGCGGACGGTGAGTACTGTTGGGGTTAAAGTGATTAATCATACCATATCATAGCCATGATAGATTCAAAAAACTAGAATTTATGAGATCGTACACAACGTGAAAAATGAAAAGGGAATGCGCAATGTTCAAATTTTAAGTATCTTTGGGGGAGGGGGAGGAATAAGTGGGCGTGTGATTGAGCTACACACTATTGGTTGATCAGTGAGATCACTTAGATAAGACGATGACACGTTTTTATACCCTATGCGTTTTATGATGATATGCGTGACACATAACAATTAACAAAAGTAGGAAAGTTACCTAAAAAAAAAAATCGATAATTTAAAAATATCAAATCACTTCGTAAAGGATTTGCAATCGAAATTATTGGTTTCAGAGTGGCCCCGGCGCGGGCGATTTGATTTCGATTCAACAGTGTCAATCTCTATTGACATAAGTTCTTTTTCATGCATCTGAAATTTTTCAAATGTTTTCGTAACAATAATTTTATACTCCTATAATTTCACATTATTTATAATTTTTATTTTATATTAAGAAGTTAGCATTTAGCAACTTTTCATTTTATTCATTTACAATTATTATAGGAAACATTATAATTTATTACATTTTGATTTCTTTTTGTTTCTTGTAAAAAAAATCCGTAGCAAGGAACATGAGAACTGTCACCCATATCATCTTATTACGCACAAACTCTAGTTAATAGCCCCGTTTTTTTCGCCTTAAAGAACTTTGGAATCTGGATATACCTTTACCTACCTATCAATAGATTGAACAAAAAATTGTTTACCAACAAACTTCCTTTTGTCTATGCCAATTGTGCCAAAAACAAAAAAAAACACTAGTCTTTAGCTCACTAATTTTTTCAGTCTGGAATGGTCGCCGGTGCACAAGTCGGCGAAGTTCTGGCGCGAGAACGCGGCGCGGCTGAACGAGCGCGGGCAGGAGCTGCTGCGCACGCTCGTCCATCTGCTCGAGAAGAGCCGCGACCCCGTCGTGCTGGCCGTCGCCTGCTACGACGTCGGCGAGTACGTGCGACACTACCCGCGCGGGAAACAGTGAGTTTGACATTTGTTTTTTTTAATTGTGAAGATGAAGGGAATGGCGTGAATTGAAAAAGTCCTAAACCGGACGGTTGCGGCTTAAGGGTTGGACCTCATATGGCAGCACGGAATCTCCTTTTTCCGTCGCCTCGAGAATTCCGCCGCGTGCTATCGCATTATGCTTTCTGTCTCGGTCTAGCAAATGGCAGTTCTAAGTGACAGAAAGAGAAAGGGCGACGGAAAAAGGCGATTCCGTGCTACCAGACGAGGTCCAACCCTAAAGGTGTTAATAGACGACGACGCCTCGAATCATCAAAGTGATAAGCGAGATCAAGCATTGTCGTTTTTGAAGAACTTTTATAGCTTTACATATTTTTATGATGTAATTTAAATAAAATTGATCCATCAGGCATCAACATTTTGGGTTGGCAACAAATTAAGTGGAAAAGCATCAAATTATATATTTTGCAAGGTGACATTTTATTTACAAATTGTCATAAAATCCTTACAGTATCATTGAGCAACTGGGCGGCAAACAACGCGTCATGTACCTGCTGAGCCACGAAGACCCCAACGTAAGATACGAGGCCCTGCTCGCTGTTCAGAAACTGATGGTCCATAACTGGTGAGTTAACATTACGCCCATCTGCAGATCTGTACCCCTATTCTAATATTTTAATGCAATACTAATGCAGCATGTTCATTGTTTGACTCAGTTTCTCTTTGAACAGCAAAATAGTATGATCATGAAATGTTAACGGCAATTTTATTATTAATGTATTTGTGAAACAGCATCCAGAATACTTCATACTAAGTGCAAATGCAAATGGAAGAACCGCCCTACCAAGAAATAAATTTAAATTATATATGCCCCAGTGTAGACTTGATATTTTTAAACGAAATGTGTACATTAATGCCATCAAAATATACAGGGTGTCAAAAGACCGCTTCCGATAACTTCGTGGGGTTATTATAGGGCATGAGATATATCCATTGGTGCAAGTAATTTTCTTTAAATCGCCAGTTTTTAAAATAGTCAAAATTTTCAACACGCAATGTATAACGCTGATGTAAATGGGCGATAGTATCGCGCGCCAGTGGAGCCCCGGCCCCCAGGCCGAGTCAGCCCCCACGCGCCGCTCGCGCCGAGTACCGCGCGCGCGGCCCTGCGCTAGACAAAACAGCTGATCGTGGTGTGCCACAGTGCCCTAGCCCGTGGGTAGTGAATAAACCACCAGTATTGTAATGATTATTAAATTACAATTGTTTTCACGATTTAACATAATGTTAGAATTTATTAATTACCGTTTCTTAGGTTATTAGTTTAAGTATTACTTATTACTCAAAAATACTCCGTTTTTACTTCCGGCCAAAAAGGAAAAGAAATCATAATAATTCACATTCGAATCAGTTGATTTCTTGAATCAGAAATTGTAAAAATACAACACTTACACAGTTACACCTATCTATGGAAAAAAATACTTGATAACATGTTCACTGACCTGTGATCAGCTGTCTGTTTTTATGAAATGCAGTTCGAACTGTGCTCACTGCTCCATGTAACTCAATGTAGATTGCAGAGTTATTCAACACGAAACAAAAGTAAATAGGAGACATTCTAATTCTTTACACACTTTTTACTGCACTGTTTAAACCGCACTATCGAAAACGATGTTCACCCCCGTTCCATAAAAGTTTACGAGTACCACAGATTACCCTTATTACCTTAAAATTACAAAACTTTAACAAAAACTTCACAGTACACCAGCGCGGCGCGTGTTTACAGCCGACTGAACAAATGAACAAAAAACTTTGTAAAATAATAGGGATTTATCCCTGTGCATATTTTGAGTTATCGATAATTTTTTATCGATAAATCGTATTAATTGTTTTACATACGAGTACGTATTGATTACAGTCAAACTAAAAATAAGCAAATACCTACTCAATGTTAAGAATAGCGACAATAATTAAAATTTATTTAAATAATTAGGTATTATTAAAGTATTTTCATTGCGTACGTAGACGCGTATACGCATTACGCGCATACCTAGACGCGCAAACGCGTACCATAGTATAACAACCACTTTATCACGGTAATGTCGGTAGGTATCGAAATTATCTTGCAACTTGACTATGTATCCCGATAAAATTTTCTGAATTCATAACCTCATAATAGAGTTAATTTTAAAAATGAGATTAGATCAACTAAATAATAGTTATTAACTTTTATTATTTAATGGTAATTTAAATATCGACAACATAGTTTTGAATGTACAACACTTAGATTGTCCTTGAAATGGATTAACGACACGTGACGTGCACGTGCGTCGTGCACCTGCAGAGCGGCCGATGGCGGCCGCTCTTTGTCGGCTCGATCACTAAAGACTCCGCCGCGGCGGCGTGCTTTTTGATCGATGCCGCCGTGCTTCGGTTTCTTTTGACCTCTTCCGAAAGCCGATACATAATTATTTTAACATTATTTTTAAAATTAAAATAGATTTTCTAATTTAGTAGCCATATTTTGTGCATTGAGGTATTAGGTTGTTGTTAGACATAAGTTTGATTTTTTAACAATTAGGTACTTCAAGTATCAAAACGTGGTAGTAGTTATTGTGTTATGTGTTAATTGATTATTATTATTCAGTTGTGTTAAGTAATTTACTGTATGGTGTGATAGATTTCGTTTAAAAAGGGAAGTGTTTTTGACTTTTTTGGTGGTGACTGGTCTTATTGCTTGGTGTTAAGGACTGTTTTCAAAATTCATAAAGAAGTAAGAACCCGTCTTGAACTCAACATTTTTCACGTAAGTTAATTATTGCCAGATTTTTGTGTATCATCTGTAATTTCGATTGATAAGACGTGACGATTGCGGATAGACAGTTCGTCCGCATTCGTTTCGTTACTTATGAACTTTTTAACGTCGAGTCTAAAAATCTTAGAAATTTGCCATACCTACTCTTGTAAGTTTTTACACATGCAGTTGATTACAGTTTTCTACATAAGTTACCATGAAACTTTTAACACTGCAAGTAGCCAAGATGAGGGGCTAGAGGTCAGTCATAGTGACCACCTTCATGGGTTTAAAGTTGGAAGGACACATCACACAACATACATTAGGGTTTAGAACAGTTCTGACGTAGTGTATCGTCGCATACGACCTTTCGAGTTTCGACAGCGTACGTAGGCCGTAGCGTGAAGACATTGAGCGCGCGTTTTTACATTGCGATTTTTAGTAATAATAATAAAATTAAAAAAAAAAAATTAAAATTATTTTTCTATATGGTTTATTATCATGTTTAAAGGGTATTAATTATAAAAAAAAATAAAATTAAAATAAAAAAAAATGAAAAAAACTAAAAAAAAAATACATTTTCGTAATCAGAAAATGTAGTATAATCATACCCCAAAGTTATCGGAAGCGGTCTTTTGACACCCTGTATAATAAATTGCCAAACCATTTTAAAAACCTTAATAACCTAGTCTTCAAAAGAGAAATTACAAAGTGGTTAGCAGAAAAAAGTTTTTATAGTATCCAAGAATATAGTATAAATTATAATTGAGAATAGCTTTATCATTATTTGAATTAATTGAATTTATTACTGTAACTTTGACATTTTGACACAATACTATTTTACTTATTTCTTATGAATTTTACTTATTTTTACTTTTAATGGTTAATGTAAGACTAATTTAATAATTATGGACTTTATTTGAAGAATTGCAATAAATATATTTTATTTCATTTAATTTCATAACTATGACAATAGTTATGTATATTATCTTTCATAAATACGAAGGATGAGAGGGATAATATTATAATAATATACATTCAAGTTTCATCATATTCAATGTAAAAACCCTTGCAATAATATTATATTGCGAGCCTTTTGCGTATCCTTAACTTATCGCACACACTAATATTATGTAATTATTGCTGGGAACTTTTTATAAAGTAAAATTGTGTTTTTTATTACAGGGAATACCTTGGCAAGCAACTGGAAAAGGAACAAATTGACAAGCAAGCTGGAGGTACAGCCGTAGGAGCTAAGGCTTAAGTCAAATATTTATTAAATATTGAATGTTGTTAAATCGATTTGGTTTCGATGTTTCAGAAGCCGACATAGTATTATTGTAAATAACACTTATATTCTCTGAAAACAACACTTAAATTTTATTACTACTCGACCAAGCCAACTAGACGAATGTCAAACCATGCTCTCTCGCACTTATGCATTGCTAGCGACGAGCGTCAGTGCGAGAGAGCAAGCTTTGACATCCGTCTAGTTGGCTTGGTCGAGTAATGCAGTATCGATGTTTGCAATTAAACTGTGTCTCTAAAAAATTTAATTACAAGTTGTGTAAATAGGTACCCAGATTTAATCTATTTATTTATACCAATGTTATTGCATATTAGAAACTGTAAACCATTTCTGTTTACTATGTAAATCACATTCCTATTGCTTGTTGTTAAATTGAAATATAATATAAAATAGATATGTAGAGCGTCATAGAATTGTGCTTCAACGCCTAAATAAAGCTCACGATATTACCGACTACACTTGTTTAATTTGCCTTAAAGTTTAAAAAAAGGTGTACGGTGTCATAAATCACACCGTAGCATTTTTCACTTTATGTATGTTTACATATTCTACCGTCAGTAAAGTAAAGTGCTCAACGCCGCTAAAAAAGTTTTCACTTCAAAAATCACCTCAACCGAAAATGTGTATCTACTTTTCAATCGTCCCCTTTTTACTGCCAAATAAAATATATTATGATACCTAATTTGAATGACAAAATCTGTCAAAGTTGCATATTATTTATTTCTCATAGAAACGCAGGTAAAATAACTCGATCGGACAATACTATCGATATAGTAGGAGATCCGGCCATAGAATGACCTTCACCCATCGTATTACGGGATGAAAATGATTTTTTTATAAAATTAAATATGTTAAAAAAAATATTTACAGGAGGTTGTCTGAAAAATTCGGTGCAAAGTGTAATTAATTAATAATTAAAAAATGTTTTTTTTTTAAACATTACATTCATTCCCTTACGCAAAAAACTGTATACTAATCGAAAGTATGTAGCTCATAGAATATGCAAACGCTGGGTTGACTTTTTTTTTCCGGTGCAATTATCAGGTAGGCAGCTATATACAGGTAAATCGATACTAGTAATTTGCAACGATCCAGTTACGCGATAAACCTTATATCAAAATAAAGATAATTTTATTATGAATATAATGACATAAGGTTGGCTGCAAAAAGTTGGTGCTAAATCCCGGTTGTCGATTTTTGAAAATCGTAATATTCGTGCGGTTGAATACGTGCGAAACAGAGGTCCGAGGAACGTATCCAGTGCGATAGAAAAGGACGCAGCATTGCAGCTGTGTGTCGCTCAATCGTTGTCAATTCTATGTGACTTCATGCGACGGATCCTCAATCTGTTAAATTACAACCTGAAAATTGTGGTTGGTATCTTGATGGTTATCTACAACCAACAGGATTCATTGGGGACCAAACGCCTTTAACAGTAGAAGATATTGCTGAAATGACAGAAGACGAAAATAGTGACGAATGTTGTGAACTTGAAGATACAAGTTTTATTTCCGATGAATCAGACCTTGTATAATGTAAATTAATTAAAAAAAAATTTAATCACAATATCGTATTTATAATAAAATTAATTTTTTGTACAAAATTATAGCGTTGTATTTCATGTTTGTAATTTATGTTTGATTTAAATTTTTTTCGGAAAAACTTTTGATTTTTTGCTTTGTTTTATTTGATTTAGTCTCCTGATGTAAAAAATACGTAAAAATACGTATATATATATATATATATATATATATATATATATATATATATATATATATATATATATATATATATATATATATATATTACTTGTGTGCGTGTGTATGTGACTGAACTCCTCCTAAACGACTGGACCAATTTTGATGAAATTTTTTGTGTGTGTTCAAGGGGATCTGGGAATGGTTTAGATTCACAATTTTGTCCGCTGGACAATGTTTTTTTAATTAATTTTTAATTTATTAGTAGTTGTTGATTTTGGAATGTTTTACATTGGATCCGACAGTCGGCTGCCATCGCAGTGTCAAATTTAACCGACAGTAAGCGCTTCGACCAAATTTAAAAAAAATACTTTATATACTTAATATGGCAAAGAAACGTTTGCCGGGACAGTTAGTATGTTTATATATATACATACATATATATATACATACATTATATATATATATGTATGTATATATATATGTATGTATATATATACTAGCTGCATACATATATATATATATATATATATTATATATATTACATAACTGTACTACATACATAACTTTTATAACATTTTGTACAAAAATGCATTGCCGGATGCTCCGAAATAATGCTCAACACTTACTGTAGTCTATCGCTATCTTCCTCAATTTCACAAACAAAGAGCATGCGTACTCTCTTTCTTTCGACGATTGAGCGACACACAGCTGCAATGCTGCGTCCTTTTCTATCGCACTGGATACGTTCCTCGGACCTCTGTTTCGCACGTATTCAACCGCACGAATATTACGTTTTTCAAAAATCGACAACCGGGATTTAGCACCAACTTTTTGCAGCCAACCTTATGTCATTATATTCATAATAAAATTATCTTTATTTTGATATAAGGTTTATCGCGTAACTGGATCGTTGCAAATTACTAGTATCGATTCACCTGTACATTCTGCCTACCTGATAATTGCACCGGAAAAAAAAAGTCAACCCAGCGTTTGCATATTCTATGAGCTACATACTTTCGATTAGTATACAGTTTTTTGCGTAAGGGAATGAATGTAATGTTTAAAAAAAAAACATTTTTTAATTATTAATTAATTACACTTTGCACCAAATTTTTCAGACAACCTCCTGTAAATAATTTTTTAACATATTATTTAATTTTATAAAAAAATCATTTTCATCCCGTAATACGATGGGTGAAGGTCATTCTATGGCCGGATCTTAGACTTATAGGTAGTTAAAATATCATCACTAGCACACGCACACATTGACAGATCAAAAATCGTCACGCATTTTCGGGTTGTCAGGTGGTCTATACGACAGTATATATTATAAGTCTATGGACCTAACCATGCCACTTTAAGGAAACATACAACATTTGAATGTTATAAAATATATAATATTTATGAAAATAAAGGGTTGATAACTTCTTCCATGTCTTCAGTAACTCTTACAAAATAAAACTATTAAGGGAAGAGACCTAATGGCAGACACTTTAAGGAAACATGTAACATTTGAATGTTATAAAATATATATTTATGAAAATAAAGGATTGATAACTTCTTCCATGTCTTCAGTAACTCTTACAAAATAAAACTATTATAATTATTCTCTGACAAATCAATTAAAAAATATATTATTGGTATTTTTGTTAACTTAGTCATAAGTACTAATAGATGACATCACAAAAAACTAACATCACTAATAGTAGACACCAATATGAACTAATAGTTGACATAGAACATTACATTACATTTTACATTTTTCCTATTATTAGGTCTTTATTTGCCATTTTTCAAAAGATTTCATTTACTTGCTCATACTATTTCTGATACTACATGCATCAGAAATATTATCCACGTTGTCTCCAGATTCTATTCGTTCTTCTTCCATGCTGAAACTATCTTTCCTTTTATTTTTATTTTTCATATTTTTGAAGTGAAAACTTCTTTAGCGGCGTTGAGCACTTTTGTGGTATGGGTAAAAACTGTGAAACTTGCGTCAGATTCTCGTGCTGATCGAAAAACCTCGGAAAACCCGTAAGACGGTTGGAGAGTAGTGTTTTGTGTCGAACTCGAACTCGAATTGATTGGGTTGGAAGGGTTTCGATTAATTAAAAAAATCGATTTTCATAAAAAATGGGTTAAAAATTTAATCGATTGTAAGGGTTTCGATTAATCAAAAAAATCGATTTTTTTTAACAATCGATTTTCATAAAAAATGGGTTAAAAATTTAATCGATTTTAAGGGTTTCGATTACTTAAAAAAATCGATTTTTTAATAATCGATTTTCATAAAAGATGGGTTAAAAATTTAATCGATTGTAAGGGTTTCTATTAATTAAAAATCGTTTTTTTTAATAATCGATTTTCTTAAAAAATGGGTTTTAAAAATGCACAACGTAAATAATCAAGTTTTCACTTCTGCCAGCACTCCCGGAGTGCAACCCGTCTTTTTTTCCTAGCAAATTTATTTTCAGTCTTTAGTCTCCATGCATCTTTTGCCTCTTCTTTTTTCTTCTTTCTTTTCTCAGCTCTCCTTTTTATTTTTTTTACTGCTAAAAAACTAAAAAGGGTTTCGATTAATCAAAAAAATCGATTTTTTTAACAATCGATTTTCATAAAAAATGGGTTAAAAATTTAATCGATTTTAAGGGTTTCGATTACTTAAAAAAATCGATTTTTTAATAATCGATTTTCATAAAAGATGGGTTAAAAATTTAATCGATTGTAAGGGTTTCTATTAATTAAAAATCGTTTTTTTTAATAATCGATTTTCTTAAAAAATGGGTTTTAAAAATGCACAACGTAAATAATCAAGTTTTCACTTCTGCCAGCACTCCCGGAGTGCAACCCGTCTTTTTTTCCTAGCAAATTTATTTTCAGTCTTTAGTCTCCATGCATCTTTTGCCTCTTCTTTTTTCTTCTTTCTTTTCTCAGCTCTCCTTTTTATTTTTTTTACTGCTAAAAAACTAAAGCAAACGATTTTTAGATCAGTACAAGGTCTCTAATATTAGACACCATGTCCATTTTTAGGTGCAGTAGTTCTAAGTTCTTAGATTGTTAATAGAATTATATTTTCAGAGAATAGTCATGATTTTTGCAGTAGAATAAAGTACAAAATAACTTTAGTATGTATTGCAAAACTCAAAGATGAGATCCATGTCATATATTAGGTTTTTTACATTTTCAAGAACTAATAGTAGACACCCTTTATATTGTTAGGGAAAATGTACAAAAAATCTTAAATAAACATTAATTAGTGTATATGTATAACATGACCATTAATCCGATGAAATCAATAGAAATTACAAAAAAACAAATAAATGTATTCAAAACTTACGTGCAAAATTTCGCCTTCCTTAACCTATTTGCTAAGAAATTGCCGATCGCGTATTGACGCGGTCATATTATTTACGAAAACTGATCCCATTTTAAAATTTTGTTCCCGTAGGCGTCTCTAATATTTTTTTTCAATTCAACAGATAGCTTGAGAAGCTTATAAAATTTACAGTGGTGAGAAAAAATTAGAGTAATTCTTATTTGTATGGTATTTTTGTCATAAGTGTCATCTATTAGTTCAGTGTCTAGCATTAGGTCCATTCCCTTACAATTATTCTCTGACAAATCAATTAAAAAATATATTATTGGACTTTTTGTAAACTTAGTCATAAGTACTAATAGATGACATCACAAAAAACTAACATCACTAATAGTAGACACCAATATGAACTAATAGTTGACATAGAACATTACATTACATTTTTTCCTATTATTAAGTAAGTAGATCTTTATTTGCCATTTTTCAAAAGATTTCATTTACTTCATCATACTTAACTACATGCATCAGAAATATTTCCACGTTGTCTCCAGATTCTATTCATTCTTCTTAGGTACATAATCTAAGTCTTCCATGCTGAAACTATCTTTCCTTTTATTTTTATTTTTCATATTTTTAAAGTGAAAACTTCTTTAGCGGCGTTGAGCACTTTTGTGGGATGGGTAAAAACTGTGAAACTCGTGTCAGATTCCCGTGCTGATCGAAAAACTTTGGAAAAACCGTAAGACGGTTGGTGTGTAGTGTTTTGTGTCGAACTCGAACTTGAATTCGAACTCGAACTCGAATTGATTGTAAGGGTTTCGATTATTTAAAAAATCGTTTTTTTTAAATCGATTTTCATAAAAAATGGGTTTAAAATGCTTTTTAGGCAGCTTAAAGTTTGATCTATAATTTTTAAGAAAAAAATAATTTTGAAAACTGTTTTTGGATCATGAGGGGTCTCATCACGGTGTTCATAGTCAAACAGTTTTGGTTTAAATTTCCTCCTAACCGATGGTAACGGTGGAAAGTCTTCTTCAATTTCAAGAGAGGATCTTGTTCTTGAGAATGGTTTTGGCGCTTCTAGAAATGGCATTTTGGCGCCCCTAAAGGGTGGCGCCCGTGTGCATTGTACACATTGCACATATGGTAGCGGGGGCCCTGCCTGGCCCCTGGCCCATGCCATTTATTCTGGCCTTTTCTACGAAGATTGTAGACTTGAATGAAAAAATGTAAAAAAAAAGTAATGTCAAACTAGCTAACGTCGTTTTGACTTTTGACTTGACAGTTGACGTTTCAAAACCGGGCACCGGCGTTTGCTGATAAATTATTTATCTAAATACCTACCTACGATTTATTATTTTATTTTGTTATTTTATAAAATATAAAACAATGCAAGATGTTCTTGTACTAAAAGATTATAAGACTGTTCCCGACATAGTTCACGAATATGCCCCAACTGTTAAATTTGGACATATTCCCTTAGTTATAGACAATGGTGAGATTCCACTTGTTTACCACTGCTATTATACAATAATTAAGATTATTTTAATAAATACATACCTTTTAGGATCCTACCAATGCAGAGTCGGTTGGTCTATAAATGATGAACCTAATCTTATATTTAAAAACCTCATTGCAAGGCCTCGAAAAGACAGATGTAAAAAAGACGCCGAACCACCAGTTACACCGCCAATACAAATTGGAAATGATATTATTAACATAGAAGCCGTCAGGTAATTAACACAAGTGGTTGCTACCAGGACTATAACTGCTTGTTTATTATTTATGTAACATAACCTAAATAACCCAGCATCTTTCCTAATTTTGTTGAGTGCAAAATTTTCAAATTTATTTGTCTTTTCTTAAGATTTCAGCTAAAAACCCAGTTTGATAAGAATGTAGTGACTCATTTTGAAGCTCAGGAGCTGGTCTGTGACTACATATTTTCACACTTGGGCATAGATAATGAAGGAAGTGTTCCACACCCCATTGTTATGACTGAAGCTTTTGTCACTCCAAATTATTGTAGACAATGTAAGTTTTTACTTAGATGATACATATTACAAGTTACTAAGTTACATATTACATCTTTTTAGATGTAATATGTAACTTAGACAGAGATGAGAATAAAATTTTTAATCCATTATTTATCAATTTACCCAATAAAGCTTATCAATTTACATAGTATGCAATATTTGCCACAAACTTACATAAACTTCTGTATTATATTGTGTTTTATAATTTATGTTCTTTAGTTTTTAGAGTAATCTCATTATTTAATTTACACAATGTGATAAAAAATACTGATGTCCTAATTAAAATGTAAAAAGTATATATTTTTTAAAGTATAAGAATAAGAAAAGTTTATTTTGCACATCACACAACCCAATATTTACAAAGGACTGTTTGATTTTGTTGTTTATATAACAACTAGATGATCAGTTCAGTGGTTTGAGCGTGAAAAGGTTACAGACAAACAGACAGACAGATAGACAGACAGACACACTTTCGCATTTATAATATTATAGTAAGGATTTCTATGTTTCAGTAATGTCTGAACTATTATTTGAGGGCTATGGAGTGCCGGCTGTGAGTTATGGTGTGGATTCATTGTACAGTTTCTATAAAAACGATATTGGGGATTCCGGATTGATTGTCAACTGTGGATATCACACTATTCACATCATACCAGTTATAAGAGGAAAAGTCATAGCGGAACATGCTAGAAGAATTAATTTAGGTAAGTTATGTTTTAATCTTCATGTTTTTTTTAGTTGCAGAAGCATCAGTGTTACCTGGTCTGTGACTGTTACTTCCTTGAAACTTTTATCTTACTACAAAAGATTTAAACACCCGTTGAACAGTTGATTAGAGAAAAATTCAGTACAAAATGGTCTCAAAACAACTGTTCAACAGATGTTTAATCTTTTGTGGTAAGACCGTTAATGTTCTAGTCAAAAGATAGTACTGTATGTAGTTGAATTCCAAAAAAAGATTTGTCTGCATTCAATAGCTGATGTAGAAACTTAATAGATATTAGATATATCAATTATTATTATTTTTGTCTTCAGGTGGCAGTGAAATGATATTCTATTTGCACAAGCTTCTTCAACTGAAGTATCCAGTGCATGTAAATGCCATAACCATGTCTAGAATTGAGGAAATACTCCACGAGCACTGCTCCATAGCTCTGGACTATCAGGAGGAGATACGGAAATGGAGTAGCCCCGATTACTATGAGGCAAATGTGAAGAGAGTTCAGCTGCCATTTGTTCAGCCTGCTACTTCAGGATTGACTGGTATTTAAATGTTATATCATAATTAATAATAATAATATCTATGGACGCTTCACATCACATCAGTCTGGCCCCGTGCCAACGCGCTCACCACTGAGCCCCTGAGGTTCTCAAATTAATGTGTCATCTCTTTATAACTATCATGATATAACATTTAAAAACACATTTTTAATGATATTTTTGAAATTGGAAAATCTATTTAACTTAAATTATTGCTGCCATCAGTGGTTTTGTATTATATTATAAAACCAGTATTATACAAACTATATTATATTTATAGCTGAGCAACAAAAAGAGAGAAAGAAGGAGATGGCTCGACGTCTTTTGGAAATAAACGCCCGGAAACGAGAGGAGAGACTTGCAGAAGACGAAGAACAGCTGAATCAACTCCTGATTATTCAAGTAAAAAGAACTTTTTATAGTGATTACCTTTACTTTTACATGTTATGAAATATATCTTAATATATATATTTCTTGTGTGCGTGTGTATGTGACTGAACTCCTCCTAAACGACTGGACCAATTTTGATGAAATTTTTTGTGTGTGTTCAAGGGGATCTGGGAATGGTTTAGATTCACAATTTTGTCCGCTGGACAATGTTTTTTTAATTAATTTTTAATTTATTAGTAGTTGTTGATTTTGGAATGTTTTACATTGGATCCGACAGTCGGCTGCCATCGCAGTGTCAAATTTTAAATAATATTCGAATTCGGATTTTAATTTTAGTCTGTCCGACAGTTAGCGCTTCGACCAAATTTAAAAAAAATACTTTATATACTTAATATGGCAAAGAAACGTTTGCCGGGACAGCTAGTACATAATATATTTCATAACATGTAAAATTAATGTTAACAGGCACACAGTAACTTATGCATTTATGATAATATAAGTGTGGATTATTTAATATTATGTTCAAATGTAATTTTTACAGGAATTAATTGAAGAAGGCAGCATTGATGAATTCAATGAAGCTATAAAGAGTTTTGAAATTAAGAATTTTGGTGAACTACAGGTATTTGTAAATGATATTTTTAACAATTTTAATTTTATTACAGAATCTGATAAATCTTTAATCCTTCGATCGCGGATTCTTGGAAATCTATTGTTATTCTATTGTTGTCGCGATCACCGGTGATCTTATGGGGCTTGATAGGTTAATTTAAATATTTGTAACACAGTTAATAAGTTACATAAGGTTATTTTCCTATCAGGTGACTTTTTCAACACATTAAACATTATATTATTTTATTATTTATATTATTGTATTATTAGGTTTATATTATTAAGTTAATTATCTGATTTATACATATTTTTTAAATTTGTAAAGAATGGTAAAGACACTGTGTAAGGGTAGACGTTTAATTTATAAAGAGTTAAATAAAATTCAAATTTCGAACACAGTTTTTACATTAAAAATACACTCAATTGCAGAAACAAATAGCGAACCTCCACGCTCGCATTGAGAAGAACAAGCAGCGTATAGCGGCCGCGGCGAACGACGAGCCGCTAGAGCCGCGCCCCAGCGGCCGCATGCAGCCGCCCACGGACCCGGAGGCGTTCCAAGTGTGGCTTGAAGATACCAGAAACAAGGTATTATTGCTTTAGAGTCTGTACACTCGCAATTTATAGGTATCAGATAAATGCAGGCCGTGGACTTGTACTATCAGAGAAGTTGATTCCTAGGCAGATGGCGGACCCAAGTAATTTGGTCACGTTAAGTCGAACCCACTGCCCATCCGACCGATCACAGCTAACATTGAATAATTGACATATTTATAGTCTGTCAAGGAAGTCATGACAGGCGGGAAAATTTTTAAATACAATAAAAAATATGAGAACTTTATTAATTCGAGATAAAAATGTGCAAGCCTCAAGGTGACAATATTTAAAATGTAATTAGCGTTCTCTGTGAAAATACAAAGAAAAAAATACCCCTTATAAGCGTGATTACGTTTAGAAAATTTTCCCGCCTGTCATGACTTTCTTGACGGACTATAGTCGACCACATAATATTTAGTTGACGTGGGTCCGTCAACTGCCTAGGAATCAATTTCCTTGATGGTACAGACGATGATAACAGTGACTTGATAATCCGAACGATGACCGTAATAGGTCCGCCATCTGCCTATGATTTCTTTGATAGTACTTAATATTTTGGGATCTAAAATTCACTTTTTCACACTATCTAGTGACTACCGAAAAATTGCCTCGCCTGCAAATCACCAGGGTGTAATTATTTAATTACAATTTTTTGGGGATATTGTGAATTCTGAAGTGTTTGTTTCCTTTAAAAAAAAATCGGCCAAGTGCGTGTCGGGCCACGCGCAATATAGGGTTCCGTAGTACCTACTAGTACCGAAAGTTTTTTTTTTAATTTTTGTATGATCAATGAATGTACGTAATTATTTTATATACTTAATGTGTCTTATTAACAACATCATGTCAGTTACTTTTTTTGTTACAGTTGTACAGTTACTAAAGAATTTGAACTAAAAGTTTCTTTATACTTCGCCGAATACATTTTTTTTAGTTCATCGACTATTACTCAATAACTTATGAAGTCTTCTTAGCAGTGACAGTTTTCCTTTTAAATTCAGCATATTTCCTACTCCTGTGATTTTTTTCACTTTTCACATTTCCAGAAGCTACCGTTTAGCTGGTGAACGATTTTTTTCACTTTAAAACTTAATATTTCACAAACGGATCTCTTAATCGGAAAATGATCTATGAATACTGTACCCGCTTTATGTATAGGGAAGGTACCATAAAAAATATTTTTTTAAGATTTCATGAACCATTGTGTCGGAATAATTAATATAATATTGTAGATCTTATAGTTTAGACAGACCGAAACGATAAGGGTTCCTTGTTGACTACGGAACCCTAAAAAGGATGTTAACAATCCCAATAATTTAATGCTTGTTAACGATCCTCTTTGATAATAATAAATTAATAAGCCCCGAGGCGATTGCCTCGAGGTTAAAACGATTGTTTTATCTACTGTCATATCTTATATCTTTAAACGAGCAATTCTTGTATCTTCTTATATATAATAATCGGCCAAGTGCGAGTCGGACTCGCGCACTAAGGGTTCCGTACTATTATAGAGCAAAATTAGCCCAAAAATTGTGTTTTTGTATGGGAGCCCCCCTTAATTTTTGATTTTATTTTAATATTATTATTAAATATTAAAATGCACATAAAACTAAAAATTCAAGTACCTACCTGTTGCCATTATTGATATAGAGCCAAAAAGGCCAAAAAATCACGTTTGTTGTATGGGAGCCCCCCTTAAATATTAAGTTTTTAGTATCTGTTGTTATAGCGGCAACAGATATACATAATCTGTGAAAATTTCAACTCTCTAGCTATTACCGTTCTTGAGTTACAGCCTGGAGACAGACAGACAGACGGACAGACAGACGGACAAACAGACGGACAGGCAGACGGACTGACATCGAAGTCTCAGTAATGGGGCCCCGTTTTTACCCTTTGGGTACGGAACCCTAAAAATGGATTTTAAAATGTGTTAGTCGCGCTAAAACTCGAAAACAGCTGAGCGGATTGGGCTGATTTTAGTCTTAAAATATTCGTAGATGTCCAGGGAAGGTTTTAAAGTGACACGAAGTTCACCGGGACAGCTAGTCTTTAAATATATAAAAATGGATTTTCAAATGTGTTATGCTGCCTCCCCATATAGACGAACGCACTGCCACGGCACACGTGCGCTTGCAACGGCACTTGTAAGTAATCCACACATTGGAAGGTCGTTCAGTATGCTTTGGATCGCGCCAATGTGCGGACAGATTCAAAATGGATGTTGAGTCGCTAACAGCTGCAGCTGTATATTTATTCACAGCTTATAATTACTTTATAAATGTGGACTACAAAAAGTTTTTAAAGGGTATTCTCGAAATAAATAAGTAAAAAGCGAGAAAACGTAACAAACAAAGAAATAAACTCACTTTTACATATTTTATAATATTAAAATAATACTTATAATTATTTTATTACTTATTATTTTTTATATACTTATGGCCTGTTTCACCGCTTCCTGATAAGGTGCCCAATAGGGTTATTTGACAGATTTTCCATACTCCATCTGTCAAATTAAGTGGTGGATAGCCTTATCAGCAAGCGGTGAAACAGGCCCTTAATATAATAATTAATACCTTATAATTATAATTATCATGATTAATATATATTTACTAGAGGACGCCCGCAACTCCGTTGCGCCAATATTTGTTTATCGCACCGGAACCGTACATTTTTCCGGGATTAAAACTATCCTATGTCCTTTCCCGTGACTCAAGGTATCTCCATGCCAAATTTCAGTAAAATCGGTTCAGCAGATTAAGCGTGAAGAGGTAACAGACAGACAGTCAGACAGACGAACAGACAGACAGACAGACAGACAGACACAATTTCGCATTTATAATATTAGTATGGAAGTATGGATGGATTATTTATTAAATATTTAATTTATTTTGTTTTTAGTATGTTTATTGTTAATAGCGACAACAGATTTATATAATTACCTACACAATCTGTGAAAATTTCAGAAATCTAGCTATAAAAGCGGTTCTTGAGATACAGCCTGGAGACAAACAGACAGACAGATAGACAAACAGACAGACAGACGGACGGACAAAAAGGCAGACAGAAAGCCAGACAGACATTGAAGTCTTAGTGATAGGGTCCCGTTTTTACCCTTTGGGTACAGAACCCTAAAAACCATCGTGAGGAAAATAGCATGTCCAAGAACCTTATTTTTTTAGTACTTTTGATATGATTTTTTTCTTCCACGGGCAGATTTACTCTGATAGTTAACTCAATAAATTTAAATGTTTACTCGATACATAATATATTGTTCGCTATTTCGTCAAGTTAGATTTTAATTCGCCACAAGAAAGACACATGCACTCTTCAGCGCTGCTCCGGGCGAACTGATCGCGCGGCCTATGTGTGGATGGAACGCAAACCTTGCGACAAATTTCCTTTGATCATTCCGACACCGCGCGGCAAGCTCGCAAACGCGTTGGCCAATGTCTAAATACTTACCGCGAACGCCTGTTCTACACATTGGGCCAACGCGTTGGCCAACGCGTCGGACAACGCGTTCGCCTATTTGTAGTGCCGACATTAGTCGCCGGTAGTTCACCGGGACAGCTAGTATGTTTATATATAATTGGAATCTCGGAATCGGCTCTAACGATTTTCATGAAATTTAGTATATAGGGGGTTTCGGGGGCGATAAATCGATCTAGCTAGGAATCATTTTTAGAAAATGTCATTTTATTCGTGTTTTAGCGAATACCGAGCAAAGCTCGGTCAAATAGCTAGTCTTTTTAAAACGAGCAATTCTTGTATATAAATATATATATAATTGGAATCTCGGAATCGGCTCCAACGATTTTCATGAAATCTTATATCTTTAAACGAGCAATTCTTGTATATAAATATGTATATAATTGGAATCTCGGAATCGGCTCCAACGAGTTTCATGAAATTTTGTATATAGGGGGTTTCGGGGGCGATAAATAGATCTAGCTAGGAATCATTTTCATAAAATGTCATTTCATATGTGTTTTTTTAATTTTTTGAATACCTTAAACCTTCCACCATAATCTCCTTAGTACGCATCAATCTGGCTTCCGGACAGGACATAGTACTACGACGGCCCTAGTCAAGGTTACGGATGACATTCGGACCGGCATGGACGATAAGAAACTGACCATCTTAACTTTGCTCGACTTCAGTAAAGCGTTCGACTCAATTGATCATGACATCCTTCTCTGCTTGCTGACTGTCTTTAACTTTTCACCTTCTGTGATTCAGTTACTTCGTAGTTACCTTGTGGGTCGACGTCAAAAAGTTAAAATTTCAGAATCTCTCTCTGACTGGGCTGATTCGTACACATCTGCTGGTGTCCCCCAAGGTGGTGTATTGTCTCCTTTACTTTTTGCCCTTTTTATAAACTTTGTCACCTTATTAATAATCTCCTCATTTCATTTATACGCTGATGATCTACAGATTTATACACAGTCGACTTTGGATGCATTACCTGAAGCAGTTGGGGTTATGAATCGTGATTTATCGGCCATTTGTGACTGGAGTAAAGAGTACGGTTTACTCTTGAACCCTGTGAAGTCACAGTCAATAGTTATTGGCAGTCCGGGGCTTGTCTCCAAAATTAACTGGAATGCGTTACCACCGGTTGTCATCAATGGTACAGTAATACCTTATAGTAAGGTAGTCAAGAATCTTGGCATATACATTGATGAGCACCTGTCCTGGTCTCAGCACCTGAAGGAGGTAAGTAGAAAGGTATATTCCACGTGGCACTCTCTAAAAAGATTGAGATATGTTTTGCCAATTCCCACAAAAGTAGCCCTAGCTGAGTCACTGTTCTTATCACTCCTTGATTACGCTGATGTCAGCTTTATAAACTTAACCGAAGACAAGCTCGACAAACTTGAGCGCCTTCAAAACTTGTCTCTTAGGTTCATCTTTGGATTACGCAAATTTGATCACGTTACAGAGTTTCGCAATAAGCTGAAGTGGCTGCCGATACGTTACCGTCGCAATGCTCGCATACTTTCACTCCTTTATACCATACTTTTTGATCCCAACAGTCCTCAGTACCTTAAAAAATCCTTCAAATTTCGCTGTCCCGACCGGCAAGTATTGAGGTCGTCGACCAATCTCTTGCTGGATATCCCAACTCCCCGCACTAAGTTTTTCCACTCGTCCTACACCTTCCAATCCATTCTTCTCTGGAACTCTTTGCCTACACGAATTAGACAAGCCAAAACATTAAATATTTTTAAGTCTTCTTTAAAAGACTATTATCTTAGTTTGACGTGTCAAATTTAAATTTATCTAGTTAGTAAGTACTTAATTATATTTATATTATAGTATCGTATCTATATATTATATTATGTTAACTTTTTATATTTCAATATACTTTTTAGCACTATACCCAAATCCAGCAATCTAATCCTCTCGCTTCAAAGGTTGCCTGGAAGAGATTGCTGCTTAGTAATAAGGCCGCCTTTGTGTGCTTTCTTTTTATTTTATAATTAATATATTTTAAACTTTATCTATGTAATTTGATTGTGCACAATAAAGTATATTTTCATTTCATTTCATTTTCATTTCATTTCATTTCACCTTCGTTCGGTCATATAGCTAGTTATCTATTAATATATAGCATTACAATTATTAACACATTATAAACATTATTTTCAGTACCGCGAGATAATGTCACGTCGCGAGGCGCGGCGGGCGCGGCGCGCGGCGACGGTCAAGCGGCGGACGGCGGCGGCGGCGGAGCGCATGCGCGCCATCTCGCGACTAGCTGCTGCCGGAGACGACTTCGGCGCCAGGGATGAGGACTGGGACGCTTACAAGAGGTGTGGAGAGAGCCTAGCTGAGCATTACGGCTCAGTGTTTTTTAGCGCATGGCCATAATCAGAATCAAAGAAAAGTGTAAAGTGTTTTAAGAGACAGCTGTTTCGCTTTCACACTCTTTTGTTTTTGCTCGTGTTTGTGACACTGCCACCCAAGTGCCACAAGATCTTTGTAAAGCTGTAACTAAATTGTCAAGTCCAGCTTTCTCACGTATGCCAAAATAAGACCTTTATGCAGTATTTCACTTTATAAACGTGTTGCAGCTTGAGCCGCGACGCGGACTCGGACTCGGAGGCGGACGGCGAGCGGCTAGTGGAGCTGGAGGAGGCGCTGCGAGAGCACGAGCCGCAGCGGCCGTCAGAACAGCACCACCAGCTGCACCTGGCCATCGAGCCTCTCAGGTCTCCAGCAAACATTATGAAACATAACAATAACAGTGACGACATATTTCAAGTTATTTATTATCTCGCCCGACGACGCCCGCAACTCCGTTGCGACAAAATTCGTTTGTCGCAAGAACCGTACATTTTTCCGGGACAAAAAGTATGCTACGTCTTTTCCATACGTCCTCCATGCGAAATTTCAGCAAAATGGGTTCAGCGGTTTGGGCGTGAAGAGGTAAGATACAGACAGACAGACTTTCGCATTTGTAATATCAGTATTGATTTCATCTATTATATATTTTCTGAATGTGTGTGCAAGTTGAACATCTCTGTCATGCTATATACAGCATTTTTAACGTGTAGAATGTCCAAAATAATAATAAAACTTATTGTAACTAGTCTAGTCAACCAGTCGCGCGGCTTGCATAGGCTTGCAGCCAATAATAACTTTTGTTCGATAGTTTTACTCCAAATCGAGTATTAATTACTGTGTGGACCGCAAAACTGACAGCTCGAAGGCTCGCATCGTGTCGCTCGAAGGATTGATGGAACCGGATCGAGCCGGATTGATGGAATGAAATATGTAGGTATATCGATTTAGAATAAAACTATCGCTGAATGTGTGGACGAAAGCCCGAGCCGCGGGTTTTGTCGACGTTATTGCTCGATTGAGCCGTATGTGAGTACTTAGCATAAATCTTAACATAAATTCGATTGACTAATTTATGTTTGCCCATCCAAAGACCGGCATATTATTTCAAGTTGACACTCTATGAAGCTCAGAAAATCTTAACTTATAATTACTAAAATCAAATGTCAATTATTTCATAAAGTTCTCGTATGATTCCAGGGCTCCAGAATTGATGTTCCAGCCGTCGATGATGGGCAACCTGGAGGCGGGTCTACACGAGACGATGGAGTACGTGTTCAAACACTTCTCCCCCGAAGACCAGCTGCTTTTGGCAAACAATGTGTTCCTAACTGGCGGCTGTTCACAATTTCCAGGTACACATGTTATGTGGCAGAAACAAATAGTGTATTTCCATTGTATTTCACTTAAAGTTTGTGATAATATTCTGCTTTCTTCGCCATATTTAACAACTTACTACGATTTAAAAAATTAATTCGGCCAAATTCAATTCAGTTTTTCTCAAATTTGGCGTGGTTCAAATTAGTATCTCTCTACGCACTTGCAATTCTTCTGTTGTTGCAAGTGTCAATGTGCGATGTTAGTTGCCCCATGACTAGAGATGGGCGATGGGTAAATACCCAATCTACCTACCTGGGTATTTACCGGGTACATTGGTAAATACCATTGGGTTGGGTAAATACCCAAAAATGGTGGGTATTTATAATTCAGCGTACGTTTTTACATTTTTATTTTTGGTAAATCCTTAGTAAAACCTCCATTAAATAATGCTAATTTAGTCACTAGTCTGTAACTGTTTGAATAAGCTCCTTAAAGTCTAAAACTAATGTATGTTTGCAATACAAAACCATGATTTTCATGAATTTGACGCGCATGTAAAAGAGTAACGCTAGGTTTTTGTACTTTTTTTCTAAATTTTGGCTTTGTATGTGTAATGTGTGAAATTAATATTATTTAAAGTAAACAAAGTACTTTTTTATAGTGATAAAGTTAGCATTAATACTTTTGGGGATTGAATTAAAATAAATCGTCTTAGTGGACGCCTTCATCGTTAAGGGAAACACGCGTGCTAAATTTCATGTTTTTTCTGTGCTTTTCTTTTTTTTTTTTTTTTTTTTTATTAAATAAGGGGGCAAACGAGCAGACGGGTCACCTGATGGTAAGCAACTACCGTCGCCCATGGACACTTGCAACATCAGAAGAGCTGCAGGAGCGTTGCCGGCCTTTTAAGAGGGAATACGCTCTTTTCTTGAAGGTTTGCAGGTCGTATAGGTCCGGAAATACTGCTGGTGACAGTTCGTTCCAGAGTTTTACAGTGCGCGGTAGAAAGTTACGCGAGAATCGCACTGTGGAAGACTGCCACTCATCAAGGTGATGAGGATGGTATGTTTTTCGCGTGGGACGATGGCGAAAAGTTGCAGGTGGTATGATTCCGAACAATTCCTCAGAGCACTCCCCGTGATACAACCGATAGAGGATGCAGAGCGAAGCTACATCTCGGCGTAATTCCAAGGGGTCCAAGCTGTTTGAAACACTATGGCAATCAACAATTCGAGCGGCCCTTCGTTGGATACGATCCAGAGGGAGCAGTTGGTATTTTGGCGCCCCTGCCCAGAGATGAGAACAGTATTCCATATGAGGCCGAACTTGCGCCTTGTAGAGCTGTAGGCGTTGGTCCGGACTGAAGTACTGTCTCGCTCTGTTAAGAACACCAAGCTTCTTCGAGGCTAATTTGGCCTTACCCTCTAGATGATATCGGAACTGAACTTCGCTCGATATGTTGACGCCAAGTATCTCAATGCTAGGAGAGATGGTCAAAGATGTGCCCTCGAAGCGAGGATATACGACCATTGGTGACTTTTTAGTGGTGAACGCGCAGACCTGTGTCTTGGCGGGGTTGAATTGGACCAAGTTACGTCTACCCCATTCAGAGACCTTCTCCAATGAATTCTCCACCTTAGACACAAGTTCGTTTCGACTCTCAGTGACATTTTGCCGAGAAATATTGGGGGAGCCGGTATATACAGCATCACCTGTACTGTCATCCGCATAGCAATGAATGCCGCTGGTCTGCAACATGTCATTGATATGCAGTAAGAATAGAGTATGCGATAGCACACAGCCCTGAGGCACACCAGCATCAACAGACTGAGTTTCCGAGCATTCACCGTCAACTACGACCTTTATGCTTCTGTCTGCCAAGAAACCAGTGACCCACTTACATAATTTCTCAGGCAGCCCGTATGATGGAAGCTTTGATAGCAGCGCTTTATGCCAAACCCGATCAAAGGCCTTCGCAATGTCCAAACTAACAGCCAATGCCTCTCCCTTCGACTCAATTGCCTGAGCCCAACGATGAGTCAGGTACGCCAAGAGATCACCAGCCGAGCGACCCTTACGGAACCCGTATTGTTTGTCGCTTAGTAATCCCTGGCCGTCCAAGTATCGAAGAAGCTGGCTATTGATAATGGATTCCATTATCTTCGAAAAGAGAGAGGTTATAGTGATTGGTCTGTAGTTGGAAGGATTTGAGCGATCACCTTTTTTGGGGATCGGGTGCACCAAGGCTGTCTTCCAGGAAGCCGGGACGATGCCAGTGGAATAGGAGAGCCGAAAAAGACGCGTCAAGACCGGAGCCAACTCTGGAGCACACTTTTTCAACACAATAGGCGGGATTCCGTCAGGCCCACTCGACTTTTGGATATCAAGGGAACGGAGGGCTTTTCGCACTGAGCGCTGATGAAACCGAATATCCGACATGATGCTCGTGCATCGCGGTATGGTCGGCGGTTTCTGCCCCCCGTCATCCAGGGTCGAGTTTGACGCAAAGAGCTTGCCCAGAAGATCGGCTTTGTCTTTTGCGTCCTGGGCCAACGATCCATTTCCTACGTGTAGGGATGGTAGGGTTGGCTTGCAGAAATTTCCTTCAATAGCTTTGGCCAGAGACCAGAATGCACGGGTTCCCGAGGGGAGGCGCTCAAGTCTCTTGCCAATTCTATTGACGTGCTGTTGCTTTGCCCGAGTAATCTCTTTCTTGAGGGACCTAGAAGCAAGGTTGTACTCCTTTTTATATGTGCTGGTATTTAAATCCCGAGCAGACACTGCGTTGGCCCAGGATTGGTAAGCCTCCTGCTTCCGGCGAGAAGTGAATCGAGATGTGAATTACGCTCTGCATTCTCTATTGGTTGTATCCTTCTCATATAGTTTCGGCTTCTTGAAAGACAGCTTTTTGTGAACCCGATACTTAAAAATGTGACCGTTCCAATCCTTCCAACTGCAGACCGATCGCTATAACCCTCTTCTCGAAGATGATGGAATCCATTATCAATAGCCAGGTCCTTCGACACTCGGACGCTCAGGGATTACTAAGGCTCGGCTCGGGCCTAACTCATTGCTGGCTCAGGCGATTGAAATTGTGGGTACTTATTAGCTGTTAGTTTAGATATCGCGGAGGCCTTTGATCAGGTTTGGCACAAAGCACTTTTATCCAAGATTCCATCATAGGGAGTGTTCGGTCGACCTCTTTTGTATTTAAGAAACATAACCAGTGACAATGTAAGACGTCAATATATTAGTCTGAAAGTATGGCTCATATTAGAAACATGTAAAATTTGTAAATTAAAGTGTATAAAGTATTTCAGGTTTTTTAAGTTTGTAGAAAACCTTTTAGAGAAAACCACATGGTCCTTCGAGCAAAGTGAAATAAATAGAAGCCTTCGAAGACTTAATCGGGACCTCTCGAGAAGACAACATGGTCCACCGAGCAAGTCTTCGAGGAAACAAGCAGGACCTCTGAGAACCAATATGGTCCTGCGAGTGAAAATATGGACCTTCGAGTAACATGGTCCTAAGGGCCTCTGAGGAGAGTAACATGGTCCTTAGGATCTCTGAGGAGAATAACATGGTCCATATGTAAGCAAAGCAGTAGGACCTCTGAGAATTTAACATGGTCTTACGAGCTATTGCTAGATGATAATGTGAGTAAACAGTGTATAAAAAGTGATAAGCAGAAGGGAACTTAAAAATAAACGAAAAAGCTAGAGAAAGTCGAGAGAAAATTAATAAGAAAGACATGAATATAAATATAGAATACATAAAATTCCAAATAACATAAAATAAATATCATCAAATGTCACTGTGGAAAAATTCATGAAAGTTATAATGTCAAAAACGTCATAGCAGTCAGATAGAAGAAAAAGTCAAGAAAAGGTTTTTATTTGTGAAGAAGTACGGTACCTGAAACGAACGTGCCAGATATACATCATAGAATAGACTAAAGAGTGTCAAAAGTATTGAGGTATAGTATGTCAACAGTGTCAAGTCAAAAAAGAAGGATAATTTATCGTCGATACAAACACAAAATACGAAAATGTAACTTAAACTATAAACAAGCGAGATGTGGAAGGGAGATACGAGAACAGAAGAAAGATTACAGAAATGATTATCGTTGAGAACGGCCAGAAAATGTTTTAAAATACTAGAGAGACATACTAAGAAAAAGAGAATTTAAAGCAAAGTTTAGTAAGAGGAGAATATCTGGGCCGTTAGAAAGAAATAAATTCAATAACATTTGCAAATACCGATTGATAAAGTGTGCTGCCTTCCAAAAGGATAAACTCATTTATAGACAATTTGCTTGTTTATAATCACTTTACTTGTATAAGAAATTATAATTGTATTTTGTAATCATATTGAGTCACTTTTTAGAAATTTATCATTGTTATTAAATTATTTATCTTCAGTTAAGGACATTTCAAGATGTCCTTGGTGGGCGGCATGTTCGGTCGACCTCTTTTGTATTTAAGAAACATAACCAGTGACAATGTAAGACGTCAATATATTAGTCTGAAAGTATGGCTCATATTAGAAACATGTAAAATTTGTAAATTAAAGTGTATAAAGTATTTCAGGTTTTTTAAGTTTGTAGAAAACCTTTTAGAGAAAACACAGGGAGTTCCCGAAAATACTCTGATACTCTATCTTTTGACACTGGTATTCCTCAGGGTTGTGTGCTATCGCCTACCCTATTCATACCGCATATCAATGACATGTTACAGACCAACGGCATTCATTGCTATGCGTATAAAAATATCATAATTGATTGATTTTCTAGAGTTTTGATATTTTTAAGGTAGGGCATTGTGTTTTTAAGGTAGGGCATTCCCCCCAATGCCCCCTCTAGCTACGGCCATGGACGTAACTCAATCCAATTTAACGAACCAAAACACAAATCAGCGCGTTTTGCACAAAAAAGTCACCAATGGTCGTATATTCTCGTTTGAGGGCACCACTTTAACAATTTAAAAGCGTAACCGTAAAGGCTTAACATTTCGAGCGAAGTCTAGAGGATAAGGCCAAATTAGCTTCAAAAATCCTTGGTATTCTGAACAGAGCGAAACAGTATTTTAGTCCGATCCGATGCCTACAACTCTTCAATCCTCACATGGAATACTGTTTTCATATCTAGATAATACTCCCTTTGGATCGTATTCAATGAAGGGCTGCTCAAATTGTTTCCACTTTTTATATGCGTTTTTTGAAAGTCTGATATATACCGGTATAATTCATAATTTATTTTTTACTACCTTTATATGATACTATTTAGGCGCCTTTGCTCGCGGCTTCGCTAACGTTAAGAAGTATTTTTATTAATTAAGTATCAAAGTCTCAGCCCAATCGGTTTAAAATTGGCAAAGTTTCAAACAAACGTTTATCCCCTATTTTATACCCTTGGAGGTAGAACTGATCAAAATCCTTTCTTAGCAGATACCTACGTCATAACATCTACCTGCATGCCTAATTTCAGCCCGATCTGTTCAGTGGTTTGGGCTGTGCGTTGATAGATGACTATGTCAGTCAGTCAGTCAGTCAGTCAGTCAAGTGTACCTATGCGAAATTTCACGTTTCTAAATCAAAAGATCTGTGCGTTGATCTGTCTACCTTTTCCACCGACAATATTACGTAGAACGTAAGTCACTTATTATGAAATAATTGAAATTTTAAGTACAAAAATGTAATAAAATAATAGAATGTAAATAAAAAAGACTAAAGTAATAGGAAATCAGCTTAATATTTACCAAAAGTTGTGACTTAAGTATTGAATTTTATCTACCCGCCCTTTTGGGTAGATACGGGTATTTACCGGGTACGTGAGGGTAAATACCGGGTAGATGTACGTGCCCATCTCTACCCATGACCCATTTGCTCGTTTACACCCTAATTTATCACAAAAAAGTAACATACAGTATGATGTAGCATTGTATAGAGTATAGACTATAGTTCTGTTTAAAGAAATCCCTGCCTTGGGTATAAGCGTGCTGTTGTTGGCAGTTCTATTACTTTAAATAACTCTATTTCCAGGATTGAAAGAGAGACTAGAACGGGAGCTACTAGAAATGCGACCCTTCCAATCCACTCACAAGGTTGTCATGGCAACGAATCCAAGCTTGGACGCGTGGTACGGCGCACGAGACTTCGCTTGTAGTAACGAGTTTGAGAACTGGTGTATCTCCAAAGAAGACTACTATGAAATGGGAGGAGAGTATTTGAAGGAGCATCATGCAAGTAACAAATACCAGAAGAGTCCAGCGCCCATCGTACTAGATAATGCTTTAGCGCCCGCCGGCGATGCTAATGTACTGAAGGAGGAAATCGTTGTAGATTGCTGAATGAGTAAATGGTTTGGTAAATATTCTCATTTTATTTTGACTCTAAGGCGCTTCGCACACGACGGGGCGGTCAGCCGCGGACATACCGCGCGGCCAGTGCGCGCCGGGCACCTGCAGCGCAGCCTTTTTGCCCGCCGTGTGCGTTGGTAATGTAGGATTCCCTTTGTGCTATCGTTCGCGGCGAAATTGACCGGCACGCCCCGCCCCGTCGTGTGCAAAGCGCCAAGATACCTATTTTAACGTGAGGCACTGGCCAATGAGGTGGTTGTACGAATAGAGTTTGGCACGATAACATAAGGGCTCCATTCCACCGCGGCGCATGGAGAGACTACGCACGTGCATCAAGCTTCGCTTTGTAAGAAAATATATTATGTCACTGTGTCCACTGCAATCCACGGACACGCTACGCATTGACTCAAGTCAGGGCTCCATTCCACCGCGGCGCACGGAGAGGCTACGCACGTGCGCCAAGCTACGCTTTGTAAGAAAGTATATTATGTCACTGTGTCCACTGCAACCCACGGACACGCTACGCATTGACTCAATAAATAAATAAATCCGTGCACGTCCACGCGTGCGCGTGGCCGTGCACAGCGTGTGCCGCGGTGGAATGGAGCCTTAATGAATGGTATTATAAACCCTTCATAATGTCCACGGTCTTTGTCAGAATGTCACTTTTTCAATCTATTGTTTTGTTCAACTCTATAGTATTGATAAAACAAATCGTGTTGTGAATTTTACGTTCGAAATGTTCGAATCGATATTTTTCTTTGATTTTAATAAACTGTCAGTAATTAATACCTACAGTAAAATTTAATAAATAACAGTAAAGAGGGAAAGGGTATATAAATAATAACAATATCTTAGCCACAAATATCATGGCACGTTTATTTTTCTCCACTACATGGCGACCTCTAAAAGAATCGTGTGACTTGTTATTTTGCATTCATATAGTTTCTTTTTTAATAGAGCTCTAAAAAAGAGCACTAACGAATAATTTTACAATGTATATTTTTCATAAAATTAAATAAACTCTGTATTTATTGATCTCAATATAAATCACTATGAACTCAAGAAAAATTAATAATCCTTTTGTTAGTAGCTAATCATTCTGATCGACGATACTATTATAAAGAGTACATTAATTAAAAAATCACATTAAAGCATATACATAATGCTGACTACATAAGAGTCCTCGCGGCCTCCCTACCCCCACGCCCCTCGAGGTACAACGATAAACAATAATAAAGAATAAAAATAGTAAGATTTCATAATTTTAAGTAGATGATAACACCTAAATAGGCAGCGGCGCTGCACATCAGTCTTAGGAAATAAGATAATATATTTATCAAACTAGACGTATACTCGAATATTATAGAACAATAGAAAGACTGCCACGCGAAATCACGAGATCAGTTTTAAGTGTTACCAGCCCCTTCCAACTTATAATAACGTATCACATGCTCATTGCTCAGACTATAAACATAACACGGTACACGGTAGGGAGACCGCGGGGACTTCGTGCAATGTAAATACACCACAATTAACGAATCTAACTTATCAGATAAAATATAAACTAGCCTAAAAATTTTAACAATAAAAAAAGGAAAAACAGTTTGTTGTTTCAAAAATATTGGTCAATAAAACTCTGCGGAGCTCCGCCTACGCGACCCGCCCCCGAGCCGCTGGTATAAAACAATTAAAATCATGTAAAATACTCCAAAACGTGGGTCGGCTTAGAGCCTTTTGTTAGTACGCGATAGTCGTTAAAACTACGAGTAGGTAAAAACGGCGACTCAGAAGTAGCTCGCAGCATATAAAAAAACCGTTAAAATCCTTAGGCTGTACTCTCATACGATTATGACGTAAGCAACGCAATATGTTGGCAAAGCTGAAATTCGCGTAAATCTAACGATACGATACAACTAAATATATATTTTATGTACCTTAGACATAATGATTACACAAGGCTCACGATGCCTCCTCCGCTCGACGCCGACTCGAAGACGAACCGAACTCGAATTAGCATCGAACGGGGAATGGAAAGTATTCGAGTCGACGGGGAGGGGAGCAACATGTCGGCCACGCCCCCCGGGGCCGGACTAGCTCCACAGCGGAGTAAGTATACGTAGTGTGGCGACACGCCTCTCGTCGACGGCCCTTTACACGTGCGCGTCAACGACCGAACGTTTCACCCTATATGCACGGTAGTAGAGGATATGTACGATTCCATCGATCTACATGACTGGTTGGTCCGACTCCACGACCGATCTCGACTCGAAAACGATGCAAATTTTGAAATAATTTTGAGTATTCTAGTTCCAATGCGGGTTGATATATTTTTTAATTCAGTCTTCTCTATGGTTGAATATAGTCGGAAAAATCGCTTACACCAAATATTACGACGACGTAAATAAAATTCATAGCTCGGTATTACCTCTAAATATAGTAACTAACATCGGTATGTAAAATATGGGAGCCGGCGCGTACGAGTTTCGAATGCAGGTTTCGAGAAGACTGTGTGCACTCAAAAACTCGTAGGCGACGACCGAAGCTCTGTCATCTTACGAAATATAAGTCGCGATATAGAATATTTCGTAACACGACAGACCTAAATCTTTGTGTGACCTCGGTCTCCACTCAGCTACCATAAAATAACAATAGACTCGTAGAATATGCAATATAAGAAAAATATTTAAAACAATAATATAGAACGGACAACAAAATATAAAATAATATACTTCATTAAAGAATCGTAGCCGAGTTCGGAGCGAGAGTCCCGCCACTATACATTTATATATTTATGTACCTAGTTCTATGTTGGTGTCTCTATTCCCATTCATAATACATGTGACATGTCGATACCGCGAGCGCGGCGTTGGGCGACGCACATCGCTACAACTATGGGGAAATCAATTTTAAGGTAATTTAAACTTGGTAATCGAAGATTTAATCTACGTTAAACCAAACATCTAGTTTCTCTAAATAATACTGTTCTCAATGGCTTGGTAAGAAACTTAATAGTTTTAAAATTGTTGGTAAAGTATTCTGATGTTGACATCTAATCCTCCGCTCTCGGGCGACTAAATGCATCCGTCGTGTTGATTCGTCTTAAAGTATCGTGTACATACATATTTTATATTATATGTAAATGATAAATGAGATATTGGCCTATTTTTCTCAAGTTTCAAATACAGAACTATCAAAATATAAAAAAATATTGAGGACTATCAAACAACATTTATATGTATATATTATTATCATTATGTATATCTACAAGGAAAATTTTGATTTTCATACCCAAAAGTATACTTCTGCGCTAAATACTCTATGATTAATTCCAATAAACTTTTCCTCAGTTCGTTACGCTATGATTGTAGAAAAAAAATTCTACAAATCAGACATCCTTACCTCGAAATTTTGAATAATTTCACATCATTCGAATAAATAATCCCTACCATATGTACAATGTTCGACCCTCAGCTCGTGGACTCACACAACACCATGGAAATGGAACAGCGTACGGCGAGCGTGCACGCACGCCACGCACGCACGTAGTGAGCGTACGGTACGTACGGACGCACGCACGAAGCGTACGGTACGCGGTATTCCATTTCCAATACTACCCTGACCTGCAAACCTAACTAAACTTACCCTACCGCTACCGCTTCATTTACATAGAAATGGCACCAATCTATCTTTGATATCAATAATGGCAAACCATAAGGAACCCCCGCAGCGGACACTCGCACACGGTGCGACTACGTCTCAAGGTATTGGAAGACTACTGCGCTATACACTAACTATTATACCAATAAAACGGCAATAGAAATCAGTACTCAACTCCGGAATATGTATACCTAAAACTCGGTCAGCCCATGCTTAATGTCTGTTTTTCCTTGTTTATCTTCTAAAAGTTTTAATAAAATAATCTCTTTATAAAATGAATAATGTTAAAATTCTGAAATATAAACTTCGAAAGATAAAAATAAAGCTTTCATTCAATTTAAGCTACAATTAGGCAGTAATTTGTGCAAGTTTAAAATTCTAATTTTCCACACACCCACAAGACAAGTGTAACAAGGAAAAACACATATTCGACCGCGAGGGACCAGCTTACGACACCGAAGCCAACCGAGACGTGATGTTTGGGTGAAGTAAATGAAAACGTGTGATCGTTATTGGCTAACGTCGCTATACGCTAGAAGGCACACAAAGTTATAGTAAGAAGCTTCACAAATTATACGCTCTGTATATGCGAACTCCGATAGACTCACGTTATCGCCTCGCGACAATCACACCGAACTCAATACTCGAACGTAATATTACAAAATATTGCCAATTTTATGTTGCAACAGGCACTTCTCTGGATTACTCCAATAAACATTACTAATTACTTTTGTGAAGCTTTCATTATTGCCTCCGAGGACTGCTATTATTTTCCTTTTGTACTTGTGTTCCTTAGACCCGAGTCGCTGCGCTGCGGCGCGGGGCCGCCTCGCCCGATTACATCGAAACATCTAAGTTAAAGCATCGCAATAAGATTTCGTTACCACTACGTCTAATGAAGGATGGTGATGAGAAGCGAAACGACTAAATTTAGAATTTCCAAGTCGGATAGTAAATATACCGAAACGTTTATCCCTAAGCAAATTAGAATATGAGATCAAAATTTAGGCCTACGATCTATAAATGAGAGTTAAGTATCGATTTATGAATGCCACCACTACAGCGTGGTGGTATGGATAAATCACAGCTGTGGATTAAATCACAATGCGTATAAAATAGGCGGTACGCTACGTCACTACACACTACTGCGCGCGCGCACGCACCGGCTGCGTCGCGACGCAAATTACGTACTCTTTTCACATTTCCAATTTAATTTTCATTTCTATACGTAAAAAGCTTTGGTAAAAGAGACCAGCTCTCGTTTTCTAATCGTTTAAGTAAATTAAGGTTCAATTTGGCTCGTTTCGTGTAAAATGTTAAAAGAGTAGTCGCTTCGGCCGGGCCGCGGTGCGCTGTTGCCGATAGGCGCTCGGTGCTCTGCCTGAGGGATTCCACAAGCTCTACACTTCTCTCCGCGTCACCGATTGGGTAAATAACTTATACAAAATAATGAATTTGATTCTTTCCCGTCCAAGACGTTCTTAGCTGCATTCACGATGGCTGCCTTCTTTATTGCACACTCGCCACTCGCTGGTTTCACCAGACCTGTGGACAAAACACGCCAATATTACAAACAAGATTTTAAATCAACGCGCAACCTTTTTCATTTGAAAGCCTTTTACATAATTTTGCATGCATATATTTTATTAACCCTCTTTTTACCTTTATTAAAATAAAACACGAAAATAACTCTATTATCATGTCCGTCAAGAAAGTGAAGAAATTAAAAAGTGGCAACATTGTAGTGTCATCCCTTTTTTCTTAGATTGATTTGAAAGGGATGACAATACGATGTTGCCACTTTTTAATTTCTGCACTTTCTTGACATACTATACTTATTCTAATATTATATCACATTTACAATTTAACTTCGCATTTTTCAGCTGTACTACCTTTAACCTTTCTAACAATCAATCTGAGAGACGCATCTGTCCCGACATCGGCGGTTGTGGCGTCGGCGTGTGCGGGGGAGGGGGCGACGCTGAAACAAAGAAATAAGGTAAGTCTCTATCTCTTTCGTTATTCGTATTTGTGAAAGAGAAGGCATAATGTTTGTTAAAGTTAGTAAATTTGTAATATCCATTTTCACCAACCATTACCCCGACTTTCAATTTCTACTGGGGCTTATTACAGGAGCTAATGACCTATCTCTTACAATCAACGATTATAACATTTTTGTCTGGTAGTAAATGTGTTAAGATTGCAATAAGGTTCATAATATTATACGCTTCTTGGTGAAAACATATTTGTCTCAAGGCAGACTTGACTGATGCTAAAATTAGTAAAGACCAAAGAACAGTCAAGGTCAAGCGTCGTTGTGTGAAAAATTAAAACGACCATAATATGGTAATAAAATTATTAATTTAATAATTGTATCCCTATTTTAAAATGCCGCGTAAAGCCATATTTTTTTTTATAAAATAAGGGGGCAAACGAGCAAACGGGTCACCTGATGGTAAGCAACTACCGTCGCCCATGGACACTCGCAACATCAGAAGAGCTGCAGGTGCGTTGCCCATCTTTTAAAAAGGAATACGCTCTCTTCTTGAAGGTTTGCAGGTCGTATAAGTCCGGAAATACTGCTGGTGACAGTTCGTTCCAGAGTTTTACAGTGCGCGGCAGAAAGTTACGTGAAAAACGCACTGTGGAAGACTGCCACTCATCAAGGTGATGAGGATGGTATGTTTTTCGCGTGGGACGATGGCGAAAAGTTGCAGGTGGTATATTTCCGAACAATTCTGCATTATTCCGAACAATGTAGACTGCTACATGAATTAATTACCGGCTTTAACTGTAAAACCGATAATTAGGAATAAGAACAAGTTTATTTTGACAATCACACAACACAATATTAAAATATAATAAAAATTGGCCAACTGCGAGTCGTACTCGCGCACGAAGGGTTCCGTACCGTTATAGAGCAAAAATAGGCCAAAAATTGTGTTTTTTGTATGGGAGCCCCCTTTAATTATTAATTTTATTTAAAATTTATCATAAATTATTAAAGTATAAATAAAACGGAGTATTTTGTGAATATTTCAGGCGGCTACCTGTTTTCATTATTGATACCGAGCAAAAATTGTTAAAAAAATGACATTTGTTGTATGGGAGCCCCCCTTAAATATCAAATGTATTTTGTTTTCAATATTTTTTGTTATAGCGGCAACAGAAATACATAATCTGTGAAAATTTCAACTCTCTAGCTATTACCGTTCTTGAGTTACAGCCTGGTGACAGACAGACGGCAGACGGACAAACATCGAAGTCTTAGGCTGCGTCCCCATCAGACACGGCGCGGCACCGGCACCGTGTTACGGCACGACGCCGCCACCGTGATACGGTACGGCGCCGCATCGTGTCACGGTGCCGCGTACGGTGCGTCCCTATTCAGTCGATATTTGCGCTCGAACGAGATTGCTTGTCTGCATATAGATCGCGAAAGAATTATTCTCTTGTTGTTACTAAAACGAAGATTGAAAAAGAAACAGAAACAGAGGAAATTTTGGGTGAATTCGTATTACAAATTACTTACAAACTTAATAATTAAGGGGGCTCCCATACAAAAATACATAATGCTTTGGTTATTTTTCTCTATAATAATGGTACGGAACCCTTCGTGCGCGAACCTAAGTCGCACATGGCCGATTTTTAAGTGTTCCAAATAAGTGCCTCGTTTAAGTTTGGACAAAATTTTTGTTCGGAAGTTTCACCCAGAATAGGGGCGCGCGGTGCACCGTACGTGGCACCGTGTTACGGTACGGCGCCGTACCGTGTCACGGTGGCGGCGTCGTGCCGTAACACGGTGACGGCGCCGTGCCGTGTCTGATGGTGACGCAGCCTTAGTAATAGGGTCCCGTTTTTACCCTTTGGGTACGGAACCCTAATAACGATCTAAAATACATAGATATATAATTAAATATTAATTAACACAATATTACAATACTTATTATATTGTGTCATGTCAAAACTGGACCCAGCTCAACATTAGCAGCAACGACGAGTCTGCTGCACTGATATTCTGCTGGAAGTTGGGACCAAAGGTGTTAAATACCCCGCAAACGATCAAATTTGTTTGACAAACATGTTTGATGTAATTTAAGTTTTCATCAAACAGCAGCGCAAACGAACAAACGTGCATCAAACAAGTTTGTCAAACAATTAGCTTGAATCGGTTTGAGATAATGAGATCTTTTTTGACAAATACAGCGGAACACGTTCAAACACGTTTGTCAAACGCTACGCCAATGCAAATTTTCTTGAAACAGGTCAAACACGTAGTTTGTTTGACAAACGCTTCAAACAAAGCTGTACACTATCAAACTGTTTGACAAACACTTAAAATTTGACAAACAATTTGATCGTTTGCGGGGTAATTTAGTGTTATTAAATAACTTACAAATAGAGGCGATGGACTGCGGCGACATGGCGGACATCTTGGTCGTGTCCATCGACACCTGCGTGCCCTGTGACGTCATGTAGCGGTTCACCATTGGCACAAAACTGGAATAACAATCGAAATTTCAATATTACACAATACACGCTGGTCACTGACTAGATCAAGCTCTTGTCCGAGCCTATTAAAACCTAGTTTTACAAAAATAATCAAATCGGTAGCAGAATATACTAAAGACTTAAAATGTAAATTTAAGATTCGTATTTGTTATTCACATTACATATATTGGTTATCGTACCGATAAAAACAGGTGTGAGCAAGGCAGAGATGTGTTACAACTTATAATATAAAACATAGGCCAATAATTTATCTGCGACAACGTACAGAATATTTCAAGGCATAAAGGCGTTTTCGTTTTATCGAATAGCATTACGCATAAAGGGTAAGGCTGTGTTTCCACTAAAGCGGAGCGGAGCTTAGCGGTGCCGAATTGACCAATCACCATGCTCGAAATCTTCGGTCCGATTCGCTATCATTTCGCTGGAATAGCACGATTGGTCAATTCGGGCACCGCTAAGCTCCGCTCGGCTTCAGTGGAAATGCACCCTAAACCTTCTAAGGCTGCGTTTCCACTGAAGCGGAGCGGAGCTTAGCGGTGCCCGAATTGACCAATCGTGCTATTCCAGCGGAATGACAGCAAAGATTTCGAGCATGGTGATTGGTCAATTCGGCACCGCTAAGCTCCGCTCCGCTCCGCTTCAGTGGAAACACAGCCTTAAGCTCCATTGCATCGAGTCGGTTTCAAAGCCGAAGACTATCCATACTTCCATAATATTATAAATGCAAAAGTGTGTCTGTCTGTCTGTTACCTCTTCACGCCCAAACCGCTGAACCGATTTTGCTGAAATTTGGCATGAAGATACTTTGAGTCCCGAGAAAGGATATAAAACAGTTTTTTCCCGAAAAATGTACGGTGCCCGCGCGATAAACGAAGTTTGGCGCAACGGAGTTGCGGGCGTCATCTACATAATAATAGGTATATATTTTTTTTCAACGCGCTGTACAATAATATATATTTTTTTAAATTAGAATAAATTTATCACCTCAGGTCGCAGACGCCGGGCGAGTCGTAATTGGAGGTGTTGGTGGCGACGCTGTTGATGGTGCTGATGCTGTTCGCCGACACGTTGCTGTGGTTCTCGCGGTGCACGCGATTGTGGTGCCTAAGTGTACACGATAGTGGTTATTATTGGATGAGGTAAATATGTGTAAGTCAATAATACATAGATTATAATAATATAGCTTTCTCGCTCATATAATGTACGGAGGGTGAATAAGAAAATATCCTGTGAACATCTCTCATACCTCTTAAAAGGCCCATTCACGGCAGTCCGCCGTGCAGGACTGCAAATGGACTTAGCTCACTGATTGGTTCACACTCGGTGTTTCCGGTCGTGTGAACCAATGAGTGAGCTATGTCCATTTGCAGTCCTGCACGGCGGACTGCCGTGAATGGACCCTTTTATAGCGGGCCCCTAGAGACTAGAGTCTAGAACATTGATTACCAACGTGGTCCAGGTGGACCCCATGGGGTCCACGGGAGCCCGACAGGGGTCTACGCTTGCGTGGAAAAAAAATGGGGGTCTACGAGTCGTTAACGGGGGTCTATGAAAATTAGGTGACCCGAATGACTTTTCCTATGAATATAGGCAGACAATATTATATTAACTAGCAGATTAAACATTACAGAGCGAGGAGATTTAGAAATAAGTGAAAGTGTGGGATTTTTTTTTGTACAGAACAAGAAAATATTTGCGTTTACTTGTTACAACTCCGAAGTAAAGGTAATTGGTTCCTTGCACTGTGACTTGTGACACACCGGTGGCGTGCGTGCGAGCTAGCTGTCTCTCTCGTATGTACTGGGAGTGAGTGAGAGATACCGTATGAGGTAGCTGTCCCGCACGAAGGTACGGCCGCACACGCTGCACTCGTAGCAGGGCCCGGTGGCGTGCGTGCGGATGTGCAGTGCGAATTGGCTCTTGGACGTGAAGGTCATGGAGCAGCGCTCGCAGCTCAGCGGCTTGTCCGCCACGTGCGACCATCTGCGAATATGGAAATTTTGGTTATATTTCATAGTACTGTCAGAGAAGTTGATTCATAAGCAGACGGACCTACGTCATATTGTGGTCGGCTTATGTCAATTCAATGTTAGCTGTGGCCTGTGATCTGTTAGATAGGTTTGACGTAACCACCAAATTACTTAGGTCCTCGATTTGCTTAGGATTTGCTTACTTCTTTGATAGTACAAACATAATATTAATTACGAATTTTTTTATGCACTTGATATACGTTTTTAAGCTATGTGGCAGTGTGATTTATCCAATTACCGTATCAGCAGGGAAGACATTTTATTGGTGTCATTTTTATTGCTGTTTCTTTATAATCACGCGCTAAAATTATCTTTATTGGTTGAGTAAAAGTAATGTTTGAAATGAAATAACTGTGTGGTTTACCTGTGCGCGGTAACGTAGCTCTTCACAGCAAATCTTTTCTGACAGATATCACAGGCGTACGGACGTTCTCCTGAAATCATATCGATAGATTAGCACAGAAAAAAAATTAGAGGCAAACAAAAAGCTCACAAACTATGCGGTATAATGATACAAGCGTATGTTAAAAAGACGGCAAGATGCAATAGATGCAATCTGAAATTAATGGTTTAACGATTTCGAAATTATAACAAATGATACAAATTAAAACAATGAGGTGGATGATTAAATGATAAGTGGTTGTCGGTGCCACATCGTTCCCATTAGCTTCCTGACATCGCAATTTGCCGTCTTCTACCTTCTTCAATGCGTTACACACAAACAATACAAGCGTTCTGATCTGACAATCTGACGACCAGCATCGGCCAATGTTCTTTGACATACATAAGTTTTCTTTAAATTTTCCGATTTAAAACGATAATTTTCAGATGCTAACCATCACATTGCTGCAAGCAATCACACGCCACGGTTCACACAAAACGTACATTAACACTTTAATCCTGCATTTATTTTTGAAATAATTTTGAATATCTCTGAATTGCAGGGGAAGAAAATTCATCAATTCGGTATATCGCCAGGCCTCAAAGCGTTAATCCAGTTCTGTCGTGGGTCCGTGTTATCACCGTGTCTGTGTCTGCTCATACCGGTATGTATTCGCTTGTGGATGTTGAGCGTAGATTTCTGCGTGAAGCGTTTGTAACAGACATCGCACTCGAAGGGCCGCTCGCCGGTGTGTGTGCGCATGTGAATCTCCAGGTACGGCTTGCACGTGAACGCCGCAGGACACTCCGTGCACTGATACGGCCGACCTTGCACTGACCACGCAATTAGATCCGGCGCGGTATATCCCGCAAATACACAAATATAGCTCCAAATGTGGCACCGACAACATGTTACATGATACATAAAAGGCACAGACAACATAAGCATTAAGTTACAACTAGATACCGACCTGTGTGCGTTCGTTTGTGAATGTTGAGGGTGGACTTTTGCGCGAATCTCTTGAGGCAGACGTCGCACTGGTATGGGCGCTCGCCGGTGTGCGTGCGGTTGTGGATCTCGAGGTACTGTTTGCAGGTGAATGCGGCGGGGCACTGCAGGCACTGGAAGGGCCGGCCCTGCACTGTAACGGAGCGAGGGGTGAGACTGACGCAAGGGCCCCCGTCCCCCGCCCGCCGCGCCCGCGACGTACCTGAGTGCGTCCGTTTGTGTATGTTGAGCGAAGACTTCTGCGTGAAGCGCTTCAGGCAGATGTCGCACTGATAGGGTCGCTCGCCGGTGTGCGTGCGCGTGTGTATCTCCAGGTATTGCTTGCAGGTGAAGGCGGCGGGACACGACAGGCACTGGAACGGTCTGCCCTGGACTGGTGCCCAACACATACATTATAGCGGCGACGAGTCCGGGAGGACGCCAGGCGCGCCCTCGCTCTACCCGCTACCGAGATCGCGGCGCGGACTGGTCGCCGCTCGCCGCTAACTCCGCTCCAAATCTACCAGACTACTGTTCCCGGTCTCCGGCCGGCGCGAAAACTCAACGAGGATTTGGAGGAGAGAGAGACGAGCGGAGAGGGCGGGGCGGGCGAGGGGCCAGTCCGGCCGGCGCTTTCACCCACCTGTGTGCGTCCGCTTATGTATACTGAGGCTGGACTTCTGCGTGAAGCGCTTGAGACACGCGTCGCACTCATAGGGCCGCTCGCCTGTGTGCGTGCGCGTGTGAGTGGCGGGCGGCAGGCCGTCGCGCCGTGCACTGCGCGAGTGCACACACAAAAGCGAGTAACGCACGTCGCCGCCTACCCCGTTACCCGCGCCCCGCCCGCAGCCGATATCCCCAACCCCCCACCCCCGCCGCGATTGAGCGGCCCCCCAACACAATTTTGATACGATCCCGACTCTACTTCGAAATATCGAGGCGACGAACGTCCAATGCGTCGTCGCGGCGATTGCATTACCGCTTTTGTGTCACAATTAATATAAATGAATAATGATGATTACAAAAATGAAACAATAATAATATTCGAGGATATGTAAGTTGCGGAGAGGAGACAGCGGGCCTGATGTTCGAAGGATAGAACTGGGGTGCAGAAGTACGTAAAGCGCGCCGATGAGTTAACTGAGTACGAGATGTTAGTCGAAAGCAACGAGATGGAAGCTGCTGAGTATTAGGAAACAAAAACAACGGGTCAGGCGGGCAACGGAAAACGGGAGAGAAGCGTGACGCGAAATGAGAATGTATGTGTGACTCGTTCGCTTATCGTACAGATAGAACACAGGTCGTATAATGTATATTGTATAGTATGGGCTACTAACCCGTATGTATCTTTTCGTGCAAATTGAGCGCGCACTTCTGCGTGAAGGACTTGAGGCAGACGGTGCACTGGAACGGCCGCTCGCCTGCGCCGCCCACACACGCGGGGGACAGAGAAACAAAACAAAATCCACGATGGACAAATAATTCTACACTAAACTTAACCAATAGGCGACCTCGCCGGCTACCATGAGGGAATTTCGATCGCGTTATTTGTCCATCCGACATTTCCTCTCCTAGCGTAACTTAATAGAAACCTCACAACGTTCACATGCTTTACTTGTAGTTTTGTGAATAGTTTTTGAGCGCGGTGCGATCTCACATGTCTTTGCGGCCTCGCAAAGTAATTTGGAACGAACTCATAAAAGAAACTTACATCCACTCGCTAATCTGATTGCTAGTGACTTGGGTGCCCTTAAACTATTCACAAAAAGGTGTCAAAGCCACAACAGCAAACCAAAATTGTAATTTAATGGAGATTGTGACTTGGAGACCGGAAAAATATAAATGTAATATCAAGGGACCCACCGGTGTGTATACGTTTATGGGTGCCAAGGCTGGACTTCTGCGTGAACCGCTTGTCACAGACGTCACATTGATATGGGCGCACTTTGTTGATCAGCGATTGGATGTGCTCCTCTAGAAATATCAACAAAATTCATCTACAAAACACGTTTTTCCTTCTCTTGTAATATGATAGTGCCTAGTAGCGTCTTCTCTAATTAACATAATTGACTACATAAGGATTTTATGGCAAAAGTGCCTACCAGTGTGTATCTTTCCGTGACGGCCCAGGCTGGACTTCTGAGTGAAGCGCATAAAACAGATGTGGCACTGGTACGGCCGCACTTTCTCTAACAGGGCGCGTCTGTGCTCCTCTATAAGTTAGACGAGTTTCGATATATATCTATTGACTCTTCTAAACAGTTTACACCTAAATGCAATAGCTCTCGTTCTCGCGAACACAGGGGGAGGGTGGCTGATTCGACAGTGCCATCTGCCTCAAGGAGTACATCAGAGTGAATGGAAAGAAACGCTGTTTTCACATTAACTTGTACCGATTCAAACTAAATTCGAATTATGTGAGGAAGCAAATTAACATTTGAAATTTGTCGAAGCTCTATTTGAAAGGAAAGAGAGAGATAGGTATATAGGGCGGCGCTGTAACCCACCCGTGTGTATTTTCTTGTGTCTGTTGAGGCTCGAGCTCTGCGTGAAGCGCATCCCGCAGAGCTCGCACTTGTGCGGTCGGTCCTTCACCATCAACGCGCGCATGTGCTCATCTAGAAGCCACACCATGTCGTCACGTGACCGTCACGTGACAGATGCAAGCCAATCGGCACGCGCGCTGGTGCGTTCCAGCGTGCGTGCCTCCCCTCCCCCTGTTCAACTTTCGACGCTACGCCCTGATCTATGCGTGGCACAACTCAAAAACTATTCACATGGTAATCAAGCATATGTGTCCGTCGATACAGCCGCGAGCGAGCTGTGAGTCGCACCAGTGTCAAAACTATCTTAACATAAATAGACATACAGTCATAGGGGTGTATTAAGTACACCAATTTATGATCTAAGGAATCGTTTTGGGCGCCAATTGTTAATAACTATTAAACCGGCAAGTGACGAATATTTTATATCTAATAAAAGTTAAAACAAATAGCTAACTTTTTTTACAGTATACCATACTCAGCCCCTGTTCTATGTATTTTTTGAGTTCCGGTTCGATTAAAATGTTACTAAACTAAAAAAGTATTAATAAAGAACAACAGTAATAGCACATATAATATCTACAGTAAAAAGATGTTATCAATTAGTTAAAAACGAAATGAAACATATCAGGGCGTCGAAATTTAAAATGAAAAACTTTTTAATAGCCTGTTTTTGTAAAAAAAATAAAAAACAAAACGAATAACGGAAACAGGGGGAGGTTGACTTGATCTTTTTTTAAACGATTGTCCCTCATGGTAAGAGCATGGGAGTTAGAATAGTTTTATTAATGATCATTTTAGGGTTAATATAATGCAACTTCCACATAATAAGTGTTAAGTTTTGGATAGTAATATCTTAGCTGAAGTTATATTGGAAGTTACACTTATTTTTAATTATAATATAATGTGTAGACAAGATCAGATAAGTAAGTTAATATTTTTAAAAGTTTTATAGAAGTAAAACCCAACACTATTTTATATTTTACCCCAAAACTAAACTTTATAAAAAGTGCTACAATAACACCCAAATTGAGCTAATTAGAAAAGTATTTTATATTTTTTTTTCCTAAGCAATTGTTTTAAAATAATTAAAAAACCTATTAAAAGAATTCGAAAGCGGAGTCTTGGCAAAACTAAAGGCTGCCCGTCACACGCTAAATATAACTCTAATTAGTGTGCATCTACGAAGTGTCTTAAGAATATTTTAATTAGGCATGCTCACATGAAAATTAAATTTTTCATGAATTTTAAATACTTAAATACAGCATTATACTCATGGTATAGATGGGGATTATGTTGTTCTCTCATCTACTGGACCCATTTTGCTAAAATTTTGCACAGATATTCAGTATTGGACATACTACTTTTAGGCGGGGTATTTCCTTCCGCAAATAAAGTTAGGAGTTACATTTAGTAGTTGTTTTTATTATTATTATTTAGGCAAATGTTGCAATGATCCTTACAAATGGTTTGTGTGATTTGACATTTGTGATGTTGATGAATAGTCTTCATCAACATCACAAATGTCAAATCACACAAACCACTTGTAAGACTGACATACAACTCATTTGTAAACACCGAATGTAACATGATAACTACAATAATAATAATTATTTACTTGCACTTAGAGGAAAATATTTTTGTACATTCTTTTAGGCATGTCTAATTTAAATATCAAAAACACTTTGTATACACCACAGACATAAATAATGGAATGTGCAAAGTCTTTAAATTTTATTGGCTAAATAATAACAAAGAGACAAAACTCTGTTAATATTAACGCTCATTCTATTTTCTATGTCTCTAATATAAGTATCTTAAACCCTTTGCACACTTCACGTGCGAATCGCGCGCGACACTGCGATTTGTTCGCGATAGTCAAATGAGACACAAGTTTCGCCTCTAGTGGCAAACAATGGAAACTAACTTAAACTCAAAACTAAATTTCGTTAACGTTCTGACGATGAAATGTGCCAAAAACTTATAATCAGACTGCAAAAGAATGAAATTTGATATTCAACTTTACGTATAGCTATCTAGATTCCTAGAATGCAACAACGTGTCCCTACTAGGAAGTAGGAGAGTAGGGACTCATGCTTACCCTACAGGTTCGGGGTTTGTCGCAGCATCGCGCGGTTCACGCATCAAGTGTGAAGGTGTCATAAGGTTAAGGGTCAAGTACACGACGCGACTCACCGGTGTGGACGCGTTTGTGCGTGTTGAGGCTGGACTTCTGCGTGAAGCGCTTGAGGCACAGGTCGCACTGGAAGGGCCGCTCGCCGGTGTGTGTGCGCATGTGCACGTCCAGGTACGGCTTGCGGCAGAACGCTGCGTCGCATACCTAAAAATTTAAAATATGTCTTACTCATAATAATATGCTGAGATGTAACTGTATAGAGTGTATAGTCTTCTTTTTCTTCTCTTATCTTTCTTATGTATAAAAATGGATTTTCAAATGTGTTAGTCGCGCTAAAGCTCGAAAACGGCTGAACGGATTGGGCTGGTTTTAGTCTTAAAATATTCGTGGAAGTCCAGGGAAGGTTTTAAAGTTACACGAAGGTCACCGGGACAGCTAATATAATAATATAGTTTATAGAATTTTTGGCAGTTTCGATTCGATCTTTGACTTTTAAAAATACGAGGCGTTTGTTGAGTCAGGACCATTTAATATGAATTATTATTTTTGTATATTATTATTTTTGAGTTAAGTTGAACATTGAATATAAACATTATAATAATTAGTGACCGACGGACTTTTTTTCGGTTTCGGTTTCGACCAGTTTCGGCCAAAAAATCTAGTTTCGGCCTTAGTTTCGGTTTCGGCCAAAATATAGCCGAAACTTTCGGCCCCGCCGAAACTCATGCGTTGTTCGGAAAACTTCGCAGTTAACTCGTGCTTGCTTGCCAGAAGTTTAACTGCAAGTTTGCTTAGTAATTTCGTTTTGAACTTCGACCGCGGTCGTGTCCATGTTTCCCATAAAAATAAAAATAAATCGGTTGTCTGTAAAGTCGGTTTACTGACGATATTTGAACGTGACAACGAATGACGTTGTCACGTTCAACTATCCTTAACCCCTTAACCCTCGCTTCCGAATCTCTATAAATAGAAACAAACTTTTTCGACTGTAACCTAAAGTTATTTCGATGTATTTATTTCAAATGATTGTCTAAAAATATTTATAATGAGTAAAATAAACTATTCGCAATACAAAACGCTACATAAATTCGAACAAAGACGAAATCCAGTAAAATCTTCGAACAAAGCACAAGTCATACCTTGACACGTAGGAAATAGAGCACAATTTTGAATAGCCGAAATAATACTAATAGCTCACTATGGTCTACATATGGTCAATGTATCAAAGGTCATAACTAACCAAACTTCTTCATACAAAAGTATTCTCTAAGTCATCGAAATACGTAATATAATCGAAACAAAGAGCGCGGCCCAACACCCTGAGAGTGCCTCATGAGAGCTGTCAGCGAGGTAACGCCGCATGAACTGTCGTGTTTTTTGGGCGCGCACCCCATATCGAATTATAAGACGTTATCACGTCAAAATATACTGCTGTTTTCAGTAGTACGTCGTTAATGTCTAAGGGAGAATTTCACCAATCACACAACTTCGTTTAATAAAACTTAGTTCTCACTAAACGCGTTCCTATGGTGATATAAATTTCGTTTTGTTTCAAATGGATTTCATAATCTTCTCTTATTCGCGAATAATAAATCTAAGTTTATGTGACGTAACGCGATGATTTTACATAGTTTAATAATTTTGGAGTCTAGTGTTGTTATTTTATCAACAAAAACGGCTTTTATGAAGTTTAACCGTACAACATATTTGGACGTTCTGAAGATAAAATTCGGAGTTGCTGTGAACGTTACGTTGGTGAAATGCAATTTAGTGCTATGAACACGTTTAAATACGTTTAGAACCGATTTAGTGTAGCGCGTTCTATTTCTTAGGTTATTTCAAGTCATTTTATTTAGTTGCGATTTCATCGCAACTAAATAAAATGACTTGAAATAACTTCTGCTCTTGTTTCTTAGGGTAATCATTTGTTGTAATACATTAAGGGGAATTTCACTAATCAGACTTAAAACTTCGTTAATGAACTAAGTTCTCATTTAACAATGAACGCGTTTATATGACGACGTAAATCTCGTTTTGTTTCAGAAAGATTTCACATATTAATCGCGATTATCGCGCGAATATCTTTTAATCATCTTGGAGCCTTTTCACGTTGTTTTTTTTTAATAATATAGCAAGAAACTATAAATAAGCTAACCAAACGCATCTGTGAAAACTGTCATCATAACAATTTTTTCGTCTATTTTTTCGATCTGTCATGAGTCATGACACTACATTGACAGGACTTAAATGTATTTTATGATGTTAAAATTCGAAAATCGGATTTGCTGTGAACGAGTTTAGTTTGTTAGTGAAATGCAATTGAGTATTATAGACGTGTTTATAAAATACGTTAAGAACCGGTTTAGTGTGCGCTAATCGCGTTCAAATTCTTTGGTAAAATCGCACCTACTTGAAATCGTTTAAAAAATGGATAGTACAAAAAAGTTTCTTGGGAACTTATTCGTGTCCAAGATTTATAATATTTATTTTAGGAATTGTCGCAAAAAGTAAAAAAAAATAAGCGGTACTTTTTCTTTAATTTAAAAAGTTGTAATTTATGTTAAAAATCAATACATTTCGGTAAATAATCGTAATTTTAAATGTTTTACCAAGTTTCGGTTTCGGTTTTGGCCGAAACTGAGAGTAAGGCCAAAAGTTCGGTTTCGGTTTCGGCTGAAAATCAGTTTCGGTCGGACACTAATAATAATATAGTAGATATCCATTATCCAAGGTATGCAAGTTTAACTTTTGTAAAGTACCTATGTATTTAAAATTTATAAAATACTAACTGTCCCGGCAAATGTTGTTTAACCATATAAATGGCGCTGTATGTGAAAAATTATTTTCCTTATTTTCCTGCTTTTCACTTGATGTTTTTTCTGATTATTTTTTTCTATAAACCTCACGGAGCCCGAGACCTTTCCAAAGAATGCAGAACCGTGGAAATCCGTTCGTGCGTTCTGGAGTTAGAGCGTCAGGAAGGAAAATCCGACTTATTTTTATATATTAGATATATTAGATAAGTTTAGTACTAACTGTGCATTGAAAAGGCTTGTTCCCAGAGTGTAACTTCATGTGGACGTAATACGACGACGCCGATGACAGCACCTTGCCGCATACCTGTCACAAACACTAGAGATAAGTCTAAATAAAGATACAGTTCAACAGGCTTTAAATGAATATGTCAACGATGTCAATGGTCGCTGCTGGTAATGGAGAACTGTCAAAAATGACGTTTTTGTATGGATAGAAGCGTTAGTTCCTTTTCTCGCCACGTTCATATACAGCCTTGTCGAACTGTACACAAATATATTGAAAACCCTGGGCACTGAACATGTACTATCAAAGAAGTTGATTCCTAGGCAGAATATGGCGGACCTAAGTAATTTGGTCGATCACAGCTAACATTAAATTGACATAAGCCGACCACATGACGTAGGTCCGTCAACTGCCTAGGAATCAATTTCCTCGATAGTACAATTTATGTGTTTCAAATAAAATATAAACGAAAGATAGTAGAGATACCAATTGACTAAACTTTTGGTTTTACCTATTTGAATGACAATTTTTTACTTCAATAAGTACAATCAGCAGTAAAAGATGAAACATAATAGGGTATAAAAATATGTTATTTACGAAACTGAACAATTATATTTATACATATACAATTTTAATAATAAGTGTAATTACCTTACAAGCTTGAGGTTTTGAGCGTGGAATTGATTGCGGGCCGTTTGATACTTCCATTTTTGTTTGGATTGAACCCATGTCGACACCCATTCCCTGCAGGAAAAGATCATAGTTGGATCATAGCTATAGCAACAAATAGCAACACAACTTTTTCACAAGGTGACAAGAAAATACCTTATAATATTCTCAACAAAACACTCAGAGGCGGCGCAAGGCGTGGGCGGTGTGGGCGACCGCCCACGACCTCGCAGCCTAAGGGCCCTCGCGCCCCTTGGACCAGGAGGTTTTTTAAAGGTTTTACGAGTTGAAATACTCAAATATACTTATGCATAAATAAAAAGTTTTATAAAGTAAACTTTGGGTATCACAAAATATTTCTCTCAACAAATCCGTTCTTTAGCATCATCCCAGGGGGCCTCGCAAGATACATCTTGCCCATATTACCTAGGGGTCTTAAGTGTTAATCTAATATATATAAATCTCCTATCACGATGTTTGTCCGCGATGGATTCCTAAACTACTTAACCGATTTGAATGTTTCTTTTTTTTAAATGTGTGCTTTTTTCCAACTTGAGAGATAGGATAGCTTAGATCTTTAACTATAGTCGCAATTTTATTGTATTGCAAATTATAGAGACCATTGTTTATACGACGCGGGTCACGGGATAGCGATGGACGTTGCCATGGTGACATAATTATTTAGTCACTAATTCAATAAAATAATACGGGCGATATACTTTATAATATAATACTAGCTGACCCGGCAAACGTTTTTTTGCCATATAATTAATTTTTGGTATGTTAACCCTAGGTAACTAAACTATATTTGTGGTTACATAGTAACTAAACTTTCGTCTGAGGGACTACGCAATAAAAAACGTGAAATTTGTCAAAAGTATTTATTAAAAATAGAAACTGGTTATACGGCACATTAGTTTGGTTTAATAGAATTTAAATTGAAAGACATAAAACAAAAAATATCTATTCCGCACACCTAGTACACATGCCAAAATTGTGAGACCCATAAATGGCATTTTTGCATTTCATGCATCGATACCTTGTCATCCTGCGGACTTTAGATGGACATAAACAAAATATTTTGTGCACACTGCTCACAGAAGGAACAGGAATTTCAGATTCTGAAGACTCGCCAAGAATATCTTTTATCATGACCTTGATGTCACGCCTCAAAGTCACCGTTTGTAAAGGCTCCCGTAGCCAGGGCTCCATCAGCAGGTCTCCCATCCTGAGGATAAAATCACGTCGTTTTGTCGTCTTTTTTTATTTCTTAAGTTGTTAACAACTTTCAACAAGTCATAAATAGCATAGGCATTGAGAAAATCTTATAAATTTTAAAGAAATCGGGGGGTTATTTGAAGAACACGCTGGTTACCTTGGTTTAAGGTTTGAGTAGAATCCGTTTCCTGAAAATCCTCTAAAGAGTCATCAGAGTCTATAATTTGAGTTCTTTATCTCTTACTTGGGCGTGTAATGTCATCCTCAGGTTCCGAAAATTTGTTTGAGTTTTCAGAATCGGAAGTATTGATATGTATTTCTTCCTCCACATTATCTTCCGTCTCGGAAGCCGTAATATACGAACCTTCTTCCAATTTTTCTTCCATTTCATCTTCGAGCCATTTACTTATCAGTTTGTTCTTCTTGACTCCCCAAATCCTTCTAAAAAAACAAAAAGTGCAATCGTATCAAAGCCGGGAATAACTTGTTGCAACACAGAGTTATTTCATAAAACATAAACTTTTTATTAGTAAATTTCACGTGTATACAGTATAATATATATTTAAATGGTAAAATACATTAATTTATATAAAATAAAAACAAAATATAACGTGGGAATCGCGCATTAATAATAAAAAAAATCAAAATATAATCATACATACCTTTGCAAAATAACGTACGTTGTAACTAAACTTTCGTCCACCGGACGACGCTATAGCCGTAGGTCACCTCCTAATTACCGTGTAATTACAAACGTATCACACGATGAGCTATTTGCTCCGATCTGAAGGTAAACAAAGCGTGGCGGGTGCGGGGCGCAGGGAAGTAAGTGCACTGGACATTCTCGGGAAGGGGCGTCGTCGCACAGACGAATGTTTAGTTATCTAGGGTTAAATAGATTTTGGCCGATTCTCAGACCTACTCAATATGCTCACAAAATTTCATGAGAATCGGTCAAGCCGTTTTGGAGGAGTATGGGAACGAACATTGTGACACGAGAATTTTATATAATATAAGATGGCAAAGAAACGTTTGCCGGGACATCTAGTCTAATATAATATATAAATCTCCTGTCACGATGTTTGTCCGCGATGGATTCCTAAACTACTTAACCGATTTTAATGTTTTTTTTTAAATGTGTGCTTTTTTCAAACTTGAGAGATAGGATAGCTTAGATGTTTAATTATATTCGCAATTTTATTTTATTGCAAATTATTTGTCTATAATAATTGACAGTCACAATTATCTGTTAACTCCAAAAGATTCCAACAGATGTCGATACTTTATGACTGGAGTAAGTAACGGCTACTGGGTACTTTATATATTGATAGGTGTATTTGTTGAATAAGTAATAGTAAATTATTCCAACTGAGATTGACGGCGACCATTGTTTGTGCGACGGGATCGACGTTGCCATGGTAACATACATATTTAATCACTTCAATAAAATAATATTATGGCAAATACATAATATATTATGGCAAAGCAACCTTTGCCGGGACTGCTAGTATATAATATGATAGAAAATATATACCTGTGCACATTGTCTGCCGTCCATGTCCATTTCAACTCCTTCATCCTCCATGCCCTTGAAGCTCAACTGCAAAACATTTAAATTTTTAACCAACTTTTTAGCATCTCCAAAGTATTTTAATCTCTCCACCGATTTTTTTGAGAGCCTATGCCATCTAATCTAATGTTACACAAATTTTATGAAACTTTGCTGTGGGGTCCACCGGATCCAGCAAAATGTTTAAAGTGGTGGTTTGGGAACCTCTGGTTTAGACGATCATTCTCCAGTCCTGACCATGTAACTGTAGTCCAATATTCGAATTTAGATTATGAAATTTAACTCACATTGTCAACATCATCATCATCTTGCTGCATATCCTGGTGCTCCATGAGCTCCTGGTGCTGCTGCTGCATCAGGCTGTCCTTGGAGTCCTCGTGCTGGTGCTGGTTCATGTTGATGATGGGATGGTTGGACTCCGAACGGATTATGGTGGGCGGGCCGCTGTTCACATGTTGGTGTGTGTAGAAGCTGCAAGAGGAAATTTGACTTACTTCCAGGAATGAGGTTATACAATATAATAATTAATACTAAATTAATATTAGGTATATACAATCATACCCAATTAAATTGAATAAGCCCAGATCACAATATTTAATCACAATATTACTTTTAAGGGCTTTATCACACTGGCGATTAGCGAGCGATTTGAAAGCGACGCGACTGCGCTGTATGTCGCGTCGCGTCGTTTTCAAATCGCTCGCTAATCACCAGTGTGATAAGGCCCTAAATGTGTTTAACAATTACCTGTTCTTTCCTCAATGGCAATTGATTCCTAGGCAGTGGATGAACCTATGTGGTCGGCTCATATCAATTCAATGTTAGCTGTGATCGGTCAGATGGGTTTAACTTAACGCGACCAAGTTACTTAGGTCCGCTATCTGCCTAGGCCCTAGGAATCAACTTCTCTGATAGTACATCTCAAAGTTCCAACTCACCTCATGGGCTCGGCCTTGATCTGCTGCTCGAACATGCTGATGGTGGCGAGTAGGTCGCCGGGGGGCGGCACGGGGACGCCCACGCCCCGCGCCACGCCCCCGACGCCCACGCTCCAGTGTGCCGGGAAACTAATGGCGCCCACTCGCCTCACACATCTTTAACCACCACCTGGATAAAGTAAAATATATAGCTCAGAGCCGAGAGAGAGCTTTAAACATACAAGGAAAGCTATCACCCATGTGAGCAGGGCCCCCACTACCATATGTGCAATGTGTACAATGCACACACATTGCACATATGGTCGCCATCTTTAAGGGCGCCAAAACCAAGGACCCAAAAAATTTGGCTAATTGGGCGCCAAAATCCTTTTTTTTTTTTGCACACAGGCACCAGTAGCCCTTACGGGGGCCCTGCATGTGAGGGGATTCATACAGGAGAGGACACTCTTTCAAAATCTATCTTGTCCGGTGCTAATTACTGTAATATGGTAATTACTATGTACTTAACTATTTTACTTCGAAATTAGTATTTTGGCTATTACAGTCTGTCAAGAAACAGTAGACGCAGTACAACATTTTCTAAACATAATCACAATCAAAAGGGTTTTTTTTTTCGACAGACAACCTTTAAATATTAACAACTTGTACATTTTTATCTCAATTTAATAAGGTTTTCATATTTTTGTGATTTCAAAATTGTGTACAGCATTACTACCCACTCTACTCATGGACTTAACACGTTCTCTGCCGCGTAGGTCACATGTGCCCGGACCCCTACCTGTATCTACCCGCCGCGTAGGGCACCGGTGACCTCAGAGCAGACCTGTTTTTGAATCGAACTCGTAGGCCATAGGACACGTTTATCTTACATTTCTCTGTAGTAAGTGACCGGTGCGGCGCTGTACAGCAATACTCTCACATGGTATTCACCTGTGTTCATTATACGTGAAAATTTTAATGCAAAAACCCAAAGCACTGGAAAAAATAACTGTTTCTATAACTTTTTATTCATTTATCAATAATGGTATTAACAATTTATTATTAATAATTAGACAACAGATAAAATTAAGCATATTGTAAAAATTTCAAGTCCCTAGCTGTTGCCATTATTGATTACAAGCCAAAAAGATAAAAATTATTACGTTTGTTGTATGGGAGCCCCCCTTAAATATTAATTTTATTCTATTTTTAGTAGCTTTTGTTATAGAGGCAACAGAAATACATAATTTGTGAAAATTTCAGAAGTCTAGCCATAGCGGTTATTGAGTTACAGCCTGGAGACAGACAGACTGCGGTGACCGGAAACGTGACCGGAGCGGCGCAGTGATAAAGATTGCGTACTTTCCGTACTACAGCGCCGCGTAGGTCACATGTGACCTCAAGGGGTTTTTTAAATATATCTCAGGAACCCTGCACCCCATCGAACCCTAAATGATGTCATGGTTTATGTCTTGACCTAATACATCTATTTCAACCAAAAAGATTTTTTGTAATTTTTCTTGTTTGTACTACCGGCAGAGAACGTGTTAAAAAAAGGCTGACAGAGTCTTATTATACACAGCACTGTGTCTTCAGAGTCGGCCACGCACACATTCTTAGGCCTGTCAAATGGGCGGACTAGCGTAAGAATGTGTGCGTGCGGACCTTGTACATGCAGTTTAGCCTGGTTGACTCTGAGGACACAGTGCTGTGTATGGTGGGACTCCGGCCGCCTTTTTTTATACATCCATGACTCTAATACTCTTTTTTGACAAGCTTTACTGTAATACAGTAATTACTATGTATGTACCTACTTAACTCTTTAACTTCTAAATTAGTATTTTGGCTATTACAGTCTGTCAAGAAACAGTAGACGCTGAAATAAATTTTTCAAACATAATCATGATCAACTAGTAGTTTTTATGAATTCTCACAGAAGCTTTGTACACTTTAAATATTAACAATGATTTTTGCCCTTTTAATATAAATATGAGCGAAGTCAAGACCTTAGTACTTACCTACAGGTGACTTTGTTTAAATTGTACCAAAGGTGAAATACAAAGGCTTGAGTTACATATTTAATATTTTTTATTATTTCAAATCAAATCAGTTTATTCAGATCTTTATTTAAATTCTGAACGTCAAAACTATGTTTCCACTTTCCTATGACTGGTACCTGGCAAGAAGAATTGGCGTAAGAAGCTCACACTTTTCTTTATCAAAAAGATGGAAAATTTCTCGTTTTAAAAATAATATTAAATGTTTATGACTTAGGTAGGTACTTATAATAGCTATTAATTCTTGAAACAATAATTATGTTTCCACTTTCCTACGACTGGTACCTGGCAAGAAGAACCGGCGTAAGAAACTCACACTTCTCTTTATCAAAAAGATGGAAAATTTCTCCTTTTAAAAATAATATTATGGTTATGACTTAGGTATAATAGCTATTAATTCTTGAATCAATATGTAAATTAAGAAACCTAAACTCTAAACTAAACTAAGAAAATGGACATGGATATTAGAATATTGTGACAGTGTTTATAAGGCTTATAAGAAAGAATCTCATAGCACTGCACTGGGAGTTGGGACCACGGTTGGGACTAATAAGAAAACAAAATAATGTCAATTTGTTGTTGTAAACTATACTTAATAATTTTTACAATCTTATAAGTTTTTAACATACTTATTATAATACTAGGTAATTATAAAACATACCCAAAAACGGTTTTCATTTACTAAACTTCACAGAATTTTAAGTAGGTAGATATAGCTTACTTTAGTCTTAGCACCTGTAGCTATATTATTTTGAATGATTATAATAATTTATGTAATTTTAATAACGCACTTTTTAAACATATTATAATCTTCTTTATTTTATATTATTATAAAATTGACAATTAACAATACCTAGAATATAAAAGAAAATCGAAATTACAATATTTTCATATTTCACTCTTTGTGAAACTGAAAAAGTACTCATTGACATTGACATACAATGAGTCAATGACCCGAGTTTTTCCAAAAAAATAATTATTATAGTGTGACTTGTATCTTTGATCATAGAATTATTTTTCGCTATTTTTTTTGCAAAATTATTTCTAATTTCTTACATTGTTAAACACATCAATTTAGTACCTACTTAGGTACTAATACAAGAAATAATTGTTACTTTTTCTAGTTAGACGTGCTAAATTATTTATTGCGTAGTAAAAATTATATGATGAAAAACACAGGAATATTTTTAATATTATGTACGAACTCAATTATTTTGTGCGGTCTGTCTATTTATGCACATATTATTAGTATCATGCTCATTGATATTCCAGTGACATTTTGCTCATATTCCTTTCCATAACAAGAAACGGCCGTCAGCATGTAAACAAACAACAAAAACATGCAATAAACATAATGAATACTGAATACTTGAAATTCGTAATGTCTCCACCCAGCGGCTTCCCCCCCTGCCATCAATAAAATGGCCAATTCGTTATTGAATTTTGTCCCTCTTGCTTTACGGCCGAGTTGCGCGACGCCGGTTGTTAAAGATAAAATAATAATTAATTATCATTATGTTTTATGTAATGTAAACAAAACTAAAGTAACAAGCTCTTTAATAATATCGGCAAGGATTATGTCATATCGCAAAAACAAAAATTATATGCAGTTTTTTTGCAAAATTTTTGATTAAGTAGGTACTAAATTACTACGGGTAAACAAAAGTAATGCTTGCTTTAACTAAAAGTAATAAAAGCCTTTATTTTGTTAATTCTATTTTCGTCAGCAGAAATCAAATAGTTAAATTGGAAAATAATCAAAAATTTCATGCAACATTATATATTTGTAAATCTTATTGGAAGCGGCTATAGACTTATAGGAAAAACTATGATTCTACTCACATTAGTAAAGAAACGCCTAAAAAGAGTAACGTGTGCAGAAACACATAAATTAGAACACTAATTACACAATTTCATTAATCTTAGCCATTCGAATTATGTTTTTCTTAGCCACCGACATAAAATGGCTGCTACCTCATTGTTCTGCGCGTTCGTTCGTGCGCATAGAAGCCGTGAACGCTTGGGGACGACTTCTCCGCCAATTAAAATTGTGGCGCGAAATTTAAGGCAATTTTAATGACCATGACATAATTAATTATCCATCTAATTAATAATTAATGGTTCAATACAGGCATATATTTACTTATCAGATAGAAAAAAATGAATGCCGTTAAAAGTATTAACATAAAAACAGGTATGTAGAATGCAGCATCAATGTCGCCACTGTCTATATAGGGCTCGACTAGCTTATTGTTGCGAACAATTTTTTTATGCTGATGCCCAATTCCTTTCAAGTGTTGATGGAACTGTTGATTGGAGTTTGTAACAATTTCACAAATAGAACAATAAAATCTCCGACATTTAATTACATTTTTCGAAGCACTATTTTGCTTTTCTTCCATATTAAATGTGAAAAATTATAATATTATACGACAAAATCTGAAAAATAATAAAAAAGTATTATTTAAAGTATCAAAACTTCTTTATTTTACTACAGTCTACAACATTGTCATATTTGTTTTCAGCTACACACACACTAACATACGATACATCACACTCACACAACTAAAAGGAGCCCAACCAAACCCATAAAGGTAATATACCTATATTAACTTTATGACCAAACCATCCTTATATGAAACATCATGAAACAGTGCAAACTCCAAACTCCAAAGTAGGGAGAAAATTAATTCCGGAATTTTAAGCGACTACTACGCGACTACTTTAAGTAGAGTTTCGACTTGAATCTACAGACTCTTGATTCTAAGTACCTAGGTGCTAACTACTAGGTAAAGTTTTCATAATTATTTGAATTTTGAGACGAGCCTCTCGGAGATTCGGACATGAAATGTTTTAATAAATAGGTACAATAAAATAAATAAAAATTTATAAAATAGAGTAATCAATACCTACCAAAGTCCTAAGTTATCGTTTCAACTCACTTTTACAGATAACTTTAGAAAAAACTACGGATTCCTTAAAGTTTTTCAATTCTTGTTTGACATCTCGCATGTGAGCTCAATTCGCTAGAGTATATTTTTCTGTGGCTCAACTTCCAATGCTATTCTATGTTACTAACGTAACACTTCAAACTTGTCATCGAAGTAAATTTTAATGACTACCCTCTAATAATTATAGCCTTGGTTTAGCCTCTAGAGTCTAGAGCAAATATATATAAGTAATCTGTGGTCTAGAGTCTAGGCAGTGGTGGGGCAAGACCCAAATTTGATATGGGCAAGATATAATATCTTGCGAGGCCCCCTGAAATGTAATTTTCGAAATTCCAAGCCCCCTAACGGATGACGCAAAAGGACGGACTTGTTAAAAGAGAAAGATTTTTGAAGTGAAAACTTCTTTAGCGGCGTTGAGCACTTTTGTGGGATGGGTAAAGACTGTGAATGTGTGATGCTCGTGCTGATCGAAAAACCGTGAGACGGTTGGAGAGAAGTGTTGTAACATCGAAGTCAATTAATCGAACAATCGATTGTTTTTTTTCGATTGTCGATATTTTTGAATCGATTGTAACGGTTTCGATTAATTAAAAAAATTGATTCTTTAAAAATCGATTTTCATAAAAATGGGTTAAAAATATAATAGATTGTAAGGGTTTCGATTAATTTAAAAAATCGATTTTTTAAAAATCGATTTTCATAAAAAATGGGTAAAAAAATGCACAACGTTAATAATCAAGTTTTCACTTCTTTTTTATTCATAAATTATATGAATATTTGAGGATAAAAACTAGTAAATCCTTAAAAAAAAGACGGGTTGCACTCCGGGAGTGCCGGCAGTGAAAACTTGATTATTAACGTTGTGCACTATTTTTAGAGTTCCGTACCCAAAGGGTAAAAATGGAACCCTATTACTTAGACTTCGTTGTCTGTCCGTCTGTCTGTCTGTCTATCTCTCTCCAGGCTATAACTCAAGAACGGTAATAGCTAGAGAGTTGAAATTTTCACAGATTATGTATTTCTATTGCCGCTATAACAACAACTACTAAAAACAAAATAAATTAAATATTTAAGGAGGGCTCCCATACAACAAATGTGATTTTTCAAACATTTTTTGCTCGGTCGGTACCAATGATAACAACAAGTAGGCACTTGAAATTTTCACAAAAACCTTAATTATGTGTGTACTTTAATAATTAATAATAATATTTAAATAAAATAAAAATTTAAGGGGGGCTCCCATACATTTTTGGCCTATTTTTGCTCCATAACGGTACGGAACCCTTCGTGCGCGAGTCCGACTCGCACTTGGCTGATTATTTTAACCCATTTTTTATGAAAATCGATAAAAATAATAATAAAAAATAAACTATCGTTTTAATTAATTCTTCGAAACCCTTTCAGTCGATTAAATTTTTAACCCATTTTTTATGAAAATCGATTTTTAAAACATCGATTTTTTTAATTAATCGAAACCCTTACAATGGATTAAAAAATATCGACAATCGAAAAAAAACAATCGACTGTTCGATTAATCGATTTTGATGTTACAACACTACTCTCCAACCGTCCTACGTTTTTTCCTTGGTTTTTCGATCAGCATGAGAATCTGACGCGAGTTTTACAGTTTTTACCCATCCCACAAAAGTGCTCAACGCCGCGCCGTTAAAGAAGTTTTCACTTCAAAAACCTCGTGGTCCAGCTTTCAAGAGGCACAAGGCCCCGACCACGAGGCCCGGCCGTGGGCACTGGGCGGTAGCCCACGTTGCCTACGCCTTACTCCACCTCTGCCACAGAATACAATATATTAGTTGCCTCTGCCTCTTTACTACCAGCTCTTTATGCTTAGACGTACCTCTAGCTACATTTCTAGCTATTTGTTTTTGGGAACTAATTTTTACCTTGCTGACAGCTCTCAGTAAGGCTCACCTGGGCCGCGCTCTTTGTTTCGATTATATTACGTATTTCGATGACTTAGAGAATACTTTTGTATGAAGAAGTTTGGTTAGTTATGACCTTTGTTACATTGACCACACTCTGAATGAAAAATAAATAAACAATCTATGAGCTATTAGTATTATTTCGGCTATTCAAAATTGTGCTCTATTTCCTACGTGTCAAGGTTTGACTTGTGCTTCGTTCGAAGATTTTACTGGATTTCACGAATTTATGACGTAGTGTTTTGTATTGCGAATAGTTTATTTTACTCATTATAAATAATTTTAAATTTTACGGAACTGAGGGGTTAAGGCTATGACGTTGTCACGTTCAACTATCGTCAGTAAACCGACTTTACAGACAACCGATTTTTTGAGCAGTTATTTAAATATTAATTTTGAGATGTAATTATGATCAGTTGAAAAAAATATTGAGCAGTTATTTAATTTAATGGCGGTTACGGTTGATTAATTATTACGACAGTAAAATAATTGAGCAGTCCAATATTACTGTATGAGTGGTAAAAATTATGGAATGAGCGGTTCGATATAAATATACGTCTACCAGAATCTGATGGCAAAAAGTGAGAAAATAAATTGACTCTATACTAGGTATAATACCCCACTCGGGCTAGCTTGTCGCTAGCGGTCATTGACTCCCTGTCAAAAACTTGTCATTTTCCATATAAACCGCGATTAACTAAGATTAACAATTATGTGTCAGATATTGTCAATCGTGGTTTTAGGAAAATTACAAGTTTTTGACAGGAAGTCAATGACCGCTAGCGACAAGCTAGCCCGTAGGAGTAGCTAATCTGTGTATTAAACATGCAAATAATATCCACGGCAGATCATGGCGAGCGGTGGAAGGGAGAGTGTTTTTTTTTAAAGTAGAATTATACAGGGTGCAATCAAACCTGCCAAATTTTGATATATTGATCTTTGATAAAAATAAAAATACACGTATTTTTTCTTTTATAATCACTCAGTACTAAAATGTTGAGAAATAGCCTCCGAAAGTTATCCTAAGAACACTACAATTAATGGACACTACGCGTAGCCCGCGCGTGACGTGCCCACGCGCGCGCGCCTCGTCCCGCGTCACCCCCGATCATACCCACCGCCGCGAGTGAGCATTCTGCAACGATTCTAAATGGGATAAAATATGTCATTAACAAAAAAATAACACCCAATTTCTTTGGTTAAATGGATTTTCCTAATGATACCTAAGCCCTGGAAAAAATTTGGCAGGAAGGTTTAATTGCACTCTGTATAATAATTATTACTTAAGTGTTAATAATTATTTATGCAGGGGAAGAGAACTAAATTGACGTAAAAATGAGGTTTGAAAATCGCCACATTGGCGCTGATAGCAGTAGTGGGAGTTAGAGTGGGAGTACGTCTTGGAAGTTGGACCTAATCAAGAAACTTACTGTATTTTAAAAAGATAAAACCGACTTCAAAATTGTAAGTACGTAATTGAGAATTAAAACTCCCTATCTCCAAAACTACTGAACCGATTTTGATGAAACTTGTACTATTCCCTAAATTGAACAATACCTAGTACAACAAAAAAAGAATTACTGAAATCGGTGTGGAAGTTCCAGAGATATGCGAACACAAACATAAAAAGTTACATACATATAGTCCGTGCAATCCACGAAGACGCGCCCCACCACTTTTTGGGTGAGCATCTTTCTCTTGACCGTGACGCTTTTTCTTAATTATTATTGGTCTATTTATTGTAGTATGCGCGTGCACTCATAGGTAATTAATGTGTACCGATAACACTCACATAGTCTAAAGCTTGCACACATCTTAATATATATATTTCTTGTGTGCGTGTGTGTATGTGACTGAACTCCTCCTAAACGACTGGACCAATTTTGATGAAATTTTTTGTGTGTGTTCAAGGGGATCTGGGAATGGTTTAGATTCACAATTTTGTCCGCTGGACAATGTTTTTTTAATTAATTTTTAATTTATTAGTAGTTATTGATTTTGGAATGTTTTACATTGGATCCGACAGTCGGCTGCCATCGCAGTGTCAAATTTTAAATTATATTCGGATTTTAATTTTAGTCTGTCCGACAGTTAGCGCTTCGACCAAATTTAAAAAAAAATACTTTATATACTTAATATGGCAAAGAAACGTTTGCCGGGACAGCTAGTATATTATAAATATTATGAGGAATAGTAGGGCGCGTCTTCGTAGATTGCACGGACTATACATACATACATACACTTTTGAAATTTAGCACATTTGTTCAGACGCTGATATAGACTAAAATATACGAAAACTGGGCAGTTCTATAAATATTACATACAAACGCGTCGAATTGATAACCTCCTTTTTTTGAAGTCGGTTAAAGAACTAAGTACTACTGGTACTAGTTGCGATTAGCGATTAAGCGGCCATTTGCAAGTTACGTCAGATTTAGCCAATGTTTGTCAAACGCTATGCCAATGCAAATTTTCTTCAAACAGGTCAAACCATGGTCAAACCATAGAGTTATAATATATACTGTCGTATATACCACCTGACAACGTGTGCGATCTGTCAATGTGTGCGTGTGCTAGTGATGTATATTTTACTATCGATAGTAATTGTCCGTTCGAGTTATTTTACCTGCGATTCTACGAGAAATAAATAATATGCAACTTTGAAAGATTTTGTAATTCAAATTAGGTATCATATATTTTATTTGACAAAAAAAAGGTGACAATTGAAAAGTAGATACACATTTTCGTTTGGGGTGATTTTTCAATCGTCAGATGGGTTATAACATGAGGTTTTTAAAAGGGTAAATAATATACACATTTTAAAGTTACTTACTTATTAGTCAGGTAAAAGCTATGTGACAATTTAGCCCTTACATTAATAGAAATGCAAATATAAAGTTGAAAGTAAACGACAAACATAGTATATTATTTATTCTTAAATTTAAATACATATCATAATACCCTTACATTACATTTTTAGATTTGTTTTATGTTCTTGTTAAATACCGATAGGCATATCGATAAATTTGATTCAAGCCCTAGCGTATATGTAAACAATTTTGATGAAATAGACTACTTGACATATATTTAATTTCATTGAAAAAATACATATTTCTAGTAGAACTTGGCCTAGGAAACCGTATTTCACCCTTATCTTATATATAAAAATGGATTTTCAAATGTGTTAGTCGCGCGAAAACTCGAAAACGGTTGAACCGATTAGGCTGATTTTAGTCTTAAAATATTCTTAGATGTTCAGGAAAGGTTTTAAACTGTTTTAAAGTGACACGAAGTTCACCGGGACAGCTAGTCATCAAATAAAAGCTTATGATTGATAAATAAAGTCGATTTGAAAGTATGATTTTATGAAAATAGGAATTGTACTGACGAAAACACTTTTGCGGCACTTCCGATTTGGATGTGACGTCATCCCATTTGTAATTTAATATCTTTTATTTATGGCGCTCGTTATATGTAAGTTTATTTGTACATAAACAATATGAATAATCCTAGAAAGATTTATAAAATATATTTTCTTGAACAGTTCAAATAAAACATCAGTTTTATATATTATCTCGATTTATTGTAGTTGGGAAATGAAATGGCCAAAACTTTTCTACAAAAGTGTTCAATATTACAAATGATTTCTAAATTCTTTTCTGATTTTTGGCACTGTTAGACTTAGCATTTGGCACGCTTAGCACATAAAACTTTTTTCAATAAAGAAAGTATTAAATACAAAAAACATGACGTCACACTATGGCGGTACAATGGCGGACAGTGCTTTTGGCGCCATATAAAAGGCATATTTTTCAATCAGCATTTTTATGGGTTTCTACTGTTTAAAATATTAAAATATTATTATAGTTTTTTTTGGTGAAAATGAATGATTAAGAAGCGATTAGAATGAAAAAAAAATAGGTCAAGTAGCCTATTTTATTTCTTCAAAAATTGTGTGATTTAAGAACAATAGTACCTTTAGTTATGCAAAATATGAAAGTAAAGGGGAGGATTAACAATATTTTATTTGAAATAAAGAACTAAAGACAGAATATAGCGAAAATAAACACATCGTAGCAATTAGGACATGAAGATTAATTACCTTTAAAATGTATATTTTTCAGGATTACTCCTATGATTTACACTGCAATCACTCACAGAACAAGTTACCATTGTTATATGTAATAGTATTTGTCGAAAATAATAAAGGATTTAAACAATAAATTGCAAATACCGAAAAGGCATAAAAACGATTGACGACTTTTGGCCGACCTGTCAAATGAAAGTGTATGTAATTGATTGAACTAACGGTTCTTGGTGGAAATTAATGTTGAACACTAATAAAACACACTTTTTCTTGCACTTTATCCACTATATTAAGATGTTATTATAACTTTTTAACAAATTACACGACCGGTTTCGAAATCACACCTGATGATGAATGATTTCGATAGTATATACTACTTAATATAGTGGATAAAGTGCAAGAAAAAGTGTGTTTTATTAGTGTTCAAATGAAAGTGGTTACAGTATTCATGAGACTGCCTCTCTCTTTTTATGTACTGAGTTTAATTTGGTGAATAAACAAAGTGTTCTGGACTCTGAATTTTCATTTATGGACCTAAATAAATAAAATGAATAAATAAATCGTAAGGGACTAACGATTAGTTCTTACAGTCCAATGACTTTTACTGTCCAATTTACTAGTAATTTACCCTATAGTTATACGTAGTCAATGATATTATATAAAAAAACTCAAAGCAGATATGTTACTACCGCGCGCGTTGTGAAGCCATTAAATACGGGCCAATTGACCCGTCTTTTGTATAGTCTGTCTCTTTTATGAAAATGTCATTTCGTATCTTTTGTTTTACTTATCTGTCAAATTTGACAATTGAATTTGAAAATTTTTCGGAAGCAATTTAAGCCGGAAAATAGTATGAACGTAACAGATCTGTATTTAGTTGAATATCATTGTACGTAGTATAATATGTATGTATATTAAGAGCCAGCGCGCACGAGCAACTTAGTTGCACGGCGATTTATTTGTCTCTTTCGAAAAAATTGCAGCCCTGTCGCAGGGGTGCGCGCACGAGAGCGACAGCAACGCAACTTTTTTCCGATTTTTCTAGACAGTCATCAACATGGATTTGGTCGAGGCGGCTGTGGTTGTTGCACTCGCAATAAAAAACCGAAGAAAGCGTCGCAAAATAAAATATTGGGTGCATCCATTATGGAGCGATCGCCTGACTCTTGGGAAATTTCATACTGTGTTTATGAAATTCAGAGCATACCCAGAAAAAAATTACGTTTTCTTCAGAATGAGTGTCGAAAGTTTTGATGAACTGTGCAGAATCTTACGACCTGGCCTCGTTCATGAAGATACAAATATGAGATTAGCTGTACCCAGAAATAGGTACCCTATTTTGCCCCTATCTTGGTCGAAACCCCCCTAAATCTAGCTAAATCTAGGGGGAAAACCCGATATTTTGCCTGTATTTTGCCCCTATCTTGGTCGAAAACTCCCTAAATCTAGGGGGAAATCCCCTGATCTGGCAGCACTGGGCCGGTCGGCGACTTTATTGTTGCCTGTGCGCGCACTTGCATAGAAACCAATAGGGAAGGTGACAGTTGCGTTGCAATTAAAAAAGTTGCCCAGAGTTGCGTCGCGTCGCGTCGCTACGTGCGCGCACTTCCATACTAGCTCCTAGACTTGATCAAGAGACAAATAAATCGCCATAAACGTATGATGCTAAAGACCAACAAAGAGTGCGAGAGAGAAGAAAATCCGTTATGGAATTATAACAAGATGAAAAGAGAGAGGCAGTCTCATGAAAACTTTAACCACTTTCATTTGACAGGTCGTCAACAAGTCGTCACACGTTTTTATGCCCTTTCGGTATTTGCAATTTATTGTTTAAATCCTTTATTATTTTCATCAAATACTATTACATATAAAAATGGTAACTTGTTCTGTGAGTGATTGCAGTGTAAATCATAAGAAAAATCCTGAAAAATATACATTTCACAGGTAATTAATCTTCATGTCCTAATTGCTACGATGTGTTTATTTTCGCTATATTCTGTCTTTAGTTCTCTATTTCAAATAAAATATTGTGAATCCGCCCTTTTACTTTCATATTTTGCGTAACTTAAGGTATTATTGTTCTTATATTACACAAATTTTGAAGAAAAAATTTTCAGTAAAATTTTTTACATATACGCTAGTGTTTGAATCAAATTTATCGATATGCTTATCGATATTTCACAATAACATAAACTAAAATAAAAATCATTTACCTTTATATTTATCACCTTAAAAGGACATATTATCTTATTTTAACGATTATTTTTAAATATTATTAATCTTTTGACATACCTAGTATAAAATCAAGGTTTCACAGATCAGTCACTTGAATCTAATACTCATTGAATGCAGCTTTCATTAATATAAAATAAATTGCACCCATGCAAAGCTGTTTGCTTGTTCATAATCATTTGTTTTACAGATTCCCTCAAGATCCCCTAATTAGAGGAAAATGGCTAAAATTGATTGGGCGTGTTGGTTGGAGTCCCACGAAAAATTCAACAATATGTAGCAAACATTTCATTGAAAATTTTAAAAGAAAAAGTAGAATAAATACAATTTTGGCTAAAGGAGCTATCCCAATATTATTCGTACCAGTAAGTTTGACATACTATTGCACTTGTTACTGAAGCAATTATTTTTGTCTTTTGCATAAAATTCTTGATTCTCATTGTTGGAAAAGTTCATCAAAACAGCTTGACATTTTTTTATGAAATTTTGCATAATAATAAACAAGAATAGGTTCTAAGCTATTTATCAATAACTTTTCACACATCACCTATAGCGATAGGTTTTAATAGTGTACGTGTAGGGTTTTAAGAATAAAATATAATATAGTACTATGTGTGTTGTTTACTTTCAACGTTTACTTTCAATGTAAGGGCTGATTTACCAGATAGATTTTACCTGAGTAATAAATAAGTAACTTTATAATGTGTTATGTGAGTCTTATGTCATATGTGTAAGTATATTATTTACCCCTATAAGAACCTCATGTCATAACATATCCGACGATTGAAAAATCATTCCAAACGAAAATGTGTATCACTATTAAATTGTCACCTTTTTTGCCAATAATTAAAATTTATGATACCTAATTTGAAATACAAAATCTGTCAAAGTTGCATATTATTTGTTTCATATAGAAACTCAGGTAAAATAAATCGAACGGACTATACTATCGATAGCAAAATACTATACTATCGATAGTAAAATATACATCACTAGCACACGCACACATTGACAGATCAAAAATCGTCACGCATTTTCGGGTTGTCAGGTGATCTATACGTCAGTATATTCTATATCTATGTAAATCGCCATGCAACTAAGTTGCTCGTGCGCGGGGGCCCTAAAAGACAAACAATTTTATCGTTTGTCGGATACTTAACGCATTAAAAAAAAGCTGTCACCGCTGTCAGTGTCAGATTCATGTCAGATTCGTTTCAGTGACGTTTTATTTCTTTTAGAAGTTTGTGATCATGGCGGTAGGTGTTTTGATAATTTTAGTGATTAGAAATCCGTTTTAATCAAATATTGTTGAAATGACTTTGAGTAAATTTTCATGTTATTTTATAAATTTAGTATTAGTCCCCATTTTTGTTACAGTATTTTGATAATTCCGCCTGTATTTGCATTGTTGCGAAGTCCTAACCTCAACCTCCCAAATACAAGCTCGTATTTACCGTCTGTATTTACCGTGAACTGTGAACAAAACGATGTGAATATTTATTTCAGCGTGTACCACCACCACCGGCCGCGATTAAAAAGGATAAAAAGGAAAAGAAACCTCCTAAAGATAACTCCAAAAATGTTATGAGAAATTTGCACATCAGAAAATTGTGCCTGAACATCTGTGTTGGTGAATCTGGTGACAGATTGACTCGTGCTGCTAAGGTAAATATTAAACCTATACACTATTAATAGTCCAAAAACAACAGCCAGTTGCTAGTTTAGAATTAGTACTTATTGTGTCCCACACTCCCATTTAACATTAGGTTAAGCATGGTTGAATCAGGAATACAATAATTAATTTGTAGCTTCCTTCGTATTATCATGCCAGAGTAAATATTTCTATTTGCAACTTTTGGGTACTTACTACTATTTTACTACTCAGAATACTCAACGAAATAACATTAGGATCCTTGCTCTTTTGTTGGGGATGTTGTGCTCCATTACTTTCAAGTTTAAGTTATTCACAAGAATGTAAGAAATGTTTAAAAAATCTAAATTTACATACATTAAAATGAAATGCATTACAAGTCTTAAAAAATATCTTGTTTTACCTTTCAGGTGTTGGAACAGCTGACTGGCCAACAGCCCGTCTTCTCCAAGGCGCGATACACTGTCAGGTCTTTTGGTATCCGTCGTAATGAAAAGATCGCTGTCCACTGCACTGTCCGTGGGGCAAAGGCAGAGGAGATCCTCGAAAGGGGATTGAAAGTAAGTAACATGATTTTCTACGTAACGTGACAAAATTATGTAAAAGAGAAAGGATATGGGCAACTCCGAACTCGCCTGTGGACGGTCCTAATTGTAATAAAAAAACAAGTTTTTCTAAATAAATTCTTAGTATCTGAGCTGTTATAAAGAATCTAATGACACCTTGGTCATTAATATCAGATCAGTTTAGGTGACTTAAATATACCTACACTATCAAAATCAATATTCAATATCATTTGTTTTGTTTTTGTTGTTATTGGAGTATGTTGTAGTTTGAAGATAAAACACAATTAGTAATATTATAATGTACGTATTCAGAAAGATAACGTTAGTTGTATGCATCTTTTTAGTAATACTACTAAAATGATTTATATTGACACACAGATGCTTTGGTTATTCAATGTTTGCCCTTATCTGATATTCAGAAAATTGCTTTGACAGACTATAGACTGTATACAGTGTCTATTTTATTAGTAAGGGTGTTAATAACTAGTGATCGGATAATCGGGCACTTATATACCTAAACTTTAAGAGAGTACCTACATAGAGCTGATAAAACCACCATCCTGACAAAAATAAATAATACTCAAAGAAAGGAATGTAAAAAAGTTGTGATATATTTTATTTTTATAAACAATCCAATAACTTAATTAAAAGATTAGATATGTCCTCTATCGGTTGTATCACGGGGAGTGCTCTGAGGAATTGTTCGGAATCATACCACCTGCAACTTTTCACCATCGTCCCACGCGAAAAACATACCATCCTCATCACCTTGATGAGTGGCAGTCTTCCACAGTGCGATTCTCGCATAACTTTCTACCGCGCACTGTAAAACTCTGGAACGAACTGTCACCAGCAGTATTTCCGGACCTACACGACCTGCAAACCTTCAAGAAAAGAGCGTATTCCCTCTTAAAAGGCCGGCAACGCTCCTGCAGCTCTTCTGATGTTGCAAGTGTCCATGGGCGACGGTAGTTGCTTACCATCAGGTGACCCTCGTTTGCTCGTTTGCCCCCTTATTTAATAAAAAAAAAAAAATGTTTATTAGATTGAGTTTTAAAAATATCTTTATTTTTACTTGAAACTATCTCATTGATATTTTTTAAATGCAGTTTTTAATAAGAGTAGTATTAAGATTGTTAACATTTAAATAAGATATTTTTTGTTTTGTATTATTATTTTTTGGTTGAACCGCTTTTATCTTTGCAGCAATTGAAAAATACATATGTCGTCTTGTATAAAATTGTTATTTAGCATTTTTCTCAGTAAGTATGTATAAAAGTGCCTAGGATATCCGAAATAGCAAGCTCGAATTATGTGTGCTATTTATTTTTGTCAGGATGGTGGTTTTATCAGCTCTATGTAGGTACTCTCTTGAAGTTTAGGTATATAAGCGCCCGATTATCCGATCATTGTTAATAACTATACTTACTATACCGATTGCATGATTTGTTCAAGGATTACATTCTCTTTTGTACTTCCTTTGTAATTTCATGCTAGATTAACATTTCTAATTTGCAACTTTTGGGCACTATTCTCTTACTGCTCAGAATACTTAAGGAAATTACAATTTATTAAAATTATTCAGATTAATCCCTCGAGCCCCAAGAGGTCGCATGCGACCGCGATATTAATAGAAAGGCTATTGTGTCTCGTTTTTCCACGATCGAGGGATTAATATTTATAATAGCTGTTATGGTAACTAAAGTTTAACTAGTTTTTCATATTTTTCCAACTCTTTACAGGTCAGAGAATATGAGTTGAGACGAGACAACTTCTCGGCCACTGGAAACTTTGGCTTCGGTATTCAAGAACACATTGACTTGGGTATCAAATATGACCCGTCTATCGGTATCTACGGTCTTGACTTCTACGTAGTATTGGGACGCCCAGGTAAATATACTGTTTTCATTCTATAAAAATAGCAATAGACATGACAAAATATTTGGCCTAATGCTAAATGCCTGATTTTTTTTCTTAAAAAATGAAAATATTTTTGAATGTGTTTTGTCTAAAAACCACCCTCTAGTCACTAGTGGCTTTTCTAATATAATATCAGACACAAAATGTAGCATTATAGATTTATGTTATAATGAATACATACTTTATTACTAAGGAGGTTTTTATGTTTACTAAAAACACTTTGTAGAGATTTTCACATGTATCCTTTAGAATATTTTAATGTACGGTATGTATAACGTGGCCATATGTCCCGCTTAGGGCGGGACAGTCCCGTTTTCAGGCAGTCTGTCCCGCTGTCCCCCGTGTTCGCAAACAGACCAAACAACAATTAAATAGTATTTTTATGTTTGAAATGCCCCTGCAATGCCTGGAAGTAACGCACTCCCATACGGCAAATGTGATTATTCTGCCATAATATTTTGCTCATTATCAATAATGATAGATATAACAGCAGGGCTAGCATAACAACAGTAGACATAGGAAAGAATCGACATACTGACAGATTTTATCGACAAAATGGCGGATTTCCATTCCGTTACTTTGGCTTGTCTAACTGTCACTTTGTTTATTCTGCCGTAGAAAGAAACCGTTTCTATGGCGATCATACTATGCCTGCAGATAGGCACTTGAAATATTCACAAAATACTCAATTGTATTTACCTCTATGCTTCAATAAAATGAAAATAAAATTTTCATGTCCCGCTCTGACAAAAAAATAAATGGTCACATTAGGTATGTAACATTTAATACCTCGAAAATAATTTTACAAGTTGTCTAAAAATTCAATAAATGAAACAAAAATATGCAATGGTTCCCAGTGCACATTGTTCAGGAATGAAGGGATATATTGTCTTCATTCTGTAAAAATGTGCAAAGATCATTTTTTTATCTCATTCCAATTAAAAACACTTTGTTTTTAGTTTTATTAGAGAATGAAGTACATTTTTGTTTAAAACTGTGGTTGTATTGGTCTCATAATCTATATTCTAAACTAATATTATAAAGCAGAAGAGTGTTAATTTGCTTGAATGAGCTAATCGCAGGAACTACTTTTGAAGAATTATTTCAGTGTAAGATTTGCTTAAAATCTTAAGAACTACTGGAGCAATTTTTATAATAGAATGTTAGAATAGACTACGTTAAAGGACATAGGCTATTTTTTGCGGATAAAGTACGGTTTCCGTGAAATTCCTTCTGAAGCCGCGCGGAACATCTAGTATGTATATATTTATGTATCGCTACTTGTGTCTGTCATCTTTCAGATGGATGAATTGGTATCACACACTGACCTCCATTATACAAGTACGCTGGACCTATGATACCCTTTGAAATGACAGCTGTTTTTTGTGCCTATTTGAAGCGGAATCAATGCCCCAATGTGAGGGAAGAGAACTAAATCTGACGTAAACATGACGTTTAAAAGTCGCCGTATTGGCGCTGATAGCAGTAGTGGCAGTACTTGGAACTAATACTCATTTGTACCACCGTAGTGATTATATTCTCTTCGGTTTCTACAACCAATAGCGATTGAGCGGCCAATTGCAAGTTACGCCAGATTTAGTTCTCTTCCCCCGAATTGGGGGCGCTGACCCCGTCAAATATGCACAAAAAACAGCTCAGGTCAGTGGTATCACATTATATTTAAAAATAAATCTCTCACAAAAAATCTCTCATTTCTGGCATTCATAAAATAGAAGACAAGATATTAATTATTGTCAAACTATAAGCAATATCCCAAGCTATTCATGTTGACCCAGTTTATCAATATTGAACTCAATGATATTCTACTTATACAGATCTGTTACGTTCATACTATTTTCCGGCTTAAATCTCTTCCGAACAACATTGACAAATTTGACAGATAAGTGAAACAAAAGATACGAAATGCCATTTACATAAAAGAGACAGACTAAATAAAAGACGACCCAATTGGGTCGTATTTGAAGCTTCACCACGCGCGCGGTAGTAACAATATCTGCTTTGTGAGTCTTTATTTATATAATATGATTGAACCATATTATCAAAAAATAATGTTGAAATGTGGTAAATCTTATATTTTTAACTGTACAACAATTAATATAGGAAAATAATTGAGCAAGACATGCCCTTAATATACTTTTTTTTCTTTTTTCTAGGTTTCAATGTTGCACACAGAAGGCGTAAGACTGGCAAGGTTGGTTTCCCTCACCGCCTGACAAAAGAGGATGCCATGAAGTGGTTCCAACAGAAATACGATGGTATCATCCTTAACAGCAAAAAGTAAATTAAGTAATAAACTCTAATAAGAATTTTGTGTTTCATTCTTAGAAATAGCGGTCTCTTTTGATTATAATTAGAGTTACCTAGATTTTTTGAAGGAAAATAGTCTTAGTACCACTTACTTTTGCATGCTTAAAACTTATTACGTAAAGAAAACAATACAATACACTCCACAATGAGACAAAAAATTATGAACATTGTTTGGTACAAACATAATATTAATAAGTCTATGGTACAAACATAATAATAATAATAATCATTTATTTCCGAGAAATTGATTACAATCATGGTGTGCTTGTGTTTATAAGCGTTTTACAATTTCTACCTCAATGAGGTGTGGAAATGTTAGATTTTTTGTCCCTGCTGGTAACATAATCTTAAATACAAAACATAATAATTTACTTTTTCAATCAAATAATACTTACAGTTAAATAAGAATAATCACTCAACTTCCTTAAAATGTTTACAGCCATTTAGTCAATATACTTAAATATTAATTACTAATGTCAATTTTTAATACAATATAAGTCATTTAATTATTAGTCATTCCATTATTATATAAAATTATCACTCGGCATATTAATTAAAGATAAACATCGTCAATTAGTCACAAAATCTTGACATGAATATAATAGGCTACTTGACCTAATTTTTTTCTTCATGCTAATCGCTTCATAATCATTCATTTTTACAAAAAAAACTTATATTTTAATATTTTACACAGTAGAAACCCATAAAAATGTTTATTGAAAAATATGCCTCTTAAATGGCGCCGAAAACACTGTCCGCCATAGTGTGACGTCATACGCTTTGTATTTTAAACTCTCTTTATTGAAATTTTTTTAATGTGCTAAATGTACGAGTCTTAAAGTGCCCAAAAATTATAAAATAATTATATTAGAAATTAGAAATCATTTGTAATGTTGAAAACTTTTGGAGAAAAGTTTTGGCCATTTCATTTCCCGTCTACAATAAATGGAGATAATATATATAAAACTGATGTTTTATATGAATAATTGAAGAAAATATATAATAGGCTTATTCTTATTATTTATGTTCAAATAAACTTACATATAGCGAGCGCGATAAATAAAAGATATTAAATTAGTATGAGGATGACGTCACATCCCAATCAGGAAGTACCGCAAAAGCGTTTTCGTCAGTACAATTCCTATTTTCATAAAATCATATTTTCAAATCGACTTTATTTATCAATCATAAGCTTTTATTTGATAATAAGGGTGAAATACGGTTTCCTAGGCCAAGTTCTACTAGAAATATGCATTTGTTCAATGAAATTGAATATAGGTCAAGTAGCCTCTTTTTGGGACTGTTTCCACTGACCTCCATTAAGGGGGTATTAGTTATTACATTATCATTTATATTGGATCATTTATAGGATCATATATAGGATCCAATAAAAATGATCATTTGATCATATCTGCATATAACATTTTCATTTAACATTGATCCTATTTTACGTCGTATGTGGTTTCAATAGCCAATGGGGAGCGCTAACGCTGACAGGTATTGACATCAGTGTTACTAGATCTCAGAGAATTCGATTTGTCGAAAGACATCGTCATTTTTAACATGGCTTGTTTTATGTTTTTTCAGCAAGATTATTCAAGTATATAATTAGAAAAATAATTACATTACATTATTTGAAACATATTAACGAACATATAATGGAGGTCAGTGGCTGGTTTCGCTGTTTGAACTGAGTGAGCGGTCGCAGCCTGAAATTTTGGAGGGGGTCACTCACTATACTACTAAAAATTTAAAAAAACTAGTTTACTAAAAATTTATTGGCAAAAATTTCCATTTATTATTTGGCAAGATTTTGAGATTTTTCAGTTTGACCTTAGAATTTGGGGGGGTCATGTCTCCTATGACCCTCCCTTCGGACCGCGTCTGTAGCAAGAGTGGAAAATTATGAGCTCACATTTTCTATTTGCTTAGTTACTAATGGCAGACCCACGCAAATTCTGGTAAGTAACTAATAACTTTGATACTATAAAATAACTTTGATGATAAAAAAGTAAATTGTTTACTTGTTGTCATAGTAACAAAGTCAACACGATTATTTATCAACAATATTTTGCGCCAAACATTGCCTTTTATTATTTAACAATTTATTTAACGGCATCATGAGCATGGAATTACCCAAAGATGATTTTGGCGACGATGTTCTTGCTCCGAAGGAACCTCAGATTACTTCACAAGATCCTAATGAAAGGAAAGCCGCAAGAGCACTCCGAATTAAACGAAGAAAGGAAGCACTTAAAAGGTTTGTAACTTCTTATATATCTTTAATGTAATCGATCTGAACACTCCTCATGGCAAGTGCTTATTATGAGTTTAACAAAAATTACGAGCATCTCCATGCTATACAAATGTGGCAATCGCAACTTTTTTCGAGATGATAACTATACGAGTACGTCCTTTCCGCGTAGTTTACATCCCTTTGCTTAGGGCCGATTTACACCGGAATGGCAGAGGCGAGGCGAGCAGTTTCAGTGTCATATGATTTTAAACTTTATCTTCATTAATAAATTGTAATACATAGTATCGCTTGACAATCTACGGCTGCCCGTGGACGCTCGTGGCCACTCGTGGCATCTTGCGGCCGCCGGCAGCGTCGATTTCTCGAGCGATACTATGTATTAGTTAAATTACAATAATGAAGATAAAGTTTAAAATCATATGACAATGAAACTGCTCCCCCGCCCTGCCCCTGCCTCGCCTCTGCCATTCCGGTGTAAATCGGCCCTTACCCGGGACCACAGAATATAATATATTAGTTGTACCAACCGGGACTGAAAGTATTTTCATACCAAATGTCATCAAAATCGGTTCTTCCGGTTGATTATGAATTAGGCGTGAAAAGGTAACAAGTGTTTATCATTTTGTTGTAATGACTAATGAGGTATTCAAAGAAAATTGAAACATTTATTTGACTGAAACTGTATTCATTTGATCTATGCTACCTTCCATAAATACTGCTGCTAGTTATAGCAGTGCCAAACATATGTTTGACTAGCTGTTGCCCGCGACTTCGTCCGCGTGGACTTCAGTTTATAGCGCGCGATGTCAACAAAATTGGTGTCAAAAGCTTTTATAAAACAATCCTGGTACCCCTTAAATCAAAACATCCAAAAATAGCTGTGCAGTGTGCACATAACTTATTTAATTTTTTTAAAATTAAACTTTATTTATGCCAAATTTTAATTTTTAAAGTATATTTACTACTAGCTGTTGCCCGCGACTTCGTCCGCGTTAACATAGTATAATAACAAAGATAGATAGTTTTCCCCTTTTTGTGGTTCCTTATACAAAGGGTAAAAACGGGACCCTATTTAAGCAAACGTCAAACGCAAACGTCCATAGACTTCATGTTTCTAACTCAAGAAATGACGGACTTTCATTCAAATTTTCAACCTCAATTTCACCCCCTTGGAGGTAGAATTTCCAAAAACGCTTAAATACATATACATTCATTTTTAATCAGCAGTCCAAAAATAAACTTTTATGTTTCTAACTTAAGAAATGACGGAATTTCATTTAAACTTTCAACCCCAATTTCACCCCCCTGGGGGTAGAATTTCCAGAAACGCTTATATAACGTATCCATTCATTTTCAATCAGTAACCCAAAAATAAAGTTTCATGTTTCTAACTCAAGAAATGACCGTGGAAATGACGGACTTTCATTCATACTTACTTTAGACGTGGGAGAGCCATGCTTCGGCACGAATGGGCCGGCTCGACCGGAGAAATACCACGTCCTCACAGAAAACCGCCGTGAAACAGCGCTTGCGCTGTGTTTCGCCGAGTGAGTGAGTTAACCGGAGGCCCAATTCCCTACCCTTTTCCCTTCCCTACCCTTCCCTATTTCCTTCCCTACCCTCCCCTATTACCCCTTAAAAGGCCGGCAACGCACCTGCAGCTCTTCTGATGCTGCGAGTGTCCATGGGCAACGGAAGTTGCTTTCCATCAGGTGACCCGTTTGCTCGTTTGCCCCCTTATTGCATAAAAAAAAAAAAAAAAAAAATACTTTCAACCCCTATTTCACCCCCTTCGGGGTAAAATTTTCAAAATTCCTTCCTTAGTGGGTGTCTACTCAATAAAACAACCCTACACACCAAATTTCGTGGTTGTAACTTTAACAGTTTTTGCTCAGCGATGATGAATCAGTCAGTCAGTCAGGACATGTAATTTTGTAAGTATCTAGATAGATAGAAGAAGATTTAGCCCCCCCCCCCCAATTACACAACTTTATCCATAAACTATTTGATAGCCCATAGGTTTAAGGTTGTGTCCCTGCTTAAAATATAAAAGTACTGAGTTATTTAATAACGTAAAAGAGTACAATATAATGACAATCGAAAAAGTCGGAAATATAGTATAAGATGATACCACCTCTGATAGAAAGACGTTTGTGTAAGCAATAGCGCGATGTAAGAGCCGCACAGCGCCGTCTATTATGAATTTTTGGAACTAACTTAATTTGAACAAATTTGCGCATTTTCACCCCCTTACAACCCTTTTGTCTAGTTAAAAAGTAGCCTATGTCCTTTCTCAGACTTTAGACTATCTGTGTACAAAATTTCATTACAATCGGTTCAGTAGTTTTGGCGTGAAAGCGAGACAGACAGACAGATATACTTTCGCATTTATAATATTAGTATAGATTTCGTCCCAGCTTCACCAAGAAATGTTAAATAAATAATGGCTTGTTAAATCAGTTAATGGCCTGTTAGAGCTATCGAGCGTTCCACCCTGCCCTAATGTCATGTCAAATTACCTAACATGGTGTTAAATTTAATTCCTGTTGTGGAGGTCCGTTAATTAATGCCTTGTTAGGAGGTTGGTGAAATTAGGTTTTAGACCAGTGGACGCTGCCGCGCCTAGGCCCCAAGCTATCGTGGGCGCCGGCAGAAATAATTTCCAAGGGGTGCAGATTTTAGTTTTCTTTCTTTTCTTTTTACTTTTTACGAACCACAGTGACTGTCTATTTACGTCAACAGAAAACATTTAGATGAATTTGAATTTTTATTTTAAGATGAATTTTCAATAATTCCTGTTGACTCCGAGATTCCCAAGGGTTGCAAGCGCACCACCGGTGGCACCCCCCTGCCGGCGCCCATGCAAGCTATACGGCCTGAGTAGTATCTACGTTAATCAACTGCATAAATTATATTTATGTATTATAGAGCCGAACAACCCCTAGAAGATGCTATAAAGGACGAGGAGCCAGGTCTCATTGAGCAGGCCACCACTGCAGCAGCTCAAGAGATACAACGGTTGGCGCTGGACGGAGCAGCTAAAGTCACCAATGTCAAGGTCACCACTGACGAACGAGAGGTGTTACGACGGGTGTTGTTCACTGATAAAATGAAGGGTAAGTTTTTTTATGAAATAAGGGGGCAAACATGCAAGCGGGTCACCTGTTAGAAAGCAACTACCGTCGCTCATGGACACTCGCAACATCAGAAGTGCTGCAGGTGCGTTGCTGGCCTTTTAAGAGGGAATACGCTCTATTCTTGAAGGTTTGCTGGTCGTATAGTTGCAAGTAATAACTAACAAACACCACAATCCTGCATCGCGCTAACGGCTAAGTTTAGATATAAAATAGAAGGGAGTTGGGATTTGGAAAATGTAACATTGGCACGACATCAGAGCAACGACAAGGATTATGTACCTACCTAACTGCTTGTCAAGAATACGATGAAACCTCTTTTCATCATGCGATCCGTCGGCTCCTTTATGACATAAAAATCAACCAAAAATACACTGAGGTATAAGTACATATCTCAGTGCCAAAATATGATTTATTGCCAATTTTTTTTTAGGTATATTTAAAATATAAGAGCTATGATGTAAATAAAAGCAAGAAATAATTTAATTATTAGGTGTGTTTGTTCCCAGATTCTCTAAATAACATTGAAGAGGAAGCAAATGAAGCTCAAATACAGTATGAAGCGATAACTGCCAACTGGAACACCATGTTGTCTATAAAAGATCCACTGGAAATTGACGCCGAAATGAAAGAGCAAAAGCGAAAATGTGACGAACTTTTGGGGCAAAAGAATAGCTTGATTGACGATTTAAAAAGCGATTTAAAGCAAATGGATCGAACTTATTATAAAGATTTAGAAATTCAGGTAAGCATTAAAAAAAGTACTGAACTTTATTACTGATTTCATATATATGTATATTATAACCAGCTGTTAAATATATATATATATATATATATATATATATATATATATATTATATGTATTTAACAGATGGCGCTATAGTATATAATATGTAATTCGCGTTTTAAAATGATATCCTAACCAAAATATTTTTTTTAATATTAAAAATTTCTTAAACAGGACAACGACATTAAAGAACTTTCGGACAGAATCGAAAAACAAGTCACTATAATGCAAAAAGCGTACGCCAAGCAGTTGAGTCTTATAGAACAAGCTATAAATATCGAGCGAGAGGCAATGATAGATCTTAACAATAAGAGATGGGAGGCGCTGTACAAGCAACGCGATAGAGAAGAGGTGGCTCATATGGAGTATAAATACGAGAAGGTAACTAATGTTTTTTTACTGCCAGCTATATCTACCAACTAGAAATGTCAAATTCAAGAAAGTATAGTTCTCCATTGGGTATTCTCAGTGGATGCCTTACCCATTGTGAGGCCCCGGGCGGAAGGTCCTTGCGAGGCTCTGCCCCCCTAGACAAGCGGCAAGCGATCATCGTAAACGCGAACGCTACAGAATGTATGCAGGGACTTGACATTAGTATACGCTAGCGATGCGATGATTTATGTCAAATCGCATACATTTTGTAGCGTTAGCGTTTACGATAATCGCTTGCCACTTGTCTAGGGGGGCTGGGCGGCAGGTCTTTGCAAGGCCCTTTGTCTTAAAAAATAACTTGCGAGTCCCCTGCAAGAGGGCGGCCCCGGGCGATTGCCTATGGCATATGGGTCATCGAAACCCGGACCCAATTTTCAAAACCCGGGTTCGGGTTTTGTAAAATGGAAACCCGGGTGCCCGGGTTTTTCGGGTATTTTCGGGTTTTCTTAAAATTCAATGATTAACGATGCGAAAATACTTTAAATATGATTTTCAGCGATTGCCAGCACCTTTCCAGTAAAATACTATTTAAATACCATAGTGTGCGGTCACGGCAGTGCCCAACCAAGTCTCGAGTGAATGGGCACGGCCGTATCATACTTTTTGGTAGGATTTTTAGAATATGTATTATCATTATTATTAATAAATATTCTTATGACAATTAGTCCTTAATGCTCTTAAAGCGAAACTTTTCCTTTAAAATATTATATTTTGTTTAATTATGACCAATATAAATAATTAAACCTATACAATATGTTATAAAAATAGATAATTTGTATGTTAGTTTGTTATAAATACCTTTTATCAGGTCTGGCCTTTAATAATTATCACAAAAACGAAAAACCCGAAAAGCTCGAGAAACCCGGGTTTCATTTTTGAAACCCGGGTTTTTTCATGAGCCCCAAAACCCGGGTTTTTTCATGATCCCCAAAACCCGGGTTTTCCCGGGTTTTCGGGTTTCGGGAAAACCCGGTCTCGATGCCCTACATATGGGGCCTCTGCCCTCTGGCAGGATGAAGCATGAGATATTATGCCCCATCCAAAAGAGCGAGGAAAACGTACATATTTACGAGTTTGTCATTTTCTTCGTATTAGTACTTATATTACCTAGATAGTACGTAACTCAAAGACCTTTAAACATATACCTCAATGACGTAACGCCCCATCCAAAAGAGCGAGGAAAACGTACATATTTACGAGTTTGTCATTTTCTTCGTATTAGTACTTATATTGCCTAGATAGTACGTAACTCAAAGACCTTTAAACATATACGTCAATGACGTAACGCCCCATCCAAAAGAGCGAGGAAAACGTACATATTTACGAGTTTGTCATTTTCTTCGTATTAGTACTTATATTGCCTAGATAGTACGTAACTCAAAGACCTTTAAACATATACCTCAATGACGTAACTCTTCCATTTACGAATCGAACCAAAAATTACAGCTCGAAGAACACAAACAAGAAATGGAAGTTATAATGTGGGAGCACCATGCCAAGTATAGGGAAGCTAAAATAGAACTGGAAACACTCATACAAGAATTACAAAAGGAATTGGAAAAATTAAAAGCCACTTGCCTTATCAATACGGAGAAAATTGGATATAATTACCAAGTGAGTAAAATAAGTGGATTTATTACTATTTATTTAATTAAAAAAATGCTTTAGTAATAATAATAACAACACACACCGGTTTCGGTGATGGTGGCCGGATTCATTGAAACCAGGCCAGTTACGCAGGAGTAATTTTATAGTGCCCAAGTGTGTGCGCAGTACACAAGAGCACTCTCTGTTCATTTTACTCTCATAACCTAGTGGAACGGACGACCGACACGACTGGCGAGAGATCAGGCGCAGGACCTACTTTTTACATGCCCATCCCACGCATGGATCATCTTACTTGTCAGACAATCACCTGATTGTCTGACAAGTAACATTTGACACGTTAATTCCAAGTTTGATTAGGACAATGCAGATTGATCACCTGATCAGTCTGCATTGTCCTAATCAAACTTGGAATTAACATGTCAAATGTTTCCAACGCGGGAATCGAACCCGCGACCTCCGAGTCAAGAGCCACGCTCTATAAACTACTGGACCACGTAGGCGTTAATTAGTATGTTTTTTGTGTAGGTATGCTTTTTCTTTAGTATGCTTATAATGTATATTAACATTTAACATACTTACAAGATATAATGTGATGTTAAAATGAATGTAATTGTCTTCAGGTGCTCAAAAAAAGGGAAGAGGAGAATGTTTTCGTTAGGTCCCAACAGAAACGCAAATTGAACAAAATGTCGGACATTGCTAATGCCCTCCGCGCCAAAATACGAAAGGCGGCAGAAGATGGCGCTCTAGAGGAAATCAAAGCGGACACGGAGATCGTGAAACTGATGCAGACCATGGAAGATATCGAAAAAAAGGCCCGCCACTTCGCCCAAGTCAACAACTATAAATTTTTACAGGTGAATTTCTAAATAGTCCTTGAAATGATTTCCCAGAATATATTTTTAAGGCCCGTATTTTTGGTCAGTACTCAAGATGCATCTCGGTCTCAAGACACGGTTCAGGCTCTGTGATTGGTTGGCTGTCAAAATTTGGCCAATCACACAGCCGAACCGCGTCTTGAGACCGGGTCGCATCTTAAGTACTGACGAAAAATACGGGCCTAAGTGCCGTCGTGGAGCACGTAGAAATTCATCTCTCCCTTCACTCATGAAAGTGAAGGAAGAAATAATAATTTTGTTGTATTTAACATTTAAATGTAAAGCGATGGCCGATGGCTCAATGTACGAAATTGTATTTGCTGTGTGACAGAATTGGTAGAACGAATTGGTAGACTTACCGCCTGCGATGTTGAGCTCCCTTTTTTAATAGATTAGCGGCCCTTCGTTTCCAACGAAGGGCCGCTCGAATTGTTGACTGCCATAGCGTTTCAAACAGTTTGGACCCCTTGGAATTACGCCGAGATGTAGCTTCACTCTGCATCCTCTATCGGTTGTATCACGGGGAGTGCTCTGAGAAATTGTTCGGAATCATACCACCTGCAACTTTTCGCCATCGTCCCACGCGAAAAACATACCATCCTCATCACCTTGATGAGTGGCAGTCTTCCACAGTGCGTTTTTCGCGTAACTTTCTGCCGCGCACTGTAAAACTTTGGAACGAACTGTCACCAGCAGTATTTCCGGACCTATACGACCTGTAAACCTTCAAGAAAAGAGCGTATTCTCTCTTAAAACGCCGGCAACGCACCTGCAGCTCTTCTGATGATGCGAGTGTCCATGGGCGACGGTAGTTGCTTACCATCAGGAGACCCGTTTGCTCGTTTGCCCCCTTATTTAATAAAATAAAAAAAATAGATTAACTATTAATAAATGATTGAGGCTTTGTATCGCCTCGCATATTGCTATTTAAAGTTATTTCTATGGCAAAAAAATCATGTGACATATTCCTATAGGTATGGCGTATGTCTTCAGACCGCTGCACGGAGCTAGCGCGGTGCGTGCGCGACGCTGAGGTGTGCGTGCACGAGCACGTTCTCGCGCAGGCCCCGCCCCCGCCACACGCAACGCCGCCCCGCAACCTGTTTACTAGATATGGTAAACCACGATCAACTAACATAATTTTTTATTTAAAAACAAAATTCGATTTAGTTAAAGTATAACGATTTAGTTATAGCACTAAAATATAATAATTAAAATAATGAGGCACAGAACTTCTGTACAACTTGAAACATCCATACTTATAATAATTCGCCGCCCCCACCGAATAAAATCGTAATCAAAAAATCTAAATTTTACAGGAAAAAATAAAAACGGTTTTTGGCTCATAACTTTTTAAGAGGATCACACAGGAAAATTATTTTTATACCAAAAGAAAGCTAATTTTTTTTGCGATATCTTAATGTTTTTAAAAAAATATAATGATATTTCTTACTGAGATTATAAGTCAAAAAGTATAATACCGAAATTTAAATAGAATTTTGGTCCGTAACACATCAATACGATATTATTCGGGTAAGTTGTCGACAACGAACTACACAGTAATAGTTGAATGCGATCCTATTGGCTGTCTTACAGACATGTTTACTGGCTCTGTAATCGACTGTTACCAATATATTCGACGCTAAGAGTAAGTCACATGTTAATCGTAAAATATATTAACTTTATTATTCCATGGCAAGCGAAATATACTTTATATATGTAAAAATATAATACAGAATTTAAAAAACTTAAAATATATTGTAATAATTAACTGGATTCTTAAATAAAACCATTTTTTATTTTTATTTTATAGGTATTTTAATAATTTTATAACAAAAGGTAAGTATATAAAATTTTACAGTAATATAACAATCAGTTATCCTTTTTTTATACCTCCGAAGCAGAGTAGACAGAATGATAGAGTATGCCGACTTAGAACTGATGTAAAAATTTTTAAGTTTGACGTATTATGACAAAAGTCGTCGCTAGGGTCGTTACCTACAAATTTAGTTGTTTATATTTTGGCACATGCAAAGAAAACTGTCAGAATTCAATTTCAAAATCTTATTTTTAAAAATAAATTATACCAGCCAGCGCGCCAGCCTCTAACTTATCAACCCCAAACCCGACGAATTTGACAGATATTGAAACCTGTTCATTTCTTTGCAGTCGAACTACTGGTAGTTATGTCTATTGTGTCAGAAGCCTCATCTAGGTTTAATAACTGAAAAGGTCCAAACACCGAAAACAACATTTAAAAACTTTTTTAACTAATAGTCTGATTAACAAGTGCCAAAAAGAAGGGCTTGGATTTTTTTTAATATTTCGAAAATTATTTGAGATAATCAAAATTTAAAAATAGATCCTTAAAGAGCAGGTAATTTCCTAAAAAAAATCCTAGATCCTGGAACCTTATCAACAATCCTTATTACTTTAATTGAGCGGCGAAAGTAACGGTAAAAACGCGTAGTTCGGGTTTCGCGTGAATTGCCGCAATCTGCCACGTGAACTAAAAATATATTTTAACTGATTAAATATTAATATAAAGAAATAAAAAAAATTGGGTACTAAGTAGACATATTAATAAACAATAATCAACAAAAATAAATTATCATAATTAATTTAATTGTTATGCTTTTGTTCATTTGTTATTAGTCACCATTTTAATGTTAACATAAAAACGCTGATTATTTCAAAACAAGAAATCTATAAATTTTTATTATTCTTTTGAGCTAATTTTAAAAGGGCTTAAAAGAGATATCCGGTGGAAAAATTCAACAATTTTGATTTTTCACTTTTTTATGAACAATCAAAGGCATTCATTAAATTTTCATGTAAATATAGCAATTAGGGGTTTTTCATCAATAAAAATGATTATTTAAATTTTATTAGTTATAAATAAAAAATATATATATTGTTATCTGGCTTCTATCAGTAACAAAACAAAATAGTAACAATAATTGGATATAAAGTACCGTAATTGCTTTATTAACATGAATAATTTTGGAATGACTTTGAATGTTAATAAAAAAGTGAAAAATAAAAAAAAATTAATTTTTTCAACGGGAATCTCTTATATGGCCTATTAAGATTAGTTCTAAAGAATAATAAAAAATCTAGATTTCTTCTTTTGAAATAATCAGCGTTTTTATGTTAACATTAAAATGGTGACTATTAACAAATGAACAAAAGCATAATAATTAAAAAAATTGTGCTAATTTATTTTTGTTAACGAAATTTGGGTACTAAGTAGACATATTATGAATAAACAATAAGTTTATTCATAATATGTCTACTTAGTACCCAAATTTTTTAATCCTTAATATCAATATTTAATCACTTAAAATATTTTTTTAGTTCACGTAGCAGATTGCGGCAAATCACGCGAAACCCGAACCACGCGGTTTTACCGTTACTTTTGCCGCTCAATTAAAGCTATAAGGATTATTGGTAAGGTTCCAACATCTAGGATTTTTTTTAGGAAATTTCCTGCTCTTTAAGGATCTATTTTTAAATTTTGATTATCTCAAATAGTTTTCGAAATATTTAAAAAAATCCAAGCCCTTCTTTTTATGTTTACTTAATTGTTTATAACTTTTGCATTTTTTTTCGCACTTCCGTAAACAAAATCACAAATGAAGATAATGTAAACAATTATTATTGCTTGACCTTCGAAACACGTGACGAGGTTAAAGCTATCACTTTCTTTTATATGCCGACAAAGCGAGAGCAATGTATAGTACTTTTTGATGTAAGCATTAGCAAATTGTCGCAACCTGTAAAGTAAACCCTTGTCGCAATGTACGCAAAGTACTATCGTGAGATGCATTACTACATTTATGTAGGTCCGCTTTAGACAGTATTCTATAATAACCATTATTACTTTTAGAACATAAAATCGCAATATATAATTACTAAAAATATGAAATGTACTTTTTACCCGAATAATATGGTAATGTCCTGACTGACATCTGTTTTTAGCCGCCTTTTGTTTTTTGGTACCGGAATAAGATCGCGATATCAGTTAGCCATATTAGTTTGGTCATTCAGAAAATAGTAATATTTTATTGTCATAGTGTTCGTCGTAAAGTTTGTTGCTTATTCGTAGGCGAATAATACATGTATGTTTATTACAAAATATCTATCTCAAAAACTATCAGTCCGACCGCTATGAAAAAAATTCACGAGGTGGAATTGGCCTTCAAAAGCAATAATCCGTTATAAAAGCACTTCTATAGTAATAGTCGATTACGATACTATTCGGTGGGGGCGGCGAATTAAGTACTTGTAAGTATAATATTTTAAATGCTAAAGTGTGTCTGTCTGCCTGTCTGTCTGTTACCTCTTCACGCCCAAACCGCTAAACCGATTTTGCTGAAATTTGGTATGGAGATATTTTGAGTCCCGGGAAAGGACATAGGATACTTTTTATCGTGAAAAAATGTACGGTTCCCACGCGATAAACTAATTTTGTCGCAACGGAGTTGCGGGCGTCATTTAGTTTTATATAAGGTTTTGTTCCTCGAGCGGCGAATCGTTCAGAGTTTAGATTTTAATTTATAGTATCCTTATTTATAGTCCAAATCCAGTCCACAGAGCACAGTACCTACCACATTCACTAAAACGGCAGCAGTAATGTGACTTACCTTTTTGCAGAGATGGAGCGCAAAGTAGTGGATTTTACCGACCAAAAGGGCGCTAATTCTACCTATGTTTTAGAAGAAGGAAAAGACAAATTGGTAAATATACAAATAAATTGCATTTTACATTTTAATTTTTAACTGTAAAAAAAAACTAAAAATACAAGTTCATATATAGATATTCTTTAACTTTATTTCAGGTTCGTCATATTTTGCAACTTGTCGCTGATAACACGGGCTTTTTGGTCGAAGATCGTCTGCTGAAGTTGATAGAGAAGTATCAACCCACTTCCCGTAATCTTTGTACACTGGATTCCATTTTTATGGTGAGCTTATACTTTTATTCTGATACCAGTCAGTTTTTAACCGACTTCCAAAAAACGAGGAGGTTATATGTTCGGCTGTGGATATTTTTTATTTTTTTATTTTTGTATGTTCAACGATTACTCCGCCGTTTGTGAACCGATTTTCGAAATTTTTGTTTTGTTGTATTAGGTTTCACTCCAATTTGGTCCCATTTTCACAAAGGTGGTGACCTGATGATGGGATCCATGAGTAATCGAGGGAACTCCTCGAAATTTATATGGAAACATATGGTGATTTTGGTTTTATGTGAAGTGTACTAAGAATACGCTACCAAAAAGTCAAATATTGGGTCAAGGTATACCATGGTTTCGATGATGCTGAGAGAACTCCTGATTCCTTATAGATACACGTTTGGAAGTTTCGGCGTTGTTTTAAGAACAGAAAGCATAAACTACTATGCAATTCATATTCATCATCATAATCATCATCATCATCATCGTCATCATCATCATTACCACGTCGTGTTAAGGCCACGAATGTCTCATGGCACAGAATAGATAATAGTACAAGGCATAGGTATGGATATACTAATAATAATAATGATGTACTGTATAACAATTAACAACACCTGTTTGTTTTTAATACACGGCGGTCGGCGTCGGTCGCCGCCCAGCGCCGCCGCGCGAAGACAGAATATCGAATACTTTACTAACTACTTTATAATATACAGATCGAATACTTTACTACTTTATAAAATTTTAATAGACAAATAGAATTAAAATAAAGTTATTTTAAAAAGAGCATTTAAACAAAACAAAGTCATTAAGTGTCTTTTTAATTAGTTATACTTATTAATATATGCCTATATTAATAAGTATAACTAATATTAATATATATCTCCTGCTATGAGAAACCCAAATGGAGACCTCGTTACAAACCCTGTGGACATAGCAGAAATATTTGGCAGTGAATTCCAAAGGGCATACTCTAAAACCCAGCCAATCGACCTCGGAACTCAGCATCCTATGTTACCTAAAGTTACAAATGAACTGAGTGATATTGAATTCACAGCTACAGACGTTACAAAAGTAATTGAAGGACTTAACGCTCACTCATCACCTGGTCCAGATCAAATTTCATGCAGTATTATTAAGAACTCCAGTAAATTACTAGCCCAACCATTAACAGACATAATGAACAGTTCATTCTGCTCTGGTGTAGTGCCTCAGGATTGGAAAAGGGCCATTGTAACACCAATTTTTAAAAAAGGAGATAAGACTGACCCCAAAAACTTTCGACCTATAAGCCTTACAAGTGTAGTGGTGAAAATCATGGAAAAAATCATCTCTGAAAAAATGAATACTTTTTGGCATATGGAGGGAGTGATCTCTGCCAAGCAACATGGATTTGTCAGAAGAAGATCAACCATAACGAACCTACTGACATGTGTACGTTCTTGGTGCAATGAACTTGATAATAAACATCCAGTCGATATCATATACCTGGATTTTGAACGTGCCTTCGATAAAGTTTCCCATAAACACCTTCTTTTGAAACTAGAACACTTTGGAATAAGAGGACGGCTTCTAAACTGGATTAGTAACTACTTGAAAAACAGAACATTCCAAGTGCGAATAGGTAACTCTCTTTCTAACTGTAAAGCAGTGACGAGCGGTGTTCCACAGGGCTCGGTGCTCGCAGCAGGCCTGTTCGGTATGTATGTAATTGATCTGATTGCTTTGATAAGATCTCAATCAGCCTTCTTTGCCGATGATGGAAAATTTTTTGCTAACCCTCTAGTAAGCTCTAATCAAATACAGGAAGACCTTGATCGGATACTAACTTGGACCAAAAACTGGTTATTAAGTTTGAACTTGACAAAATGTTGTGTTTTGCACTTGGGAAACAACAACCCAAAATTACAGTACACCATCGACGGTTGCCCTTTAACCTCTACTAACACACAAGCAGATCTGGGAGTTCAGATAACACACAACTTAAAATGGAATCAACACATTGCCAACATTGTCAAGAAAGCCAACTCGTTTGTTTACTTAGTGAAGAGGACCTTTCAAGTTGTAACAATTGACCTATTCTTGAAAATATACAAAACATATATAAGACCTCTACTGGAATATGGATTCCAGATTTGGAGTCCATATTTTCATAAGGATATTGATCTTTTAGAAAGTGTACAAAGAAAGGCAACAAAAATACCGAAAGCGCTTCGACATATGAGCTATGAAGATAGATTAAAGGCATTGCGCCTCACGACGCTAGAAGATAGGCGCCTTCGTGGTGACCTCATAGAGACATACAAAATATTAACACATTGTTACAACGTGCCAGAGCTTGAAGATATTTACATTAGGAAAGATGTAAAATCCAGGTCAACTCGAGGTCATCATCTCAGACTAGAACGTACACCTGCAAACTCGCTTGTTGCTCACAATTTCCTAAGTAATAGAGTTGTGCAGACTTGGAATATGTTGTCCGAAGATATTGTATCTGCACCAACTGTTAACAGCTTTAAAAATAGACTAGACAAATGGTTGATGACAAAAAAGTCCTACAAAAGAAATTAATAACGAGTGTGAGAACTGCAACACTGTGTGATATGGTCACATCAGCTAAATGCTGCTAGATCATTAACAATAAATAAATAAATAAATAATCGATAGATGGTGCACTAAGTACCTATCGATTTGAATTCTTGATAACAAGAACAGCTGTCAATAATTATGATAATATTAAATATTATGCTACGCTACATCCTATGCAAGTTTGTACAATTTTTTATCTGATAGATCCTTCGATCGTGGAAAAACGAGACACAATAGCCTTTCTATTGTTATCGCAATCGCCGGTGACCGCTTCGGGCTTGAAATATTAAAATTGTTAAATTACTTAGCACAATATGTTCACTTCACTGATAATATTATATTATTTTGTGAGTGTGAGTTGTGACTCTTAACAAATTGTAATAAGATACGTAAAATATACGCGAAGATTTATCTACTAGTGTAACTAAAAAGAGTGAAATTATTATTATTTTTAACAAAAAATTAAAACCGACTTCCAAGGTAAAAACAATAATAACATTAATGTGAACTAAAAAGTATTAAATAATTTTTACTATCTAATAGTGCCTTTTTCCGAATTCGGCTTAACCTCAACTATTTCTGTACTCAATCTTCATAATTTTGAAGTCGGTGCCAGTTCCAAAAATTTTACATATACTGTCAGAGGACTGAAGATTCAGCTATCTGGTACCGACTTCAAAATAATGAAGATTGAGTACAGAAATAGTTGAGGTTTAGCCGAATTCGGAAAAAGGCACTATTAGATAGTAAAAATTATTTAATACTTTTTAGTTCACATTAATGTTATTATTGTTTTTACCTTGGAAGTCGGTTTTAATTTTTTGTTAAAAATAATAATAATAATCTTTTCTTTTTCATATTATAAGGCCCTGTCTTAATATGAATCTCGGCACGCTTAGGCTGCGTTTCCACTGAAGTTTCCACCGGTGGTAGGCATCATGTAGACTTTCAGAAAATATTTGCAAAAATTTATTCTGAATAAAAAAACTTGAGTTTTTTTTTAAGTGGAGCGGAGCCCGAATCGACCAATCGTGCTATTCCAGCGGAATGACAGAAAAGATTTCTAGCATGGTGATTGGTCAATTCGGCACCGCTAAGCTCCGCTCCGCTTCAGTGGAAACGCAGCCTAAAACTGCTAAACCGTTTAAGATTTAATTTGGCATGGATATACTTGGACACTTGGAATTTGACAGTTTTTATTGCTAAAAAATGCACAGTTTCTTTGCATAGTTAAGTAGGTAATAATAAAATTTTAAAATCTAGATATTTCTAGGTCGGTAGTGTACTTCACAAAAAGTAACTTCCACACTTTATTTTAAGTCCTAGCCTCACATATTAGTGAAGGATCCCACACAGTGTGCAGGCTGGCCGTCGCCTGGCCGTTAATCGGAAAAGACCACAGACTCACAGTTCCCGTGACGATTTTGTAATTTTGTATCGATGGTCAATGACTGTCAGGCAGCCTGCCAACCGGAGCCTGCAGGCGGACTGTTAATGATCCTTAAGACTATGTATATAGTAACAATGAAATTATTATTTTTTCAGGCTCTAGAAATTCAAGCGCAAGAGGATGTAGATCTGCTGTGTACAGTGTTTTTAAACTATGCCTTCTGTCCGCGATGTGCGACCATGCAAGATGACTCCTCTGATATGGAACAGTCTACTTCAGGTATGACATGTTGCTATATGACGCGCGCCGCAACTCCGTTGTGCCAAAATCCGTTTATTGCGCGGGAACCGTACAATTTTCCGGAACGAAAAGTATCCTGTCTTTTCCCGGTTCTCAAAGTACTTCCAAACCTTTCAGCGAATCGGTTCAGCGGTTTGGGCGTGAAGAGGTAACACTTAACAGACGTGGAGGGAGTCCTGTGTTAGACAGATCCAGGACATCCTCCGTATACGGCTGAAGGCAAACCGCAGGTGGTTTTAGTGGGTAAGAGTCCCACATACCCCCGGGGTGCTTCAGCTTAACTGAGGCACATGCCCAAACCGGGGCACCCATGATGAGTTTCCCCTGCGCATCAAACAAAAAACACTTAACAGACAGACACATTTATAATATTAGTATGGATATAGTTGTCTTATGCTGTGTTTGTATTCATTTCCCCTATAATACTAATTTAAAATACATTTGATGGTGCATGGTTAGCAGCTGTTGTAATAGTAATTTTTTTTTCAGGTGAGAAGTTTGCAACAATGCACACGCGTATTAGCGCTGCAAGATGTAGTCTGTCCGCCAGTACGTCTAGATCACCACATGTTGGCTTCAGGCAAGGAAGTTATTATTTTTTGTCTTGTTTGTATATCGAGCATTTAAAAATTAATTTTTTTTTCAATGACAGGAATGTGGAACTAACGGAATCAGACGAAGCTCTCGTCACAGAAGCTGAAGAAATCATACAGAAATATGGCGAACCTAAATGTAACTATGTACAGTTAATTTTTAGGCACATGCATACTTATGTAATTTGTTTTGTTTAAGCACATGGTAGACTTATAATAATTGCTATAGTCTAGATTACAACCATAGGATGGTCGTAGAGCATGTAGAAGTTCCATTGTCCTATTCCTGTCTCTGACTTGCGGGCAATAATATATATTACTAGCTGTCCCGGCAAACGTTTCGTTACCATATAAAGTATTTCGCCCATATAATTTTATTGAAGTGACTAAATAAGTATGTCGCCATGGCAACGTCGATCGCTATCTCGTCGCACAAACAATGTTCGCCGTCAGTCTCAGGCTGTAATAATTTACTATTATTTATTCAACAAATGCACTTATCAATATATAAAGTACCCAGTAGCCGATTCTCAGACCTACTGAATATGCATATAAAATTTGGTAAAAATCAATAAAGCCGTTTCGGAGGAGTTCGTGGACTAACATTGTGACACGAGAATTTTATATATAAGATTATTGTTGTCTCGGCCTTTACAAGCACTAGACATATATATTTCCTCTTCGCTCAAGCTGCTTATGCCTCTCTCTCGTTCGTGTCGCGCTCTCAATGAACGTAAGAGCCAGTCGACAAGGCGCGTTGCGTCAGCGTTGCGTCGTCGCAGCGCTGACGTTTGACGCATAGCCGGCCACACGGGCGATGCGTCATCGCTGCGTTATTACGAAGCAGTCTTAACGTCAACACCCCGCTTCGTCTCGGGGGCTGCTGTCCGTCATGTGTGCGTCGCGACGACGCAGCGTGCCGTGTTATTTCTAGGTAAAACAACGCCACAACGGAGTAATGCTCGTCGGGACCCGTGTATTCGCCAGCTGCAGGAGTCAGGAACATCGCAGTGTTTTAGTGGGTAGGGCCGCGGCACTCACCATCTTCGCCGCGGCGAGCCCCACATATCCGCAGCGGGAGTCCCCATTCCCTGCGTTGAATGCGTCACGGCATTTCACTGCGTGAAAAAAAAAAAAAAAAAAAAGGTACAACAGTACAACAACGCCACGGCAGCGCTGCGTCGACGCAACGCCAACGCTGACGCATCGCGCCATGTGGACTGGCTCTAACGGGACAATGTCGTCATCTTTTTCGTGCATGCAGCCCGTAGTATCATAACACGTAGTATCTAGTTATTAGACGTTCTCACGTCAAAATGTGAAATTGCTCTTATGTTGTAAAATGTTAGTTACCCACTTTATCCACTTATGTATTTAATTTATTTTTATCCCCAGTTGGCATGACAACTGAGGTGTCGTCTACGGAGGGATCGTCGTCGAAGCGTGCGGCTGGTCGCGTAACGGTCACCGTCATCGAACCCACCGTCGCAGAAGACGCTCCGCCACCGAGAGAACAGTTTCTATGTACTAGTGAGTCATCAAGATCATAATTAAAAAAAAATACATTAAGTTAACATTGTTAACTAACCCCTTAGGCTGATTTTCCTGTCACGCTGACTGCGCGCGCAGCGTCGGCGCTGATGGCCCGAGATGAAATTGTAGGAAGCGTTTTTGAATGACGCGTAACGGTCTGCGCGGATATTTCATACATTTTGGTATCGGCGCCGACGGTCAGCGAGCGGTCAGCGTGACAGGAAAATTACGGGTCATTCAGTCATTCTAAGCCCTACGAGGCCTTCGTTCGGCCGTGGAGAGCCGTGGGTCCCCGCTGTGCAGAGGCTGCAGCCAGCAGTCGCTCGCCGTTGGAGCCGTGGTGTAAGCTCACATGGATCCCGCGGCCCGCCTAGGGTGCATAGAGGAGTGCCGCCGAGTTTTTAGATGGTAAATGGTAGTAGATTTTGGAGGTAGTAGGCTGCGTCTACTACCATCTTTCGGGCGCAGCAGATACTTGTGGGCATAGTACTCCCCATTCCTCGCATGATGCTTAAAAGCATTTTCTAGAGACAAAAGGGGGTTATCCGTTCTTCTTAAAAAGAGGAAACTCTACCCCACTTTCCTATGTCCGTTATGGTCGTTAGTAATATAACATTATTTTTCAGTGGGTCATAACTTGGAAATAGAACCAATGCAAGTGTTGACTGCCTTGAACGAGTTTATGACGGTCTTTGTTCCGCCTGAGAAGAAAAAACTTTATGCAATCATGTAAGTTTAGGTACTTTTATTTATATTAAGTATTTGATATTTTTATTAAAATAAAAATATCAAATAAGGCGTAATTTTTAGAAGTTTTAATGAATTTAATTTTATTCTAGGGATAGCGTAAAACCACTCGACTTTTCTACGCCATCAAGAAAATTGTCTGCAAATGAAATAAGTGCTTATTGGACCCAATTTAAAGATCTTTTCCCTCCAGAGAAGGACCGATTATGGGATGGTCTTATACAAGGCCTGAACGACTACCTAAGTGTTTTGCAAGGTTTGTAAGGCGTTTACATTTTTTTATACTAATAATAGTGTTCCTAAAATAAACAAAAATCTTCATTTTGACTAATACTATACAAAAGCTGTAGCAAATATTGTCAGATTTTAGAGACTGACAGACTTCTATGATAATCTGTTATCTGCCACATACATCATAACATTATTTATAGTGAGTGTGGCAAAGTGTGCCACCCTGGCAACTGGCAAGTGCTTAATAATATAATTAGCTGCTGATTGGAGATTTCTAATCTGCAGTATGGAACCTAGGCCCGTATTTTTGGTCAGTACTCAAGATGCATCTCGGTCTCAAGAGTCAAGACACGGTTAAGGCCCTGTGATTGGTTGGCTGTCAAAATTTGGACCAATCACAGAGCCGAACCGCGTCTTGAGACGGTCGCATCTTAAGTACTGACCAAAAATACGGGCCTTATAGCTATAATATGGCGCATTTGCTGGGGTGGCGCGCTTTGCCACATTCACTATACCATAGAAAGAATTTTATTTATGCCAAGGGTGTAAAGTAATGACTAATGTGTAATGTTATTTCAGAGCGTGAGCGATTACACGACGATGTGCAACAGTTGCGCGAACGCAACGCGGCATTGCGGCGGATCGCGCGCGGCGAGTTGCCGCAACTGCCGCAGCGGCCGCAGTACATGCAGCCCGCCCCGTCTGCCTTTACAGCGCCTGCGCCAGATACCGCTCCTTTACCACGCATTTAAAAAGTAAAATTTGTTTAAAATGATATTTTGTGTTTTACTAAATATTTTAGTTATGACCAGTGGTCGGCGTAGGTAGTGCCATTTAGGGTGAATGACCTCAATTGTATATGTTAACATGGACATACCTCCGGGATCGCGGGATAAAATCCCGCGTTCCGAATTATCGCGAATAATCAAGTATTTACTTTACACTTAATGAAAAAAAAAACGAGTTTTGAGTCATAATTTCGCCGGATAAAAAAGGCCTAAATAAATGAGTCACTAAACGTTTTTCTACGTCTAATATTTCTTCAGCCATGTTTTGCTTAGTTGCCAGTATGAAAAAAAAAAGATTACGCGTCAAAATCGATATCTATTATTTATTAACTAAACAACTCTTTCTTTTTAATTATAATCCATATTTATTTAATAGCTTTCGTAATAAGAATTACAATATTAGTAGTTTCTAGCTTATTTAAAAATAGAGTGAAATAAGAAAATGCTTAGTTATTTAATGATTGAAAACCGAAATTGATTGTTGATTTGAATCGATAATTACACTGTCTATCGATATCTAAATATGACGTAAATGGAAACTTTTTGAAGACGTTTTGACAAGTGATAAATACTACCGTTTCTTACGAATTGCGTTACCTTTGAATTGTGTAAAGTACATTATGTCTACCAACTTATTATTATGTATAAAAAAACTTGTAGCTGAGATATACAATATATTGATTTTTAACTTTTATAAAGTAACTTAGATTGTGAAAACCGTGACAAATCTGTACACAACCATCTTCAGAAAGTAAGTACAATGTATCTACATTGATTTAAACTAACAATCAAAAGCCGGGAAATAGCTATTAAAACAGCAGTAGTCGCTTCATATTGTAACAAATTACCTTAATACATACTTAATGTTTTTAGGGGCGTAGAATCTTATCAATAAAAAAATGTAAGCCTAATAAAATTATAACCTCTATAGTTAACTTCATTAGTATTTTACAAGAAATCGGCGATTAGACTTGTATTATTTTTAATACTTAAATTAACATTTTAATCCTTACAAAATAAGGTACGGTACATTATGGTACAATTTGAAACGGAGTTCCATACTTTCCATACTTTTATTTGTTAATATCATATAAAACTTATAATTATGATAAATAAATAAAAAACTAATAAATTATTTCTTTATTTACGTTTGTCACAATATTTGTTGTTTAAATATCAAATTCTGAATGTATTTCCGATTATATATTATTTCAATGCGAATCCCAAAATCGCGGGATTGAGAGGCATGTCCACGTTATGCCGCGATTAACGAATCCCGCGGGATGGCACTACCTACGCCGACCACTGGTTATGACTTATGTAGTTACTAAGGGCTGGTTTACACGTATTACGTAGATAAGTAGTTAACTAAATTTTAACTTAATTTTAAGTTACTTTTTGCATGTAAACACAAAATTTAGTAGCAAGTAGCAAGTTAAAATTTAGTTAAGTACTAAACAAAGAAATTAGAAATTTGACTATTTTCTATTATGTTGGCAGGCGGAGCTTGTCACTTGACATTTCATTTTTTCATTTCATTTCAGGCAGGCACTTCAAATTAAGTTAAAATTTAGTTAATACTTATCTACATAATTCGTGTAAACCAGCCATTACCGTCTTAAGCCGTCAATCCACCGCACCTTGAGTCCTTGAGAGAGACCTTGAGTCGCATGAACATGGAATAATTATGGAAATAGGTTGAGTCCGTTGTGTTATAATCAGGGCTTCAAACGTTATTTTTTCATAACGTTACTGCTTCAAGGGCATAGATAACGTTATGAAAATTTATCCGATATTAAAAATAACGTTATAAATTGATATTAATAACGGTTAATGTTATAACGTTATATAGGATTAATAACAGTAAATAGATGTTCTTTGATAACGTTATATAGTCCGTCCCATTTTTAGTCCAAAACAATAACTATTATTTTTATTATTTCTTTATGTATTAAACTCCTAAAAGTAGGTAAGCAAAAAAAGTGGGCTGTGAGTAAGATTTAGTGCACCATGCACGATTGCATACCTGATACCAGAAAATAACGTTATATTTACCGTTATTATTATAACGATATTTGTTCGTTTATACATAACGAAAAAATATCGTTATAACAATAACGGTAAATATAACGTTATTGACGTGACAACGTCTTAAATTAGGTTGCGGCTGGGAGTCACTTATGAAAAAGTGTAACGCTCGGTAACGTTACGATGAGTCACCGAACGAGAGAGAGGCCCGCCGAATGCCTTGCGTCTCTCTCCCACACGTTGTCACGTAAAATCTTCGCCCGTAAAACCGACTTTACAGGCAACCATTTTACCTTGGAAGTCGGTTTATTACTAGATATCGTTATAAAAAATAACGTTATCTGGCTACCATTATGAAAATAACGGTACGTAACGATATTTTTTCTGTTATTCGATAACGTTATGAAGCCCGTTATAATTACACAGTTTGATTAGCAGACCTTTGGCGGTCGGTAACTGTGGTAAATAGATATTCCTTGTGACTTGTGAGTGTATTGCAGTATTGCATGGTCAGTGGTCACTGACGCTGTGCACTACTAACATTTTAACTTTAAAATTTTTTAGGTAGCGCAATGATACTGTATAATATTTTTTTGATCACAGAACGCAGTTCAGTTATTATTTCTACGTCGAAAGTAAAGTCACATAAAAAAATATAATGACAGTTGATATTTGTAACGTCAATGTCAAACGCTGTCATAGTGACATTCAGACATGCAATCGGTATTCGGTGGAAGAACAGGAAATTTTTAAAGATTATTTAGAAAATAATACTCATCGTTGCTTGCAATGTTTTAATCAATAATTAACATAAAAGACAAGGCGCGCCAGATTAAAACTTTATAAGATTTCGGGATTTGCCAGATGAAGACAACTTTGAACTTACTGATCTTAGCAAATCATCAATAATTACTGCACGATTTAATAAGAAAGTGGTAGTTATAAATCGATAAAATGTTGAAGATACTGTTCCACCTAGTCGGCGCTATTCAATTTTTTTATGGTTGCTACTACGACTATAATTATGTCGTCGTTCCACCTTCACCAAAATCGCCATCAACATTTGGTGGAAAATTCAAATATCTGACTTATTTGAATGCCGTAAGTTTTTATTATAATCGTTTTATTTGTGTAAACTAGTAATTTAGATCTTTTTATTAAAAAATCATTTGTTTTCAGATGCTTCAAACCTTATACTTCACCATTGCTCTACTCAATGATTTGATTGGAAGTGAAGATGTTACTCCATCAGAAAAACCTTTGATTCGAAGGATAAAAGACGCTATTTTCAGTGCACTCGCATTCCCCATATCATTATTTGTTGGTATAACTTTTTGGGGTATCTATGCAGTGGACAGAGAACTGATTTTGCCCAAAATGATGGATGCAGTATTCCCAGCTTGGCTGAACCATGTGATGCACACTAATATCGTTCTATTCACATTTGTAGAACTAGCGTCATCGTTTAGAATGTACCCTCCTAGAAAACGGGGACTGTCAATTCTTACAACTTTTATGTTAGCTTACGTAGTTTGGGTTCATGTCATCTATTTCAAGTCTGGTACCTGGGTATATCCCATATTAGCTGTTTTGAGTTGGCCCCTGAGAATAATTTTCTACATTTTCAGTCTTATGCTTGTGTTTGGTTTTTATATACTTGGTGAAACTTTGAACAAGTCGATTTGGGCCAAAGAGGTTGAGATAACTGTAAAGTCAGAAAAGAAAAAGGCGAAATAATTAATTTCAATAGGTAATAAGCCCAAGAGAGGCTTAGGAGTAGTATAATTATTATTTGAAATACGTAATTTTCCGCTTTAAATTTTTGATGTTTACAATATAGAAATGAAGCAATAATTTTCATAGTATTGTATATAAATAAAAAAAAGGTTTACTTAAACGGTACTAATAAGTCAAAATTGATGCTTATAAAACGTAAGGCAAATTGTAGTTTAAATTAGGTAATGAAAAGCAAATACTACTTAAAAAAAACTTTATTAGCTTATAATGTTAAACATCTACAATTAGTTGAATAACAAGGCTTATCATTTATACTATCTTATCAGATAGGTGATTAGGTGTTTATTAATGATAATAAATAATTAGTAAAGCTAGCTTAATGTTTTATAAAAGGTATGCTTCTGAATGAATTAAAAATGTGAATGTATGGCAGTAGTGTCTTGGATTACATGTAGATATAAGGTTTTGGAATGTAATTCTATTGCATTAGCTGCCAGAGAGCAGGCAGAAAAATAAATAAAATTGTAAGCAATTTCATTGTGATATTGAAAACATGTCAAGGCACAAATAACTGTAATGCAAAGTCTTATGCCAATGCCCACTGTCTACGAACTAGAAAATGCTATCCACACAATGTTTTATTATGTTTAAGTGCTCTGTCAGTGAAATTGTATTTTTTTGTATGCATGTAGAAAGTTTAACAGTTGTCAAAAGTGATATTACTTTGCAACATTCTTATGTTTATTCAAATATTATCCAAGGTTTTAAACACATATAGATTGTGTTGCAGATAGTGCAATATCCATAAGTGTTTAAAAAAAATGTGCATTTGAATGACTGCTAAATGCAGTTTCAAGTTATTTATTTTCCATTATATTAGTTAAGCTTTATTACTATTGAACAGTGTTCAAGCAATAAAATTTTATGTAAACAATTGTGTTTTACTTGAAATAACTGATATGTTTATGAAAATTAAAATGCGATTAAATAAACGATATAAGTATTAGAAAAATAGCTTGACAGAAATTTGTTTATTTTTTATAAACACAAATTTTTAAATCATTCTGTTAACTTGCATAAAAATCTGCTGGCCTCACAATCATTCATTGCATATTTTTTATGTAAGTAAGTAACCTTAGATGGCTCAAATCAACAAACAGGCAAGTCACAAAATATCATATAAAAATTAAAAATCAATTTGTAATTTTATGACTAGTCTCTTAGTTTGGGTCATATTTTATTTAGTGACAACAATTCAATAGAAATATGATGAGCAAAGTACACAGTTCAGAGTCGATAGGTCAAGGTCTTTTAAGTAAAAACAATCTACAAGGTGTAACAAAACAGTAGTGTAGTGATAATACTTTAGGGCAGTGGTCCCCAACACTTTTTTTCATATGGGCCACAAACATGTTTTGGTCTGGGTGTCGCGGAACGCAACAAAAATTTTTAGGGTGAAAAAATAACGTTTTTCAAAATTAACGATTTAAAAGTGGAAAAAATACGACCTATACGACGAGTACATTATCTTGCCGGCGCGGTGGGCGTTTTCAAAATGGTTTAACAGCACGCGGGCTACAGATAAAGTGTGGGCAGCGGGTTGGGGATAGCTGCTTTAGAGTGTGTATGTGTTCCATTATAGTGTGCCCTGAAAATAGTAGCTCTGAAATATTAACATTTAATTAAGTTTTAACACAGCAAACCTATTTTAAGGTTATAGGTTGTTAAAACTTAATTAACTTTTAATTAAGTTTTAAAACCTAGGCACAACCTAACCTGATACACATTACACACCCCAAACTCCCAAAGTGTTATCACTTCGTTTTGTTACACCTTGTAGACATTATAATACAATACAATAAGTATTATAATAAACACACCGGCAAAATTAGAGGAACATAACAAAATTTTATTTTTTTTGAAAATTATTCGCTGTTTTTTATATATTTATTTATTTATTAAATAATTGATGATTAAAAAATAAAACTTATATAAATTTAGGGTATAAAAACGTGTTAAATAGAAAAAATCTGCAAACATCAAAAATTAAGAAAAATCTTTGAAATTTCAGTAATAAGTTTTTAAGTTAAATTCTTCATTTTTACTTAAGAAATGCCATGTTTAAAGCGTGTAATGCCTTCTATGGATCTCAAGAGGGTCTGGATACGCCATTCCATGCTTGCATTTTGATTGTCGATCATTTCCTGTGGGATATTCTTCTACTCCTCCAGTAGCGCCAACTCGAGCTTCTGAACACATTTTGGAGCTGGAGTTTTAACTCGTACCGTTTACCCATTGACGTGCCACACGTCCTCAATCGGATCCACATCCGTAGACCGTGCTGACCTCTCCACCTGGGCTACGCCAGCATCATTTAGGTAATAATACCCGATTTTTTTACTCTATGGACGCGCATAAAATGAAAGTTACTGCCTAAAACTGTGTAAAAGGCACAACATGCAGTTCTAGGATGTTTGTGCTATAGCCCTGTACTGTCAAAGTACCATCATTAACAATCATCAGCTCCATGCGGGCTCCAAATCATATGCCACCCCAAACCATTACGAAGCCTGCATGATAGGCCACTGTGTCCGTTAAGTTTGATGGTCTATAGCGTTCCTTACGATTTATCCACATTCTTTACACAGAGTTTGCTCCCATTACTGTACAGCACACGATTTCACTCACTTGTTAAGTTTTAATGTTCACGCGCAAATCTTAGCCTGGCTCTTTGCGGTCCTGTCTCAAGTTTTGGTGCCCTTGCTGGCACTTTTGAGTTTAATTTAACTTCTTTAATTCTTTTTCTTACTGTACAATCACTTACACGTCCATCTCGGACCTGTTCCGACAGGTTTCGTCTCTGCAAAGCAGTTTGAGGTCGATTTCTTAAGGCTTGTACCCTTACAAAACGGTCATCCTGAACCATTACCACCCGAAATCTGCCTTGTTCTCGTCTCCAAACGTAAGATCCAGTCTCTCTGTAGCGTTGAAAGTTACGATGGACCACGAATGCCGACACACCTAAGGCCTGACTGACCGAACGGTAGGTGTGACCTTTCTCTATCGTGGTTACAGCTCTAGCAGTCGTAGATGCTGGAAAATCACTAATTTTGTATCTAAGCAATGTGTTCTTTCAAAAACCAAACAATCAAATGAGCTGGCATACCTTGCACCCCGCTAAAAACGCCATTCTTATCAGAAACACTTACAACGTCAATCATCGAAAAACACTTAGTAGGGCATAATTGCAATAAAAATCTGTTAGCTTCCCAATTGTGTTCAATATTTTATTTCTTAAATGAGCTTAGAAACTATAAAAAAGGATTTCATACAGCCCGACCCACTTGAATTCAAGTTGTGGCCCTTTTTACCTATGTTCCGCTAATTTTGCCGGTGTGTGTATTATGCCTATTTTTTAAATATTACGTATCACTAAATTTTAAGACTAGAATAATATTATTGCATTTAAATAATAATTTAATACTTCTTTAGAATCAGTTTTTAAATGTATAAAGCATAATAAAACAGTAAGCACTTAAAGTGATTTATAAAATTCAATAAAAATAATTCAAATAAAATTAATTTGATGATTAAAAGTTTATAATAATGGACATAAAAACTTCATTTATTACATAAAATAACATCATAATATAATATTTTCTACACTATTATGACTTCCATTCTGTGTATATGTGCGTTTATAAATTATTTTATATAAAAATAGTCATACCAATAGCCATAGCCATAGCCAAGCCATAATATGTATACCTTTCTTTAAAAATATATTGTAAGACTGTTTGGAGACACCAATAAACGTAAATACCAAGACGGCCAGTTATTATCACCGTCACTGGTCAATTTGGTGATGCATGCTCACACTGGGTTTAGTTAATAATATATTATGTATGTATAGTTCTTGCAATCTACGAGTGCGCGTCGCCTTTATTTGTAGTTGGAAATGCGAATAGACATTTTCGTTAGTGTGCGTACCCGACGGAGCAGTCGGTAGCGAGCGAGCCATGTACGCGTGCATAGATATTATGGTCAGTCACACGACTAAGGGCGACGCGCACTCGTAGATTGCAAGAACTATACTATCGGAGAAATTGATATTTGATCGCGTCATGTCAAACCCAACCTATAGATCACGGCTAATTTAGTTGTCGTAGGTGCTCCTAATCTATTTCTTTGACGGCACATTTCATATTTCTCGTAAAGTACTATACTCCACTCGGGCTAACTTGTCGCTAGCGGTCATTGACTCCCTGTCAAAACTTGTCATTTTACATATAAAACCACGATTGACAATATCTGACACTTCATTGTCAATCGCGACAAGTTTTTGACAGGGAGTCAATGACCGCTAGCGACAAGTTAGCCCGATTGGAGTATAGGTAGAACTGGGACCAACTGGGAACGCAGGTCTACCGTAACATATTACATAGGCCACAATACTTTTGCTAAATGTACATAAATTATAAAAGAAAAATAGAAAATATTGTATTTTATAAATAAGTAAATCATAAAATTATTACAAATATTAAGTACAGCATAAAAATTGTGCCTAATTAATTATAATTTATACATAATATTAATGATAATGTAAAAATACTAGACACTAGTGTAAAACTAACTAAACTAAAGTCCAGAGTCCAGAAGGTCCAGAGTTTATAAAATAAAAGCCTTTATAAGAAAGGGCAACTACTAAAAATAAATAAATGTAACTTAATATAACGATTATAGGTACCTGCCTAAGTTATTAGAATACTGGCATTTATAATTATTATTAATAGTTTAATTTTAATTTTTTTATTTTTATTTTTGTACGGTACACATTATAATATGAGAAATACCTTAGAGTATACATTAGCAAGCTATAATGTATACTCTATGAGAAATACCGATCAACCAACCCTATCCAACAGTTTATGCTTTGATTTGGGTGGGTTTTTTGTAGGGGTTTGTTAAACTTGGTTTGACAAACCCCTACAAAAAACCAACCCAAACGAAAAATGAAAAGTGAACTTACAAATTATCAAAACTATCACAAATTAGTAGGGCTGCACTGGTGAAATATTTTATATCTAATACTATATACATAAGAAACTTGTCTGTACTCTAAAATACTCTAAATAGAAGTCAATGTCGTCTTTAAACGATCTGTTTCGATTCATTTTAATCTAAGTGTAAACTTTACTGTATAATGCTACTAATTTAAATGTCACGCAATAAACACCATAGCATATTAATTTGGCCAAGTTTCATTTGTTTAATTTAATATCAAAATTTATTGAAACCGACCATACTTGAACTGTATTCATACTAAACAATATACTAAGGGGTTGTTTCACCACTTCCTGATAAGTGCCGAATAGGCTATCCACCATTTAACTTGACAGATATAGGGCCTGTTTCACCACTTCCTGATAAAGTGTCGGATAGGTTATTCACAACGTATATGGCAGATACTCCATACTCTAATCTGTCAAGTTAAGTTGTGGATAGCATCCGGCACTTTATCAGGAAGTGGTAAAACAGGCACTTAGAATAAAAATATTTACGCATTGTTACCATAATGCGTCATACTTATGTATACTATGTGTGACCATGGACTTAGCACAATCGTGACTAGATAAGCAATTTACATGATTTTTAGACTTTACCTTGTCATAAAAAATTAACACACACATTCTGTCCTCAAAACTTTACATTCACACATAACATATATAATATATTTGAACATCATTTTTACTGGCAATTGTGTAGCATTTAAAATTATTTATGCGGAAAGAAGTCATGCATATCTTGAGTCCAAAGAGTTGAAGGTTAAAATATCGTTTTGGCGACAAGAATGTTTATTTGTTCGTCCAAAGTCAAACCATCGCTTAAATAATTTTAACTGCTTTCATAATCAAGTTCTAACAAATGTATAGTGCCAATTTTATCGACGCATGTTAAAAGTAGATTAAGATGTACTTAATTGTAAACTATTAACTTTACGCAAACAAATTATTGCAAAAGCGACAGTAAAAGATACATGGCGAACATCCCATAGACGACTCAAACATAAATTAATCCCTCAAGCCCCGTAAGGCCGATATGGGCCGCGACAGCAAAAGATTTCCTGGAATTGGTGATCGAGGGATTAAAAAAATATATTTGTCAATGAAATTGGCACCAAGGCTGCGCTTAGAGACATTTGATGCTTACTCAAGTTGTTAATATACTACCTACACTTTGTTGTAAAATTACTCTTATATCAACCTTCACCAAGTAACTCTTTATAAACCCCTTACTAACAAAGATATTTAAGCAGCATAAATAATAATTATAGTCCGCGCCGAACTAGTTGGCCGCGCCTTGGGTATGTGAGCGGTGGGACGGAGAGGCGGGGGCGCTTGATTTTGACAGTTCTGGCTAGTTTAGACAAAAAGCACACGAGATTGCAATAGCATGTTATATCCGCCGATAAAAATACAATCTAGGAAAATAATATTTAAAGTGCATGTACGTTTTTTAATTATTTTTAACAAAAAATTAAAACCGACTTCCAAGGTAAAAACAATAATAACATTCTTATAATAATTATGAACTAAAAACTAAAAAGTATTAAATAATTTTCCTCTCTAAATGTGCCTTTTTCCGAATTCAGCTAAACCTCAACTATTTCTGTACTCAATCTTCATAATTTTGAAGTCGGTGCCAGTTCCAAAAGTTTCAAATATTCTGTCAGAGGACTGAAGATTCAGCTATCTGGCACCGACTTCAAAATTATGAAGGTTGAGTACAGAAATAGTTGAGGTTTAGCTGAATTCGGAAAAAGGCACATTTAGAGAGGAAAATTATTTAATACTTTTTAGTTTTTAGTTCATAATTATTATAAGAATGTTATTATTGTTTTTACCTTGGAAGTCGGTTTTAATTTTTTGTTAAAAATAATAATTTCACTCTTTTTAGTTACCTAGTAGATAAACTATAATTAGTGCCAATTTAAATTGTATAAAAAATAGTTTTATATTGTCTTCACTATATGTCATTGAGGCGCTCTGTCGGCGCTATCGCTTGTCCGAACTCCGATTGTTGTTCATATAGTTTTAGTTACACGATGTATTCATTAGATTTCGCTGAGGTGCTCCTGAATCGCAGTATCGCTTGTTTGTAGGAGTTTTATATAGTTGTATTGGCTGTGTGAAATCAGAAATGTGTCACCATTGGTGTGAGCAGTGAGCATTGAAATTTGAATTGTCAACATTTTGAGTGGTAATTATTGATCTCGTATTGTTATTAGAAATATTAATTAACCCTCCAAGATGACCTACGTCATAGTCCGCGAGTTTATAAGTGGTCGTCGGTGGTAGTGAACTAGTGAGTAGTGACTTAGTGACCATACCACCCTACGCGTCGAATTACTGCGTTTATTCTACGTATCTTATTACAATTTGTTAAGACAGTTATGAGTCATACCCCAAGGCCCAAATATCAGGTAGATAAATTTAAATAATACATTTAAAAAAATCTTAGTGAACACAACTCTATGCGTGCTAGGTAATTTAACAATTTAACGCTTCAACTCCCAAGCGGCCGCCAGAACAATGGATTTCCAAGAATCCGCGATCGAAGGATGAGCCGAATCACACCCAGCGGCGCGGCGAGTATATTTTCAGTGTCATAATAATATTATGATATTAATCTTTACCTTCATTATTGTAATACATAGTACTATCGCATGAGAAACTTGGAAAGCCGGCCTCGCGGCCGCCTGCGCCTTTCTCAAGCGATACTATATTGTACTACATTAATGAAGATAAAGTTTAAAATCATATTATGACACTCAAAATGCTTGCAGCGCGGCATTACCTGACATTAGAACTTGAATAGGTACGACGCAATGCCGCGATGTTTACGCACACGCCGCGCGGCGGCGTGCGGCGACGCCGCACCGACCGCCGTGTATAAACAGCCTATATTAATAATTGGTGTTGTTATGTACATAATTATTATTATTGTATCCATACCTATGCCTTGTAAGTTGTACTATTACCTATTTTGTGCCATGAGACATTGGTGACCTTAACACGATGTGTTAATGATGATGATGATGATGATGATGATGAATTTTAATTGCGTGGTAGTATAATATGCTTTCTGTTCTTAAAACAACGCCGAAACTTCCAAACGTGTATCTATAAGGAGTCAGGAGTTCTCTCAGCATCTTCGAAACCATGGTATACCTTGACCCAATATTTGACTTTTTGGTAGCATATTCTTAGTACACTTCACATAAAACTAAAATTACCATATGTTTCCATATAAATTTCGAGGAGTTCCCTCGATTACTCCTGGATCCCATCATCAGGTCACCACTTTTGTGAAAATGGGACCAAATTGGAGTGAAACCTAATACAACAAAACAAAAATTTCGAAAATCGGTTCACAAACGGCGGAGTAATCGTTGAACATACAAAAATAAAAAATAAAAAAATATCCACAGCCGAACATATAACCTCCTCGTTTTTTGGAAGTCGGTTAAAAAACGGAAAGCCGATGTCAATAGTTTAGAATATAAAACTGATCTGTCTTTAATGTATTCTTTTCAATAATTAAATAATATTATTGTTCACGATATCTTGAGATTGGTCGTCACTGTCTAATCTCATGTGCGTTGCGAGCAGCAAGCAACCCGCCCCCTCACCCCCGTCCCTACCTAAGGCGCGGCCAACTAGTTCCGCGCGGACTATAACAAAGATATATAAGCAGCATAAATATTTAAGGTCCGCTGTATTTGTCACGTGACTTTTTCAATGTGCATGACAAAGACAAGTAGAGATAAACTACGATAACATGGCGCGCCCCTCCAAATTACCGTTTCAATGTGTGTAGTCACATCCTTATCAAAGAGTTTGTATGTAGTAACTTACTAGTAAGTGTTCAACCAATCAACCATTACTCGTAATATTTCACTTAATGTCACTTATTACCAAGATTTGTCGGTCAACTAATCATTACTAGCCGACCGCGCAAGACAACGCACTTCAAACGTTTTGACAACGCACTTCAAACGTTTTGACAACGCACTTCAAACGTTTATGAATTTTGGAGGGGCGCGCCATGTTATCGTAGTTTATGTCTAGACTTCGTACATTTGTTCGCTGCCCAAATATTATGAATATTAACAAGTTAAATATCTCTGAGTGCAGCCGTAACTCTCGTTTTAAGCTAAGTATACTAGCACATACCTATCAATGCGAACGCGGCGGTCAACTACGTTTTGACTTTCCTAGACGTCTTGCCGTTCTTCTTCCAGCCGTTGCCGTGTGTCAGTTCGCCGTTTGACCGCGGCGAGAAGGAGGTGGACTTAGTTTTCGTCTCGTACAGCACGTCCGAATCCGTATCGCTTTCGGACACGTCTTTGTTTACAACTGAAATAAAGAAATCAAAATAGAGTCTTGGATAATCGCAAGTTTTTATTGTCGTTAGTACTTAGTGTAAGTACCATCGAGAAAATTGATTCCTAGGCAGTTGCCAGACCAACGTCATTTGGTGGGATCATGTCAATTCAATGTTAATAATTGTGACCTGTCGGCTGGGTTTGACGTAACGCGACCAAACTACGTAGGTCCCCCATCTGCCTAGGAATCAACTTCTCTGATAGTACCTAGAATTTGCATACAAGAGTCGTCAGTGCTGAGTTTTTAGTGTTATAGCAAGATAGTCTTGTCAAGTGTTTGTGTTTCTATATAAATCACAGAATTTATAATTATAAAAATGTTTTACAAAGATATTGTGACGAAAGAACTGACATATTAACTTTATCTATAGATCAATGGCATTAAATTGGTTCTGACAAAAAAAGCTTGAGAGGTGTCAAGGGAGTAGGGACACCCGGATGGAACAAAGTAATTATTTATTACGATGTATCAGAGAAGTTGATTCCTAGGCAGATGGGAGACCTACGTAGTTTGGTTGCGTTACGTCATACCCAGCCGACAGATCACAATTAACATTGAATTGAAATCATCCGACCAAATGACGTTGGTCTGTAAACTGCCTAGGAATCAATTTCCTCGATGGTACAAAAAAGCTTGTATACACTCAAAAAAGAGAGAGAGAGAGAGAAACCCGCGCTACCGCACGGCTAACAACTAAAGCAAAAAGCACAGACATAGATCAAGATAGATCATGCGGCATATGTCCCGCGAAATACACATGCGGTATATCAATCTTGATCTACGTCTGTGGCAAAAAGTGTATTTACAACTTTTTGGTCTTATTTTTTTCCGTCTAACCCCCTTTCGCAACGCGTGATAAGGAACTTCGTTTCAATAACTCGGTCTACTCACATGGCCTCTCGTCCGCCAGCGGCAGCAGGCGGTAGGCGGGACGCGCCCGCTGCTTACGCGGCGCACACAGGCGACGCAGGGCGCGCGCTAGCACGCACCACGCCCCGCCCGCGCCCGCCGCCAGCGCCGCAGCGCACACGCACAGGTATACCACCGACCACTCTGTAAACACGAGTATTATACATAAATACTACTTTCAGATATAAGTTATATTTTATTAAAATAAACTTAATGAATAGTATAATATATTATGGCAACTGAGTACAATATAGGTCATATTGTAGTTGCCATATCTATTGTTAGCGTATTATAGCAGTTTATTTAACGTTGCACACGTTGAATGTAACGTTTCTAACGTCAATATGACTTCCAGATACAATCTGTCAGTACGTACCGCAGTCGGGCAGCGCGTCGGGCTGCAGCTGCGTGAACAGGCTCTGCATCCAGAAGGCGTCGCAGCGGCACGTGCGCGTCGCCTGGTCGCAGACGCCCCGCCCCGAGCACGCGCTCAGGCGGCGCCGCGCCCTGACATATAGACACTAACACAGTCTGTCAGTACGTACCGCAGTCGGGCAGCGCGTCGGGCTGCAGCTGCGTGAACAGGCTCTGCATTCAGAAGGCGTCCCAGCGGCACGTGCGCGTCGCCTGGTCGCAGACGCCCCGCCCCGAGCACGCGCTCAGGCGGCGCCGCGCCCTGACATATAGACACTAACACAGTCTGTCAGTACGTACCGCAGTCGGGCAGCGCGTCGGGCTGCAGCTGCGTGAACAGGCTCTGCATCCAGAAGGCATCGCAGCGGCACGTGCGCGTCGCCTGGTCGCACACGCCCCGCCCCGAGCACGCGCTCAGGCAGCGCCGCGACCGCACGCGCGCGCCGTCCACGGCCGCCGCGCGGGATAGAGTTAGCGCTGTCAGGCCATCCATCGCTGTGCCCTGACATATAGATAAACAATAATATTATTATAATTTATAGTTTTACTACTCGAGATATTATACATTTTGTAGAAAGTTTTGGCAAAATATTTTGCAGAGATTTGGTTGCTGTGCTAATAATTCTAGTGTTTTCTATTGTCAGTCCCTACAACTATCTACGGTTTTTGTCAAATAGATTACAATAATAACTATAGAGATTTTGTATACCGCTTTATGGGCGTAACACCAGTTTAGAATTCGAATTTGTTTGATGCTAGAATGACGATTCAATCACCAAACGAGCTTGTTTGTTGTTGTTTTGTTTAAGATGGAATAATGTGGATTTATAAACCACATTATTATCACCAGCAAGCTTACCTTGTCAGACAGGAAGAAATCAATAATCGTGTTCCCAGTGTCCACTTCACCACGGATGTCCGTTACGTTAACTTTTATATCGTCTTTTAGTAATAACGTCATTTTCTGTATCAAAGAGTCCAGCTGCCCCTTAGTGAAAGTAGATATCGGTATGTTGAGAGTCATTTCTAGCATTTTCATGTCTAAGGGATCTGGTTTGACTTGAACACTGACTGTATCTCGTGATGACTCGCCCTGATCGTCAGTTACTGTGAGTTCAAAGACGTATCTGCCAGCTTCTATGTTTGATAGCTGAAATTGTTTTAAGTATTTATTAGACAAGTTTTAACAGTATAATGATATAAAAATCAATCAATTTTTTGAGACAAAAACCTCTAGAAGGCCTACATTTTACTACAAAAAAGACAGCTATATCTCTTTAAAAAATTTAATGCAACAAAGATGGAATAGTACAGCCAACTTGCACCAGTTTTGGTATCGATATTGTATTGTTTATATGTAATTTATTCTTTTAAAAACACAACTTAGAATAAAAGTGATGACACGATTAATAATATAATTAATTGGTTAGATTTTTTAAACGAATGTATGCTTAAAGGCTCCTATGATGTTACAAGATAAATATTTTGCTTTTGGTCTACAATAGTCGTTTTATAAACTTCTGATATTATCATAGAAAACTAAGGCAATGATGTTTGTGAGTCTTAGTGTCATAGAAAAACTAAGACTGACAAGCATGAAGCAACATTACCAAAATATGTAGCTATATCAAAAACTTGAAAAAAATAACCTCAAACTCACCATCAACACAGGTTTCGTGTCCGAATTCAGTATGACCGTCCCAGCGGCGATCCCGGACGCCGCTCGTGTCCACTTCCACGACACGATTCGGAAGTCGTCCGACGATTTAGATCCGTTCAGAATAAGCACGTGGACTGGTAAGTTCAGTACTTGGTCACCTCCCGCGTCCGCCTTCGGAGGACTATTCTTGTCTGTGGAAAATGAAATCGTTAAACATTTTTTTGTTTCTACTGTTATTAATAATAAGCAATGTTAATAGTGATATTGTCATGCAAGAGAAACCACGCATGCATTTTTTTAATTGTTAGTCTTTACGAGTAATATCATACAGTTATTTATAATTTTATACATTTGTACAACTAGCAAAACCAAGCCCTTTATTAACTTGACGTAGATAGCACGACTATGTAATAATTTTCCAGGAATAACTCGCGATTAAAGGGTTTTTTTCCACCAATAAGTATATTTTGAGTTTGGCAATATATTAAGGGAAAATCATGGCCGACTTAATCTTTATAGTTTACTAGCTGTCCCGGCAAACGTTGCTTTGCTATAATTTAAAGTATTTCGCCCATATTATTTTATTGAAGTGACTAAATAAGTATGTCGCCATGGCAACGTCGATCGCTATCTCGCCGCACAAACAAATGGTCGCTGTCAGTCTCAGGTTGTAATAATTTACTATTATTTATTCAACAAATGCACTTATCAATATATAAAGTACCGAGTAGCCGATTCTCAGACCTACTGAATATGCATATAAAATTAGGTAAAAATCAGTAAAGCCGTTTCGGAGGAGTTCGTGGACTAACATTGTGACACGAGAATTTTATATATAAGATGATGTATGGCCTTTATAAATTAAAGAATAAAAAAAATGGAAAATCATTTGCACACTCGCGCCATCTACAGTACTGCAAGGATCTTTTGACGCATGGCCACGCGTAATGTATAGGAACCACGGAAGATCAGGAACCGCGGTGCAGTGTTCTGTGCCGTGGTAATACACCTGAGTGGAGATCCTTTTCGGCATTACTAATACTAATGCTGCCATTTTTTTTGTAGATTTATTTTGTATGCTTTTACTTATTATTGTTCTCTCCGATGTTGTTTGTGTATTTTAGTTAAGCAGTTTTTTTTTTCTTTTGGTTTATTGCTTGGTTGTTGTTTAGTGTGTGCTGTGCATTGTTTTAATGTCTGAATAAAGCATTTTATTATTATTATTATTATTATGTTTGTGTAAGGTATTCCTTGCTCACGGGCAATTAAATCCCGGACCTTTGGAAGGCATGCGTGGAGCCGAAGCCAACACGTAGAGGCCAGTTACACAGTTTTAATCTAAATGTTGTGTGACACTGGCCGGCGACTCTCCCTGTCCGCACTATGAGAGTACGACCAAGGAGAGCCAGCGGCCAGTGTAGGACTATTACAGGGAATGGATATTAGAAATGATACTGGGCTATGGGGGTGAGGTGCTAGTGGACTGGGTAACCGGGACTATGGGAGGACTCTGGCGTCTGCCGATACAATGTTGTAACATGTATAAAGTTGGCAGACGGTGACTCGCCAACTCTTTGAATGGGCCCCTTAAAATGGTCGCACGCACGGTGCAACGAGGCGGCAACATTGACAGAGCGGCTTGAGGCAGGAGAGGTGTCGCTGGACTTTAAACGCCGATCATTTGCACCCTTAGAGGGTCCCATCACGTCGCCCACTCGCCACTTACGCTTCACATCCTCCCTCCGAGCCGAAGCTCTCGCGACTCCACTCTGACCGGCCGGTTAAGGCAAGGTAGGGCCTGGTTCTCCGTCAGTGTTCACTCCGGCCGGCCGGTGAAGGCAAGCCGGAGATGGAGAACAGGGGCTTCCCTGGGAGCACTCGGGTGCGTGGGGTCGCTACTCCCCAACAGCTCGCCACAAGCTGCCCTGCGGGCTTATTATTATTATTATTATGTTTTTAAGTTTTTTATTTCTCCACTAGGGGTGCTTCACTAAAGCTGCAGGCTTGTGGCCAAGCAGCTTCAGCTTAAGTTGAAAATCAAGTAATCGACAGGAATTTTCTGACGATTCGGCATGTATTAAGAATTACAGCCTTTTGAAGTGTGATATAAGTGAGTGGTTCACCCACTCACTTATATCACACTTCATATCTCTCACTCACTTATATAACACTGTTGAGTGTTTTGAGACTACTGTGTAATGTTTTTGGGATGATTCCGGTACTTGATATAACTATTGGTATGGTTTTAACTACATTAACTTTCCACTGTGATTTTAATTCAATTGTTAGGTCTATATATTTTGTGACTTTAGTTGTATGTGTGGTAGTGAGATTGTGTGAATTCGGTATGGCGATGTCTATTAGGAATACAGTTCTATTTTGTTTGTCATGTAGTGTTATGTCAGGTCTATTGTGGTGCACGGTCTTGTCTGTCAGTATTGTCCTGTCCCAGTACAGTTTGTAGTCCGGTGAGTCTAGTATGATTATTATTATACTTATTATAAAACAAAGTCACTTTTTTTGTTCCCTTTACTCTTTAAAACTACGCAGCGGATTTTGATGATTCTATTATTATTATACTTATTATAAAACAAAGTCACTTTTTTTTGTTCCCTTTAATCTTTAAAACTACGCAGCGGATTTTGATGATTCTTTCAGTATTAGATAGCCCATTTATCGTGGAAGGTTATAGGCTATATTTTATCACGCTAAGACTAATAGGAGCGAAGAAATAGAGGAAAATGTGGAAAAAATGGGGGAAATTATTTGAAAGGGCTAACTTGAATGCGCTTATCTCAGGAACTACTGGTCCGATTTGAAAAATTCTTTCAGTGTTAGATAGCCCATTTATTGAGGAAGGCTATAGGCATAATTTTTTTTAGTGGCTATATATTTTATACCCGTGCGACGCCGGGGCGGGCCGCTAGTAAGAACTGAAGTTTAAATTGACACCATCTATTTTAAGACGTATAGTTCGTTCTCATGTCGGGGTCAGCCTTTTCTCATGGATCTATCGCTGCTCTGCTCTTTTTTAACATTTATTACCAATTAATTTCAACGCACAATTTAGTGAGCGAGCTCACGGAGCGGTTTTCTCCCGCGCCCGCCGCGGTTGCGGGCCCGCGCAAATGAGCGATTTTATTTCAGAACTCACGAGACCGCTGATTTGTGCGGGCCCGCAACCGCCGCGGTCGCGATCATCGCCCGCAAACCCTGAGATCGCAAGACTAACTAGACTAGATGGTTTCTACTACGATCGCCTACTACGGCTACTGCGATCCAGCGGGTCCAGCGGGAGCCGCAAACAACCACGCGAGCCGCGGGCGAAAAACGCGCCGTGCTTTTATTTTTTTACATACAACACTGTATTCTACGAAGGCTGCGGGCCCGCAACCGCAGCGGGCGCGGGAAAAAACCGCTTCGTGAGTTCTTAGCCTTAGTGAGCCGGTTATGAATATATTCGTGCGCGTTATAAAACGACAAGCAGCTATAGATTGGAGATGATTTCCCTCTATCCAGCGACCAGACTAAAGCTTGTGTCATTTCAAGCGACAGCTGTTGCGTATCACTCTGTTTTAAAGGCGAGACTGGGACCCTTCGTAACACAAAACGTCGTGACACTGCCGCGTAGTGTCGCTTAGTGTGGTCTCACCTTAAATATCCAAGCGTCAAAACATCCTTGTACTTATGATACTCACTCTGTGTAACCGTGACAGTGACATTAGTGGACGCGGAGTTCCCGTTATCGTCGAGTACAGTCAGAGAGAAAGTGTACACGCCCTTGGTGAGTGCAGTCGCGTTCGCTATCGACTCGTTGTACGCTAGTATGGTGGAGTTAGTTGGGCCGTCAACGCAGCGCCATGTGTACGCGACTATACGGTGGTCGTCACGTGACTCTGAGCCGTTTAGTACTACCCACGTTTGCGGTAGCGATATGAACTGGAAGGGGTGGAATGGATATTAGTTAGGATCAATTCAGACCGCAACGCGACGCGTAGATGCATTTCTAAAGTATGGATTTGACGAATTTGCAAGACGTCCTCTGACCTCCATTATACAAGAACGCTGGACTGATGATACCCAGATATATTTTGTGCCCATTTAAAGCGGAATCAGCTCCCCCAATATTCGGGAAGAAAACTAAATCTGACGTAACTTGCAAATGGCCGCTCAATCGCTATTGGTTGTAGAAATCACAGATAATAATAAATCTCCATGGTAGAAACTAGTATTAGTTCCAAGTACTCTCACTACTGCTATCAGCGCCAATATGGCGACTTTCAAACATCATTTTACGTAAAATTTAGTTCTCTTTCCGAATATTGGGGGAGCTGATTCCGCTTCAAATAGGTACAAAAGTTTGCTGTCATTTCAAAGGGAATCATTAGTCCAGCGTACTTGTATAATGGAGATCAGTGAAGTCGTCTCACGCAATTGAAATCTGTCAATTCAGTACAAATTTAGAAATGCATCCACGTGTCACGTTGCGGTCTGATTTGACCTTTATAGGATAAAACTTTTAAGATCGCTTGGCAAAACTGGGGGCAATACATTGCGGACCCTGCGCCTTCCCCTTCGATTTTTGCCGAGCAATCTTTAAGTTTTGGCTAGCCTGTACATTGTTAAAAAAGTTCGTGAATAGATTTTAGTCCACCAAAATTACCACATGCATATTTCACGATGCTTAGGTTTTAGTAACTATGGTTTTTCAACATGTAACTTTATATTACTAATAAATATTTACAGACACATACAAAACTCGTTTTGAACATCCTATAGATACAATATTTTTTAAGTCATGTAGTCATTGCTACTTAAGTACCTAATTGAATAGCCTCCATTATTATACAATGACTAGAGTAGAAGAAAGTTTGACTATGTCCGGCTTTATTGGGACAACTGGCGACCCTAAAGGTACCGTTCCGATCTTCGCCGCGGCTGACCGCGACAGATAAAAATTTAAATAAACTACCACTTTATGACATATACCATAGGTTTCATTTTACTCTACGCCACTACCTTTTACGCCACAAGCGGCAGCAGCATGGGTGTCTATACAAATGTCAGTGGAAAATTACACCTATAGTCTATGTCATAAAGTGGGGTTTTATTTGAAATCGGTCGCGGCTAGCCGCGTAAAAGATCGGAAAGTCAGTTAAAGGATGTATACAGTGAGTGTACTAACGGGCGGGGCCGTGGCGCGCGGCACGGGAGGAGTGTTGGTGGGCGGCTTGACGAACACGTGCACCTCCGCCGTGGACGACTGCCCCGAGCTGTCCGTCACCTTCAGCACGAACGTGTACACGCCCTCCGACAGGTTCGACAGCTGAAAACACCAACAGAATAGTATTGTTACGGATACGGACAGTTGTTTACCTCTGCGCGTACTTTCTAGAAAAGTCCAACCTTTGTTTATGTGAATTGCGTGTTTACGTAAAAAATCCAGAATGGAACGTTCCAGAAAGCGTCGCGGGCCATATAAAAGGTAAACAAGCCGGCAGTCAGTTCAGTTTTATCTGAGCGATCTTCGAGGCGACTTCGAAGTGAGAACAAGTGATCAATAGTGAGTGACAGTGATAGTGCTTAGTGATTTGGATCTAGTGCTTAGTGTTTGGACTTAGTGATTGTGTGTGAGCTAGTGTCAGTGAATAAAGTCTTCAAGAGAGTCACCAGGTCTTTCTCTCCGAATCCAAAGAACCCTAGAACGTAACAGTATAAAATGATAGCCTAGGCTTGTTGGGTTAATAGGCTGGATTTATATACATCCGCGCGTACGCGTTTTTTGTTTTGACCACTACATCGCGAGATCACAAGCCAATGTATATTAACGATTTATTTATACTTCAGTCGCCAGAGGTTTTAACCTCCGAAAATTGTAATAGTGAATGGATTTTTGTTTTTGAGGTGTCATTTTCTTTTTTACACTAAGTATAACTTGCAAAGTTTACCAAAAATTTTTTTGTGCTTTTAATTTTTTAGTTACTTAATTAAAAATTAATATTTCACCATATAAAATCGGTCCCGAAAAAAATATTTTTCCTTGTTCCTGTTATTTAATGACTCTTATCCGATTGTTTACGTTGAAAATTAACCAAATACACAATTTTTAAAAAAGAAAGTTTGCTTTGCTAAGCTAAATACAACTATAAGGTTTTTGCAAAGTTTTTAGAGATTAACGCTCGTCGTAACCAAGATAAAAGGGTTTGGGTGGATTTAAGGGTTGTAACGAAAAGTGTGTTAAACTTCCTTGTTGTACGTATATTTTAATTTTTACAGAAATGATAACTTTTAAGTACTTAAAAACGTTTAAATATCTCTAAAAATGTGTAAAATAGACCGAAAATATTTTTCTATATTTGTTGAGAATTTATTTAAGTGAGAGCTAAAACATTAAATGCATCGACAAATTAAAGACTTTTTCTAGTCTTTGAAATATATTTAAGCTTCCTACTTAAAGCCAGAAAAAAAATTTGGTGCTACAAACCTCACGTACATACTTAAAGACGCATGCTGCGACCTATGTTTGGAAAATGCTTACCTGAATGCAAAAAATATCAGTTCTTAACCTAATTTGTATTTTTTTCCTTTAAGTATGTTTTAGCAAATATAATTAATAAAAAAAATTAATAATAAATCAATTTTATTCTGTAAAAACCTAACCAAAAGAAATAAAATACAGATTTTCTTCGAAATATCCGTGAACAGTTTGTGCTTCATTTTCAGAAAATTTAATAAAGTAAGAGCTAAAAAGTTATACACATTAAGAAATAGAAGGCTTTGTTAAGCCTAAAAAATAATTTTAAACGTCCTATTTAAAACCAAAGAAAAATTGGAACGCCATTTACCTGGCGAGGCACACAACAAGCACATTTGGAGGTACGCTCATCTACATACAAAAATATTAATTTTAAATATAAATTATATATTTTTTTCAACTTATTTTCTTTCTTTGGAATATAAGCAACGATACAAATCAACAAAACAATGATATATTTTATTATTTTGCTATATATTTAAAAGAAAGAAATATGCAAATTTTCTTTTTAATTTTCATCCACTGTTGCAAAAATCGGAGGTCTGCACGATTTTTGCAATAGCTGCGCCTGCGAAGCGAGGTGCCCGCGACGCCGCTCTACGTGTCGCGCCTGCACTGGTCCATGACGGTCGAAGACGTCGTAAACTACATCCGCGAGAAGACCACCTACACCTTGAGGGTGGAGCGACTGCACTCTCGCCACAAAGTGAATTTCAGTTCCTTTGTGGTGAGAGTGCCGACTCAAGTTTTATCCATCTTCGAGGCGGAGGAGTTCTGGCCCGCCGATGTAGTTTACCGAAGGTTCCGGGGGAGGCTCCCGAACGAAGCGCGCATCACGACGCCGAAAGAGACTTTACGTGATAAAGTGTAGTGTGATTGTGTGTGTGAATGTGTAAATAATATATATTAGGATAAAATTGTTCGGCGTGCATCCGTTGTCTGATTGCCATAACACAAGTTTTACTTAGCATGGGATTAGACGACGTGATGTACGCTACCTATCTTTTATACTATTGTTAATAAAGAATTTGAATTTGAATAATATTGTAAACGCACCAGCAGGGCGATTCAATGCAAGATATCCGTTTGATTAGGACTCAGAAACTTTACCGTGCGGTCGTTGCTCAATGGCGTTTATTGGATGTCGCGCAACGAAGTTTCCGAATTTAGAGTCGAATCCCGCATTGTGAATCACCCAGATAATAAGAATAAATTAAAATATTCTTCTCACGAACCTTTAGAGTTTAGATCATCCGGGAAAAGTAGAATGGAAGAGGATACGGAGACATATTATGCTATTGGGAGCTATTTTTCGATACTCGCCGAACGATATTCAAGTTGTGCGCAGTCTATACTTAAGCCTTGCTAATAAAACAAGTTATATACAAAAATTACAAACGTTTTGTCCTTGTCCGTCAAACCGCTTTTCTATTTTCTAATATACTCACGTAACACAAAGACAAAACCTTGTAAAGCGTATCCATAGAATTATTTTTGTTAGTAAGAATGTACCTGTAAATATGGTGAGTGTGTATTTTGCATGTCCACAGCTTTGTTCTCATCTTCCGTAGCCTTGGTCCACTCCCACGATGTTATTTCGTGGTCATCCGTTGACAAACTCCCATTCAAAGTCAAGTTGTTATTCGGTAGATATATTATCACGTCTTGTCCTGAAAAATTTAAATGACACTCATATCATTTCGACAGACATGATATCTAATGTTAACATTCTTACAATTAAAGGTTGCTATAAGTAGAAGAGAGTAGAGTAATTTTTCAGATACAAATCTTTGAACTTTGAAACCCCTAGCTAGAGGTTTGAACATGTCCAATATTTAGTTACATAAGTAATATGAAAGTACGTGAGTATGTATATACAAAAGTAATACTAATAAGTAAAAGTGATATGAAAGATTTATAGTTACGTTCGATACGTTCAACGTAGTTGACTGATAACCTGACCAAATTATATAGGTTTAATCCACAGACATAGATCAAGATAGATACCGAATGTCGCTCCATTTATGAAAACGAGCGTGTCACTTTTTCCCAACTACTGTGACGTACCGATGATAAGAAACGTGTCCATTATCTAGGCCAACGTTTCTATTCGAATTTGTACAGCTCAATACGGCACTTTTAGGCATTTAGACATTTTTAAAATTCCGATTGACGTCCTATTCCGATAGCAGACTAAAAAACCGACTTTCGAAAGCTCGAATGCTTGTCGTTTGGGAACGCGAAATGGTTCGCGAAGTACATACACATGCGGTATCTATCTTGATATCAAATCAAATCATCTTTATTTCGGGCATTGGAGGCCCATAATATATGTCTGTGGTTTAATCACATACCAGCATTAGCCTCTGGTGGGTAGTCGGTATGATTCAGCACAGTCATGTTGGCCGTAGTAGAATTCTTCACGTGATCCGAGTCTTCTACAGTTAATTTAAAAGTGTAGTTGCCGGGCAGTTTCAGGTCATTTAACACAAGAGTAGGACCGTCTTGTAGCGGTGGTTGGTATCCAATGGGCCCAGCGATAAGCTCCCAATGCCAGGATATAATGTCATCATCATCCTGTAATGAAAAAGAAAAAAAAAAGAAGCATAATGGCTTTAATAAGATTATATAAAGCTCGTAAGCTATGAAACAAAAAACAAAAAAAAAAAACGATACACGGGTGATTAAACAAATAACTTAAATTGCGCACGACCTTCGTTATAAATAAATCCACTTTACCTATTTAAACGCGTTTACGCACGTCGCACACACCTGCGTTAAACTACGCTACTTTGTGTTTTCTTTTGTAAGTGCGTATTGATCGTCTGACGGTGCAGTGGCGTAGTTTGGTTTATGAATGAATAAAAGACTTGGAGTTTGGACTCACTTTGTCTCTAACTCTGTCCAGCAAGCTAAGCATAACATAAATATTAGAAACGGGAAAGAATCGACATACTGACAGATTTTAGCGATAAAATGGCGGACTACCTTTGTCAATCTGTCACTTTGTCTTTTCTTCCATAGAAAGAAACCGCTTCTATGATAACCATGCTAAGCTTACAAGAATGTTAATACTCAAGTCTGAGCAATACTTTTAATTTTATAGTAAAAAAACAGCATTACTTCTGGATTACACCTTAGCCCTTCGAGTTAATAATAATAATAATAATAATAATAATAATATTCTTTATTTGCATAAATATGGTACAATATGGTGTTACTATTCTAGCAGTGTTTCACATATTTTGCTAATTTTCTCGACGTGCAAATGTTAATTTAGGATACAGTTTTAAAAATTCTTAAAATATATTATAGTTATTTTAATTCTATAGCTCATTTGAGTTAATAATATTATTTAATATGGTTTAAGTTTCAGTCAAATATCAATAAGTAAGTAATAACATGCCATTCTTAAATATACTTAATAATTTTAGGTCATAATAATTATTAATTATTAAATGCACACTAATTTTAATCTTACAATATTAATAAGTCAAATTAAATTAAATAAAAAAAATCATAATACTGAATACCAATAAATTATAAATAAAATCATGTCAAAAGTACATTCTATGTCAGATAATATCAAATAATAATTCACATAAAACAAATACAAATACAATAATATCCAATGTCCAAATAGTAATCATGTCAAAGCAATATAAAATTTATCCCTGAATAATTGTAAATGTCATAATATCAATAATTATTATAAAAAATCGTTTATACAGTAGAAACACTTATCAATAAGCCAATTATAGAGTTTTCTCTTAAAAGTTGGAAGGGGAAGTTCCTTAATGTCTTTAGGCAACTTGTTGAAAATTTTAATTGACATATTGTAACACCCCCTGCCAGCAAAACTTGTTTTTGTCATCGGTAAAACTAATTGGTTGGGATATCTTGTATTTCTTTGAAGAGCTTGATTTTTTTTTATGTAAAGTTTACACATAAATCTTTTAACAAATATGCTCATCTCATAAATGTACATGCTTGGTAATGTGAGTATTTTATGTTTTTTAAACAAGGGACGACACGACTCCATCGGATGTGCTCCGCAAATAGCCCGGACACATTTTTTTTGTCCAATAAATAAATGTGCTATGTCTACAGAGTTTCCCCATACAATTAGCCCATATCGCAGAGTAGACATTATATATGCATGGTAGGCCATTAGCGCTGTTTCAGCAGTGGCTGTTTTATGTAGTTGTCTGAGGACATAGACATATTGATTTATTTTCCTGCAAGTTTTCTCGATATGTGGTTGCCATGATAAATTATTATCTATTGTTACACCTAAAAAGTTAACAGTCTTGGCTTCCTTTAATAAATAATTTTCATATTTTACACATAGTTCCCTACCTTTACCTTTTTTATTATAAAACTGCAGGTATGTTGTTTTCTTTAGATTAACATTCAGATCATTAGAGTTTAACCATTCTATAATGTCATTTAATACTTTATTTATTTCATTATTATATGTCAATTCGTCTAAACAATTAATTACAATAGAAATGTCATCAGCAAATAGTCTACATAGGTAAGGGGTAATTCTGGGCAGGTCATTAATATAAATAATAAACAGTAGTGGTCCTAGGATGCTCCCTTGTGGAACACCTTTAGTGTTACATCTCCTTTCAGAGTTGACATTAACTTTTTCATGTTTATTGTTAACTGTGTTTATTTTAACATATTGTGTACGATTTGAAAGGTAGCTTCTCAACCAATCCTTTGCTAGGCCTCGTATGCCATAGAATGCCATCACATTTACGTAGTAATTTTTCATGGTTTACGTGGTCAAAAGCTTTGCTCATATCAAAAAATAATGCCGTAACAGGTTTCTTTTTATCTACATGGTCAATGATTTCCCTTACTAGTGAAAAACAGGCTTGACTAGTAGATTTGCCTTTCTGAAAACCATACTGTTCTTCCGTAATAATATTATATTTGTTTAGAAATGAGTTAAGGCGTTTATACATAACTTTCTCAAATATTTTAGAGATAATGGGGACAAGAGTTATTGGTCTATAATTATTTATATTTTTTTTATCTCCACTCTTAAATATAGGGATAACTACAGAGGTTTTTAAGCTTTTTGGAAATTTGCCCTGTTCAAAAGAAATATTTATAAGGTGCGTTAATATGGGAGCTAATTCAGACGCACAGTTTTTTAATATCTTAGTAGAAATTTCATCGTAACCGGTAGAGTTAGAGTTTTTTAATGATTTTATTATAGATGTTACTTCTTGCTCATCGGTAGGCGCTAGGAAAATACTGTTTTCATTTTGTTTTGAATTGCTAGGAATTTTAAATTTATTTTTAGTACTTTGTAATTGATTTGTCGTTGAATTTATGAAGTTTTTATTAAATATGTTAGCAATCTGAATAGGATTTGTTATATTAGTATTATTAAAATTAATTTCATTAATGATTTTACTTTCGCGTACTTGTTTGTTACCCTTAATTATATCCCATGATGCTTTACATTTGTTATTTGAGTTTATGAGGAATCTTTTGTTGCTTGTTTTCCTGGCCGTATCTATACATTTCTTTAAAATTTTTGCGTACTTTTTGTATCTGTTTTTATCTTCGGTATTTTTATTTTTATAATATTGGAGTTGCGACATAAAATAAGTAACAAGGTAAATAATATTGGAGATTGACAACTTAAATTACAATACCTTGCTAGCACTCCCATCCAAAACTGCCCCAGAATTTGGTAACTTCACGGTCTGTGTTTGAGGTGTGATGACAACTATCGGTGCTTTGTTAATTCTCTTCGGTGGTAATACGGTTACATTAGCGAAAGCCTCTCCATATGAGTTTGTACCATTCACTGTTACCTTGAACTTGTATTGACCTTCCGTAAGGTCTGTCAAGGTAACTGTCGCACCATTTTGAATCATGTTACCTGAAATACAAAGTTGATTATTGATTGATATAAGTATAGGTATAAAAATTGGATTATATTTATTATTTTATTATGTCTCATTTTAATTTACAATTTATACATGTTACTATTAATAAGCACATTACTTAACAATGTAGTTATTATGTTACAAAGATAAAATTTACTACAAATAGTGTTATGTTTCAAAGGGCTAAAATATATTAAGAAAAAGTTAAGTAACATTTTTCTTACCTGTGAAACCACCACTTGGTTGATCTACAATGGTCCAAGCGTAATTATAATGGGTTCTGGTTGTCTTCTCGTCAGGTATAGTATATGCTGCCAGGGTCACTTCATTTTCAGGTAATTGCACCTAAAAATGTAAATACACAATTTCAAATAAAGCAGTTGAGTAAAAAATTGTAATATAGGCGAAACACAATTTTATAATCGCTTGGCAAAAATTTAAGTAGTTTGCGGTCTAAAACATTTATAATAAACAAATACTTAAAAAAGTTTTAAATACTCACTTGTTTAGACTCTATAGAAACTGTTAAATTAAGCTTTGGCATGTTCGCGTCCAGTTTAGACTCATCCATTTTAGCGTCAATGAGGCTATCACTCTTTTTTATAGACTCTATAGGCATAGTGGGGCCTTTGGAGTATGGCCGGCGCATCGGCACACACGCTCCTTGGGAGTTCTCTTCCATGCCTAATATGCACTTGCATATGCCATGCATTTTATGACCCAGAGGTACACATTCTGAGTTATATGGACAGTCATCAGCTCCCATATCACATGAGATTTTATTCAAGAACCTCGATGCCAACATCATTTCATCAGAATTTTCATATTTATCAAAAGCCTGTTCATCATCATCTTCCAAACTCGGTAAGTTGTTGATGAAGCGATTGAGGAAACTTGACTCCTCATCATCTGGCATGTCGTTGCCGTGATTGGAGTATGCATACACGGGTTCCTTCTCTGGTGAATAGTTATTTAATTCCCTAAAGTTTGATTGTTCTAGGATGTCCGACCAGTTCTCTGAAAAGGCATATTAACTTTGAGTTCTTTTAAACAATAATATTGCATGCTTAAAAATGTCAAAAGAAAACTTTAACATCAAAATCTTGTCACAGAAGAAATCTATCAAGATTCAAGATGAATGAATATGAAATTCAAGAAGATATGAATGACTGAACTCAACATGCAAGTTTTATGTGACTCTCAAATATCTGTAAATCTTACCACTGGGTAGCACAGGTTTAACCAGGATCATGGAGACATGAGTCTCCCACTTCCTGCTGCCAACTCGGGGCAGGGGCAAGCACAGCTCGTCCGCCACACACTCCACATGGTAGCACCTGGACTCCACTATGAACACAATGTTACAAGTGGTCTCCAGGCAGCAGGCCATCACACATTGTCTTAAGCCCTTGAGATCCTTCTTCTCTGTGAAGTTGCCAGCAGTCAAGTTTCCTGAAAACGTAAAAATGTTAATGATTTTGTGCCAGTAGATCAATTCTGCTAAATATTTTCATATTATAGTAAATTGATTATTGATAAAACTCAAACTTCGCGCCAAAATTAGTATATCGCGCGGGAACCATACATTTTTCCGGGATAAACACTATCCTATGTCCTTTCTCGGGATCAAAATATCCCATGCTGAATTTTAGCGAAATCGATTCAGCGGTTGGAGCGTGAAGAGGTAACAAACAAACACACTTTAGCATTATTAGTATGGATAATTTCTATAAGGTCAATGTGTCGAAGTCCGTCAGGGAGGTAAGTCCGTCTATCGGCAATAACTTCCATATTTGAACGACTAGTTTCATATGGCTCAGTGGGTAAAACAATATTGCAAAGTTAGTTTAACCTAAGAAACAGACATGTCGCTACTAACTACCGTTATGAAAAAAATGATCTCAAAATTTTTTCCCGTTTTGTACTCGCAGTCAGAGTGTAAGTCTCTGCCAAAAATATATAAAAAAGTGGAAATAGGAAGGAGTTTTTGGAGTTACTTGGATTACACAAGTAATTTAGTGATCCTTTTACTTATTACTGGTGTTCGATTCGTTAATATCGCTTTAATTTCGTTATTATCACCTGCAAGTTGCAACATATTGTGTCTAACCTAAAATTGCAATAATTGGGAAGTCCGTCTAGTTTTCATAAGGAAAGGCCGTCATATGCCGGTCTTGCCTCGAATCAGATATTGTCAACCTTTTCAAATATACATGTCTTTATTGTTAATTTGCATTTCAACTTAGGACTACTAAATCATAGCATTGCCAAAATTATACTGCACGAAAAGAGCAAACAAGAGGGGCTGATAAAAATTGCAAAAAGTTATAAGCAATAAAGTAAAAAAAAAGAAGGGTTTGGTTTTTTTTTATATTCCAAAAACCAAAAATTATTTGAAATAATCAAAATTTGAAAAAAGATCCTTTAAGAGCAGGAAATTTCCTTAAAAAAATCCTACCTCCCGGACCAACAACCCTTAAAATTTTAATTGAGCGGCGAAATAAAAATGTGTGCAACCACTTAGACTTACGATATGCCGGACTTGCCTTAAAATGATATAAAATAAATTTTCTCTGGAATGCGAACCTTATTACCGACACCTTAAACACATATTTCAATGGCCGTTTTGCGGCTTTGCTAGAAACCGTTGCCATGCATTTTACTTCACAAGTTAGGGCTATACTGCTGCTAGACGGACTTACCTCAAACTGTAAGGGAAGTCCGTCTACACGCCGAGTTTTTAAAAAATACCACGTAAGTAAAATATATGGCAATTAAGATTATTTTTCGATCATTATAGGTCTAATTAATATATAGCCTATAATTTCCGATGACACAAGTTACTTTAAAAAGCGAATCTCAAGTCAATAAATTATGTTAAACTTTAATTTTATAAAAGTATGCCGGACTTCGACACATTGACCTTACAAATATTTTCTGAATGTCGCAACTATGGTGCCTACCACATATTACAGGTCAGTATGTATATTGTATAAATATAGCACTCATACAGTATATAACCACTATCCCCAACCCGCGGCCCGCCGGGACTTTATTTGTGGCCCGCGTGATGTTAAACAATTTTGAAATTCACGCCCACCGGCAAAATAACATAAAGCCTACGTGTTAAATTTTTTCCACTTTTAAATCGTTAATTTTGAAGAATGTTATTTTTTAACCCTAAAAAATTTTTGCTGCGGCCCGCGACACCAAGACCAAAACATGTTTGTGGCCCGCATGAAAAAAAGGTTGGGGACCACTGGTATATAATATGTATGTAAATAGAGTTCCATGAAATGATGAAAGAACAAAATAATATTCCTATTACAAAATGACAAACTATAAAAAAAATATTCTGATTTGAATGTAGTCTAACAAACAGTTTCTGAAGTCAAGATGATTAATTTTTAATTCAATTTAAAAATATTTAACTTTAATCCTTCGATCAGAGGTTCTAGGAATTCCCATTGTATTCTTTTGTTCTCGCGATCACCAGTGCTTGCGCGGGGCCTGAAGGATTAATACAGATGGTTTTGTTCCGTTGCAATGCAATATGACTTTTTAGTAAATATGTAAGTACACTAGAAGTATTTTTTAAATAATTTTCTTTTAAGAGACTTTTTATAATGTGCAGAAAGTTTAAACAATACTTGAGCTTTTTAAGCCTCAGTCTGGTTCACTAAATAATAAGGCATCTTCTTATTATTTAATTGCAGTACCATGATCTTACAACCTATTTGATTTATAATTAGGTACCTAATTGCAAAAACTTATCTAGGCATTTTATGTTTATTATGGGTTGAATAATTAGGGTTACAGTGTCTTTTTCTATCTATTCTATCTGTATATTTATCACTATTATAAGTACTGTACATAAGCTGTAAAATACTTACCAGATGGCATGTAATTATCAAAGTTCTTAGGGTACAGTTTAGGACATTTATTGTTCTCATATTTTTCATTCCAAGGTTTACTGTATAGTGATTTAACAACACTTATCTTGAGCAGAAAAACGACAAACAAAATTCTTGCCGTAGCACCGTACATCATGTTAGTGTTTATAGTCTTTATTCTTTAAAAATGCAACAATATGTTGTTTAGATTGTACATGTATGCCAATATTTCATTATGTATCCTAAAATTATCAAGTGCGGAGGAAATAGAAGGGTTTAGATATGCGATTTGTGTGGGTGTACTGATAACCGCCTATTGGGACGACATTATATTAATTTTAACCTTATTTACATAAATAAACACAAATGTAAATTCACTCTAGTTCACTCGTATGAATCCCTCATCCGATATCGAATCGTCATTCGTCATTCGTCAATCGTATGACACTTTCCATATATAAAAAGTACTCTGTGTATGACACTGACCAAACAAAGAGGATGTAAACTGTATACTACGTAACAAGAGGTCGGACTTAGAAGAAAAAAAATAAACATTCGTTATTTTTTTAATTTAAAACTAAACGACAAAATTTTAAGTGCAAAACCTTTCACTCTAAACATACCAAAAATTAAAAAAAATAAAAATAAAAAGAAATGAGCTCAAATAAATATTTTATTTCAATAAAAATTATTGTACATGGCTAAATAAATAGGCTAATAAGGTAAATTAAACAATAAAACAGATTTAATCCACAAGTTTTTGTTGATTTCTATTATTAAATATTATAATATTATTACAGTACAGTTTTATGTATTTTATTTATAAATATGATAGAATAGCTGTCTATGCTACTCTACTAACTATTTGATTGGCTTAAGCCATTATTCCACTTATCCTAGCGGCTAGCTAGGTTCCTAGGTAGGATCCTAGCTAGGATCCTAGCTTCTAAATGTTGTTCCACGTCTTGACTAAATCGGAAACGATTTAGGATCTAGGAACCTAGCTAGGATAAGTGGAATAAGCGCTTTATACAGTAAACTCTATATAGGGAGGGGATTAAAGCTGCGCGTCCACCAGGTTGGAATCGGGACATACGGTGCGGACGGTGGCACCACGTGTCGTCATATACTTGTCAGGCGCAGAATGATGTTCCAGTACTTCTAGTGCAGTTCATAGTAGTCAGTACCATACATACAAAGCAACAAATCCGTCCACTGCGTACCTGCGCTCCGATTCCGATCCAGTGGATCGCACCTTTATACATACACACTTTGTTTTGTTACACCCTGTATACGACAGCTGAAATCTATGGCGCGGGTTCAGGCCAGCTGCATACCACCTCACTTGATCAGAGGATTTTTCCTTGGTGGCCGTACCACTCATAATCCCATACCTTCCTTCTCCTAAAATCTCCTTGCATTGAATCTCTTTGCTGCTTTCGTTCCCAAGCGGTCGCATGCGACCGCGAGAACAAAAGATTTCCTAGAATCCGCGATCGAGTTAACAGCTATTGCTTGCAGACTAAAATGTTGCAAACTAGCTGTATAGGGACCTAAAAATCTGAAATTAATGAAACATTTTTCATTTATATTCCATACAGTTTACATAAATTATAGTAAGTATAGTAATTAATAACCTTATGTATTGTTACAATAAAACAATATACACATGATACACATTTCATCATTTTCCAAATTAACTGCATACTGATATACATTATAATAATTTCTATGAAATAATAATCTATCTTTTTCATATTAATATAGTTTAAGTTCTAAATTATTGTACAATTATGCAAATAATACTACGACATACTTTGTATTAGAACATGGTATGATATCGTTATGTTTTGCTTCAATTTATCAATTTACGGTTACATTTACATTTTACAATGGCTTACCTTTCGTTTTTCAATAATTAATCCACTTAATTTACAATTTTTGTATTTTTGTAATAAATAATTTTCACAAAATGGAATTCGAACCTTGAGTTTTAAACTTCATCTTCCTCTTTTTTCTCATGTAGTTTATATTATCTATGGTCTTTTTTATCAACCAATCACAGTCGACCGTGCTTAAAAATTGTACAGATTATGCGATTTACTTTAGTAGCTACGTTTAAATTTGGAACCCAATTTTTTTTTGTTCGAAAAGTTTCGTCCACCTGCTGACCAAAGAGGATGTAAACTGTATACTACGTAACAAGAGATCGGACTAAAGAAAAAAAATTAACATCCGTTATTTTTTTAATTTGAAACTGAAGTTAAAATTTTTAAGTGCAAAACCTTTCACTCTAAACATACCGAAAATTAAAAAAAATAAAAATAAAAAAGAAATGAGCTCAAATAAATGTTTTATTTCAATAAAAATATTGTACATAACTTAATAAATAGGCTAATAAGGTAAATTAAACAATAAAACAGATTTAATCCACAAGCTTTTGTTGATTTCTATTATTAAATATTATAATATTACAGTACAGTTTTCTGTATTTTATTTATAAATATAATAGAGTACTTGATTGGCTTATACACTTATGCCCGCTGTACACTCTCGCCGAGAGCTCTCGGGCGAGAGTCTCGTGCGAGAGCCCCTTACCCGAGTGCGATCATGTACATTCTCGCTTGGTTCAATCGCAGTTAAGAACTCAGACAAGATGGACGAAAACGACCATTCACCATTCACCATGCATCGAAAGATATCATTGTAATCCAAAGATTTATAATCATAATTAATTTTATTTCTCACAGATAATGACTGATATTGTCGTTTATTATTGTTATTTTTCTGTTCTACACTGTCCAACGGCGGGACTAGTACTGAAAGACGCGAGAGTGTACAGTAGTGTGCTCGTTATCCTCGCGAGACCCTTTGTCTCGGGCGCAAAATACCGACAACGGACCGAGAGGGTCCGAGACACGCGAGACGAGGCGAGCGCACCCATTTACACTCTCGCACTCGGGCCGCCTCGCTGTGTCTCGGCGAGAGTGTACAGCCGGCTTTATACAGTAAACTCTATATAGGGAGGGGATTAAAGCTGCGCGTCCACCAGGTCGGAATCGGGACGTACGTTGCGGACGGCACGTCGTGTCGTCATATACTTGTCAGGTGCAGAATGACGTTCCAGTACTTCTAGTGCAGTTCATAGTAGTCAGTACCATACATACAAAGCAACAAATCCGTCCACTGCGTACCTACGCTCCGATTCCGATCCAGTGGACCGCAACTTTATATATACACACTTTGTTTTCTTATACCCCGTATACGACAGCTGAAATCTATCGCGCGGGCTCTGGCCAGCTGCATACCACCTCACTTGATCAGAGGATTTTTCCTTGGTGACCGTACCAGTTACCACTCATAATCCCATACCTTCTTTCTCCTAAAATCTCCTTGCTTTGAATCTCTTTGCTGCTTTCGTTCCCAAGCGGTCGCATGCGACCGCGAGAACAAAAGACTTCCTAGAATCCGCATACAGTTTACATCCTCTTTTGAATCCGCGATCGAGGTAACAGCTATTGCTTACAGACTGAAATGTTGTAAAGTAGCTGTGCTGTGGACCTAAAAATCTGAAATTAATGAAAAATTTTTCATTTACTACATTTCCATACAGTTTACATAAATTATTTAGTATAGTTAATAACCTTATGTATTGTTACAATAAAACAATATACAGTACCCGGCAATAAATATTGCACATCGACTTTTGGAAAGTGACAGTCGGCTAATTTCGGTTTTGTAGAGCGTTATCTCTTACGCACGAAATACAAAAAGTCCGGTATATATTAGGAGCTGTTAAAAAAACCATAATTATTATGGTTTGCTTCTTTTGACAATTTTATTATTCTTTGTATAAAATACACGAAATTTTCTATAAGTTATGGCTTTAGGTTCGGGTACAATAAAATAAAAAAGGATGTTCAAATTATGTTTACGTATTTAAAATTCTTTTGGAAAATTACAGCTATAGCAAATTTAGGGGTGTTAACAACTCTAGATATATATTTTGAAGTGGACGCGACTGCACTCTATTGAATTTGAACAACGACTGACAGAATGTCAAATAGGTGTGTGCTACAAAGATAACGCTCTATGAAACCGAAATTAGCCGAATGTCTCTTTCCAAAGGTCGATGTGCAATATTTATTGCCGGGTATTGTACACATGATACACATTTCATCATTTTCCAAATTAACTGCATACTGAATACTGATATACATTATAATATTTTCTATGAAATAATAATCTATCTTTTTCATATTAATATTATAGTTAAAGTTGTAAATTATTGTACAAAATATGCAAATAGTACTACGACATACTTTGTATTAGAACATGGTATGATATCGTTATGTTTTGCTTCAATTTATCAATTTACGGTTACATTTACATTTTACAATGACTTACCTTTCGTTTTTCATTAATTAGTCCACTTAATTTACAATTTTTGTATTTTTGTAATAAATAATTTTCACAAAATGAAATTCGAACTTTGAGTTTTAAACTTCTTCTTCCTTTATTTTCTTATGTAGTTTATATTCTCTATGGTCTTTTTTATCAACCAATCACAGTCGACCGTGCTTAAAAATTGTACAGATTATGCGATTTAATTTAGTAGCTACGTTTAAATTTGGAACCCAATTTTTTTTTGTTCGAAACTTGCATCCACCTGACACTGACAAATGACAATTCACAATTCACAATGTGGGATTTTCTTTTTTTTTTTTTTCTTGTTATGGCTCTCAGCTTAAACCATGGCCAGTGTCAAGTAAAGTTTTGGCGGGAAAAAAAAAAATTTCGTAAAAATAATTTACAAAATTAATAATTTGCTTAAGAAAAATAAACATTTAGAATTTTTTAAAATTTTTAGGGTTCCGTAGCCAAATTGCAAAAAACGGAACCCTTAAAGATTAATAATAATAATATCTATGGATGCTTCACACCACGTCAGTCTGGCCCCGTGCTAAGTACCTGAAGGACTTGTGTTACAGGTACCAGACAACGGAAATATATTATATAATACTTTTATACTATACATATTATATTTAAGATTTTTATTATATCATACACATATTTAATACACATCCAGACCCGGGAACATTGAAAAACTTTTTGTTCCGTCGGCGGGATTCGAATCCGCGACCCCCGGCTTGAGCTGCCACACACTCAACCATTCGAGCCACAGAGGTCGTCAATAGATTCGTCATGTCTGTCTGTCTGTCTGTCCGTCCGTATGTCACAGCCACTTTTCTCCGAAACTATAAGAGCTATACAATTGAAACTTGGTATGTAGGTGTAGTCTATGAACCGCATTAAGATTTTGATACAAAAATAGAAAAAATATTAAAAATTGTTGGGTTCCCCATAGGTACAACTGAAACAAAAAAATTTTAGGAACGAAGTTCCTAATCGCGCATTGCGAAAGGGGGCTAGACGGAAAAAGTTGTAACGACACTTTTTGCCACAGACATAGATCAAGAATCAAGATAGATGCGATATCTATCTTGATATATGTCTGTGCTTTTTCTATAGTTGTAAGCTGTGCGGCGTGCGCATCTTTCTCTGCCGGTCTCTCTCTCTCTCATAGAAAGAAAGCCAGTTATGTTTTTTTTCTTTTTGACGTCATGATAACGTCTTATAATTAAATGGAGCCGGCTGCACGCACGAAAAAACATGACTCATGCGGCATTACCACGCTCTGAGGCGTTCCAGGCATTTTCTTATGACGTTGTCACGTTCAACTATCGTCAGTAAACCGACTTTACAGACAACCGTTTTTTTTTTGTAGTGTATACGGGTTTTTACTTTTTTGTACATAAGAAATAACTTCGTTCTATCCGGGTGTCCCTTGACACCTCTCAAGTTTTTTTTTCATCAATAATAATAATAATATCTATGGACGCTTCACACCACGTCAGTCTGGCCCTGTGCTAAGTGCCTGAAGGACTTGTGTTACAGGTACCAGACAACGGAAATATATTTAACACTTTTATGCTATACATATATTTAAGATTTTTATTATATCATACACATATTTAGTACACGTCCATGACCCAGGAACATTGAAAAACTTTTTGTGCCGTCGGCGGGATTCGAACCCGCGACACCCGGCTTGAGCTGCCGACAGTCCACCCACTGAGCCACAGAGGTCGTCAAACCTCATCATACCTTAATAATTTAATAAAACCTTAATAATTTAACTTTCATTAAATAAACTGAAATATAAATTTATCAAAAACCTTTTTATTTCATAAAATAAACCTTTTTGCTGCTGCGGAGTCGGAACCGCCACGTATTACGTATATTTCCAAATTTTTAGTTTAAATGCATGTTTACATAATAAAAAGGGCATAAACGGGACCCAATTACTTACACATCGCTGCTTGTTCGTCTGCCTGTTTCCAGGCTGTATCACAAGAACTTGAAATTAATGTTAAATAGATATTATATTATTACAAATATTTTATCTCATGAATATTATTATAGTTACTGCGACTAAGTAAAAAAATTTTAGCAAGAGTCTTGCATGGAGCAAGACTCTTGCATAGTCGGTCTTGGTCTTGGTCTTGTTCTTGCACACCTAGTCTTGGTCTTGGTCTTGCTAGTCTTAGGGTAGTCTTGGTCTTGGTCTTGGTCTTGCAATTTTTGAAAGACCAAGACCAAGACTGCAAGACCAAGACCAATTTTGCTCATCACTACTCCCAGCGGACTGGAGGAGTCCGCTGCGGATGCGCACCGAGGTGGGGCCGCAGAGGAAGAGGCAAGTAGGTATTACGGTGCGCCGCTTGCCCTATCCTCTGCGGCCGAGGTGTGGTCGGTGGCAGAGCCACAGACCTGATCTGCCACATGGCCTCCAAGTAGCAGACTCGGGGGGCGTCTGCTACAGCCCTGGTGGGGGCCGAGGAGGAGGGCGCACGTGTTGTGCGCCCATCGTGGAGTCTTCGGGCCGCTGGCGGTGTCGCAGATGTGTGTATCGTTCCTGTGGCCCCGTCAAAAGGCGGCGTGGCGGAAGATGGGGGGGGGTTTTAGTGGGTATACCGTGGTCTCATTAGCTACGGGAGTCCCACATCACCGCTCAGGTCGCCCCCTGCGCCTGGGTGGTATACGTAATGCATTTCCCCCTCCAGAAAAAAAAAAAAAAAAAAAAAAGGGCATAAACGCCAAAAAACTCATCGTAGAGCTATGAGAGCGAGCAGATTCGAAAGAGCGGCAAATTTTAAGTAAGATGGCATTTAAAACTCATTTTTGACAAAAATGTCGCTAATGTCACTTCCTTTTAACATTCGATATATTTTATTTGGCAGAAAAAAGGTGACGATTGGATTAGTACCCAGTACAAAAAAAGAATTACTCTAATCGGACTAGTAGTTCCGAAGATGTGCGAACACAAACATAAAAACATACATGAATATGTATGTCACTTTAGAAATTTGTCACATTTGTTCAGATGCTGATAATATAGAGTAAAACATATCAAAACTAGGCAGTTCTGAAAATAATACATACAATATACAGGTTGAATTGATAACCTTTTTTTGAAGTCGGTTAAAAAACGCGACGTACGTCAGCTACGACTTACGATAGATTGCACATCACTAACTGACGAGGCGGACGCTCGGTGCGGTATCGGGTCGCCAACCGCCTGCTTGTACGGCGGGCCGCAATAGGCCCACTGCCGCACTGAGTTGATTTTTGACACCTCCAGTGCGTGGTGGGCCGATAACGACCTGCCATAATTTTTTTATAGGAAAGACATTCTCAAATATATATTTGCCTCTGTCGTACCTTTACGAGAGAACATAGTTTTCTTCGTCCGCACCAGCTGAAATTCCGCGGCGGGCCGATTTCTGCCCGCCCCGCAGTGAAGGTGTTAAGAATAAATAATATGTTTGTCGTTTACTTTCAGCTTTATATTTGCATTTCTATTAATGTAAGGGCTGATTTGTCAGATAGCTTTTACCTGAATAATAAGTAAGTAACTTTAAAATGTGTATAATATTATTTACCCTATTAAGAACCTCATGTTATAACACATCTGACGATTGAAAAATCACCCCAAACGAAAATGTCTATTACATTTTTAGATTAGTTTTATGTTCTTGTTAAATACCGATAGGCATATCGATAAATTTTATTCAAGCCAAAAGAGTGAATTTAGAGAACCTCACTTTTTTGACAAGTATTTTGGAGCATGTTTTTTGACGGAGTTACTCTTCCTTAGTTTTTATTATTCGTAGACGCTAGGGCTTGAATAAAATTTATCGATATGCCTATCGGTATTTAACAAGAACATAAAACTAATCTAAAAATGTAATGGGGGTGTAAGGGTATTATGATATGTATTTAATTTAACACCTTCACTGCGGCAAGTAAAATCTTAAACCTTCGTCTGGTGCGGCGGCGGGCCAAAGTGTGCCCCCAATGATTTTTCCGCCAGTGCGGAGTGGGCCTTTCTCGACCCACCAGCACAAGGTTAGATTAAATAACTACAACTTTGCGAAAACATATTGTAGGTTTACAGTTTTTGGACTGTTGGAATAACCTTGAACCCTAGTTGGGGTCAAGGTTATTCCAACAATCAAATTTCAGAGAATAGTGATGATTTTTGCAGTAGAATAATAGTCAGAGTGCACAAGTTGTAATGGCTTCGTAGTAAGCGACTCACTGCTTTTAAACGGCAATCTTGTCTGCTTGCCCTCTTTGCAAGTTATACAAGTCAAATTATTATCGGGTAGCTTTTTATTAAATAATGTTACTTCTTGAGTACAATCTTTCAAATTTTTTAAAGTTTCAAAATTTAAATGACCCATTCTTAGGTGCCACAAAAATATATCATTTTGTTCGACTTCTGACATGTATGCATAATTATTAATTCTGTTAAGCCGGTTGAGCGTCCGTGGCCTATTGGGTAGACCTTTGGTTCGAACTCTTAGAGGGTGCAGGTTCGATCCCGGGTGGAGGCGTGTACCAATGAGACATTTTCTGATCTCAAGTACACAATGCGGACGCTCGTACGGTGAAGGAAAACATCATGAGGAAACCCGCACATAGTTGGTCCCAGACGTATTGACTAGTTCTTTCCTCTGGACTAGGCTGACTATGTTGCGAGAATGCCGTATGCGCTTGGGCAACCATACGGACATTTAAAAATCCTGTCCCAGGCACTACAGTATTTGAAGAGTGGTTACTTCGCTCTGAAAATACTGTATAAATCATCCACTATGGATGTAAAGGCCTATTTTTAAGCCGGTACATGTTTTCCACTTTTGTTGCTGTTGCTACTATTACATTTTGTTGGTTCAGTATAACACAGCCTTTGTGATTAAACTTAACTTGGCCACCATTTTTGGTAATTTGATGTACTGATATCAAATTGACAGCTATTTCAGGAACATAAAGAACATCAGTGAATAAAATTTGGTTTGTCTTATTTTCTCCATTCAATATATCAAGAATCACATTACCGGCACTTCTCACTGAAAGTGTTTTGTTATTTGCAACTTTGATTTCATTGACAGGTGGAGAATGTTTATTCTGAAGCAATGTTTCATATTTTGTCATGTGCATCGAGGCACCGGAGTCTATAAACCAGGCATCACTATTGTTGTTAGAAGCTATGAATGCAGCGGCATAGCTTGAATTTTCTTGCTTTGGTTTCGGTTTAGACTTGCACACATTTGCAATATGACCATATTTGTTACATTTAAAACAGCGTGGACCTCTCTGAAATTGCTTCTTGAATTGCTTATTCTTTGTATTACTTACAAAAGCATTTGTGTCACTAAGCTTTATATCTTGTAAAATTTTAGCTTTGACAGAATCAGAACTAATAGACATACCGGAACTCTCGATCGCTATGATCATAGGTTTGTACGTATCTGGTAGACCAGAGAGTAGCAGGGTTCCCAACCACTCATCATCCATTTTAAAGCCGATATTTCGGAGCTTATGTGCTGTAGTGACTACTTTGCTAACATATTCCTCTACATTTTGACAGTCTGTGACGTGTCTGCGATGTGTGTGGCTCGTCGTGCACAATTCCCTCAGTAAACCAACTCTGCGTGTCAGCCCTGAATCGTTAAAAGCACTTGCCAGGTTGTCCCAAACTTCCTTAGCCGTTTTCGCATCCTGAATTTGGACATAATTTACAGGATCAACAAGCAAAATTATCTTAGATTTCGCTTTTAGATCGCGCTTTTCATCTGCCGCCTTCTGCCGCGTCTTTTGTTGGATTTTCGATTCTGTGATCTGTCCCACAGTTCCTCATGTTCAAGATAAGTTTTTACGGTAAATCTCCATGTGGAGTAGTTTTCACGACCGCTAAGCTTTTTTATCATCGCAAGTTGATTGCTTGAAGACATATTTCAATTGAGAAAATTTTGATTGCACGTGCTTTGAGGTTACCGGTGTGCAAATTTTTGACGTTTGTGCAAATTTGTCTTGAAACACTTGAACTCACTGTATTTTGTTTCTCAGGGCAGGGCCCATAACCGGTTGTAATTAAACCAGTGGAAGATATTTAAGAGGTTTATTTTACTGATAATTAATATTAGTTTTACAGAGCACAGCCACTATTGCATCATGTAATTGGCTGGTTTGAGCTTTGTTAAGGAAATAAGATCGCATGTTGTTTATTTGGTTATAATGTAAATTTTTTATATCTATAACACCTCGGCCTCCTAATTTTCTTTTAAGTGTGAATCTTTCAACTGCTGAGTGAATATGATGGATGTTATGTTTGTAGCTTAAAGTTCGGATTGTGGTGTTTAAGGCATCAAGTTCCGTATCTGACCATTTAATTATTCCAAATGAATATGATAAAATAGGTATAGGATAGGTATTTTTGGCTTTCCCCCCGATGGTTGCTCGCCTTGTCGTGGCGGTGGGGCTCTAGTAACCGCGGCTTGGTCAATCGCGGTGAAGCAAAGAGGCAACCAGGGCCGGCCGGTGTCGCCGCCTGGCCCGAGGAGGGCGCTCCCAGCGGACTGGAGGAGTCCGCTGCGGATGCGCACCGAGGTGGGGCCGCAGAGGAAGAGGCAAGTAGGTATTACGGTGCGCCGCTTGCCCTATCCTCTGCGGCCGAGGTGTGGTCGGTGGCAGAGCCACAGACCTGATCTGCCACATGGCCTCCAAGTAGCAGACTCGGGGGGCGTCTGCTACAGCCCTGGTGGGGGCCGAGGAGGAGAGCGCACGTGTTGTGCGCCCATCGTGGAGTCTTCGGGCCGCCGGCGGGGTCGCAGATGTGTGTATTGTTCCTGTGGCCCCGTCAAAAGGCGGCGTGGCGGAGGATGGGGGGGGTTTTAGTGGGTATACCGTGGTCTCATTAGCTACGGGAGTCCCAAATCACCGCTCGGGTCGCCCCCTGCGCCTGGGTGGTATGCGTAATGCATTTCCCCCTCCGGAAAAAAAAAGGCTGCAGTGTTACCATTTATAAAGGGAGTCACTGATAAAGTGAGCTACATTTTAATGAAAGCTTCAATAAAAACATACTTTAAGCCGCCCAAAAAGATCAGCCAATGTTTACAGATGTTGTTTACAGATGTTGCAGATGCTTAACAACGACATCTGTTGTTGAATTGGGGAACTAAATTTTCTTAGAAAATATAAAGTTTACAAATCTCAACACTTAACAAATTGTAATAAAATACGTAAAATATACGCGAAGGTTTACGTACTAGTGTAACTAAAAAGAGTGAAATTATTATTATTTTTAACAAAAAAATAAAACCGACTTCCAAGGTAAAAACAATAATAACATTAATATGAACTAAAAAGTATTAAATAATTTTTACTATCTAATAGTGCCTTTTTCCGAATTCGGCTAAACCTCAACTATTTCTGTACTCAATCTTCATAATTTTGAAGTCGGTGCCAGTTCTAAAAGTTTCAAATATTCTGTCAGAGGACTGAAGATTCAGCTATCTGGTACCGACTTTAAAATAATGAAGATTGAGTACAGAAATAAAATAAAATAAAATAAAATAAAAATGTGTTTATTATCTCACCACAAGATCAATACAATGTTATGTAATACATACTCAACAAACTTGACACTGGTTTTGTGGGAGACTGGTGCCTAAACTAGGCGAACCTGTATTTCAGGACACCAGGATCTCCAGGCTAAGTAAAAGTATTCCAATTACATAATATTTACAACAGAGCAGTGAAACATTTCCATTATTATTATCAATGTGTTGCTTATACTCGTAGGGTGTGATAGTAGTAATGAGTGTGTGTGTGTGTTTGCGTGTGTAGTGTGTGTGTGTGTGTGTGTGTGTGTGTGTGTGTGTGTGTGTGTGTGTGTGTGTGTGTGTGTGTGTGTGTGTGTGTGTGTGTGTGTGTGTGTGCATATTTGTGTGAGTGTGTGTATTAGTCAGGCACAGTAATGAGAGTTTCAGTGTTTTTGTATGATAGAGTTAGCAGCCATTCATTGACTCTTTTTTTGCATGCTGTCTTGGTTAGGGAGTAAATGTTTATTGCCTTATTAATTTTTTTGTAAACATATCCTCCAAGAAAACCAAAGAAACGATTGGCAAAGCGGGTGTGAAAACGGTGCGCGGTTGCATCAGGGTTATTACGTCTTTTGCAAACGGATGGTGGGATGTAATTGAGGAGGCTATGGTGTTTGAGGACTGCATGGGATATATACAGTTGGCGTACCGTCAAGGCTTTTGTTTGCTTATAGAGAGACTCGGTTGGGAAACGGAATGGAAGGCTGTTTGACACTTTGAGGATTGCCCGTTGCGCTCGTTCCAATTGTAACATAGTGTCTTTGTGTGTGCCTCCCCATGTTGAAATACAGTACGTGAGCAACGGTTGGCAAAGAGTGAGATAGACCACCCTCCTCAGTCCTTCGTCCGCCACGTTTCTTAAGTTTTTAAATATTGGCATCAATTTTCTTATTCGAGACGTAAGCGCGTCTATGTGTGGACGGAAGCTGAGTGAGGGGTCTAATATAACTCCTAGGTATTTGGTTGAGGTTGTTCTTTCCAGGGGTTCACATGTACATGGCTCAACATGGGGGTTACAAGTGTGTGCGATGATACTATGGAGGGTCAACGAGGGGGGCGTTCGTATCGCGAATGGGATGTATTTGGTTTTTTGGGTGTTAAGGGTAAGAATGTTTTTGCGTAACCATTCTACTACAGTGTCGAGGCCACTTTGTGCCATTTTAAAAACATTAGTCCAGGAATCTGAGTGGAACACGAGAGCCGTGTCATCCGCAAACGTGAAAATTTTTCCGTCTCGTATGTTGAGCGTACACAGATCATTAATGTAGATGAGGAAGAGGGTTGGAGCAATTGCGCTTCCCTGAGGGACGTCATGTGTAGTAGTCCGTTCAGAACTTAGGTACTCATCTACCTTAACACTCTGTGTACGCTCGGTTAGGAAGTCCTCAAACAATTTGAGCTGGGTTCCTCTTATGCCTATATGGTACATCTTTTTTAGAAGGATAGGAATCGGGCTTTCTCACTACACCGACCGGTCAGCAAGCAGAGCACATCTCTCCTGGTCAGCACGTAGCATCGGCCCCGCACGGCAGCTTATCCGACTCACTGGATCCCGTGCAGCAGCTTATAGTTCCGACTCACTGGGACTCACTGCAACAGTTCCGACTCACTGGAACTCACTGGCATTGGCGACTCAAGCGACAAGACTTCAAGATTCAACCTCCGGTCTTCGGGGGGGAGTGATGTGGCGGTACCCACAATTCGCCTAACATTCGTGCATCGCGCTATCGAAGTTTTCTGAGCGCGTCGGTATATATACGACAGCTGAAATGTATCACGTGGGCTTCGGCCTGACCGAGCATACCACCTCGCTCGGTCGGAAGATCTTCCTTTGCGGCCACTACGCATTATTCCTACACCATGTTCACAAAAGTGGTCACCTGATGATGGGATCCATGAGTAATCGAGGGAACTCCTCGAAATTTATATGGAAACATATGGTGATTTTGGTTTTATGAGAAGCATCCTAAGCATATGCTACCAAAACGCAAGATTTTTCACCAAGGTATACTATGGTTCCGAAGATACTAAGAGAACTCCGGATTCCTTATAGCTACAAGTTTGGGAGTTTAGGCGCTGTTTTAAGAACTGAAAGCGTATTATGCTACTATGCAAATTACATTCATCATCATCATCATCATTAATTCATTACCACGTCAGGGTCACCAATGTCACCAAATTCAACCTTATCTCCAGAGCATAAGGCACACATTTGACATTACTTCTGAGAAGTTAAAGTTGCTTCGATTAAATGTAACATTCTGTCTCACTTACAAATTACAAATTACAAATTATTTATTTCCAGAAAAATACAATATACAACTTAAGATTAAGACAAATCCCCACACTAGGCATAGCCTGTCCTGTGGGGCCAGAAACTTCGATGAGATATTCTGGAAAACAACCTAATTTCAACCTTTTGCATTGCGTTTAGCGTTCATAGTACAATATTATAATTGCCTGGGCTGTCAAGCGAGCGCGAGCGGCGCGGCGCGGGCCGGGTACTATGTGCGATCAGTGATGCGTCACGTGCGCGGTGCGACAAGTCGAGCGAGTGCCAGCATATTGAAACTAGTCCGGTGACCGGTTACTTAGCACGTCACACGTGTTCACTTCGATTTTTTTAAATGTATTGTTTAAAATTATCTGCAGGCTGCAGCTGATATTATATTTTGTAAGTGTGACTGTAATAAGATAAGGTGCATTGGGGTAACTTCGGAAGAAAAAAAAATTGGGATATTTCGAAAATGGCAAATAATTACCAAACAGAAGGTAATTTTGAGCTCTGGCCACATTTACCGAGACGCCAATTTAATCACCTCCCCCGCTTCCTTTCCCTCGAGCCGTCAGCCCGGAGTGCGTGTGCGCTAAGTTCATTTTTTCGCGCCAAGTGCAATTTTATGATTTTTTGGGGTTATCGAAATTACCCCGTTTTGTTTTAAACATAAATTAAGTAAGTTACGTAATATTTTGTTTGTTTTAAAGAAGCTTTGACGTTTTTTGCTTTCTTAAGAATAGGTAATATTGCTCTAGCTATGATTTTAAACAAACATTCTAAATAACCCCAGTGGGGTAAATTTGTTAACGAAATTTCCCCAATCATTTTTTCATAGTCTTTTGCAGGGGTGCGCAACATAAAATATTTACCTGCCTTTACCAACAAACATAAATGAATGAAAATACAGAGTCCAAACTTTTTCGACATTGAGAGGCTTAAAACGTATTTTTGAATAGTGTAGAATCAATTTTTATTGTTGTTATAATTTTTAAAAAATCAGTTTTAAAGATTACCTATAATACGGGTTCCCAAAAACTTTTTTTTTATTATTAACCAGTAAATGTTTCGTGAGTAGCTTCATTTTGATAAGAAGAAAAACAATTTCCTTTGCGTAAATTCTCGAAAGTGATAGCTAACAGAGATAGAAAGGATTTAATATTTCTATTTGATGGTCCTAAAATATTGGAATATGGATTCTATTTGTAGGACAAGGTTACTCTTGAATTTTATAACTATTAACCTATCAATCAGCTCGCACGCTTTCTGCGAGCTTTTCTTGCGAGCTTTTTTGCTCGCAAAAAATCAGCTCGTTAGGGTTCCGTTTTAGTCGTTTTAGTTCATTAATCAACAAAACTTGCTTGACTACGGAACCCTAAAACACAACCCTAACCAGCTGATTTTTGTATATTGATAGGTTAATAGTTCTATCTCTGTTAGCTACCACTTTCAAGAATTTACGCAGAGGAAATTGTTGTTCGTCTTATCAAAATGAAGCTACTCACGCAAAATTAGCTTGATTGTAATAAAAAAATTGTTCTAGGGAACCTGTACGACTATATATAAAATGGTTTAAGTGAAGAAGCCACTTTTATTATTTGCAGGTGTCAACTGCTCGGGTGCTGATTGCTGACGTGGCTTTTAAATGCAGAGCTAAGGCGCGCCTTTCCTCTGCAATTGAAAACTACTTCCTTTTTTAATTTAGTTTTAATTTTGATTTAGCTATTTACGAGACTGAGAAAAAAATATTTTTATTTTTAACAAAAATGTGTTCCTATTTTATTTCTTTAGTTATAGTTTTGTTGGATTTAGTTTACTATTAAATAAATACAATAATATCTAGTGTTGGTTTTTTTATTGTTCTTAGCTATTTACCCCCTTACTAATAAACGTTGTATAAGCTTTGAATAGTTATACAGTGTTTTGTTCCTGTCACACAAGTGACATTTTTAATTGGATTGAAGAAGACAAAACACTGTATAACTATTCAAAGCTTATACAACGTTTATTAGTAAGGGGCTTACTTTTTTGCTCCAAATGTTGAGGACGCCTGCGTCCCCGATGGGGTAATTTCGAAAATTTTTCAGTCTAAAACTTAGTTAGGTGTCTTCTATGGCTTGTATGCACAATGTTTTTGTATGGGGTAAAATAAAACAAAAATAAATGTGTGCCTTATATTATGTATTTTTACATTAGGTCGTGTTTCGCTGTTATTCGAAATTACCCCTTGAGTTTTCGGAATTACCCATGAAAAGTAAAAATAGGATTATATTTTAAAGGGGTAGTTATACCAGAATCCGTAAATACTTTCGAACTAAAAAAGATACAATTCACATGGAAATATGTTTATCATTGCTAAAATGTTAGAGTTATAGATAAAATATCTACAAATTTGTCTTCTAAAGTTGAAACAATGACACAATAGCTCACTCTTCTAAAAACTTTACGAGATTACCCCAATGCACCTTACGTAGAATAATAATATACAGGTGTATTATTCTACGTATAGTACGCGTTGGCTTACTAGGTAACTAAAAAGAGTGAAATTATTATTTTTAACAAAAAATTAAAACCGACTTCCAAGGTAAAAACAATAATAACATCCTTATAATATGAACTAAAAAGTATTAAATAATTATTCCTATCTTATAGTGCCTTTTTCCGAATTCGGCTAAAACTCAACTATTTCTGTACTCAATTTTCATAATATTGAAGTCGGTGCCAGTTCCAAAAGTTTCAATTAATATTCTTCCAGAGAACTGAAGATTCATCTGGTACCGACTTTAAAATGATGAAAATTGAGTACAGAAATAGTTGAGGTTTAGCCGAATTCGGAAAAAGGCACTATAAGATAGGAATAATTATTTAATACTTTTTAGTTCATATTATAAGGATGTTATTATTGTTTTTACCTTGGAAGTCGGTTTTAATTTTTTGTTAAAAATAATAATTAATTTCTTCACTTTCTTGACAGACTATAATTTGTATCATAACGTATCTGTAATGCTTTTGATAATTTTTTATAAATAATATATTGAGAAAAATTTACCTGCTTAGTATCTATAATTCAGTGTAAGGATACTTGGGCCGGAACGACAGCTCGGACCGACTCCACTGACACCAGTTAAATGTATATCATTTCTACAATTTTCTGCCGTGTCATGAGTACATCTATGACCGTCAACACACCAATCACAAGATAAGGTGAACTCACACATTGAGAACATGAGGCGGGATTTTGAATGTCAATTTCGGTTTTAGGACAAGTTTGGGTACGGTCTAGCCAGTTATTTTCAGCTCCACATTGATCTTGCAGTTCACAACTATTTGAGCCCTGACACCAACCACAACCAAACTTATCGGCTAGCTCTAAGCAATTTCCGCAATCGTCGGCCATACCGTTACACTTGTAAATTAGTACATGGATGTTATTAGGATTATCTAAAGGCTTAGAACCGCCCCAAATTACATCCAACGATGCGGTAACATTGGGAGAATCGGAAATATAAGACCATTCGACATGGTCACAGTAAATAGTATCGTCAAGAAGTTGGGCATTCACATGGATAATTCTAAATTCTAATTTAAACCGACACACAAATCTAGTTTGCACTATAAATTGATCGATTATATTAACCTTAACTTTTAGTGATTTCTCCACACCGAAAGGAACTAATATTTCGTTTGTGTCACCAAATGTTGATTTTAGTGTTGAACAAAAGCTTGGACCGGAACGATAGCTCGGACCGAGTCTACTGACACCAGTTACGAATATATCATTTCTACAATTTTCTGCCGTGTCATGAGTACATTTATGTCCGTCAACACACCAATCACATGGAGATGGTGAACTAACACATTGGGTACATGAAGTGTAGCTTTTGCAGTCGAAAAATGAAGTGTTAATAGCTTCTAAAGCGGCCGTTTGGGTGTCATTTTGAGTATTTTGAATAAAATCCACGCCCTCCGAAATGCCTGCTGCTGTGCACGCAATTCCGAGTGCGAGAAGAACCCGCCACATTGAGTCAAATGTCCATCTGAAACGCAATACATTTTAATGTTAGTAACTCAACAGCTACTTTGCTGTTTAAAAAGTACAGGCACTGTGTATAATAATTAATATAATAATACCTATGTAATATGCTGATATAACCTGATTCCGATCATTACACCAATAGAGATAATTTATGTAATACACTTTATTATACTTGTGATGGATGTAGGTAAAATATTATTATTTTGTCACATTCAAAGTAAAATTTTAAATGACTTTAGTTACAATAATATTTTAATAAATAATCTGTTGTGCGGTTCCGGAAAATGTTAGAAATTTCAATTAAGGTCTCAGTTTTGTGAAAGGAAAGGTATGAGAATTGGTTGTACTTACAGAATATTCATTGAAAAGACGATACATATAAAAAAAAAAAACTTCTGTGATGCATAAACCTTGCAGCTTACCTGTAAAAGTCACCATTCAAAAGTTTTATAAACGTCACAACTCATAAGCATACGGTCTACTGTTAAATGATGATGAATGGAGTTAAAGATAATTTTCTAATGTTTTGATTTAGGTTTGCTAAAAATATATTTTATTAGCTTATTATCTATAAAAATAACATGCTTTGTTAAAACTTTACGTCTTATATAATAGATTTATTTCAATTAAAATATTGTTTTTATCCTTAATTTGAAACAGGTTTTTAATAAAATATTAAATAAAAATGCTTACAGTTGTTTATCCAGTTTGCACATGGAGTCACGACTCACGAGTCACGACAAGGAGCATTAGACGTCTTCAAACTTGGCCATGGAATGAATTTGATTTAGCTATTTAAACCGGTCTCGCTGCCGCCGGCTGCTCGCTGATATTAGATAATTCTATCATTATGTTTTGAAATAAAATAGTAAATAAAGCTTTTGTGCGTTTATAATTATTTTTTAATCAAATATATAAAATTTTCGTGTCACGGTGCGCGTAATTGAACTCTTCTGAAACGGCTCGACCGATTTTCGTGAATCTTAGCGAGCATATCGGCTAGGGTTGGGAATCAACAACATCTAAGTTTTATGTTGAATAAATAAAAGTAAATTATTACAACTCGAGACTGACGGCGACCATTGTTTGTGCGATGGGATAGCGATTGATGTTGCCATGGTGACATACTTTAATAATATGGGTGAAATACTTTATATTATGGCAAAACCACGTTGCCGGAACAGCTAGTCTAATACATATTATGTATATTATTTATTAAATCCTCTTGTCACAGCATTTATGCGCAAACTCCTCCAAAACAGCTCAGCCGATTTGAATGAAATTTTGTATGCACATGCAAAAGGCCTAAGAATAGGCTTTTATCTACTTTTTAATTTTTATATTGATACTAGAAATAATATATATGGCAAAACAATATTTGCCGGGCCAGCTAGTGTTTTATAAGTCTATAAGCAGACTGATCGAGATATTAAACGGTTGCAACTGCATATAGTCCATTGAAATGTTACATTTGCTTTGCATTTATTAGAGGACGCAATTTTATTTTTCGAATATGTTAGGGGGGTCAATAGAAACTTAACCTCGAGTTTGTGGGGTCGCCCCCCTTGTCCCCTGGCCGCCATCTTGAAAAAAGGGGTGACAACACAATTTTCGTGACATCTTGGAAACTATACATCTTACAAAAAATTTATGGGGAATAACAATTTGTTGCGGATTATTTTGCCTGCGAATGTGTTCATATAACTTTTTAGTATAAATTAAAAATTTAAAAAGTTATGAGCAAAACCATGAACGTAGAAAGGAGCAAAACAGTGAGAATATTTTTGAAAAGATTTATTATCACTCCTTAACTTTGTTTACAAAAAACACCTTAGACCAACCTTGTAGATGATCTTTTGAGAAAGAGATACCCCGATCCCAGGAAATTAATTTTCTGCAGATACAAAGGAAACTGTGGAACCGTGTGTGGCTGCAGAAAAGCAGGCTTGAAATGCTTTATAGTATAGTAGGCATGCGCAGACAGACTATATTATTTAGTAGGCATACTATAATATAAGTTGCATATATTTATGTAGTGTAAAGCGAAAGAGTTTGTTAGTTTGTTTGTTTGAACGCGCTAATCTCAGGAACTACTGGTCCGATTTGAAAAAATCTTTCAGTGTTAGATATCCCATTTATTGAGGAAGGCTATGGGCTTTGTTTTATCACGCTACAACTAATAGAAGCGAAGAAACACAGGAAAATGTGAAAAAAACGGGGGATATTATATGAAAGGGCGTATTTGGACGCGCCAATCTCAGGAACTAATAGTCTGATTTGAAAACTTTTCTCAATCATAGATAGTCCATTTATCGAGGAAGGCTTTAGGCTATATTTTATCACGCTACGACTAATAGGAGCGGAGAAATTGAGGAAAATGTGGAAAAACGGGGGAAATTATATGAAAGGGCTTATTTGAACGCGCTAATCTCAGGAACTACTGGTCCGATTTGAAAAAATCTTTCAGTTTTCAATTTCCCATTTATTTAGGAAAGCTATAGGCTATATTTTGTAACGCTAAGATTAATAGGGGCGAAGAAATAGAGGAAAATGTGGAAAAAACGGGGGAAATTATATGAAATTGCTTATTATCTTAAGAACTACTGGGGCAATTTTTATGTTATTTGGTAAACATGAAGAATAGACCACGTGAATGGACAAAGGCTATTTTTTGCGGAAAAAGGTACGGTTGCGTGAAATTCCTAAAATACGCGGGCGAAGCCGCGCGGAACAGCTAGTGGACTAATATAATTATTAAATATATATATATATCCACAGCCGAACATATTATATAAACTCCTCCTTTTTGGAAGTAGCATAAAAAAGAAATAACAGAGCAAGAAATGTATTAAGTCTTTGCTTTTTCACGGATCTTCACTCAGCAAAACACAAAGTGTTATTAACCGACTTCCAAAAAACGAGGAGGTTATATGTTCGGCTGTGGATATATATTTTTTTTTGTATGTTCAACGATTACTCCGCCGTTTGTGAACCGATTTTCGAAATTTTTGTTTTGTTGTATTAGGTTTCACTCCAATTTGGTCCCATTTTCACAAAAGTGGTGACCTGATGATGGGATCCATGAGTAATCGAGGGAACTCCTCGAAATTTATATGGAAACATATGGTGATTTTGGTTTTATGTGAAGTGTACTAAGAATACGCTACCAAAAAGTCAAATATGGGGTCAAGGTATACCATGGTTTCGATGATGCTGAGAGAACTCCTGATTCCTTAAACAACGCCGAAACTCCCAAACGTGTATCTACACGTTTGGGAGTTTCGGCGTTGTTTTAAGAACAGAAAGCATTAACTACTATGCAATTCATATTCATCATCATAATCATCATCATCATCATCGTCATCATCATCATTACCACGTCGTGTTAAGGTCACCATTGTCTCATGGCACAGAATAGATAATAGTACAAGGCATAGGTATGGATATACTAATAATAATAATTATGTACTGTATAACAACACCTTTGTTTTTAATACACGGCGGTCGGCGTCGCAGCCCCGCGCCGCCGCGCGGCGCATGGCGGCAGAAGACAGAATATCGAATACTTTACTAACTACTTTATATACAGATCGAATACTTTACTACTTTATAAAATTTTAATAGACAAATAGAATTAAAATAAAGTTATTTTAAAAAGAGCATTTAAACAAAACAAATTCATTAAGTGTCTTTTTAATTAGTTATACTTATTAATCGATAGATGGTGCACTATATCGCTATTTAGCGATAAGGCCGCCAGAATTGTATTGTCTTTCTCCGCTATTACTATTTTCTTATGTATTTTGTGGAATGCAATAAAGTATATTATTATATTATTATTAAGTACCTATCGATTTGAATTCTTGATTACAAGAACAGCTGTCAATAATTATGATAATATTAAATACTCGTATTATGCTACGCTACATCCTATGCAAGTTTGTACAATTTTTTATCTGATAGATCCTTCGATCGTGGAAAACGAGACACAATAGCCTTTCTATTGTTATCGCAATCGCCGGTGACCGCTTCGGGCTTGAAGTATTAAAATTGTTAAATTACTTAGCACAATATGTTCACTTCACTAATAATATTATATTATTTTGTGAGTGTGAGTTGTGACTCTTAACAAATTGTAATAAGATACGTAAAATATACGCGAATATTTACCTACTAGTGTAACTAAAAAGAGTGAAATGATTATTATTTTTAACAAAAAATTTAAACCGACTTCCAAGGTAAAAACAATAATAACAACTAAAAAGTATTAAATAATTTTTACTATCTAATAGTGCCTTTTTCCGAATTCGGCTAAACCTCAACTATTTCTGTACTAAATCTTCATAATTTTGAAGTCGGTGCCAGTTCCAAAAATTTTAAATATTCTGTCAGAGGACTGAAGATTCAGCTATCTGGTACCAACTTCAACTTGTTTTAAGAACAGAAAGCACATTATGCTACCATGCAATTAAAATTCATTATCATCATCATCGTCATTGTCATCATCATCATTACCACGTCGTGTTAAGGTCACCAATGTCTCATGGCACAAAATAGATAATAGTACAACTTACAAGGCAGAGGTATGGATACAATAATAATAATTATGTACATAACAACACAAATTATTAATATAGGCTGTTTATACACGGCGCGCGGCGGCGCGTGCGTAAACATCGCGGCATTGCGTCGTACCTATTCAAGTTCTAATGTCAGGGCATGCCGCGCTGCGAGCATTTTGAGTGTCATAATATGATTTAAAACTTTATCTTCATTAATGTAATACAATATAGTATCGCTTGAGAAAGGCGCAGGCGGCCGCGAGGCCGGCTTTCCAAGTTTCTCATGCGATAGTACCATGTATTACAATAATGAAGGTAAAGATTAATATCATAATATTATTATGACACTGAAAATATACTCGCCGCGCCGCTGGGTGTGATTCGGCTCATCCTTCGATCGCGGATTCTTGGAAATCCATTGTTCTGGCGGACACATGTGGACACTTGGGAGTTGAAGCGTTAAATTGTTAAATTACGTAGCACGCATAGGGTTGTGTTCGCTTAGATTTTTTTAAATGTATTGTTTAAATTTATCTACCTGATATTTGGGCCTTGGGGTATGATTCTTAACAGTCTTAACAAATTGTAATAAGATTACGTAGAATAAACGCAGTAATTCGACGCGTAGGGTGGTATGGTCACTAACTCACTACTCACTAGTTCACTACCACCGACGACCACTTATAAACTCGTGGACTATGGCGGAGGTCATCTCGGAAGGTTAATATTAATATTTCTAATAACAATACGAGATCAATAATTACCACTCAAAATGTTGACAATTCAAATTGGTGTGAGCAGTGAGCATTGACTCACTGCTCACACCAATGGTGACACATTTCTGATTTCACACAGCCAATACAACTATATAAAACTCCTACGTACAAGCGATACTGCGATTCAGGAGCACCTCAGCGAAATCTATTGAATACATCGTTTAACTAAAACTATATGAACAACCATAAACGTATAATGCTTATATCTATGTGAACAACAATCGGAGTTCGGACAAGCGATAGCGCCGACAGAGCGCCTCAATGACATATAGTGAAGACAATATAAAACTATTTTTTATACAATTTAAATTGGCATTAATTATAGTTTATCTACTAGGTAACTAAAAAGAGTGAAATTATTATTTTTAACAAAAAATTAAAACCGACTTCCAAGGTAAAAACAATAATAACATTCTTATAATATGAACTAAAAACTAAAAAGTATTAAATAATTTTCCTCTCTAAATGTGCCTTTTTCCGAATTCGGCTAAACATCAACTATTTCTGTACTCAACCTTCATAATTTTGAAGTCGGTACCAGTTCCATAAGTTTCAAATTTTCTGTCAAAGAAAATATAAAGATTCAGCTATATCTGGTACCGACTTCAAAATGATGAAGGTTGAGTACAGAAATAGTTGAGGTTTAGCCGAATTCGGAAAAAGGCAAATTTAGAGAGGAAAATTATTTAATACTTTTTAGTTTTTAGTTCATATTATAAGAATGTTATTATTGTTTTTACCTAGGAAGTCGGTTTTAATTTTTTGTTAAAAATAATTTACAAAAGCTTTAGACACCAATTTTGTTGACATGGCGCGCTATAAACTGAAGTCCACGCGGACGAAGTCGCGGGAAACAGCTAGTTTTATATGTACTTTATTAATCTAATATATATAAATCTCCTGTCACGATGTTTATCCGCGATGGATTCCTAAACTACTTAACCGATTTTAATGTTTCTTTTTTTTAAATGTGTGCTTTTTCCAACTTGAGAGATAGGATAGCTTAGATCTTTAATTATAATCGCAATTTTATTTTATATTATTTGTCTATAATTAATTGACAGTCACAATTATCTGTTAACTCCAAAAGATTCCAACAGATGTCGATACTTTTCGACTGGATTGAGTAACGGCTACTGGGTACTTTATATATTGATAGGTGCATTTGTTAAATAAATAATAGTAAATTATTACAACCTGAGAGTTGAGACTGATGGCGACCATTGTTTGTGCGACGCGACGGGATAGCGATCGACGTTGCCATGGTAACATACATAATATTTAGTCACTTCAATAAAATAATATGGCAAATACATTTATATATAATACTAGCTGTCCCGGCAAACGTTGCTTTGCCATAATATAAAGTATTTCGCCCATATTATTTTATTGAAGTGACTTAATAAGTATGTCGCCATGGCAACGTCGATCGCTATCTAGTCGCACAAACAATGGTCGCCGTCAGTCTCAGGTTGTAATAATTTACTATTATTTATTCAACAAATGCACTTATCAATATATGAAGTACCAAGTTTGGCTATATTTTAGTCGGACGAGAGTTAAACCCAGTGTGAAAGTATGTACCTATCTATGAAAAATTTTCATTTATTTGATGCGGACGAAGTCGTGGGCAATAGCTAGTGAGAAATATATATCCAACAGATTAATATAACCTTTCTACATATATTTGTTAAGGATAGCTCCATAAAGTAATGTAAATTACTATTGATTTTGTGAACATAAGGTGCAAAAATATATACATATAGGTACTAAAATAATCATAGCTCAGCTCCGACGTAGAACAATTTTTATTACAGATATATGTTTCTCTAATGTAGTGCTACAAAATAGTACCTAATAGTTTTATCCCTGGCCGCTGGAAAAAAAAATGACGCCACAGGTCCATACAAAGTTACCCAATGCCCTTTTATAATTATTACAAAAATTATTTACGCAAGGAATTTTAAGAAAAAAACTGAATAGAAGATACTAAAACTATTTATGTGTAGTTTAGTAATAAATGCAAGGTCTGCTTAATATTATAAACGTTGTAAGACCGACAAAAACAGCGGATATTATCATTATAATATTATAATTAAGTAAGTAAGAACTAGAGTAAAGTGATTTAACCTATCAAGCCCCATAAGGGCACCGGTGATCGCGACAACAATAGAATATCAATAGATTTCCAAGAATTCTATTGATATTCTATTAGAGATCGAAGGATTAATAAATACTTAGGTTACATTCGTAGCAGTAAATAAATACACAATTGAAAAATTATATAAAGTACTTAACATAATTTAAAAGTTCATAATAAGCATAATATTATTTTTTAAATGGTAGGTAAACGGTATCAATCTTAATATGTAGTTATTGATAAGAATTTTATTTTAATTTCTTAACCTTTGGCGATAACCTTCTCGAAGTATTTTGTTATAGTTGACGGTTGTACCAGTTTATTCGTTTATATAACAAGGTAGATACATGATAGTGTTAACGCCTACGAATAATAAAAACTAAGGCCAAAAGTAACTCCCATACTTCAACCGTTATGAATTTGTTTTCTTTTCGCACCCTAAAATATTATGGGCTATGGCAATAGCAACGAAACACTAACACTCAAAGAACAATGGCCAAATCGTACCAGGTGAGCGGTGGCGTCCCGATATGCCAATGTGCGTTTGCAGTTTGCACACTGGACGATAACGACACGACACGATACCACAGTTGGTAGCAATTATTATTATTTTTAACAAAAAATTAAAACCGACTTCCAAGGTAAAAACAATAATAACATTAATATGAACTAAAAAGTATTAAATAATTTTTACTATCTAATAGTGCCTTTTTCCGAATTCGGCTAAACCTCAACTATTTCTGTACTCAATCTTCATTATTTTGAAGTCGGTACCAGATAGCTGAATCTTCAGTCCTCTGACAGAATATTTAAAATTTTTGGAACTGGCACCGACTTCATAATTATGAAGATTGAGTACAGAAATAGTTGAGGTTTAGCCGAATTCGGAAAAAGGCACTATTAGATAGTAAAAATTATTTAATACTTTTTAGTTCATATTAATGTTATTATTGTTTTTACCTTGGAAGTCGGTTTTAATTTTTTGTTAAAAATAATAATAATTTCACTCTTTTTAGTTACACTAGTAGATAAATCTTCGCGTATATTTTACGTATCTTATTACAATTTGTTAAGAGCCACAACTCACACTCACAAAATAATATAATATTATCAGTGAAGTCAACATATTGTGCTAAGTAATTTAACAATTTTAATACTTCAAGCCCGAAGCGGTCACCGGCGATTGCGAAAACAATAGAAAGGCTATTGTGTCTCGTTTTTCCACGATCGAAGGATCTATCAGATAAAAAATTGTACAAACTTGCATAGGATATAGCGTAGCATAATATTTAATATTATCATAATTATTGACAGCTGTTCTTGTAATCAAGATTTCAAATCGATAGGTACTTAGTGCACCATCTATCGATTAATAAGTATAACTAATTAAAAAGACACTTAATGACTTTGTTTTGTTTAAATGCTATTTTTAAAATAACTTTATTTTAATTCTATTTGTCTATTAAAATGTTATAAAGTAGTAAAGTATTCGATCTGTATATAAAGTAGTTAGTAAAGTATTCGATATTCTGTCTTCTGCCGCCACGCGCCGCGCGGCGGCGCTGGGCGGCGACGCCGACCGCCGTGTATTAAAAACAAACAGGTGTTGTTAATTGTTATACAGTACATAATTATTATTATTAGTATATCCATACCTATGCCTTGTACTATTATCTATTCTGTGCCATGAGACATTGGTGGCCTTAACACGACGTGGTAATGATGATGATGACGATGATGATGATGATGATTATGATGATGAATATGAATTGCATAGTAGTTTATGCTTTCTGTTCTTAAAACAACGCCGAAACTCCCAAACGTGTATCTATAAGGAATCAGGAGTTCTCTCAGCATCATCGAAACCATAGTATACCTTGACCCAATATTTGACTTTTTGGTAGCGTATTCTTAGTACACTTCACATAAAATCAAAATCACCATATGTTTCCATATAAATTTCGAGGAGTTCCCTCGATTACTCATGGATCCCATCATCAGGTCACCACTTTTGTGAAAATGGGACCAAATTGGAGTGAAACCTAATACAACAAAACAAAAATTTCGAAAATGGGTTAGCAAACGGCGGAGTAATCGTTGAACAAACAAAAATAAAAAAAATAAAAAAAATATCCACAGCCGAACATATTATAACCTCCTCGTTTTTTGGAAGTCGGTTAAAAATGCTCTAATTATTAGGCTTTAGGCATCGAAAAACATTAGAAATGTGTCTATAAATAGCCACAAAAAATATCAATATATTTTAGTTCCTTTGTTGTCTTTCATAATTATGTTCTGACAGTCGGCGATCATTCGCATTCGTTCTATTTTTGGGTAATACTCTAGGAAAAATTGAAATAACTAGAAACGAGGTCGCCGAATATAAACTTGTAGGCTACACCGCAGTCGGGAAGAAGGTAGTTCTTAAGTCTAACCTCAAAATAATTGTAAACGTTAATAATTATTATAAAAAAAATCGTGGCTATTTAGACATAATTCTTAAACGGAATTATGTTTAGAGCATAAGAACAACCAAATCTAACTATAGTTTATTTTGGGACATCAAAAATAAAAGTCGAGTCCAGCTCCTATACAAATTTGGCCATGATTCTTTACGAAATAAAGCCGTTGCCATTAATTATTATTGTCACTTCTATACCTAATATTATATTTTACACAAAATTGTGTATAATACATGCATAAAGGCATAAAAAGTATGCATGTATTCGGATCACATTCAGTAGAATCGTGGACAAATTTTTTAACACATTTACCCTTCCTTAGTTTTTATTATTCGTAGATTACTAATAGTAGGGGAGGGGAAGGTGCTAATTTTGTAGTCACTCGAGCGTTACGGAGACCTAGTAGGTTTTTTACATTAGGTAAAACTGATAAAAAAATAATAAGAGTGTTTTTTATTTTAGCAGTGGGTTCAGAAACTGCGGCCATTTCAAGGTTTTGAAAAAGAAAATATATTCAGAAAATTGCTTATTTCGGTCAGTTATTATTATATTTTAGACAACAAGGACCAAATCATTTAGTTTAGTGCAAAATAAAATATATCTGCGAAGCTTAGTCAGGAAAATATTATGAAGCTTTATATTTTTATATTTTTAAATGTCCCTACAGGCTTAGGTACCTAACCTTTGAATCGTCAGTGCCTTACTCAAAAAAAAAATTAACCCATCACCTGAGAAATCTGATTTCTATAACATGATAACTAGACACATGTCGGAAGCCTATACAAGCTTAATCTGACACGCTCGAGGTACTCCCGAAATCCCTTCTTCCCCTCCTCTACTATAAGTGTATGCGCGCACGGGCAACTTAGTTGCTCGGCAATTTATTTGTCTCTTTCGAAAAAATTATCGCCATGTCGCCGGGGTGCGCGCACGAGAGCGACAGCAAAACGACTTTTTAGGGTTCCGTAGTCAACAAGGAACCCTTATAGTTTCGGTCTGTCCGTCCGTCTGTCCGTCTATTTGTCTGTCTGTCTGTCCGCGGTTTTACTCAGAGACTATTCCTATAGTCTCTGAGTTACCTACAAAGCTGTAATTTAGTATGAATACACATATTAATGATGGCAACAAAATGGTACATGAAATCGTAAAAAAAAATTTTTTATGGTACCTCCCCTACACATCAAGCAGGGATGAAATTTTTTTTTCGCGCCCACTCAATCGTGTGGGGTGTCGTTGAATAGGTTTTTTAAAAATATTACGAGTATTCATAGATCATTTTCCGATTTAGGGATCGGTTTGTGAAATATTAAGTTTTAAAGTGGAAAAAATCGTTAGAATCCAGTGTCCCTCCCTTCTATCAGCTAAACGGTTGGTTCTGGAAATGTGAAAAAATTCACGGGAGTAGAAAATATGCTGAATTTAAAAGGAAAACTATCACGGCTAAGAAGACTTCATAAGTAATTAAGTAATAGTCGATCAACTAAAAAAAATATATTTGGCGAAGTATAAATCATAAATGGAACTTTTCGTTGAAATTCCTTTGAAAGTAACTGAGATGATGGTTGTTAGTAGTGTAAAACACGCTATAAATATACGTTTGATACAGTAAATATGTTACGAAAAATTGAGTGTCCTCCGAATAAAGACCTAACGTTATTTGACGTGATGAATCGTTGGGGGGGAATGTCAAGAGGTCACAGAAAAATTAAAAAGGTCGCGCTAATTGCTGTTTTTGAGGAATTCAAAAATGAATAAAAAAAATTTAAATGCTGATTTCTCGGAAACTATTAGTTTTAGGAAAAGTTTTTTAAATAAAAAATGTAGAGGGCAATGCGAACTATATTTTTTGTCATTGGAGTGACGTCATCCGACTTCAAATACAAAAAGTAGAGGGCGCTAACGGATCAAAAAAAAAAAGTTACTTACAACGGTTATTTTCGATAGAAAAAAAAATATTCTTTCATAAAGTATAAATTAGAAAGTTGTCCGTCACAAAATTAGCTACAACTTTTATTCAAACATTTATTTAAAGACGTTACCTATGTAAGTCAGCGCCATAAACACGAATAAAGACCGGACGACTTTGCGTAGGTATATCTAGAAGGACTGACCACACAAATTAAGTTTATCAATTTTAATTTATTGTTGTATTTGTTTCTACTAACATTTAATAACATTTAGAGTAAATAAAATCAAAAGAATCAAAAGTTGAAACACGAAATGAAGAAAGAGAAGAAATGAACAAGAAAACTTTCAATCATTAGTAAAGCTAAATCAATTAATTAGGAAATACCAGTTTCTATGTAAAAAATTGCTTTTAAAAATGTCATTAATTCACTTACCTTCGATCGGAGGTTCTAGGAATTCCCATTGTATTCTTTTGTTCTCGCGATCACCGGTGCTCGCGCGGGGCCTGTAGGATTAATGTAAATTACAAAAGTTGTTCGTCACAAAATTAGCTACAACTTTCATTCATACAAATTTTTTCAATTCTGTCAATTTTTCCGGTTAAAGTTAAAAATAAAGTCAAAGTTAGTTCGTGCAACCCACTCGATAACAACTGGCAGTAGACTGATAATCCCATTTAAACATACCTAATATTACATATTGTAGAGTAGGTACATAAGAAGTAGAGACCTACCGTATACCATGTAGCGTAGGTACTAGAGGTGAAAACTCCGGAATGTTTCCGGAATTTTGGAAGTTTTCGGGTAAGTTTCAGGAAGTTTACTCGAAAACTTCCTGAAAACTTCCAAATTTGGAAGTTTTGAAAACTGTCATTTATATAATAAAGACAGTTGTGACGTTTAGTTTTGAACGCAAATTTGCACTAAAATTAGCTACTTTTTATACTTTTGATAAAATTTTACATACTTAAGGCAAATTATAGGTATGAATATGAAAACAGATTTGTCCAAGTTATTATTCAGTTGCATGATTCAGATAGTTGTTATAAATTATTATATATTTTATCATACATAACATTATTTTTAAACATAATATTATATTGCTCAGGATTGACTTTGCTTTACACTTTTCAATTTTTTATATTATTTTTCTTTGAACGGTTTCAAAGAAAAACAATATAAAAATAATACAAAAATTTAAAATAATATTAATTATAAAATAGTATATTTTTTAATAGTCTTCTAATAGTAATACAGAAACCTGATTAAAATATGGAATAATTTACGAGCTATTTAACCTTTAACTGTAGTCGTGGGTCCACTGGACCCATGGTGATTTTTTAAACAAGCACTAGTAGCGCTGTGGGTGATGGAGTTCCCCGCGCACCTCAGTACCTTTCGACACTAAGCCGGTGAGTACTCAGAGAGACAGACGTATTTCGCACGCTACTCCAATGGTAAGTAAATGATTATACATGGGTCCATTGGACCCACGACTATAGATACGTATTTTTTATAATTCTTGTTTTGTAGTTGTTTGTATGTTAAATTTCAGTTTTCATCATAGAAAATAATAAAAATATGTCAACCAATCGCGAAGACATAATAGAGCAATGACTGAATGCTGATTTAAGCAGTGATGAAGAAGAGAATTCGGTTTCTGTGAGAGATGCTCTAAATACTCACCCTGATAATGAGTTTTCTGATAATGACGAAGATTTTGAACAAAAGGAAGAGGTGCTCATTCTGCAAGCCTGCTAAGAGAGCTAAGACTGTTCACTTATGTACTATTAAGTGCCAGCAGCCTATTTGCATCACATGTGCAAAAGTTGTTTCCAGTACTTACATGTTTGTAAGTAGGCTAAATGAAACTAGTGTCAAAATTTTTGTTTTAAAATTTATTTCTTTATTTTTGGTATGGTTTTAGAAAACATATCTTTTTATTATATAAAATATTTTTTGTTTTTACTTGGCGACCAGTATTATATTTTTTATAATTTTTTTTCATAAGCTTGTTTTTAGATTAAGGAAACCTGAACTGATTGTAAAAAGTACAAATTAATGTTAGAAAAGTATGTTTCTATTGTTGATTTTTTAAAACACTATGTTTTTTATATAATATATAATAAAGCTAATAAACATTTTATTCATTATTCGGGATACTTTAATTTTTATTGCCTTTTAAAAATACATGGGTCCAATGGACCCCACAACTATAGAAACGTGATTATTTTTCACCACTGTAGTTAAGGGTTAAAGTAAGTTTACCTACGTACCTATAGCCTGCCATTTATTTACGGTTAAACTTCTTTCTAAAGTCAATCAGCTGATTCAATCTAATCTAATAGTAATCATTTGAGTCCCGGGAAAGTACATAGGATACTTTTTGTCCCAGAAAATGTACGGTTCCCACGCGATAAACGAGTTTTTGCGCAACGGAGTTGCGGGTGTCATCAGTTTATTCTAGTTTAAGATAAATATTTATCACAACTATCTGAATAATGTGACTGAATAATAATTTGGACAAATCTGCTTCCACATCATTAATCATACCTATAATTATAGCTAAAGTATGTTCAATTTAATCATATTAGTGATCGAAGTCAAAACTATAAAAAGTACCTAATTTTAGCATTATTTGCATTTAAAAATAAACTTCACAACGGTCTATCTATATATATAAAAGAAAGTTGTGTTAGTTACGCCACTTATAACTCAAGAACGGATGAACTGATTTGACTGAAAATTGGTGGAGAGGTAGCTTAGAACCAGAAATAGGACATAGGATACATTTTGTCCCGGAAAAATGTACGGTTACTGCACAATATACTTTTATGATTTTCGCGTAAAATATTCAATCGATTTTGATGAATTTTGGTATGAGATACTTTGAGTGTCGGGAAAGGACAAGGGATACTTTTGGTCCCGGAAAATGTACGGTTGACGTACAATAAACTTTTATCTCAAGAACGAATAAACTGATTTGGCTGAAAATTGGTGGAGAGGTAGCTTAGAAGCAGGAAAAGGATAAAGGATACATTTTGTCCCGGAAAAATGTACGGTTACTGCACAATATACTTTTATGATTTGCACGTAAACTATTCAATCGATTTTTATGAATTTTGGTATGGAGATACTTTGAGTTTTGGGAAAGGACAAGGGATACTTTTGGTCCCGGAAAATGTACGGTTCCCGCACAATAAACTTTTATGATTTTCGCCTAAACTATTCAGTCTATTTTTATGAAATTCGGTATGGAGATACTTTGAGTCTCGGGAAAGGACAAGGGATACTTTTTGTCCCGGAAAATGTACGGTTCCTGCACAATAAACTTTTATGATTTTCGCTTAAACTATATTTTAATCTATTTTGATGAAATTTGGCATGAAGATACTAATTTTAATCTATTGTTTTCTTTATTATACCAATTCGAATTAAATAATCATCGTTAAGACAGGACAACGACTGTCGGGTCAGCTAGTAAAAGATAAATGTCAGTTTTCAAAACTTCCAAATTTGGAAGTTTTCAGGAATTATTCCTTAGAAAAGGAAAATTTCCGGGGAATTTTCATCTCTAGTAGGTACCTACGTTTTAGTTAGGTGATCGAATCCTTAAAGAGAATGACGCGCATTACATAAAACAGATCGAGACTTTATGCTCAATTGACAATGCAAATATTTAGTACTCACGATGTTGGCAAACATGATGGACCATGAGTGACCTCAGCCCTAAGGACAAGGCACAAAGTAATCGTGTTTGTTTGCCCCCATTCAATAATAATATTTTATGTCAATACATAACACAAGTATTTAAAACAGTCAAGGTTTAATTGCGGAATACGAACAAAGGATTCTGAATAGAAATCCTTAAATAGATGTTCGTGCACATCTATTTAAGCGCTCTTGAGCATTTTATTATGTTATCCATTCTAGAAATTGTTATTGATTTTCAGCCACAGATAGCGCTTCCTTCAATTGTGTACCTATTCAGTGAGAGGTCTCTACGGTGCAGCATTGGTTCGTTACTGCGGAAAACTATATCCTTGATTTTTAACGTGTAGAATATTCGTCTATGATCGACGCGACGTCTATAGTGCACTACTTGTGACTTGATTTATTTACTACTAGCTGTTGCCCGCGACTTCGTCCGTGTGGACTTCAGTTTATACTTTATAGCGCGCGATGTCAACAAAATTGGTGTCAAACGCTTTTATAAAAAACCCTCAAAACACCCAAAAACAGCTGTGCAGTGTGCACATAACTTATATATATATTTGTTAATTAAACTTTATTTACGCCAAATTTTAACTACGCTACATTTAGCCCCTTATTTATTTATTTAACTTACGCTATATTTAGCCCCCCAATTACACAACTTTTGCCATAAACTATTTATCATGATAGGTTTAAGGTTACGTCACTGCATAGATAAAGTACTGAGTTATTTAATAACATTATTGACAATAACATCACATAATAAGAATCGAAAAAATCTAAAACCTATTATAAGATGATACCACCTCTTATAGAAAGACGTTTGTGTAAGCAATAGCGCGATGTAGGAGACGCACAGCGCAATCTATTATGAATTTTTGGAACTAACTTAATTTGAACAAATTTACGCATTTTCACCCCCTTACAACCCCTTTGCCCAGTTAAAAAGTAGCCTATGTCCTTTCTCAGACTTTAGACTATCTGTGTACAAAATTTCATTACAATCGGTTCAGTAGTTTTGGCGTGAAAGCGAGACAGACAGACAGACAGACAGAGATACTTTCGCATTTATAATATTACTATAGATGGTACATTTGGAATAAAACGTTAAAAAGGACATAGGTTTCCTTTTTACTGCGGTAAGATGTACGGTTCTAGCGCGATTTACGTCCATATGGTTTTGAATTACAGTTCGCACTTTTTCTTTGCATTATATTTATATTTTTCCTTATTCGTCATTTATGATGAGCACGCTACGCAAATAGATGCAGTAATTGAAAACGTGTATGAGCTTAATATTGACAAATGAATGCACCATGCAACGTGTTAACAGATTCGCGTAACACCTACAAGTTACAACGGCCATTCTCCGGAGAGCAAAATTTAAGTGTCCCGGGCTTGTATACTCTGTAATATTATCTTATTCAAGTATGCAATATTTTTAAACGGTAGATAGCATCCGTAACATCGTAACTAGCTACAAACTTACACACAGGCTTCTAATTTAAGTAATTCAGACTAAAATAATTTAAGTCGTGTTCAAAAACCGTGTTTTTCTGATTACCGTAACGTGTCCCCACGCCAACTTGATCTCGAAAATTGCTTGTAATTTTTATAACGTACATATTTACTTTGATCTATTCATCTTTTTAAATGCTCATAAACATTGGTTATCGCATTGGAAAATATCGACTCAATAGGCCCAGCCTGTAAATAGTTATCATGAAAATAATCGCTTGTCCTATCAAAAGTTCTAATTACCGTAACGCATTCTATTTTCGGGTACCCACCAAAAAATAACAGGTTTTGGCACATTACAAGTGCACGAGTCACTTCTCCCTAGCTTGTGCCACGGCTCTTTAGCGGTCCCACGTCGTTAATGTTAGTGTGCCACCGATGGAGCACGTGAGTATCTAACTACCATAGCTTTGGTTCGAACTTTTCTGATTACCATTATTTCGCCGCCCCCACCGAATAGTATCGTAATCGACTATTACTATAGAAGTGCTTTTATAACGGATTATTGCTTTTGAAGGCCAATTCCACCTCGTGAATTTTTTTCATAGCGGTCGGACTGATAGTTTTTGAGATAGATATTTTGTAATAAACATACATGTATTATTCGCCTACGCATAAGCAACAAACTTTACGACGAACACTATGACAATAAAATATTACTATTTTCTGAATGACCAAACTAATATGGCTAACTGATATCGCGATCTTATTCCGGTACCAAAAAATAAAAGGCGGCTAAAAACAGATGTCAGTCAGGACATTACCATATTATTCGGGTAAAAAGTACATTTCACATTTTTAGTAATTATATATTGCGATTTTATGTTCTAAAAGTAATAATGGTTATTATAGAATACTGTCTAAAGCGGACCTACATAAATGTAGTAATGCATCTCACGATAGTACTTTGCGTACATTGCGACAAGGGTTTACTTTACAGGTTGCGACAATTTGCTAATGCTTACATCAAAAAGTACTATACATTGCTCTCGCTTTGTCGGCATATAAAAGAAAGTGATAGCCTTAACCTCGTCACGTGTTTCGAAGGTCAAGCAATAATAATTGTTTACATTATCTTCATTTGTGATTTTGTTTACGGAAGTGCGAAAAAAAATGCAAAAGTTATAAACAATTAAGTAAACATAAAAAGAAGGGCTTGGATTTTTTTTAATATTTCGAAAACTATTTGAGATAATCAAAATTTAAAAATAGATCCTTAAAGAGCAGGAAATTTCCTAAAAAAAATCCTAGATTTTGGAACCTTTCCAATAATCCTTATAGCTTTAATTGAGCGGCGAAAGTAACGGTAAAACCGCGTGGTTCGGGTTTCGCGTGATTTGCCGCAATCTGCTACGTGAACTAAAAAAATATTTTAAGTGATTAAATATTGATATTAAGGATTAAAAAATTTGGGTACTAAGTAGACATATTATGAATAAACAATAATCCGTTAACAAAAATAAATAATCACAATTTGTTTAATTATTATGCTTTTGTTCATTTGTTAATAGTCACCATTTTAATGTTAACATAAAAACGCTGATTATTTCAAAACAAGAAATCTAGATTTTTTTTATTATTCTTTAGAACTAATCTTAATAGGCCATATAAGAGATTCCCGTTGAAAAAATTCATTTTTTTTTATTTTTCACTTTTTTATTAACATTCAAAGTCATTCCAAAATTATTCATGTAAATAATTAATTACGGTACTTTTATATCAAATTATTGTTACTATTTTGTTTTGTTACTGTTAGAAGCCAGATAACAATATATATATTTTTTTATTTATAACTAATAAAATTAAAATAATCATTTTTATTGATGAAAAACCCCTAATTTCTATATTTACATGAAAATTTAATGAATGCCTTTGATTGTTCAATCAAAATTGTTGAATTTTTCCACCGGATATCTCTTCTAAGCCCTTTTAAAATTAGCTCAAAAGAATAATAAAAATTTATAGATTTCTTGTTTTGAAATAATCAGCGTTTTTATGTTAACATTAAAATGGTGACTAATAAACAAATGAACAAAAGCATAACAATTAAACAAATTATGATAATTTATTTTTTTTGATGGATTATTGTTTATTAATATGTCTACTTAGTACCCAATTTTTTTTATTTCTTTATATTAATATTTAATCAGTAAAATATATTTTTTAGTTCACGTGGCGACTGCGGCAATTCACGCGAAACCCGAACTACGCGTTTTTACCGTACTTTCGCCGCTCAATTAAAGTTATAAGGATTGTTGATAAGGTTCCAGGATCTAAGATTTTTTTTAGGAAATTACCTGCTCTTTAAGGATCTATTTTTAAATTTTAAATAACTCAAATAGTTTTCGAAATATAAAAAGAAAACTAAACCCTTCTTTTTATGTTTACTTAATTGTTTATAACTTTTGCATTTTTTTCAGCCCCTCTTGGAATTTTCATAAAATGTTCTACATGGTATTCCAAATCGAATGAGACCAAAATCATAATTTTCGGTGCATTAGATCAGGTTTTGAGGAAAATGGCACTTGTGAATCAGACTATTAGTTAAAAAAGTTTTTAAATGTTGTTTTCGGTGTTTGGACCTTTTTAGTTATTAAACCTAGATGAGGCTTCGGACACAATAGACATAACTACCAGTAGTTCGACTGCAAAGAAATGAACAGGTTTCAATATCTGTCAAATTCGTCGGGTTTGGGGGTGATAAGTTAGAGGCTGGCGCGCTGGCTGGTATAATTTATTTTTAAAAATAAGATTTTGAAATTGAATTCTGACAGTTTTCTTTGCATGTGCCAAAATATAAACAACTAAATTTGTAGGTAACGACCCTAGCGACGACTTTTGTCATAATACGTCAAACTTAAAATTTTTTACATCAGTTCTAAGTCGGCATACTCTATCATTCTGTCTACTCTGCTTCGGAGGTATAAAAAAAGGATAACTGATTGTTATATTACTGTAAAATTTTATATACTTACCTTTTGTTATAAAATTATTAAAATACCTATAAAATAAAAATAAAAAATGGTTTTATTTAAGAATCCAGTTAATTATTACAATATATTTTAAGTTTTTTAAATTCTGTATTATATTTTTACATATATAAAGTATGTTTCGCTTGCCATGGAATAATAAAGTTAATATATTTTACGATTAACATGTGACTTACTCTTAGCGTCGAATATATTGGTAACAGTCGATTACAGAGCCAGTAAACATGTCTGTAAGACAGCCAATAGGATCGCATCCAACTATTACTGTGTAGTTCGTTGTCGACAACTTACCCGAATAATATCGTATTGATGTGTTACGGACAAAAATTCTATTTAAATTTCGGTATTATACTTTTTGACTTATAATCTCAGTAAGAAATATCATTATATTTTTTTAAAAACATTAAAATATCGCAAAAAAAATTAGCTTTCTTTTGGTATAAAAATAATTTTCCTGTGTGAACCTGTTAAAAAGTTATGAGCCAAAAACCGTTTTTATTTTTTCCTGTAAAATTTAGATTTTTTGATTACGATTTTATTCGGTGGGGGCGGCGATTTTATTTTGCTACTTGATTTTTAAATTAGATTGTTCGTTGATCATGTCAATCTATAAAGTTATTTGGTCTACGTACTTTGCCGTAAGCTAGTTTTTGCAAAACGGTGTCGGTTTTCAAAATTTTCAAGAAAATCTAACTTTTTCTAATTACCGTAAACTAATTACCATATGTTCCTAATTACCGTTGTATGAAAAGCTGATACGTCCTTTTTTTATTGGAGTTTTCTCGCGGTTTTTTATAGATTATTATTATCATGAATGAGTCTTTAATAATACTAGCTTTTGCCCGCGCTTTGCCCGCGTTAAAAAGTATTTATATACAATCTTTCATCGCCTATTTTATCCCCTTACAGGTAGAATTTATCAAAACAATTTCTTAGGGGATGCCTACGTCATAGTAGCTTTATGCATGGAAAGTATTAGCCCGATCAGTTTAAAATTGACAAAGTTTCATAGCCCTTTGGGGGTAGAATTGATAAAAAAACTTTCTTAGCGGATGCCCACGTCATAACATCTATCTGCATGCCAAATTTTAGCCTGATCCGTCCAGTGGTTTGGGCTGTGCGTTGATACATCACTATGTCAGTTAGTCCTTTTGTGATATATTTAATATTTAGATATATTATATATGCTGAGTATTCATAAAATTATATATTTTTTTTTTGGTCTGGAATGACCAGCGAAGAAATTGGAGAAAAAAAGGCTTGTTCCTTGGAAACGTCTAGTAAAAATTTGAAATTACCTAGTTTTATATCAGAAATCAAAGGAAAAAAAGAAAGAAAGGTATACTTAATAAAAGAAAATACTGCTTATCAGCGAAATTCCAACAAAACGGCGGAAGAAAACTAAAAAAAGAAATGAGTCAAACTTTAGTGCTTATTACAAAAGACAAAAAGAAAAGAAAAAAATGGAAAAAAAACGAGAAATAAGTGTTCATAAATATAGATGAACTTGTAAAATTATGAGAAAACAAAAATAAATAAATTTCGCGCTTGAGTTGCTATTCTGTCCAAAGAGATTTAGAATATAATTATTTTTAGGTTCATCGTACCTGGATCTTAATAAATATCTACCGATTAAAACAATGTTTGTTGTTATTTTCTCATTTTTCAGATTTTATTTGAAAGTGTCTATTTTTTACTATTGGCAGGTTATGGTTGTATAGGACATCGTTAGTTCTACCCCTTTTGTGACAATTATACATGTGCAAATTATTAATCAGTGTTTTTATATGATGTTTTAGATAGAATTATAATGCTTTCTAATTACCGTTATATAAAATTTTACATTTGTCTAATTACCGTACCCATAAAAATTTTAAGTTTATCTAAAAATCTATAATGAACTGTACCACGCCAAATCTATTATTGTATTGGTATCTTTCATTACTTTCATATTTTAATGAGTTTAAGTCAAATCAACGAAGAAAAAAAATGGTTACGGTAACTAGGCAAATAATGCCAAACCTGAGAATGGCCGACAAACGTTATACAATAGAACTTTATTAAATAAGGCAAATATCTGATCACTAAATCATTCATGGGTCGTAAAGTAAAAAATCAAACTTTAAACATGGGCTCTGGACAATAAAGAGCAGGGATTCTGGGCTCCTCAGAACCTTAGGCTTTGGTAGCGTAGGTGGGGTTCTACAAAATATAATAATTGATAGGTAACTAGATAAAGAAAGTTGAGAACTGGAAAAGGTAACCCGAGCAGTAATTATTTTATTATTGTGACACAATTTTCCATTTCTATGGGGCTTAACTTATTTCTATAACAGTTGCAACAGTCTACTCCACTGCAGGTGTTCATAAGATTAATAGGAATAGTGGCGAGGCAAGGTCTAAATTTGACGTGGGGAAGATATAATTTGCGAGGCCCCTGATGGGTGACGGAAGGGGGGGAATGTTGTTGATAGAAATAATTTTTTGATTTATTTAAAAATTTTATTTATAATTTATATAAATTTCAGCATCTAAACTTGTGCGTTGATGCGTCGGAACTTACACCACAAAGGAGCTAAAATTCACTTTGTGGCGGGACTCCAAGCGCTCGACCCTCAAGACGAAGTGGGTCTTGCTCCTGATGTACTCCAAGACCTGCTCGACCATCTAATATCTATGCATCAAACCATCATGGGTTAAAGAGAATAACAAATAAAACAGACTCGACTGTTTTGAATATTTACCGTAACACAATAAAGAGTTGAATGTTTAGAGATCACGTCATACCAGGTAGGTGGACTCGCAATAAACTTTTCCGTTGAATTATGAACTAAACTAGTGTTTGTATTAAACTCTTGTGTCGTCAATAGTCCTGTAGAGTCAACATAGTCCTGAAGAGTAAATGTTTGTCAATACACATTGGAAGTTTCTAGAACAAAAACTTTTTGATTCGATAACAAAAAATTAAAACCGACTTCCAAATGGAAACAATATAATATTACTTATTCTTCAACGAGCTAAAAAGTATTACTTAAATAATTTTTTCCTTTCACTTTCTTTTTTTGTGCCTTTTTCAGCATTCTCCTAGACTTCAACTATTTCTGTAAACTATCTTCATTATTTTGAAGTCGGTACCAGCTAAAAATCGTGAGTTCTATGACAAAATATTTATTAATTTTTGGGACTGGTATAAATTATAATATTCAAAATGTTCAAACACGAAACGAAAAGACGATGAAAAGTACCAATAATTGGGTCATAATGTGATGATGCATGGTGTGGTGGTTCTGATGATGATTGAGATGAATGTCATTGCATATATAGTAGCATGTGCTTTCAGTTCTTAAAACCTCAAACTTGTATCTAAAAGGAATCCGGAGTTCTCTTAGTACCTTTAAAACCATGGTGTACCCATGAGAAGTATCATATAAGCATTATATTTCTTCTTTTATACATATTACAAAACAAAGTGGGTTTTTTTTCCTTATGTCCCTTTGTTTGTTCCCTTTAATCTTTAAAACTACGCAACGGATTTTGATGATTCTTTCAGTGTTTGATAGCCCATTTATCGAGGAAGGCTTATAGACTATATTTTATAACGCTGAGACTAATAGGAGCGAAGAAATAGAGGAAAATGTAGAAAAAACGCGGAAAATTATTTGAAAGTGCTAACTTGAACGCGCTAATCTCAGGAACTACTGGTCAGATTTGAAAAATTCTTTCAGTGTTAAGTACCCCGCAAACGACCAAATGTGATTGACGAACACGTTTGACGTAATTTACGTTTTCATCAAACAGCAGCGCAGACGATCAAACGTGCATCAAACACGTTTGTCAAACAATTAGCTAGAATCGGTTTGAGATCATGAGATTTTGTTTGACAAATACAGCGGACAAACACACGTTCAAACACGTTTGTCAAACGCTACGTAATCCAAATTTTCTTCAAACACGTCAAACACGTAGTTTGTTTGACAATTATTATTATTTTTAACAAAAAATTAAAACCGACTTCCAAGGTTAAAACAATAATAACATTAATATGAACTAAAAAGTATTAAATAATTTTTACTATCTAATAGTGCCTTTTTCCGAATTCGGCTAAACCTCAACTATTTCTGTACTCAATCTTCATTATTTTGAAGTCGGTACCAGATAGCTGAATCTTCAGTCCTCTGACAGAATATTTAAAATTTTTGGAACTGGCACCGACTTCAAAATTATGAAGATTGAGTACAGAAATAGTTGAGGTTTAGCCGAATTCGGAAAAAGGCACTATTAGATAGTAAAAATTATTTAATACTTTTTAGTTCATATTAATGTTATTATTGTTTTAACTTTGGAAGTCGGTTTTAATTTTTTGTTAAAAATAATAATAATTTCACTCTTTTTAGTTACACTAGTAGATAAATCTTCGCGTATATTTTACGTATCTTATTACAATTTGTTAAGAGTCACAACTCACACTCACAAAATAATATAATATTATCAGTGAAGTGAACATATTGTGCTAAGTAATTTAACAATTTTAATACTTCAAGCCCGAAGCGGTCACCGGCGATTGCGATAACAATAGAAAGGCTATTGTGTCTCGTTTTTCCACGATCGAAGGATCTATCAGATAAAAAATTGTACAAACTTGCATAGGACGTAGCGTAGCATAATATTTAATATTATCATAATTATTGACAGTTGTTCTTGTTATCAAGAATTCAAATCGATAGGTACTTAGTGCACCATCTATCGATTAATAAGTATAACTAATTAAAAAGACACTTAATGATTTTGTTTTGTTTAAATGCTCTTTTTAAAATAACTTTATTTTAATTCTATTTGTCTATTAAAATTTTATAAAGTAGGAAAGTATTCGATCTGTATATAAAGTAGTTAGTAAAGTATTCGGTATTCGACTGGGCGGCGACGCCGACCGCCGTGTATTAAAAACAAACAGGTGTTATTAATTGTTATACAGTACATAATTATTATTATTAGTATATCCATACCTATGCCTTGTACTATTATCTATTCTGTGCCATGAGACATTGGTGGCCTTAACACGACGTGGTAATGATGATGATGACGATGATGATGATGATGATTATGATGATGAATATGAATTGCATAGTAGTTTATGCTTTCTGTTCTTAAAACAACGCCGAAACTCCCAAACGTGTATCTATAAGGAATCAGGAGTTCTCTCAGCATCATCGAAACCATGGTATACCTTGACCCAATATTTGACTTTTTGGTAGCGTATTCTTAGTACACTTCACATAAAACCAAAATCACCATATGTTTCCATATAAATTTCGAGAAGTTCCCTCGATTACTCATGGATCCCATCATCAGGTCACCACCTTTGTGAAAATGGGACCAAATTGGAGTGAAACCTAATACAACAAAACAAAAATTTCGAAAATCGGTTCACAAATGGCGGAGTAATCGTTGAACATACAAAAAAAAAAAAAAAAAAAAAAAAAAAAAAAAAAAAAAAAAAAAAAAAAAATCCACAGCCGAACATATAACCTCCTCGTTTTTTGGAAGTCGGTTAAAAACGTGTGTTTGTGTTTGACGTGTTTGATGTTTGATCGTTTGCGGGCTACTTTAGATGGCACATTTATTGATGAAGGCTATAGGCTATATTTTATCACGATAAGACTAATAGGAGAATGTGGAAAAAACGGGGGAAATTATTTGAAAGGGCTTATCTCGCGAACTACTGGAGCAATTTTCATGTTATTTGGCACAGATAAGAAGTAGACCACGTAAAGGATCATAAGCTATCGATTTTATAATCATTTTTTCAGTGGCTATATATTTTATACCCGTGCGATGCCGGGGCGGGTCGCTATATATACTAATGTTATAAATGCGACAGTATCTTTATCTGTCAGTCTGTCTCGGTTTTACGCCAGAACTACTGAACCGATTGTAATGAAATTTTGTACACAGATAGTCTAAAGCCTGAGAAAGGACATAGGCTACTTTTTAACTGGAAAAAGGGGTTGTAAGGGGGTGTTTATGCGTAAATTTGTTCGAATTAAGTTAGTTCCAAAAATCCATAACAGATGGCGTCAAGAGTCGCCCACATCGCGCTAGCGCTTACTCATAGGTACGTCTTTCTATAAGAGCTGGTACCATGCTGAGTTAGGCTTTTCGATTCTTTCGATTGTTATACCTACACATTATTGAATAACTCACTACTCAGTACAGTGACGTAACCTTAAACTTACCAATGATAAATAGTTAATTGGTAAAGCTAAAGTTGTGTAATGGGGGGCTAAATAAGCTTTGACATTTGGTATACTTTAATTAAAAAATTTAATAAAGTTTAATTAAAAAAATATATTATGTGCACACTACACAGCTCTGTTTTTGGGTATTTTGATGTAAGGGGTACCAGGGTTTCTATCAGTTTGTTGTCGGGCATACGCAGTCCGTTTATTCAAAAATACAAATTACATTAAAAGACAGTCTTATAATGCAGCCGGTGATAATGCGTAAAGCGCTAGGTTCCAGTCCCGATACACAAATATATGTAATTGATTGTACTGTCGGTTCTTGGTGGAAATTCATTTTATACACAAATGAAACACAATATTACTTGCACTTTTTCCACTATATTCATAAATTACAATTTAAAGTCTTAAAACACGACCGGTTTCGACTAAATCATGACACAATCAAACCTGACGATGATTTAGTCGAAACCGGTCGTGTTTTAAGACTTTAAATTGTAATTTATGAATATAGTGGAAAAAGTGCAAGTAATATTGTGTTTCACCGACACACAAATTTTTAAAAGAAATAATTATAATCTCAATTAATATATTCGACTTTACCGTCTTCCAAAGGTGAAAGTTAGTTAAAAGTAGTACCTACTTTTAACTTACTTTTTATTCGGTTGTGGATATTTTAGTTTTTTGTGATGCATTTTCTTAGCTTAGCTTTACCTTAGCATGACCTTAGCTACCTTTTTTCAAAAAAGTAAGATTGTGCACCATAGCTACAGTTATAAACCCCGTGGTATACTTCCGAAGGTACTGAACAGAACTTCAGATTCCTTATGTAACATATTAGAGAGTTTCAACCTTGTTTAAAGAAGCAAAGATATTGTATTATGCTGCTATGCAGATCACATTTATCAATTATCAGCATCATCAATACCACCATTAACCCATCAAGATTCAATCCCCATACAAACACCGGTGATCACGTCAACAATAGAATACAATAGCATTTCCAAGAATCCCCGATCGAAGGATTCAAATATGCATCCTTACAATATGACAATTTATGACTTTATTATTTGTACTTTTCATAGTCCTTTAGCTCAAGACTGATGTTCTTGATCATTATTATGTCATTTGACAAGCGATGTTTGCCGAATAGGCGCCGGCAGCCTATTCGGCAAACATCGCGTGACTTCGGCAAACTTCGGAGTTCGGAAAACAGCGCCGGCAGCCATTTCAGCAACCGGCGCCGGCAGCCATTTCGGCAACCGGCGCCGGCAGAGGAGGCACTCCCAACGAGGGTCTGACTGACATCAGTATGGACTATGGAGTATCTTATTTTTATAATGCCGTTCGTACTTCGTTTAGTAAGAAACGAACCGAATTGGATGCCGAGCCAGAATTACTCGTTTATGTAGCATACACTTTAATAATCATGATATATTTTGTATGAGTAATGACCGAAAATTAAAGAGATTACGAAAATATGCATTTGCACCGTAAGTTTTTTATTTCAATGTTTTTTTTCAATTCTGTAATAATTCTGTAATTTTATTTCAATTTTAAAATAATTTATTTCAATGGGGATTGTCCATTTTTTTTTAATTTTGCTCATTACAAAAACATTTCGAGGAATAAGATCAGTGATCGTTTTTCTGTATATAAACGAAAAAAATACCCATTAGTTACTTATATTTTTGAACAAATATGTTTAACCTTAGTTTGACCTTCAATTGCGTTAAATTAGCAATAAATTCGACCAACATTACGTTTCGAACTTTTGGTAAGCTTCTCGTATCAGCTTTCATATAATGAGAACTTATATTTGACGAACCAGCCATTACAAATAAGATTGAAAGGAAAAAAAACATACTGCAGAGGTCAATTGGCCGCCGATGATGACGTCACAGCGAAACTTTAAAAATTTATTGAGAAAAAACTAGCCAATGAATTTCAAAATTATTTAATTTATATTCTTAAAATACCCTATGTTAACGAAAAAAAATATAAAAAGTACACTTGATTTTTTTTGGACAATGCCCATTCTGTAATAATTCTGTAATAATTTAGCAATAGATTTTAATAATCTGAAAACGTCTTGTCTAGGTGCTCTGGATAGTTTTAAATTCGTCCGAGTCGTACAAGATTTGTTCAAAATTATTATATATTATTATTATTATCGACTTAAGGTTCAGAGGAAAATGTTTGAGTTTAATAGATAATGAGAATGAGAATAGATAATGAGAGTAATAATTATGTACTCCTTCCTTTCTTCGTGATAGTATATATGTTTGGTGTATACTGCATAATGCCATCCGCCTCTGACAATTATTGTCCACGGCTTTGTTTCATAACTATGACAGTGACAACAACCGCGCATTCTGTCGTCCAGCGCGCAATATTATGATACGCTACCTGGGAAACGAGCTTGGCGAGAATCTGAATTGTCATATTTTAGAGTTCGAAAAGGAGCCAAATTTAAAACGGTTGAAGTATGGGAGTTACGTTTCCTGTAGTTTTGTTATTCGTAGGAAATTTGACACCAATTTTGTTGACACCGCAGAAAATATATTTTACAAATCTTTCTAGGCTTATCCTTATTATTTATGTACAAATAAACTTACATATAACGAGCGCGATAAATAAAAGATATTAAATTACTATGAGGATGACGTCACATCCAAATCGGAAGTACCGCAAAAGCGTTTTGGTCAGTACAAATCCTATTTTCATAAAATCATATTTTCAAATCGACTTTATTTATCAATCATAAGCTTTTATTTGATGATAAGGGTGAAATACGGTTTCCTAGGCCAAGTTCTACTAGAAATATGCATTTGTTCAATGAAATTGAATATAGGTCAAGTAGCCTATTGTCTCTGATGCTGGTGCTGATATAAGCACTGGCTTGAATTTGGTCTGGATTTACTATAATCACGTGTTCAAATAATTCTGTGGTGTACTACTATCGTCAACCGGGTCTAGAGAGCCATTATTCGTGTTATAATGTGTTACCATGGCCAATCTCCCAAACTCATGAAAAAGCAACCTTCCACATTTTCCAGATCGGGATGCTGGAAAACAAAATGTTTTGATATCATATGGGCCATCTTAATGGGAACCCTTCGGCACGGTTTGGTCGGTTTCTAGAGACTGGTTGCTCTCCTGGAGCCTTTATACTGATCGCATCGGCTTAATTTTGGGTTGATTTGACAACATTATTCTGGTTTTGGACTGGTCTCCAGGCTGGTCTGACATAAATTCGATCTATTATGACTAGAACAGGCATTTAAAAGATTTTCTAGTAACTTAGATAGCAGGAAAAATTATTACTTGAAATTACAAAGAATTTTTAACCTTCAAATAATTTAAAAAAAAATGTATTATTAGGTAAAATAGTCTGCACTAACCATAGATTTAGATTAATTATTATTAATTTGACTATTGGCAATAAAAATGTAGAAGTTTTTTTCTCATTCTCATTAGAATAAAATTTTCAGTTTTATAAAAAGAAGTATAAAGATTTGTTGGTAAACGATATTTCTATGGCCATTGAAAAATCAATGTTTTTTTCTTAGAGACAAGAAAATCCAGATTTTTTTTCTGTTTTATAAAAGACCATAAAATAAGCTATCGTTCATCTATTAACTGTCTTAAAAAATTCATATTTCAGAAAATACAAATATCCTTAGGTCGTATTGATGTCGTGTATTTGAAAACCTACCACTTTTAGAAGCTCATAGCTAGGCAACGATTGGATATAGATACAAAGTGTAAAGGACAAAGTTGTAGAGAATTTTATTAACTTTTCTTATGTAGTACAATAAAATTACGTACGAAGCACCGTTTCCCTAAATTAGTCAAAAAACCAAAAAATGGGTCCTTCTTTTCCCCCCCTCCCCTCGGCGCACCCCGGAGGGGTCAGGGCTTTTAGTATGTTTATCTCCTAACTAGTCCAAACAAATTTCCGTAGTCATAATTTCTGCTTTCGACTTTTCCAACCAGAATCATTCGTTTACTAGGGTATTAGGGCAGGAAAATAAGAAATGTCTCAGAGTGATGTGTGATGCGTCTGATGTCAATGCGTCCAGCGATAGTAAACCGATCTTGGGGAATAGATCAAAGGCTTCTCCATCAGCGTATTATTTGAGCTTCTTGATGAAGGTTAATCTTCGTTCTTCAAGAACACTAATTGTAGGATCGTCTGTTGTATGTTGAAATGGAACGCTGGCGTTAGCAGTCTTCTGAATGTTTTCCATATTATGTGACCTTGGTATATTGTTTTAAATTTATAATAAGATCTACTTCCAAATCACATCTATACAATTTTGTATTTTTTTAAAATGTATACTTCCAAATTACGAGTCGTAAAGAAATTGAGAGTTGTCTAATGTCTTTTTGCTTAGACCAGGGCTTCCTAAAGTGTGCGCCATGGAAAGGAAAGAGGGGCGCCGTGAGTCGATCCTCCATCATTATCCGAAACCACAAATGGGTGAATTTCCCAACCGCTTTTTTTTCGCGGCTACTGTGAAATTGGGGGTGTGAAATGGCTTTTTAGGGTTAAATAAAATTTCATCGTATAGTTTGTGTGATTATCCATATGAGGCAACAGACACGTTTTTAATTCGATAAGTAGAACATAAAAATAAAAAATTCTAAAGGTGGAAATTAGACCCCTCGGTGACCGTCCCAGCGACCTTTTTAGTCCTAATTTCGTCAGCCGAGGAAAAAATATTAGTGGTACAAACAAACGGATTCTTTTATTGGATTCTTAAAGAATGGAGGTATAATCAATACAAATTTCATAATCTCAATCGTTATACTTTCAAAATAGCGGGAGAAATAAAACTGTCCCAACATTTTGTCTTGATTCGGTGAATAAAAATGAAACATGAATTGTCGAGACCAGAAGTACTTTTGAACATAATGCCGCTTCTCGAACTCAAGCGCCAGTCATGCTTGTGCCTTCGGAGCTAGAGGTGGTTTGCTGCGTCGCTGCGTGTTCCCGCTAAAAACGTAAGTATATCGTCTCGGTGACACCCGACACTTTTCTCTTCATTTCTGTGATTCAATTTATCATGTTAATTGAAGCAGCTAGAAGTATTAACTTATTTTCTTACAAACACTTTTAATAGTATGTATCAGTATGTAGTATAGATACCGGTATAATTATTAAAGGTGTCAAAATATTCAACGATTTGTCGCAAATTTTCATTTCGGTGATTCCGTTTCGGTGAATTCGGTGACCTATTTGGTACCGAAATGAAAAAAAAATCACCGAAATGAAAAAAATCACGGAAATGGTGACTCGGTGACTTTTGATGACCTTCGGTGACAATAGTTTTCATATCGGTGAATGCTTTTTTCATCTCGGTGATTTTTAAAGTTGTTTTGTACAGAATGAATAATAATCTGCGAAATCGTAAAAAAATGTTAATGAATAAAAAAGAAATATGGTGCTTCTTAGTGTTTCATTTTTTTGAGCTATTGTATAGCTTTGATCGCGTTTATCAAGAAATTCCGTAACGAAAAACACCTAACATTCGTCTAACGTCGTTTCAGTCAATATTTGTAATTTTTTTTACTTTAAATATTTATAAGGACACAATATTTACCTTTCATTTTATGAATAACCTCATGTAGTTTATTACGATTACCTAAAATATTGACTTTTGTTGATTAGTGAAATAGCAAAAACAGTACGAGATAATATAATATGATTATTTAATATTAGAATTTAATGAATCCTATCAAAAAGTAGTTTTGGTTATAATAATGTTAGAATAATAGTAGCTCAATTTTAACTGTTTAAATTAAGTATATTTTTATAACGAAAAATTTTAACAAAGCTCTAGAAGATACCTTTTCAAAATAGTAACAATACTACCTACACCTTTACAAAATAGTAAAACAAAAAAACAACAGATAACATTTATCCTTTGCCGAGTGAAGTTGGCGCGTGGTAATTTTTATTCAAAGCAAATGTGTCAATTATTTCTCAGTATTCATATATTTTGTTATTTGTATTAAAATCGTTTGTAACATGAAATATATTTTTTAATAAAAATACATTGTTCTATCCACAGACATAGATCAAGATAGATACCGTATGTGTATGTACTTCGCGTGCAATATCGCGTTCCCAAACGACGAGCAATGCTCGTCTTTCAAAAGTCTGTTCTTTAGTCTGCTATCGGAATCGGACGTAAATCGGACTTTTAAAAATGCCTCAATGCCTAAAATGGCCGTATTGAGCTGTAGAAATTCAAATAGAAACGTTGGCCTCGATAATGGACACGTTTCTTATCATTGGTACGTCACAGTGGTAGGAAAAAAGTGACACGCTCGTTTTCATACAAATGGAGCGACATGCGGTATCTATCTTGATATTATGTATGTGTTTAAATAACCATGCCCAGGCATTTACCGTAGATGTAACTTAATACGTAAATAGAGATTATTTCGCCCATACAAAATGAGTAACCATCGCTCTATGATAAAATTTATGTGTAGGCAAAATCGCGATAAGAGTTGTGCAATAGCTGATTTTGTGATGGATTTTTATGTGATGGATATAGGCTATGTTTTATTCTGAAAAATATTAGAGATAATTTCGAAAATTGCAAAAGTGTAACCCAATGTGTCCACATTTTTCCATAAAAATACATTATTTCGCTTGTTTTACAATCACGCTGTATACAATTTCGGTGAATTTACATTTCGGTGAATTATGTTTTCATCTCGGTGACTGACTTTTTCATCTCGGTGACAGCTAAAATATAAACGTGTTTGCTACGTTTGTTTATTATTTAATTTTTATGTAATTAGTTTCGTAGTTATAAAACATTAAAATTGAGAGGAAACTTTGGTAAAAACTCAAAAAAACATAGAAAGAAGTTCACCGAAATGAAAAAAAAAATATGGACATGTTGAAATTCACCCAAATATTATAAAATTAAATTACATTAAAACTATCCAAAGCATTCAGCGTTCGGCAACCTTTTCGCAGGCAAGGGCCACAAGTCACAACTCACAAGGTGGCAAAACACAAATGACATAAGGCGGGCCGCAGTACTTATACTGGTACTATTAATCCTAGAAGCCTATACCTGCGCATAATGAGGGCTTAAATAGACCTGAGACCACAATTAAAAAAAAGTTTCAACCTATCTGATGGATGGCACATAAAGTAAAAATTAAATTAAGAAATTTAAAAAAAACCCCGCCAAATAACTTTAAAAAGTTATGAAATAATATTTACTGACTTTAAGTTTAAGTAATTCCTAGTTTAAAGTGATATTTTAGTCCATAATTATTATTGTTGTCAAGGTGTGTCGGGGGACCGCTAATGTAGATGTTTGATTTCACATAACTTTATAGTTTAAGGGTCAGTTCACAGCAAAGTGCGAACCGAATCGAGACAATCAATGACTTAGCGATACAAAACCCCTGCCACACATCTTTAAAAAGTAATGAAATAATATTTAAGTACTGACTTTATGTTTAAATAATTCCTAAGTGTAAAGTAATATTTTAGTCCATTATTGTTGTCACGGTGTGTCGGGGGACCGCCAAGTAAACTACGACAACAACGACTTTCGCATATTTTGTGTATAAACTATACGCGCGGTCCCCCGACACACCTTGACAACAATTAAGGACTAAAATATTACTTTACACTTAGGAATTATTTAAACTTAAAGTCAGTACTTAAATAATATTTCATTACTTTTTAAAGATGTTTGGCGGGGTTTTTTTTAATTTCTTAATTTTATTTTATTTCATGCTTTTTAAACTTGTGTTGGTTATAGTGAAGAATAATTCCTATCAACAGGATCATATCCCAATGAATACCATTAATGTCCTCTTGGATGAGGCTATCAATATGAGCCCAAACATGAAACCTCCACTTTGGGTTCATACGGAGCTCGGCTCCTATAGGAATTAGATATTTACTGTTTATCTACGTCTTACTATAGTTTGTTCGTTCTAAGATGATATGGGTGACAGTTCTCATATTCCGTGCTACGGAATTTTTTTACAAGAAAACAAAAAAAATCAGAATGTAATAAATTATATTCCATCTACAAAAATAAATGTTTCCTGTAATTGTAAATGAATAAAAATGAAAAGTTGCTAAATGCTAAGTTATTGATATAAAATTATAAATATTAACTCTAAAATAGGAGTATATAATTATTGTTACGAAAATATTTGAAAAATGTCAGATGCATGAAACGGAACTTATGTCAATAGAGATTGACACAGTTGAATCGAAATCAAATCGATAAAAAATGGCGGCCATCTTAATCGCCGGCGTCACTCTGAAACAATAGTACGAAATCGATAATTTCGATTGCAATTCCTTTACGAGGTGATTCGATATTTTTAAATTATTCGATTAATTTTTTAGGTAACTTCCCTACTATTGTCAATTATAATGTGTCACGCATATCATCATAAAACGAACAAACTATAGTTGTCGCGATTAAAATGAGCCCAAACACGAAACCTCTGCTCTAAGCTGGTGAGGAGTTGGGTATCCTATTGATTACCAGGTGATGCTGCAGCACCAGGTCAAATTCTATTAATGTGTATATATTCATAAATGTCCACGAACTAGAATGCAAAAACCTATCAAACGCGAACCAGATGAACCATGATTTTCCAGCACTGAGCAGGCTGATGATGATGAACTATGGCAGAACACTCTCGATTTTGATCTAGTTTTTTGTTTGTAAGCTGACATGCAGCTTTCAAACAAAAAAAACTAGATCAAAATCGGTCTACCCGTTTGGATGCTACGATGCCACGGACAGATACACACACAGACAAACAGACAGACAGACACGTCAAACTTATAAGACCCCTCTTTTTTGTCGGGGGTTAAAAAGTGAGCAGTTAAAATTAATTGTAAGACAGAGAATTATAAGAGGATTCAGAAAAATAAACAAAGTTTTTATTACAAAATTGCACATACAGCTACGTTTTTAAGTTGCGATAACTACTGGCAATATTAGAAAAGAAAAAGAAATACTTATAAGTTAATATAACTTATTCACAAAACATTCACGGGCCGCAGCCCGCAAGTGGAACGTTCGCGGGCCGCATGCTGCCCGCGGGCTGCGTGTTGCCGACCGCCGAGGTAGATGATTAAATATTTGTTAATTATCTGCATTTACCTGCTGAACCTAACTATAATATTCAAAGGTGTACCCATAGTAACTATTAAATAAATATTTTCATTGTTTAAAAGATTAATTTTATATCTAGTTTTATATTTTAATTCCAAATAATTATACCTAATTTATGGTAAATAACTTAAGAGTGTCCTAAAATATATTTCTAATATTTTTGTATACGTAATTAGTAATTACTCATGCAACAAAATATAAAATCTTAAATTTGCATTTTGAGGAAAATATTGTACAGTTTAAAGTTTTAAACGTATTCAAAATCAGTTTCCGATTATAAGCTAATACTAAAATTGGACAATGGCTGCTATATAATTTAAGATTTTGGCAGGCAGTAGGTATTTTTAATACTATAGGTTCAATCGGTCTAGGAAACATAATCGTGCGTTTGTCATCTTCTATAATCATTATTCATTAAGTGTATAAAAAGCTTTGTCCTGAATGACATGACAAAGCATGAATACGTGGGAAAGCCATGCTTCGGCACGAATGGGCCGGCTCGACCGGAGAAATACCACGTTCTCACAGAAAACCGGCGTGAACAGCGCTTGCGCTGTGTTTCGTCGAGTGAGTGAGTTTACCGGAGGCCCAATCCCCTACCCTATTCCCTTCCCTACCCTCCCCTATTCCCTTCCCTGCCCATCCCTACCCTCCCCTATTACCCTCCTTCGTACTACATACTATTCCTCTTAAAAGGCCGGCAACGCACCTGCAGCTCTCCTGATGCTGTGAGTGTCCATGGGCGACGGAAGTTGCTTTCCATCAGGTGACCCGTTTGCTCGTTTGCCCCCTTGTTCCATAAAAAAAAAAACATGAAAATGGAATCACGCTACAGACTTAGCACTGATCGTAGAGACTTAAAATGTTGGGGGAGTGTTCTCCGTATGACGTAGCGTAGGCGTGCGATAAAAAGGGATTTTTTGAAATTCCACTAAAAAATGAAAAGGGGGGTTGAAGTTAGTAGTACTCAAATCCTTAGCCCGAGCTGCTTGAAATTTGTATAAATATCATTTGATGTATTTTGTGGAAGATGTATCATGGTTTGTTGAAATTTATCCTTAAAAGTGGTTAAGGCCATCCCCCGAGCAAACGACCTTGACCATAAATTTGCCGCGTCGACGAGATCGCACCAAAACCCTATTTATTTACTTATCTTAGTTCAAAATTGACCTAAAAAAAATTAAAACGTGGAATATGTAGTTTATGATATTGTCGATCTATTGGCGTGTGTTTCAAATAACAGTAATTTGTAAATACTAATCGGTTTTACTTTGGAAGCTGATATCATTAGTATAATAAACAAAAATAGAAAATTTAAAACGTGGAAAGGAATGTTGATATGCTGAAGATTATTGCTGTATTTTTATTATAACTATGTAGCTTTCAAATTATGAGTTTATAAGCCCCTAAATACGGTAAATTACGGAATCTCCGTAGGGAACGCCTTTAAAAAGCATGAACAGTTATTTTGGGACCGATATAGTTTTAATTTGATTATTTAAATAGGTACTCTTTACAGCTTACGAAATAAAGCCCCCATTCTCGATAAAACGATCGTTACATTCTATTTGTAAATTAGGTATCTAGATTTGTTTTTTTTTTGTTATTGAAAACCGGTTCACAAACGGCGGAGTAATCGTTGAACATACAAAAAAAATCCACAGCCGGACATATAACCTCCTCCTTTTCGGAAGTCGATTAAAAACGCTGTCTTTTTAATCCATCTCTTAAATTTGTTGTTGCATAAATTAGTCTTTGTTTAGTTCCGCTATCCCCAACCCGCGGCCCGCCGGGACTTTATTTGTGGCCCGCGTGATGTTAAACAATTTTGAAATTCACGCCCACCGGGCAAAATAATGTAAAGTAGTCTATAAAGTCGTGAATTTCTTTCCACTTTTAAACCGTTAATTTTGAAGATCATTATTTTTTAACCCTAAATTTTTTTTGTTGCGGCCCGCGACATCATGATTTTTGATCTTGATGGCATGTTTGTGGCCCGTGTGGAAAAAAGGTTGGGGACCACTGGTTTAGTCGAAAGATGAGTCCGTACATCATCAGGATATAACAAAAGTTAAGTAATAATACTTTAGGGTTTGTATGAGTCCCTGAGTTAATAGGCTACTTGACCTATATTCAATATCATTGAACAAATTCATATTTCTAGTAGAACTTGGCCTAGGAAACCGTATTTCACCCTTATTATCAAATAAAAGCTTATGATTGATAAATAAAGTCGATTTGAAAATATGATTTTATGAAAATAGGAATTGTACTGACGAAAACGCTTTTACGGTACTTCCGATTTAGATGTGACGTCATCCTCATACTAATTTAATATCTTTTATTTATCGCGCTCGCTATATGTAAGTTTATTTGTACATAAATAATAAGAATAAGCCTATTATATATTTTCTTGAATAATTCAAATAAAACATCAGTTTTATATATATTATCTCCATTTATTGTAGACGGGAAATGAAATGGCCAAAACTTTTCTCCAAAAGTTTTCGACATTACAAATGATTTCTAATTTCTTATATAATTATTTTATAATTTTTGGGCACTTTTAGACTCGTACATTTAGCACATTAAAAAAATTTCAATAAAGAGAGTTTAAAATACAAAGCGTATGACGTCACACTATGGCGGACAGTGTTTTCGGCGCCATTTAAGAGGCATATTTTTCAATAAACATTTTTATGGGTTTCTACTGTGTAAAATATTAAAATATTAGTTTTTTTTTGTAAAAATGAATGATTATGAAGCGATTAGCATGAAGAAAAAAATTAGGTCAAGTAGCCTATTGTAAAAGTAGCGGCGCTGAAAGACCTATTATTATTGCATAATGCATAGCTTATCGCGGGTTTTGAGTGATCCGTGACCGAATCAAGAAATTCCGTAACAAAAACACTCCGACCGGGCCAGACGAGACGTATGGGAATTATAATTATTATTGCATACGTTTATAAATAATCGGCCAAATGCGAGTCGGACTCGCTCACGAAGGGTTCCGTACCGTTATAGTGCAAAAATAGGCCAAAAATTGTGTTTTTTGTATGGGAACGTTCATTTTTTATTTTATTTTATTGTTTTTATGAATTAATAAAAAACACATATAATCAAGGACTTTGTGAAAATTTTAAGAGCCTACCTGTTACTATTAAGTATTGATATCGAGCAAAAAAGGCCAAAAAATTATGTTTGTTGTAAGGGAGCCCCCCTTAAATATTAATTTTAGTATTTTTTTGTCATACAAGCACGAGAAATACACAATCTGTGAAAATTTCATTCGTCTAGCTATAGCGGTTCTGGAGATACAGCCTGGAAACAGACGGACAGATATTGAAGTCAGCTCAGTAATAGGGTCCCATTTTTACCCTTTGGGTACGGAACCCTAAAAATGCTATGCTATATCTAATAGCTTTACCGTGGCAGTCTTCGAGTGCCATACGTATTTTTTTGTGATAAGTATGGGAAAGCGCCCCTGCGATCACGCTGGAGTTCCGCGCGATGCGGAAATTCATCAGAATTTCCGCATACAAAAGTTAAAAAAAAGTTTTTCTTTCAGCGCTACTACTTTTACAGTGAACTCTATACAGGGCACTCATACACATAGCACACGCTATACTTTATTTTATTACACCCTGTATACATGCATGTATTATAATAATTATTGTGCAGGGAGCCAGGAGCCAGAACCGTACATTCTGCTTCGATAATACTCAATAACAACCTTGTTTCAATATTTTCGTACAAAAATGTTTCGAAAACGCGTAGTTTTAGTCAAAAATTAACAAATATTTACAAGCATTTTGCTGTTTGACCATGCGGATATTTATCCAAAATGTGTTTACTTACGTCTTCACAAGTTCACGTATAGTACGTGTCTAGGCTATGACGCGCCTCTTATCCACTCTTATATTAATATGGTAGTTCATTTCATACACTACGCATCGAAGAAAATATACAAAAAACTTGAGTGGTGTCAAGGGACACCCGGATGGAACGAAATAGCTTTCTATGAGAGAGAGAGAGAGAGAAACACGGACTCGCCGCACGGCTTATAAATATAGCAAAAAGTGTCGTTACAACTTTTAGGCTTAATTTTTTCCGTCTACCCTCCTTTCGCAACGCGCGATAAGGAACTTCGTTTCAAAAACTTTTTCCGACGAATGAGCTAACGTCTATCTGCTTACTTTTATCGTATCTTCACTCATATTGTTTCAGTATTTTCGTATTTTCCAAACAAAACAATCTTCATCTCATAACATAACGCAGTATGGATTATAGTTATCTGATTATCATGTTATTAGCTTGTTTGTGCGAAGTAAATGGCAGAGGCTTTGGGGCAATAACAAGTCCGATATTTGTGTGTATTTGAACTACAGGTTTAAATTTAACGAACAAACAGTCGCTCACCACTGTTGAGGCCTTGAAGGAAAGTTAGGGCCTGGCCACATCTTCACGTCACGACGTCGTCAACGTGGAACGGTGCGGTAACGTGGCACGGTACGTTGACGTGATGTGCATGGCGATATTTTACATCGCCTTGCCTTGTAAAACTGCTATATTCTTCGCTACTGATCTAGATATGAACCGCACAATACGTATTTTGTTTTACACTATCTAATAACAACATCATATCAGTTACATTCATTTTTACGTTACGTAAATTTACACGTCACGTCAACGTACCGTGCCACGTTACCGCACCGTTCCACGTTGACGACGTCGTGACGTAGAGATGTGGACACTGGATAGGCCCTGATTGCACATTGAAACGTTACGAGGCGATGCGACACATTTTTGAATGAGCCATTCAAAACTAAACTTCATTTCCTACACAAGAAGATACACATTAAATTGACAGAGTTGCCGCCCGTGGTTTTAGGTTACTTCTTCCGATAATTTGAATTATATACTTATTATCAAATCGCCTCACACGTTACAATAAAAAGAAGTGAGCCACTAACAAAACTTAATTTTCTTGCACGTTTTCCACAAAATACTCCTTAATTATAATTTTAAAACTGGTTTTGGTAAAACTTATCATCTGGCAATATTGATATCTTAATTAAAAACGACGGTGATAGTGACAGACGACTGCGTTTTATTATTTTTTACGTCCTAATTATGTACGGGAAGGTGAATCGGCAGTGTGGTTTGCGACAGCAATTGAACTGGCACAAATTGTACAATATCTGCTGCTTATCAGTTTCTGCAGTTTTTCACCTGTTACATTGCTATCGCAAAGTACATAATGTATTGTGTCTATATACATTTTGAGGTTTTGCCTTTGGTTCCATTATCCGGTCATGGAAAACAAAAAAAGAATCTGAAAATCAGTATTTAATTAAATGGCAGAGCAATCAACGAACATTCGAAAATTAAAAAAAGTTCAAGGCGTATATTATATCAATAACCCTTCTCTATGTCAATATGAACCATTTATAATAATGAACTATTTATGTGTACTTCTGTAGTTGTGTTAAAAAGATAATTTCTTGGATTCATAATAAAGTAAAAGAGGTTCGCGCTGAAAGGGTAACAAAATATCAAGATACAAATCACAAAAAATACCCTATCAGTGCTTACACTTCATAGTGAATATACAAGAGACACATTCACACCCTAAACTTTAAAGACGTATTGTCACTTTGTTTTGTTAAACCCTGTAATATAGTCTTGTATAATAATGAAAAAAATACTTTAGGGTGTGTCCATTGTGTAATGGACATAATACACGCCCTAAAGTATTGTTACTTTCTCTTGTTACACTCTGTAGAGATTTGATCGTAATCGTAGCAGGAAATAGTTTCGCGTAGGCGAAGCTACGACTGCGTCTACGCGCGTAGCATTCTGCTACGCGCGTAGCAGTTTATAGGTCATCCCTGTAATATTATTAGTTCCCTTTTAGCCTAGTAAACGAATGATTCTGCTTGGAAAAGTCGAAAGCAGAAATTTTGACTTTGCTACTTTGTTTAGACTAGTTAGGAGATAAACATACTAAAAGTCCTGACCCCTCGGAGGTGCGCTCGTCCGCAACTCTCTAGCTATTATCGTTCTTAATTTACAGCCTGGAGACAGACAGACGGACAGACAGAAGTACAGACAGACGGACAGACTGACGGACAAAACAGACGAACAGACAGATAGACAGACAGACGGTCAAGAAGACGGACAGACATCAAAGTCTCAGTAACAGTGTCCCGTTTTTACCCTTTGGGTACGAAACCCAAAAAAAAACACACTTTTGAAAATCGGCCAATTTTAGAAGCTCATAGCGAGGCAATGATTGGATATAGATACAAAGTGTAAAGGACGAAGTTGTAGAGAATTTAATTAGCTTTTATTATGTAGTACAAGAGAATTTCGTACGAAGCACCGTTTTTTATGAGTAAGCAAAAAACCAAAAAACGGGACCTCCCTCGAGCGCACCTCGGAGGGGTCAGGACTTTTAGTATGTTTATCTCCTAACTAGTCTTAACAAAGTACCGAAGTCAAAATTTCTGCTTTCTACTTTTTCAAGCAGACCCCCATTTTGGGCACTCGTTTACTAGGCTATTTACGACCGCACTCAGATATAATATTATAATAAACGTCATATTAGAGTAATCATTAAAAAATGATTACTCTAATATGACGTTTATTAAATAAATATTTTGACATTTATAAAATCGTGTTAATAATATAGAGTTAAGATAGAGTTAACACGAATTTGATCGTGTACAGCTTTATTTAAAATCTCATGATCTCATACAACGATATCAATACTATTAAGGTTATTAGGTAATAAGGGAGATCACACACGTCACACTTTTTGTGTGATCGAGTCTGCGGCTTACATACAATCTGCATTGCGCGCGCGAGGCTACTTGACATATATTTAATTTCATTGAAAAAATGCATATTTCTAGTAGAACTTGGCCTAGGAAACTGTATTTCACCCTTATCATCAAATAAAAGCTTATGATTGATAAATAAAGTCGATTTGAAAATATGATTTTATGAAAATAGGAATTATACTGACGAAAACGCTTTTGCGGTACTTCCGATTTGGATGTGACGTCATCCCATTTGAAATTTAATATCTTTTATTTATCGCGCTCGTTATATGTAAGTTTATTTGTACATAAATAATATGAATAAGCCTAGAAAGATTTATAAAATATATTTTCTTGAATAATTCAAATAGAACATCAGTTTTATATATCATCTCCATTAATTGTACTTGGGAAATGAAATGGCCAAAACTTTTCTACAAAAGTGTTCAATATTACAAATGATTTCTAAATTCTTTTCAAATTTTTTGGCACTGTTAGACTCGTACGCTTAGCACATAAAACTTTTTTTAATAAAGAAAGTATTAAATACAAAAAACATGACGTCACACTATGGCGGTACAATGGCGGACAGTGTTTTTGGCGCCATATAAAAGACATATTTTTCAATCGACATTTTTATGGGTTTCTACTGTTTAAAATATTAAAATATTAGTTTTTTTGGTGAAAATGAATGATTAAGAAGCGATTAGAATGAAGAAAAAAAATAGGTCAAGTAGCCTATGTTTGATGTTCTTTGCAAAAATTCGCTTCTGTTCCATTCCGCGGCGGTGCAAGTTGAGCCTACGGAACCCCTATTATATTCTTGACACTTGTTTTTATGTAGTAACTAGTAACGTAGTCTTATTGAAATCGATTTGTTGAACCACTTCACGCGTCATTAGTATCTGTACCTTCGTGGTGGTAATCATTTACCATTACTTATCGAGTTTCCATTACGAGCGGTCGCTTTCGTATAAATTATCATTATTTGCATATACACTATATTTTGGTATTATAATTATTTTCATATAAATCATTATTAACTTTACAAAATGTTTATAATACTACTACTCGTGATATTCTCCTGCGCATACTATATCCATTTCCGCCATTTGAGGAAACCGCTGTATGAGCTATCGAAGAATTTGCCGGATATCGGATGTCTTCCTGTGCTTGGACACACCCATTGGTTCATTGGTGGACCTGAAAGTGAGTAATTAGATTTACAACAAAAATAATTTTAAATTTTAACATAAAACACCTACACCAAACATGTACCTATTGCTTTATCACGGGACCACACGTGAAGTATTCCCTTTCTAACAAAAAAATAATTTAAAATTGGTTCACAACCGGCGAAGTTATCCCGAGAACAAACATAAAAAAATCGGCCGAGTGCGAGTCCGACTCGCGCACGAAGGGTTCCGTACCGTAATAGAGCAAAAGTAGGTAAAAAATTGTGTTTTTGTAAGAAAAGATTTAATTTTTTATTTTATTTTTATATTATTAAGTACTAATTATAAGGACTTTGTGAAAATTTGTTCCTGTTGCCATTAAAATCGAGCAAAAAAAGCCAAAAAATCACGTTTGTTGTATGCAGGGAGCCCCTCTTAAATTTTTAATATTTGTTGTTGCAGCGGCTACAGAAATACAATCTGTGAAAATTTCAGAAGTCTAGCTATAGCGGTTCTTGAGATACAGGCTGGAGACAGACAGACAGACAGACGGACGGACAAACAGGCGGACAGACATTGAAGTCTCAGCAATAGGGTCCCGTTTTTACCCTTTGGGTACGGAACCCTAAAAATATACTTACGTAAATGTAGCATAATATTACTTAGCATGTTTCTGACTTCCGAACTTCCGATGATAACTATAGTTCGTAATTTTTTTTAACATAAATAGTTAATAATAATTGTTAAAATATCAAAAAAAAACTTAAAAGAATATTAAAGCTAACATAGAAATTTACCAAGTCTGTCCCAAATTCCAAAAAAAATCCTAACATAAAAATAGAATTCCAAAGAAATCCTTTTTTGGAAAGTAGTTAAAAAAGTGTATTTTTAACTGTACTTAATTTTTATCTCAGACATTTAACTGAATGAATAAGGAGTCAATTAGTAAGTTAAATTATTACTATTGATAAGCTAGTACTGATCAGAATTAATTGAAAAGGTTGCTAAGTCGAAACACCTTAAAAATATTGTGTACTTACATAATATTTACCCATGTGCATGAATAAATACTTATTTATTAACTTATAGTTACGTACCTATTTTTACTGGCACTGCATTCAGGGACATTTAATTATGATTAAATCAATTTAATGCTCATGCTCAACAAATCAAGACAGGATAGGATAAGAAATGAAACCCTCAGAAACAATACCAAAATAGAAGATGTAACAGTCAAAGTTAAAAAACTAAAATGGATTTGGATAGGTCATATACTGAGAGGAACAGAAATGTGGAGTAAAACCATCCTGGATTGGTACCCAAGAACTGGAAAAAGGAAAAAGGGAAGACAATTTAAAAGATGGACAGATGATATAAAACAGGTAGCACCTGGACTAGACTGGGGAGGAACAGAGAAAGGTGGAAAGCCCTGGAGGAGGCCTTTTGCCAAAAGGGCAAACAAGCTTAAAATAGAGGAGCAACAAAGGAACGAAAGAAAACTGCAGCTTGATAAAAAGGCTTAAATAAAATAAAATAAAAATCAATTTGATAAGATTTTGAAAATTATGGGGCCTAGTTCAATCATCATTTAATTACAGTTAAAATAACGTGTGTTAAAATCACTATAAATATTTGAGCGCTAAGTCATTCCTCTTTGCAAAAAGCAATTATTCAATTCAAAGCTTAAAATAATTTTTTAAATCCATACCAATACTTAATATTACAAATGCGAAAATGTGTCTGTCTGTTACCTCTTCGCGCCCAAACCGCTGAACCGATTTTAATGAAATTTGGTATTGGGATACTTTGAATAAGGAACGTAGGATACTTTAATCCCGGTAAAAGTACGATTCCCACGCGATTAACGATTTTTGGCGCAACGGAGGTGCGGGTATCAATTCTACTTCCAAATAATATAATTATCATCACGCGAGGTACGCCGTCTGCAAAAAATATTGCATCTAAGGCTTTGCCTATAGATTTTTTTCTTAATTGAAGGTCTTCGTATTTAGAATCTAGATAAAAACATTTCAACCTTGGAAGCCTAAAAAAATCCTCTCTGTAAAGTTGACATTTTGCATTTGGGTCCATATTATACTCAGGACTCTTTAATATTTTGGAAAATAAATTAGACACACATTTCAACTTTTTTCTCCGGGGTCTAAAAAAAGGAATAGTACCAGGTATATAGCTGATAATGACCTTGCTACGATTTGACCCTTGACTATAAGTGATGATCTAATCCAGCTATACTCAACCTGCGGCCCGCTTGGCCGCGCCGGGACTGCGTAATAAACAGGGTGGGTTGCACCAACTTACTATAACTGTAACTTTAACTATAACTATAACTACAGTGCAAAATGTCAAATCTTTGGCTAAGGACGCCATATTTAACGATAACCATAACCGCTCAAACTTATATCGAAATTTTTTCGTGAAGTTTACAATGGACCACAGTGTAGTTATAACTTATAACAAATATTTTTCCTGGCGATAACTGTAACTATAACAAAAAAATAAATGCAACAGACATCTGTCGAATTCCGTGGTCATAAGTTAACTTGAACTATAACCATAACTTTGACCATAACTTTAACTATAATAATAATATATAACCACGCTTCTGGTGCATTAGCGTGCCAGATCTGGACAAAGTTGTGAAATAACGCTCACAATTATAATAATTTCAAAAATCACTCATTGAAATCTTTGTTATTGTATTTTAGTTTAAATATGACATAAAATAAAATAAAAATAAAGATGTAATGCGCCCTCTTATCTCGTCCAACATTTCAAATTTAATTGTAACTGTACCTTTTTTCTACTATTAAATGGCAAATAATTTCAGTTGCGGCCCGCGACACCAAGAAATCGTATTGACTCTTATGTAAAAGGTTGAGGACCACTCATCTAATCAATGTATGTCTTAGAATTTAGAACGGTAGGGGAGTGTTCATAATATACATATTTACTTTGATTTTGCTTGCGCAAACATAACTAACTAGTTAAATAATAAGTTCCTTCTGTGTAGATCTTTTAGACACGACCAATAAATAAGTTTTAACAAGATGTTTTAATACGCTGAGATAAATTATTATTATCTTCAACATCCATACTAATCCATACTAGTCCATACTAATATTATAAATGCGAAATTGTGTCTGTCTGTCCGTCTGTCTATCTAGCTGTGTGTCTGACAGAACATAACTTGTATAGACAGTGAAGACGTAATTGGGCTCGCACGCGAAAGTAACTTTCAGGAGAAAGAACAATGGCCAAATCGTACCAGGTGGGTGGTGGCGTCCGAATATGCCATTGGTAGCAAAAATTCCCTTATATTTTAAGGCATCGAAAATCATTAGAAATGTGTCTTTAAATAGCCACAAAAAAAAGATCAATAATATATTAGGCTGCATCTATTTATCCGGGTACCGTACGAATAATTTTTAATTATTCATCCGGGTACCGTACGAATAACTTTAAATTATTTATCCGGGTACTATCTCTATATAATGGTCTAAGTGTCTATTGTGAAAAATTCTAAATTAAAAAGAAAAATATGATTTATTACTACAAACTTTTTTTCTTATATCTAAATCTTTTTTATTTTATTGCATATAATATAATGGTACTTTCCATTTAGCTCAGTTATCTATATCATCATCATTATAATATAAAATCCTTTGTCCTGAAAGACATGCAAATGGCATCACCGTAGGTACAGCCTCAACCACTGTAGTAGAGACTTGAAAGAGGGGAGTTGTTATCCGTACGACGAATGAATAAGATGGGATTTTTCGAAATTAAAATAAGCCGTGATCGAGCTTTACTCAAGCGTGTGTACGAATTGCGAGACTTGCTAAATGTAGCCACCCTCCATAGTTGTATAGTCATATTTTGGCTCCAACGGTTCGGTGACAACTGAACGGCGCCCATCACTAGATCAATGAGTTTCTAAAATACTAGAGTGGCAATGTCTTACAAACTGATGCAAAAAATGCGTAACCAATTGATAGCCCAAAAGACAATGTCACTCCATAATGTTATTATGTCATTATGTATGGCAGATATGCCTGCAGGCATCTTCAAAGTGGTGACGCGTTTCTGTCGTAGACTGCCAATCTAGTTACGTTAGTAACATACAATATCATTGCACTAGATACATTAATGCTGAATGTGTGGCTCACGTGTGGACTTTCAGCCCAAGCCGTGGGTTCTACTCTACTTGATTGCACGATCGAGATTCGAGTGAAACCGTATGTGAGTACTTACTCGTAGCATCACGGGCGTCAGGCGTGATTTGCCGCCATATTGCATATCAAAATCGTTCATTAAAACTACATTTTATTTGACGCATTTGACATGATGTTTTAAAATTATAATCCGAAGTTATTTATGCTAGCCTATGTTACGTGGGAGAGCCATGCTTCGGCACGAGTGAAACTGGAGAAATACCACTTTCTCACAGAAATCCGGCGTGAAACAGCGCTTGCGCTGTGTTTCACCGAGTGAGTGAGTTTACCGGAGGCCCAATCCTTTTTTCTCAATTCTCAATTTTATGTATACTTTAATAATTAATAATAAAATTGAAATAAAATTAAAATTTGAGTGAGGCTCCCATACAAAAAACACAATTTTTTGCCTACTTTCGCTCTATGACGGTACGGAACCCTTAGTGCGCGAGTCCGACTCGCACTTGGCCAATTTTTTATAAAAAACCAATATACTCGTACGAATAAATAAGAATTATTCATACAGTACCCGGATAAATAGATGCAGCCGAGAAGTACCAGCTAATTGTCCGGCTATTGTCAAACTAAAAAAATCATATTGTCAAACTATCTTCTACTTTTTATGAAACAAAAAAATATTATACCCGGACGAATAAATAAAAATTATTCGTACGGTACCCGGACTAATAGTCACTTCGAATATATTATTTTAGTTTCGTTATGTTCTGACAGCCGGCGATCATTCGCGATTCAACGAGATCGCCGAATATACTCGTACACTTGTAGGCTACACTGCAGTCAGGAAAAAGGTAGTTCTTAAGTCTAACCTCAAAATAATTGTAAACGTTATTAATTATTATGAAAAATCGTGGCTATTTAGACGGATAAATCTCAAACGGAATTATGTTTAGAGCATAAGAACAACCAAATCTAACTATAGTTTTAATTTTGGGACATCAAAAATAAAAGTCGAGCCCAGTTGCTTTACAAATTTGGCCATGATTCTTTGGAAGGAGATCCTTGGTGACCTGGGAAAGGACATAGGATACATTTTATCCCGGAAAAATGAAAGGTTTCCGCGCCATAAACAAATTTTGGCGCAACGGAGTTGCGGCCGTTATATTTTTTTTATATATGAAAGACGAAAGTGTGTCTGTCTGAATTACCTCTTCACGCTTATACCACTGAACCGGTTTTACTGAAATTTGGTATGAATCATCATCATCTAGTGCCCTCTTCATATCGAAGTTCGGCGGTCAGCAGGTTGAATTTCTTCCGGTCCTGGGCTAATTTCTTTAATTGTGGGTAGCTACATCTGGTCCATTCTTTTATGTCATCGATCCATTTTCTTCTTGGTATACCAGGTGGTCAATTGCCCGGCAATCTACCCTCTATGATCAACAGTATATTTATACGGTTGATCATCGGTCGGTCACCTACAAAGAGACCTTCCTTTGGTTGGACTGGTTGGCGTTCACAAAACTTTTGGATGAATAATTGGTATGGATAAAAAGTATTTTATCCTGGAAAAATTTACGATTCCCGAGCGATAAGCAAGTTTTGGCACAACAGAGTTACCCGGGGCATCATCTACATAGTTGTTACTGTGACTTAGGTACGATTTATAAATAAGTCGCCTTTCTAATAAAAATCTATTATGTAAACCCTACTACAAAAACCGTATTTTTTCCAGTACTGTTAAAAAATTAGCGTGACAGACTTATGCAGCGTAATTATTACTAATTAGTGAATTATGTTATAGAACATTCTTTATTTGGTTCTTACCTAGGTTATAGGATTATTAGATATCTAGAGTCTAAAACAATATTAAATAAGGTTAATGATTATAATCTATTTATTATAAACAATAACTATTGTTACTGTAACTATTATTGTTTTAAATACTCGTAATAATAGACAACAAATTAAAATTTTAATAATATATTTATTTAATTAAATTTAATATACTTAATACTAAGTCGGTTTTAGGTACCAACCGGCATGAAACACTGTTGGTAGTTGGTACCAAACGTAATTACTAATTAGTGAATTATGTTTTAACTATTGAGTCTTGTGAATTGTTATTTGTAAGAAATACATTATTAATAAAATCCTGTATACAATAAGTAATTCGCGTATACAAAGTTATTTCTATAGTCGATTGTAATAAACAATAAACAGTATACCGTAAAACATAAACAACTTACTACGAATGAATAGAATAGGGATCCATAAAATGTATGATGTCATAAATTAGTCTAGACTCTAGTATTTTACCAAAATTGAATCTCAAATTAGAATATCTACTAAGAGTTTCAATAGAAAATATTACGCAAAGGTAGAACAGAGGGCGCCACTTGCACATACAGTAAATAATCCTAAAGTCATTTCCGAATATTCATAAAACTTTTTATTTACTGCCTGTGCTGGTGCTGCTGTCTAGCGTATAAGCATTGCAGTAATATAATATCTTATATGAACTTTAATCCTTCAAGCCCTATAAGAGCACCGGTAATAGCATTTCCAAGAATCCGCGATCGAAGGATTAAACCGTCTTGATATAATAACATTAATTGAATTTTCGAATTTGGACCAATCGGCACGTCTAATGTTTGGTTTGAAAAGTTTGAGATTACGATTTAGCTACTATGCCGCCCCTCTACCTTGGCCCATGATTGAAAAATACAAGTACTATCGAATGTGTAGAGGGGGCGCATCAACGAATACTATACTTACAAGGAGGGGCGCATTCGCTTATGATCGGCCATGATCGACGTTAATTTATAATAATAATAATAACTCCCACAACGGTTTCGGTGCCGGTGGCCGGTTTCATTGAAACCAGGCCATTTACGCAGGAGTAATTTTATAGTGCCCAAGTGTGTGCGCAGTTCACAAGAGCACTCTCTATTCCTATGCTCTCATATTAACCCAGTGGGACGGAAGACCTACACGACTGGCGAGAGATCAGGCGCAGGATCATCTTACTTGTCTGAAAAATCAATGAGTTTCTAAAATACTAGAGTAGCAATATCTTACAATCTGATGCAAAAAATGTGTAACCACTTGATAGCCCAAAAGACAATGTCACTTCATAATGTTATTATGTCATTATGTATGGCAGATATGCCTGCAGGCATCTTCAAAGTGGTGACGCGTTTCTGTCGTAGACTGCCAATCTAGTTACGTTAGTAACATACAATATCATTGTGAAAAATACTGAAAATCAGGCCTACATTGTCCTAACCAAACTTGGAAATAACATGTTTCCAACGCGGGAATCGAATCCACGACCCCCGAGTCAAGAGACATGCTCTAAACTATTGGACCACGGAGGCGTCAATTTTTATTTTTATCCATCAAAGTTCAAAGTGCCTTGAGCCTTCCTATCAAGATCGAAAGTTCTATTTTCATGATTTAAAACGTTGAATTCATTTTCCTTTTCAGAGGTTCTGAGCAACATACAGCAACTGGCTCAAATGGTTGAGAAGAACGGCGGAGTCAGCAAAGTTTGGATTGGCCCGTCACTTTATGTTGGTAAGAATTAGACTTAAGACTTTAGAGTTAGACTGCTCAAAAACTAATGTTAATTAAAGTAAAAAAGTAAGTGGTAGTTTTAACAATCTACAACTTCAGGTCATCACTAATATTATCAAAAGTCATTACGTTTTCAGTTGCAGAAGTAAAAATAATAATTGATTTTGGTCTTACGTTGATATTTAAAGTAAACCCTGGAAGAAAAGTAAACTCTGGAACGAACTGTCACCAGCAGTATTTCCGGACCTATACGACCTGCAAACCTTCAAGAAAAGAGCGTATTCCCTCTTAAAAGGCCGGCAACGCACCTGCAGCTCTTCTGATGTTGCGAGTGTCCATGGGTGACGGTAGTTGCTTACCATCAGGTGACCCGTCTACTCGTTTGCCCCCTTATTTAATAAAAAAAAAAACTTGTTGTGTACGTTGATATAGCTTAGATTAAATACTTTAAAATGTTGTTAATAATTAATAATTATTAATAAAAGTGTTCTTCAACAGTAACGTTGGATCCCAACGATGTTCAGAAGATCCTGGAAAACTGTTTACAAAAGGACGAGTCGTACAAATTTTTACGGACTTGGCTGGGCAATGGTCTCTTCGTAGCGCCAGGTAAAAACATTAATTTTGTTATTATTTTCAATAATGTTTGTCTGTCTGTTAGTCTGTTACCACTTTATGCCCAACCATTGACACGATTTGGATGTTTGGTCGATATTTCTATTAAGGGCGTTCCGTCCGGAGATTCCGTAATTGACCGTATTTAAAACCTTATAAACTCATAATCTGAAAGCTACAAAGTTATAATAAAAATACAGCAATAATCTTCAGTATATCAACATTCCTTTTGTCGTTTTAAATTTTCTATTTTTGTTTTTTATGCTCATGATATCAGCTTCCAAAGTAATACCATACAATTTGTTAAAATTCAAACATACATTCAGCATCTCCTTAGGATTTACAAATTACTTTTATTTGAAACTCACGCCAATAGATCGACAATATCATAAACTACATATTCGCCGTTTTAAATTTTTTTTAGGACAATTTTGAACTAAGATAAGTAAAAATAATACGGTTTTGGCGCGATCTCGGCAACGCGGCAAATGTATGGCCAAGGTCGTTTGCTCGGGGGACGACCTTAAGGAAAAATCCTACAGCATTTTTATCTTTCACTTTTAACTAGATGTCGCCCGCAATTCCATTGCGCCAAGATTCGTTAATCACGCGGGAACCGTACATTTTTTCGGGATAAAAGTATCATATATGTACTTTCTTGGCACTCAAAGTATACCCATACCATATTTCAGTAAAATTGGTACAGCGTTTGGGCCTGAAGAGTTAACAGACGTTCAGGTACACTTTCGCATTCGCATTTATAACATTAAATATTATGGATAACCCATCAAGCCCCATAAGGACACCGGGGACTTCGACAACAATAGAATAACAATCACAGAAATAATGCGATAGCAATAGATTTCCAAGAATCCGCGATCGAAGGATTGATTACTTAATGCTAAAAGGCTCCATGCGATGTTCTTACGTTGGTTTTCGCCAGATTAGTTCTTAAACCAGCAGAAAGCATCGGCGGCATGCCAATCTGCAATTGTTTGTTTCATTGTTTGACGACCTCTGTGGCTCAGTGGTGAGCGCATTGGGCCAGCATTGAGCAAGCCGGGGGTCGCGGGTTCGAATCTCGCCGACGGAACAAAAACGTTTTTTAAGTTCCTGGGTCATGGATGTGTATTAAAATTAATTTAATTTTCAAGTATATACTATATGGCTATTTATATTTTCTTTGATGTATCTTATAGTAATAGCTGCAATTAAACAATTATTCTATTCTATTCTAAAATATACGTTATGTTATCATAATAATCATATTATATAAAAAAAATCTTAAATATTATATTATGTACATATTGTATAGTTTAAAAGTATTAAATATATTTCCGTTGTCTGGTACCTGTACCACAAGTCCTTCAGGTAGTTACCATGTGGCCAGACTGACGTGGTGTGAAGCGTCCATAGATATTATATTATTATTATTGTTACCAAGTACTAAAACATTTTTTCTTTCAGTGGACTTATGGAAGGCCCACCGTAGACTGCTGCTTCCGGTGTTCAACAACAAAATAGTGGAAGACTACATCTACGTGTTCGGAGCCCAGGCTGATGTGCTGGTGAAGAGGCTTGGGGAAAACGTGGGGAGGGCGGAGTTCGACGTGCATAAGTACATCACATCCTGCATGCTGGACGTTGTCTTTGGTAAGGGTTTTAAGTTTTAACTGAGTAGCACTGACATAGTATGTACTACGTACTAGACTCGACAACGCAACGCAGTGCTCGGTCACATTCAACGTAATCTATATAGCAGCAGTGCACTTAGTCGCCCGCGAGCTCTTCTGCGCGCCAGACGTACAACAATTAAAAACTGAACCAAAAAAAGTCGCAAAAATGCCTAGTTGTGGGTTAAGATATTGCAAAAATTATTCCAGTAACACTTCCAAATGCAACGAAATAACATTTCATCGGTGCATTCTAATTTAAATATATTACTTATTATTTTACAATCACAAGGAACAATTTTTCGGATTTAACTGCCTTTTATTGCTGGAGTATGTCATACCCCACCTAGTACAGCATGGTGAGATTAGTCACCTAGTACACGGAGGGTTAAAACACGCGTACTCCACCCGCTTAGCCGTTCTATCTTGATTTATTTTTGTGGGGCCATACAATTCCTAAAGTGTGATCCTTTATTATACGCCCTGCAGAGACAGCAATGGGCGAGAGGATGGACGTCCAACACAACCCGGAGACACCGTACCTGCGCGCGCGCAACGTGGTCATGTCAATCATCAGCATGCGCCTGTTCAAGGCCTGGATGCAGCCCGACGCGCTCTTCAAGCTGACACCCTACTACAAACTACAGAAGGAGAACATTGAACTCACTCATAAGTTTACGGATGAGGTAAGGAAAGACCATAGCCTACAATCTAAATATTGACATAATTTTTTATTTATTTATTTAAAATAGGTAAGGGGGCAAAAGGTTAAACGGGTCACCTGATGGAAAGCATACTACCGTCGCCCATGGACACTCGCAACATTAGAGCTTCAGGTGCGTTGCCGGCCTTTTAAGAGGGAATTATATTATACGCTCTCTTCTTGAAAGTTTGCAGGTCGTATTTACTACCTACCATTTACTACTTATATAGTATAGAATCTAGATCAGTGGTACTCAACCTTTTTTTAAACGGGCCACATAAACGCTATGGTACTGGTGTCGTGGGCCGTAACCAAGGGCTAAAATATAAAGTTCTTCAAAATCAGCGATTTAAAAAAAGAAAAATTTTCAAAATGGGTGTGAATTTCAAAATGGTTTAACTTATCACGCGGGCAACTGATAAAGTTTGCGCGGGCAACTGATAAAGTTTGCGCGGGCGCAGGTTTGACTGGTCTAAATAAAAAAAAAGACAGGTGTTGTGAATTTTTTTAACCCATTTTTTATGAAAATCGATTATTAAAAAATCGATTTTTTTAATTAATCGAAACCCTAAAATCGCTTAAATTTTTAACCCATTTTTTATGAAAATCGATTAAAAAAAAACGATTTTATTAGTTAATCGAAACCCTAACAATTCGAGTTTGAGTTCGAGTTTTCGAGTTCGAATTTTCGAGTTTTCGAGCTTTCGAGTTTTCGAGTTTCCGAGTCTTCGAGTTTTCGAGTTTTCAAGTTCGAGCTCGAGTTCGAGCTCGAGTTCGTGTTCGACACAAAACACTACTCTCCAACCGTCTTACGGTTTTTCTATGGTTTTTCGATCAACACGAAAATCTGACGCGAGTTTCACAGTTTTTACCCATCCCACAAAAGTGCTCAACGCCGCTAAAGAAGTTTTCACTTCAAAAAATCTCTTGCTAAATCTAACGTGTCTGATTGTATGAGTCTAGTCGTAGAACAAATAGAAATTCGTGCAAAATAGAAAATCTATCGCCCGTCTCTTTCGCGTAAGAAAATTATTGTCGGGCTCGTTATACCTAATTATTACCTTTTTTGTTCAGGTAATTAGACGAAAAAGGAAACTTTTCGAAGCACATAAGGGTCACATTCAAGATGGTAAGTAAATATGCCTATTATCTATTATGCAGGCTATCGTCAGTAGGTACTCGTACATAATATTATGACCTAATTAATCAATTGTTAAAATTATTTAGAACTAGCTGACCCGACAGTCGTTTTCCTGTCTTAACGATGATTATAGAATTCGAATTGGTATAATTAAGAAAACAATTAATTAAAATTAGTATCTTCTTGCCAAATTTCATAAAAATAGACTGAACAGTTTAGGCGAAAATCATAAAAGTTTATTGTGCGGGAACCGTACATTTTCCGGGACAAAAAGTGTCACTTGTCCTTTCCCGAGACTCAAAGTATCTCCATACCAAAATTCATCAAAATCGATTGAATAGTTTAGGCGAAAATCATAAAAGTTTATTGTGCGGGAACCGAACATTTTCCGGGACCAAAAGTATCCCTTGTCCTTTCCCGAGACTCAAATTATCTCCATACCAAATTTCATAAGAATAGACTGAACAGTTTAGGCGAAAACATAAAAGTTTATTGTGCGGGAACCGTACATTTTCCGGGACAAAAAGTATCCCTTGTCCTTTCCCGAGATTCAAAGTATCTCCATACCAAAATTCATCAAAATCGATTGAATAGTTTGGGCGAAAATCATAAAAGTTTATTGTGCGGGAACCGTACATTTTCCGGGACCAAAAGTATCCCTTGTCCTTTCCCGTGACTCAAAGTATCTTCATACCAAAATTCATCAAAATCGATTGAATAGCTTACGCGCAAATCATAAAAGTATATTGTGCAGTAACCGTACATTTTTCCGAGACAATCTGTATCCTATGTCCTATTCCTGGTTCTAAGCTACCTCTCCGCCAATTTTCAGCCAAATCGGATCATCCGTTCTTGAGTTATAAGTGGCGTAACTAACACAACTTTCTTTTATATATAGACTAGCTGTCCCGGCAAACGTTTCTTTGCCATATAAAGTATATCGCCCGTATTATTTTATTGAAGTGACTAAATAAAGTATGTCACCATGGCAACGTCCATCGCTATCATGGTCGTCGTTTTTCTCGAGTTGTAATAATTTACTACTATTTATTCAACAAATGCTCTTATCAATAATTACCGAGTAGCCGATTCTCAGACCAACTGAATATGCATATAAAATTTGGTATAAATCAGTAAAGCCGTTTCGGAGGAGTTCGTGAACTAACATTGTGACACGAGAATTTTGTATATAAGATATAGATTTAGATGAACATTATTCGCGCCTATCCATTTTTGGCAAGCGATCGTAGCAGTGCCCGATTTATATTTTTATGAGTGTAGGCCTCCTTATATCCTCCACGTACGAAATCTGCCGCCCACCCTAGGACGCTGTCACCCCCCCCTAGGAGGCTGCCGCCCTTAGGTCGCGGCTAAGGCCTATTTATAAATCCAGGATCGTATAGTGATATTTACTTTACACTTTTCACAGGTCCGCGCGACATCCTCGACCTGCTGCTAGAGCGAGACAACAAGTTCACTGACGAGCAACTCCGAGAGCACATCGACTCTATCACCATAGCTGGTAACGACACCACAGCCCTCGTCATCTCCTACGCGCTTATGTTGCTTGGCAGCCACCAGCTGGAACAGGAGAATGTTTATCAGGAGTAAGTGCTTGGAGTATTCTATATCAGATATCAGCTGATCAGCTCTATGGAAGTGATAAGGACGACAACATGGTTTGTCACCCTTTATGATTCCTTATAGCGAAGTGCCACTAATGGTTTGTCTTGTCACACTTATTTGTGCAAACCCACACGTACCACAACCACACGACATCGCAACGACAAAATGTCGTGTGAAATCGAGGAATGATTATTTAATATTTATTGTTAACCTCTATTGTTCCTCGTATGCTACTGTTATTATTAAGCTGTACAAATTATATGTGGCTCCCTGAGGACACGGGCCTTACAATCCTTCAAGCCCCATACGAGTGATCACGACAACAATAGAATACAATAGCATTTCCAAGAATCCCCGATCGAAGGATTAAACGCGTGTGGTAATAATATTGACTTGCACAAGCTACGTCATCTTAAAATTTATAAGGCTTTGTAGATTGCGAAAAACAGCGCGGCTCAACCTATCTCTACTTACACACAAGTAAATACAAGTATTTATAGTAGACATAAGTTGAGTCGCGTTCTCAGGATCTTACGTACTAAATACTAATACGTTCCTAGGCTCCTACCTACTTAGTTGACTGTAAATGAAGAAGTACGCAGTATGCAATGGGGATTGTCCATTTTTTTTTAATTTTGCTCATTACAAAAACATTTCGAGGAATAAGATCAGTGATCGTTTTTCTGTATATAAACGAAAAAAATACCCATTAGTTACTTATATTTTTGAACAAATATGTTTAACCTTAGTTTGACCTTCAATGGCGTTAAATTAGCAATAAATTCGACCAACACTACGTTTTGAACTTTTGGTAAGCTTCTCGTATCAGCTTTCACATAATGAAAACTTGCATTTTACGAACCAGCCATTATAAATAAGATTGAAAGGAAAAAAAACATACTGCAGAGGTCAATTGGCCGCCGATGATGACGTCAGAGCGAAACTTAAAAAATCTATTGAGAAAAAACTAGCCAATGAATTTCAAAATTATATAAATTATATTCTTAAAATACCTTATTTTAACGAAAAATAAAATAAAAAGTACATGTGATTTATTTGGAAAATGCCTATTATTTCAAAGTGAGTAGTGACTATTAGTAGCATCGCTCTATGTTTTGCAGACTTCGCAGTATATTTGGTGATTCAATGAGATCTCCTACCAAGGATGACATAAACAAGATGGATTACCTGGATCGAGTGCTGAAAGAGACTATGAGGCTGTATACTGTCGTCCCGATCATTGCCAGAAAGACACAGAAGGAACTTAAGCTATGTGAGTTTGAGTAGTAATAATTAGTAGTTTCCAAATCCATACTAATTGTAAAAGTGTGTCTGTCTGTCTGTCTGTCTGTTACCTCTTTACGCTCAAACCGCTCAACCGATTTTGTTGAAATTTGGTATGGAGATACTTTGAGTCCCGGGAAAGGACATAGGATACTTTTTATCCCGAAAAAATGTACGGTTCCCGCGCGCTAAACGAATTTTGGCGCAACGGAGTTGAGGGCGTCATCTAGTGAATAATAATTTTTATTCAGTAGATAATAGAGATGTGCCGATCATGACTTTGGCCGACTAGCCGACTATCCGACTAGTCGGCTGCCAAGAAGCCGACTAATCAGCCGACTAGTCGGCCAAGCTGATGATGGTTTCGGAAGTTTCCGTAATGCTTTTTTACTGCTGTTTGCGCACATGCCGTCTGCAAACGTGTCGAATCGTGTTTAGTAGGTATGTTTACTTCGCGTACATTACTTTATTTTGTTTAGCTATGATACAGTAATTGATGGTTTTCATTAAATATATAATGTACATTAAATCTCGATTTAATCTATATTGTGTCTCGGAAAAGGACAAGGGATACTTTTTGTCCCGGAAAATGTACGGTTCCCGCACAATAAACTTTTATGATTTTCGCCTAAACTATTCAATCTATTTTGATGAAATTTGGTACGGAGATACTTTGAGTCTTGGGAAAGGACAAGGGATACTTTTGTCCCGGAAAATGTACAGTTACCACACAATAAACTTTTATGATTTTCGGGATAGTTTTTTAATGAGTGCACGATGGCACTCAAAAACTTTTTTATTAATTATACCAATTTAATTAAATAATCAGAATTAAGACAGGACAACGTCTGTCGGGTCAGCTAGTATTATATAAAAGAAAGTGGTGTTAGTTACACTACTTATAACTCAAGAACGGATGAACCGATTTCCCTCAAAATTGGTGGAGAAGTAGCTTAGAACCAGGAGACAGACATAGGATACTTTTTATCCTGTTCGACCGCGTTTTCGTGAAGTCAGTATAAAATCTTATATACCATATATATAAAATTCTCGTGTCACAGTGTTAGAGTTACCGTACTCCTGTCTCCTCCGAAACCTTTACCAAATTTTATATTACCTATGCGTATTCAGTAGGTCTGAGAATTGGCTACTGGCTACTTTTTATAATATTGATAAGTGCATTTTGTTGAATAAATAATTGTAATCTATTACAACTCGAGACTGACGGCGACCATAGTATTATGTTAAAATTATATTAATTACGAAAATAATTTTTTTACTAGCAAGTAATTTCAGAAACACTTCATTTAATTTTTAAATGTGTAACACTGACTGAGTGTGTTATGTACACATTATAAATAATAATCAAGGTTTTTCTTTAATGTAATTTCAATAATAGTAAAAAAGCGCCGACTAGTCGTCGCTTTTTGCCGACTATTCGCCGACTAGTCGCCGACTACAAAAGTGGCCGGATAGTAGGCTTTACCGACTAGTCGGCACATCTCTAGTAGATAACCAAAATTGTTTAAAATAAAAATGTTACGAACAAGTAACAGCCCAAGGTGAGCCAAGTTGTAAAATATTTTTTTACGTACTGTACGTAGTTTTTTAAAGGGTCCATTCACGGCAGTCCGCCGTGCAGGACTGCAAATGGACATAGCTCACTGATTGGTTCACACTCGGTGTTTCCGGTCGTGTGAACCAATCAGTGAGCTATGTCCATTTGCAGCCCTGCACGGCGGACTGCCGTGAATGGGCCCATTAATAATATACTCTTTGACCTTTGTTCCGAATTTCAAAAACTTTCGAATTGAGAATCAGAGCGCCTTGTTTTTTTAAGCCTGCATATTGTGAACTTTAGATTAGACACTGAAATTAAAACTCTTCGTTCGAAGAAAAGATCTGAAAACCGAGTGTCGAACCTAATTTAATTTTTTTTTGCAGCTACTTGTACGGTGCCTGCCGGCGTTGGTTGTGCTGTTACACCATTTGTGATGCACAGATCGAAGACGCTCTGGGGTCCAGACGCTGACGAGTTTATACCAGACCGGTTTCTGCCAGAGAACAGCGCAACGAGACACCCCTGCACATTCATACCGTTCAGCCATGGCACTAGAAATTGCATAGGTAAGGAATAACATTGGACTAGGTGTGAAATAGGGTACTTAGGGCCTGTTTCACCACTTCCTGATAAGTGCCGAATAGGCTATCCACCACTTGACAGATGAAGTATGGAGAATGTGTGTCAAAAAAGCTGTGAATAGCCTCTTCGGCACTTTATCAGAAAATGGTGAAACAGGCCCTTAAAGTTGTAAAGTAAGAGCCAGCAACAGCCAGTCGACCTTCGTAATTTTATAAAACCTGACAGTTTACCTGTTTAAGATTCCTATAAAGGTAAAAACGACTAGCAAGTAGTTATGAAGTTTTGTTCGCGGTTATCCAGTTCTGAAGGTCTACCTGACCTTCGATAGTGTATAAAGCTCAATTTCTATGTTATTTACTTCGGGGATAGCTGTAGGAATCTCATCTTCCTCTGCTGGACAGTTTTAGCAGCTAATGCTTCCCACGTCTAATTTAAGATCTTTTTTTCAGGTCGCCATTTTGGGATGTTAGCAATGAAGAGCATACTTTCCGTCGTGCTAAGGAGTTACAAGATACACGCGAACCCCTGTGAGAGTTTGAAGATTGAGATTTTGTTGTTCCCCGTGGCTGGACATTTAGTGACCATAGAGAAACGATGATTTATCTAATAATTAAATTAATTATTTATGATTAACTTTAAATAAATTCCTAAATTCGAAAGTGTTTCAATATATTTTTCGATATACCTACCATAAACTTGCTAAGTATACCTAAGGGCCTGTTCCACCAGGACCACTTCATGATAAAGTGCCGGATAGGCTATCCACAATTTATTTGGCAGATTCTCCATCTGTCAAGTTAAGTGGTGGATAGCCTATGGACCACCACTTAACTTGACAGATGGTTCGGGTACTTATAACATAATTTATGCAAATATCATAGTTTGTTTTTTTTGTTGGCTCAATTCCCGATAGGAAACCGATTTATTATCCTTTTGGCCTTTGATGCAGATAATACAGTTTAAAGTTTTAATACCGATCGATCGTGAGAATTGCAGACACAATTATTATATAAGATATCAATTGTTATGCGGCACCCGGGTGCCGGAGTTGATGGGTTCATTGTTAAAATCAATATTGCAACATTCAACCATTTTAAAAATTCTCTCTGTATAGGTACAGTATACAAATTTGAAACTTGTAATGACTAATGTCTAATGAGCAATAGCCTAATCACTATATAATAATACTAGGTATTGCCCGCGACTTCGTCCGCGTTAATATAATAACAAAGATAGATAGTTTTCCCCTTTTTGTGGTTCCTTATACAAAGGGTAAAAACGGGACCCTATTTAAGCAAACGTCAAACGCAAACGTCAATAAACTTTCATGTTTATAACTCAAAAAATGACAGACTTTCATTGAAACTTTCTACCCCAATTTCACCTTCTTGGGGGTAGAATTACCAGAAACGCTTAAATACGTATCCATTCACTTTTAATCAGTAGCACAAAAATAAAGTTTCATGTTTCTAACTCAAGAAATGACGGACTTTCATTCAAACTTTCAACCCCAATTTTACCCCCTTGGGGGTAGAATTTCCAAAAACGATGCATTTATTTTTAATCAGCAGTCCAAAAATAAACTTTCATGTTTCTAACTTAAGAAATGACTGATTTTCGTTTAAACTTTTAACCCCTATTTCATCCCCTTGGGGGTAGAATTTCCAAAAACGCTTAAATACGTATCCAATCATTTTTAATCAGTAACCTAAACATAAAATTTCATGTTTCTAACTCAAGAAATAACGGACTTTCATTCAAACTTTCAACTCCAATTTCACTCCCTTAGGGGTTGAATTTCCAATATCGCTTAAATACGTATCCGTTCAGTTTTAATCAGTAACCCAAAAATAAAGTTTCATGTTTCTAACTCAAGAAATGACGGACTTTCATTCAAACTTTCAACCCCTTTTTCACCCCTTTCGGAGTAAAATTTTCAAAATTCCTTCCTTAGTGAGTGTCCACTTAATAAAACAACCCTACTCACCAAATTTCGTTGCTGTAACTTTAACAGTTTTTGCTCTGCGATGATGAATCAGTCAGTCAGTCAGAACATGTAATTTTATAAGTATAGAAAATGTGGTTTGGTTATATTTTATAAAGAAGCTGTAATAATAGGGACCTAGTCTGTAGGTAATTAGGTAGGTACTTGGGACTTGAGTTGGGAGCACATGAGGAACTTTATTTGATGGGTTAAGCCTGTAAATTGTAATAGTAGATAATAGAAATTAAGATGTTTAAGTACCTATATTAAACAAATAAAAAGAAACTCTGGGGATACCTAGTTATTATTAAAACGGAAAACCTTTATACTGTACTCGGCGAAATATGGCGCTATCGGTCATAGACTCAGTCCTTGATGGGTCTGGTATAATTATTGAAACAGAAAATCATGAAAATTTACTAATCTGACTGAATTCTGAACAACACACGTTCTTAATTCCCACTTGCCAGGAAAATTTACGTCTATTTTACCTTCTAGGTGGGGCAAAGTTCCCCCCCCTAAGTTTGATTAGGACAATGCAGGCTAATAATTACCTGAATGTCTGACAATTACTCTGACAAGTAAGATGATCCATGCGTCGGATGAGCATTTAAAAATATCGGTCCTGCGCCTGATCTCTCGCCAGTCATGTACTCGTGTCGGTCTTTCGTCCCACTGGGTTATGAGCTTCGTCGTGGTTATGAGAGTGAAGGATTTAGAGAGTGCTCTTGTGTACTGCGCACACACTTGGGCACTATACCATCGTCACCGAAATGATTAACTATTTACTTTATATTATCCTCTTTGGCGGCAAGTTACACAAATTATGAGTAGTACGGCCACCAAGGAAAAATCCTCTGATCAAGTAAGGTGGTATGCAGCTGGCCTGAGCCCGCGTGATAGATTTCAGCTGTCGTATACAGGGTGTAACAGAACAAAGTAATGATACTTAAGTGTGTATATGTTACGCTCAAAGACCGAAAACGCTCAGTGAGCGAAAAAATGGCTCACAACGCGTTGTGGTAATAGTGAAACGGCCACGACGCGAAATTCGCGTCGTGGCCCTAATGAAAACGGCCACGACGCGTTCTGGTAATCACAGAAATACCACAAAGCGAAATTCGTGTCGTGGCTGACGTGCTATTCGACCACAACGCGTTGTGGTAATCGAGAAAAGCCATGACGCGTTCTGAGCATTTAAAAACAGCCACGACGCGAATCCGTGTTGTGGCCCTAATGAAAACGGCCACGACGCGTTCTGAAACAAGGTTATAGTTACTCAGGAGTCATTTTATAGCGCTTAAGTGTGTGCGCAATACACAAGAGCACTTTGGTTTCAATGAAACTAGGCCAGTTACGCAGGGGTAATTTTATAGTGTCCAAGTGTGTGCGCAATACACACTTGGACACTATAGAATTCCGTCTTCCGCTCCATTGGGTTATGACTTATGAGAGTAAAGAATAGTGCTCTTGTGTATTGCGCACACACTTGGGCACTATTAAATTACTTCTGCTTAACTGGCCTAGTTTCATTTAAACCAGAGTGCTTTTGTGTATTGCGCACACACTTGGGCACTATAAAATTACTCCTGCGTAACTGGCCTGGTTTCGTCGAAACCAGAGTGCTCTTGTGTATAGCACACACACTTGGGCACTATGAAATGACTTCTGCTCAACTGGCCTGGTTTCATTGAAACCAGAGTGCTCTTGTGTATTGCGCACACACTTGGGCACTTTAAAATTACTCCTGCGTAACGTGCTCTTGTGTATTGTGATTTGCGCACATACTTGGGCACTATAAAATAACTCCTGCGTAACAACCAGAGTGCTATTGTGTATTGCGCACACACTTGGGCACTATAAAATAACTCATGCGTACCTACTTGGCCTGGTTTCATTGAAACCAGAGTGCTCTTGTGTATCGCACACACACTTGGGCACTACGAAATGACTTCTGCTCAACTGGCCTGGTTTCATTGAAACCAGAGTGCTCTTGTGTATTGCGCACACACTTGGGCACTTTAAAATTACTCCTGCGTAACGTGCTCTTGTGTATTGCGCACACACTTGGGCGCTTTAAAATTACTCTTGCGTAACTGGCCTGGTTTCATTGAAACCGGAGTGCTCTTGTGTATTGCGCACACACTTGGGCGCTATAAAATTATTCCTGAGTAACTAACTTGGTTTCAGAACGGGTCGTGGCCATTTTCATTAGGGCCACAACACGGATTCGCGTCGTGGCTGTTTTTAAATGCTCAGAACGCGTCATGGCTTTTCTCGATTACCACAACGCGTTGTGGTCGAATAGCACGTCAGCCACGACACGAATTTCGCTTTGTGGTATTTCTGTGATTACCAGAACGCGTCGTGGCCGTTTTCATTAGGGCCACGACGCGGATTTCGCGTCGTGACCGTTTCACTATTACCACAACGCGTTGTGGGCCATTTTTTCGCTCACTGAGCGTTTTCGGTCTTTGAGCGTAACATATACATATATAAAGGTGCGCGCCCACTGGATCGGAATCGGAGCGTAGGTACGCAGCGGGCGGATTTGTTGCTTTGTATGTATGGTACTGACTACTGTGAACTGCACTAGAAGTACTGGAACGTCATTCTGCGCCTGACAAATATATTATGACGACACGACGCGCCGTCCGCACCGTCGCGTACGTCCCGATTCCGACCTGGCGGACGCGCAGCTTTAATCCCCTCCCTATATAGAGTTTACTGTATAAGCCAATCAAGTAGTTAGTAGAGTAGCATAGTCAGCTATTCTATTATATTTATAAATAAAACTCGTAAAATTGTACTGTAATATTATAATACTGAATAATAGAAATCAGCAAAAGCTTGTGGATTAAATCTGTTTGATTGTTAATTTACCTTATTAGCCTATTTATTTAGCTATATACAATAATTTTTAATGAAATAAATTATTTAATTGAGCTCATTTCTTTTTTATTTATTTATTTTTTTAATTTTTGGTATGTTTAGAGTGAAAGATTTTGCACTTAAAATTTTAACTTCAGTTTCAAATTAAAAAAATAACGAATGTTAATTTTTTTCTTCTAAGTCCGACCTCTTGTTACGTAATACAGTTTACATCCTCTTTGTTTTCCGGCTTAAATTCCGGCTTCCGAACAATAGGCTACTTGACCTATTTTTTTCTTCATTGTAATCGCTTCATAATCGTTCATTTTCACCAAAAAAACTAATATTTTAATATTTTAAACAGTAGAAACCTATAAAAATGTTGATTGAAAAATATGCCTTTTATATGGCGCCGAAAACACTGTCCGCCATTGTACCGCCATAGTGTGACGTCATGTTTTTTGTATTTTATACTTTCTTTTTCGAAAAAAGTTTTATGTGCTAATCGTACGAGTCTAACAGTGCCAAAAAATTTGAAAAGAATTTAGAAATCATTTGTAATGTTGAACACTTTTGTAGAAAAGTTTTGTCCATTTCATTTCCCAGCTACAATAAATGGAGATAATATACTATAAAACTGATGTTTTATTTGAATTATTCAAGAAAATATATTTTATAAATCTTTCTAGGCTTATTCATATTATTCATGTACAAATAAACTTACATATAACGAGCGCGATAAATAAAATATGTTAAATTACAAATGAGATGACGTCACATCCAAATCGGAAGTACCGCAAAAGCGTTTTCGTCAGTACAATTCCTATTTTCATAAAATCATATTTTCAAATCGACTTTATTTATCAATCATAAGCTTTTATTTGATAATAAGGGTGAAATATGGTTTCCTTGGCCAAGTTCTACTAGAAATATGCATTTTTTCAATGAAATTAAATATAGGTCAAGTAGCCTATTTTCAAATTCAATTGTCAAATTTGACAGATAAGTGAAACAAAAGATACGAAATGACATTTACATAATAGAGACAGACTATACAAAAGACGGGTCAATTGGCCCGTATTTAATGGCTTCACAACGCGCGCAGTAGTAACATATCTGCTTTGAGTTTTTTTTATATAATATCATTGGGTCAAAATATATCTACACCAAATCTACATGGTTTCAAACTTCAGTTTCAACTTTCAAACCACCGTTTTAAACCGTGTATCAGGCGCTTTAGTACTAACTACCAAATACCAATACACGTCAATTTATTTTGTACGTTTTGCCACGTTACTTTATAAAAAAAAATACAATATTGTCTGTGGAAAAATAAACATGGTTGACTTGACGCAAGCTTGGCAAGCTTCGTTGTACGTTGGCGTTGCAGTTTTATGTATAAATCTTTAGTTTATAGTGTAATATGTAAATTCTGCAATTAAAAGTGTATGCAATATTGTATTTACTACGAATAGAATTTCATAATTCATGTGTTTTCCGCTGGTGTGATTCTTCGCGAGCAGCAATATAATGTCATTCAGAATTATTTGATCACAAGGTGAGAAAGTTTGAGATATTTAGCGCCTAATGACTTTAAGGCACAACACCACATGGTGTAAACCATTTTGTGATGTATAGATAACTCAATTGTTTCTCTGAATAGGTATCGAAGTAATCATGGATTTCGGAAACCCTCCTCCCAACATGTCCATGCCTCCACCCGGCATGGGCGGGCCTATGATGGGGCCGCCAGGTATGGGCCCGCGCAACAACATCAGGCATAACTTTAGGCCGTATAATTATCAATTGCGTTTTCCACCCCAAGGTCCTATGAACATGACACAGGATGATTTCGATGGTAAACGTTTACGTAAATCTGTCATGCGTAAAACTGTAGACTATAATTCGTCTATTATTAAAGCGTTAGAATCTCGGGTTTGGCAGCGAGACTGGAGGGATCGCCACGCGTTGCAGCCGGACGCCATGTACACGCCTGACCTGCTACCTCCGCCGTCGTATCCCGACAATCCTATAAATGCTGTCACCACTCGTTTCGTCAAAACTGCAACAAACAAAATGAGATGTCCCATATTTGCCGTGGCGTGGACGCCAGAAGGTCGTAGATTAGTGACAGGAGCATCCTCAGGTGAATTCACACTATGGAATGGTCTGACTTTTAACTTTGAAACTATACTCCAAGCTCACGATTCACCCGTGCGGTCTATGGTGTGGTCCCACGGTGAAGGGTGGATGGTAACCGGAGACCATTCCGGATTTATCAAGTATTGGCAAAGCAATATGAATAATGTTAAGATGTACCAGGCTCACAAGGAGGCAGTGAGAGGTATTAGCTTTAGTCCCAGTGATTCCAAAATAGTTACATGCTCAGATGATGGTACTTTGAGGATATTTGATTTCTATAGATGTCAAGAGGAAAGAATCCTAAGAGGTCATGGAGCAGACGTAAAGTGTGTTCAATGGCATCCCTCTAAAGCATTAATTGTGTCAGGAAGTAAAGATAATCAGCAGCCCATAAAGTTATGGGATCCAAAATCAGGAACAGCATTATCTACCCTTCATGCTCACAAGTCTACTGTTATGGATCTCAAGTGGAATGAAAATGGCAACTGGCTTATTACGGCTTCCCGTGATCATTTACTAAAGTTATTTGATATCCGTAAACTGGGCACAGAACTACAAATATTTAGAGGGCACAAAAAGGAGGCATCCAGTGTGGTGTGGCATCCCACACATGAAGGTTTATTCTGTTCTGGTGGTTCAGATGGAGCCATTTTATTCTGGAATGTCGGCACCGACAAAGAAGTCGGTTGTATAGAAGGTGCTCATGAATCAATAGTTTGGACCATGGCCTGGCATCCACTAGGTCACATACTGTGTTCTGGCTCAAATGACCATACATGTAAGTTTTGGACACGGAACCGGCCAGGTGATCTGATGAGAGACAAATACAATTTGAACACATTACCTCCTGGTGTACAAGATGAGAATGAAATTGAAGAAACTTCTACTATTCCTGGAATGGGACCAGAAGACAAAGTTGAAATATTCTCCTCCGATACAGATAAGGTCATTCCTGGTTTAGATTTAGATACAACATTTGTTCCTATGGAGTTTGAGAAAAAAGTAAAGAAAGTGCCTTACAGCAAACCTATCCCGAGAAACTTCCAGGCACAGTGGAATCACGGTTTGATGGTTGATGATGCTACAACCGAGGCCCTCACCCAAGCTCTCGTAGAGTCAGTACCGGGAGCAGTACCATTGCAACAGATAACTCCAAATGCAATATTTATCTATGGTAAACTAATTCCAGTGGAACCAGGATCCAGACTTGAGAAAGCCATTATGGAAGGGCAGATAGCATTAAAAAGATTTATCTCTACGGGTGAAATAGAACAGCTCGATGATATGATGGCTCATTTGGAGGATGATGCCGACGACGAAAACTTTCCACCCTTCGAGTATCCCACCCCAGAAAATGATAAAGATGGTGAAAATGAAGGCAGTGAAAATAATGAGAAAGAAGATTTTGATAAAGAGGAGTATTATAATGATCCGAGGGAGACAAATGATCAAAACAGTCAGGACAATAGCTTTAATAATTATGAAAATGGAACAGACATGAGGCCTCCGATGGGAAATATGCCTCCAATGGGTATGATGAGACCTCCAATGAACATGGGGCCTATGAGACCTATGATGGGTCCTATGGGTATGCGCATGCCTCCACCCCACATGCCTGGACCCGGAATGCCACCAATGGGGCACATGGGACCAATGGGACCCAACATGCCACCTATGGGTAATATGCCACCGTTGCGAAATATGTCCCCAATGGGTAACATGCCACAAATGGGTAATATGAATTATCAGGACAATGGTTTCAATAAATCTGGCTACGACTCCAGCTTTGACAGTAACAACCAGTCCTATAATGATGACAACGATGAATACAATGAGGACAACTCATTTGACAACAGTTACGATGAAGAGAACAGTTTCAATGAGCAAGACGAGGGACATGACTATGGACAAAATCAAAGATGGGGTGGAAATTTCAGAGGCAGACCCCCAAATCGTGGCAGGGGTCAAGATCGTGGTCGGGGTCAGGATAGAGGGAGAGGTAGAGGAGCCAACGGATTCGGTGGCCGCAATCTCCGGAAAGGGCCACCGAGAGGAACCACGTGGAGTCGTCGAGGCGTCGGCGCTAATAGACAATTTAGAAGAGGAAACATACAAAATAACTAGTATTCTCTTTTTAAAATTGCCTAACTTTTTCTTGTTATTGTATGTTGTGGATAGAATGAGTGAGTTTCAAGCGTAAGGACATTAAAGTGACGTATCTTGAAGAGGTTGTATATATTTACAGCTTGTATTTTTAATAAAATAAGATGAATTTTAATTTTTATTGTTATGAAAAAAAAATTTAGTCCACAGATTCCTTTAACGGCAAAACCTGGTAAGTTGTAGTTCTTTTGTGAGGTTTATTATGGTTGTACAAATTTTTATATTTCTTTTGTTTAAATAACAGGTAATATTCGGCAACTTTGAGTTACAAAAGCACCTAAAAGTCGTCAAAGCTGAAAAGGGGCTCCGGCAAAGTTCAAGATCACCGAAGCAGTTCTGTGCATACGCATCAACATTAGAGTAAGAGTCTGGTATTTTTTGTCAATAAAAATTATATTTTTTAAAATAAAGCAAAACCCTTCTCCCCCAATTGTCAAGATGTTTGCTCGTATGAGATTTAATAAAATAAAAGTAAAAAAAAAAAAAAAAAAATGATGTCCAAGCAACTCCTTTCCAAACAACCTACCTTATATAGTCAGTACATACAGTCTAAATTTGAAATAATTTATTACTTGATACATTTTATGTGTCATATGTGTTAAAATTTTCAAATTAAAAATGACCCAATTTTGTAAATTATAATTTTCACTAACTGCCATGTCTAAAAATGCTCTTATTCTATTGTTTGTGGCCATTGTCCCAAAAATGTAACATATTTTGCAAAGCAAATTGATATATTTTGTTTGTGGAAAAGGCTTTGAAATGCAGCCTAGCTTTTTTTATTTTCTTATGTACTTATTTATTTTTTCACTTTACATTCTGTTAGTTTAAATTTTGGTGTACTGATTTAGCATCCTATTCTACCTTCATCCCTCACTGCGCTGGACATAGTTACGACTGAATATGCTAAATTTTATATCGAATATAATAATATAATAAAATATCAAATTAATATATGAAACAGCTTTGTAGTGAAATAAATTTTTTATCATCAAGAGGGTTTCATTTAATTTTGCCCTGAACCTAAATAAACACTTGAGAAACATAATGCAGTTTTAATTTTCGAATACGTAAACACCCTGTTTGCTCAGCTTGCCACGTCAGTCAACACGTTTCCGTTGTTACAGATGACCGCGTCGAGATGGGTGGTCCAGTTGATAGCTGTGACGGCGTGCTATGCAAGCCAATTCGACACGGGGGGAGATAAAAATAGCCTAACTACCGTCACGAACGAAAGCAGCTACCTCAAACTTGAAGAGATTAAGGGAACGCCAAACTATAGACTAATAAAGACTGAGAAGGGACAGTGGATTCCGGAAAGGGAACTAAAGTTGGACAGCTGCGTTAGAAAAGCGAGATGCGAACCGTTGAATAGAACGACTTGTTTGGGAGTTAAGTTGCCGTATAATAGGACGAGCGTTCACCTAACGTTCTACGATAGTCAGTACAAAATTCAAAACCAATTGGAGTTATACAGGGAGTTGATCAATGTGCCAAAATGCTGGGCGGTTATTCAGCCGTTCCTGTGCGCAACTTTTATGCCAAACTGCGAAAATATACTCGGACAGGACATGGTTCATCTACCATCTTATGAGATGTGCAAAATAACCATGGAACCCTGCGCGATATTGTACAACACATCATACTTTCCCTCGTTCCTGAAATGCAACGCCACATTGTTCCCGTCGAAATGCGAGAATGCTGCCAGGGAGATGAAATTCAACACGACCGGCAAATGTGTCACACCGCTCATACATACTGACAAACCACATCACTTTTACGAAGGTAAGACTAATGACGTAGACTAGCATACTAATTGCTTAATTAACCCTTATTTATAAGGATCTGGTGGGCTATTATGACCTCTTATTTCCAGCCAGTTTACGCCCGAAAACGGTACATTTTGGGGGTAAAGGCTGGAAATAAGAGGTCATAATAGCCCACCTGGGCCTATGTACTATTTTTACTTATAGGTGTGTATGTCTACTTATAGGTGTGTATATAGTTAATGGAGGCACGGATTTTATGTTTTCGTTTAAAATTATTCTTAATCTAAATCTACGAATAATAAAACCTAAGGAAACATAACTCCCATACTAATACATTTGTAAATTTGGTTCCATTCGAACTGTCATGTAACGTCAGCCTTTATACCGCTCAAGGTCACCTAAATATTGCAAATGTATGAAAAGTGAACCTAAAGGTACAATTCCGTGCATCGCGATCGATCGCGGCCGCGCACGACGACTGTCGTCGGCCGCTCGCGACCATAGTCAGCGTATGAAAATGTATGGCACCGCTTCCGAGGCCCGCGAACGCGCGCGGCCTACGACTGTCGTAAGCCGCGCGCGATCGTGTCTTGAAGTTAATATGTCATATTAACTTCAATATAATATATCTTAATATATATAATTCTTCTGTGAGTGTGTATGTCACTGAACTTCTCTCAAACGACTGGACCGATTTTGATGAAATTTTTTGTGTGTGTTCAAGGGGATCTGGGAATGGTTTAGATTCACAATTTTGTCCGCTGGACAATGTTTTTTTAATTAATTTTTAATTTATTAGTAGTTGTTGATTTTGGAATGTTTTACATTAGATCCGACAGACGGCGCTACCATCGCAGTGTCAAATTTTAAATAATATTCGAATTCGAATTTTAATTTTAGTCTGTCCTGACAGTTAGCGCTGCGATCAAATTAAAAAAAGATACTTTATATACTTAATATGGCAAAGAAACGTTTGCCGGGACAGCTAGTTCAATATATATATTCATACGCTGACTATGGTCGCGAGCGGCCGACGACAGTCGTAGGTCGTGCGCGGCCGCGATCGATCGCGATGCACGGAATTGTACCTTATGGTACATTTTTTGACAAGTATTTTGGAGCATGTTTTTTGACGGAGTTACTCTTCCTTAGTTTTTATTATTCGTAGTTCTTAATAGAATGTTCTTAATTGGAACCTAGCTACCCTAAATTGGAATAAAGCGTGGTGCTGTTGATTGTCTCGCTACCTCTCATAGGAACGGTCCTATAGGCTATATTATTAAAAACAACATTGTTTTATGGCATGCAAAAACCCTGTATTACTTTACAACTAAATCAGCTCTCGCATCTCTTTTCACCCTATTTCCCCTTTGCCTTTAAGACTACATCACTGTCATTGCAGCTAAAATCATCAGCTAAATGTTTTTTTCTAGGCATATCCGGCTGCGGAGTCCCATGTCGGGACCCTCTGTACACGGAGGACGAACATCAACAGATACACCGTCTGATCGCGTGGGGAGCGAGCGTGTGTCTCGCTCTCAACCTGTTCACAGTCGCCACTTTCATGATAGACTGGCGGAGTGCGAATAAATACCCTGCGCTGGTGATATTCTATATCAACGTGTGCTTCGCTGTCGCTTCTATGGGGTGAGAATTGAGATATACTTACTATACTAAAGCCGCTAGTCCACCGCAGCGCACGGAGAGACTACGAACGTGCGTCAAGCCTCGCTTTGCAAGAAAATATATATGACTGTGTCCACTGCAACCCACGGACACGCTACGCACGAATTGACGTAGTCAAAGTAATAAAAACGTGCGCCGCGTGGCCGTGCACAGCGCGCGCCGCGGTGGAATGGCGGCTTTACCGTGAATCGTGATTGATAATGAAGTGTCAGATGTTGTCAATCGCGGCTTTGTATAGAAAATGACAAGTTTTTGACAGGGAGTCAATGACCGCTACCGCCATGTTTTGCCGAGTAGGTACACCGTACAGCTGCATAGGGATACATAAAGTATGTCAGACCTAAAGAGGCGTCAACGAAGTGTGACATGGTGTGACAAGTAGGGGTAGTCCTATGTTTTGTGATATCGCATTTTAAATGTAATTAATTGCGAAATTTAAATGATTGGCGTGGTTAAAATGGATAATTATACCACTTGTCTGATATTAAAGAAAAAGTCACATGAAAAACATAGACTGTAAACCTTGATAGTTTTACACTGTCGTACCATATTCTAAGGAAACTCATGAAAGCAAGTTACATATTGTATTGTATTTTGATGGTTGAATATCATAATTTAACAGTAAAATTGATTCCACGCGTTTGGGCTGTAAGATAAGCTAAGAAAAGTATGGATACAGTGTTCCATCCGCCTTATGCCTTATCTTTATTGCCACAATCCGAGTAGTATGTCAGACACGACAAGGATTTCTCATTTCGCCATGTCTTTCCATAATTTTTACGATGCTTTGTGCGTCGCAAGTGCTTTCATTTATTTCATTATAGGCCTGGAGATAGTGACACAAAATTCTTGGTGACTTGTGCCAGTATGGCGGTTTTACAGGTGCAGGGGTATAATTACGTGAAAGCAAAAAGGAAAATGATGGTCATAGCGCTCGCACTGGCAGCTCAAACGCGTGGGCGTTAATCGAACGTGTTGGATAAATAACGAGTGTCGAACGATTTGTTCCACAAAAATGCTTGTTTTTTCAGATAGTCGAAAAAAAATAAGTAGAATAATGCGTAATGCCATACTTGTCGGGTGCGGCTTACAGCCCGCCATACCGACGCGAATACGTTAATTTTAATAAAAAAATTCAACCATTTGTACCAGGCTAATTTTTGCATAGCTAAATCATCGTCGAGTAGCCATTCACGAAAATCACCTTGCCATACTTTTCCGACAGCGCCCAATGGCCGCCATACCACTGCAAAGGTGTAAGATATTTTTTTTTCGTCAAACGATTTGAGCCAGTATGGCATTTAAATTTTTGGAAAGTATTTGACAAAATATGACCGTTATTATTTTTCCCATACTTTTAGTAAGCGGAAAAAGTGCTGCCATACTTGAAATACTTATTTATTTGACACGTTTTAAAAATACGACTATAAGATACGTAAAATCATTTTTCACATCATGGCATCATTGTAGTCTCATCATTTGACAATTGTACCAAAAAAAATTGTTACAGATTGTAACCATGGGGCGGGATGACTATCGGACTTGAGCAAAAAAGTGATAAAAATTGGACGATTTGTACCAGTATGGCATTTGGATTTTTGGAAATTATACGATACAATGTGACCATTATTATATTTGCCATACTTGCAGTAGACGGAAAAAGTGGCGCCATATTTGAAAAACCGTTTGAATTACGTATGAAATCTTAGGATTTAGAAAAAATATTATTCATATTCGCTGCCTCCCACAGGTACGGCATTATCAGATTCCTATTTATGATCATACAGGGAACTGTTAAAAAAAGTTTCAGGGTGGTACAAATCATTTGCCGAAAAAAAAACTTACACCTTTGCAGTGGTATGGCGGCCATTGAGCGCTGTCGGAAAAGTATGGCAAGGTGATTTTCGTGAATGGCTACTCGATGATTAGCTATGCAAAAATTTGCCTGGTACAAATGGTGCAATTTTTTTATTAAAATTAACGTATTCACGTCGGTATGGCGGGCTGTAAGCCGCACCTGACAAGTATGGCATTACGCTTTCGACTAAGTACTTATTTTTTTTCGACTATCTGAAAATACAAGCATTTTTGTGGAACAAATCGTTCGACACTCGTTATTTATCCGACACGTTCGATTAACGCCCACGCGTTTGGGCTGCCAGTGCGAGCGCTATGACCATCATTTTCCTTTTTGCCTTTACGTAATTATACCCCTGTAAAACCGCCATACTGGCACAAATCACCAAGAATTTTGTGTCACTATCTCCAGGCCTATTACAGCTACAACATGAATCGCGTAGCGTATGTTGTCGTGTAGCCACAATGTCTGTGATTAATTATTTCACAAATACCTCGATCGTGGGATTCGCAGACACAATAGATTTTCAACTGTTATGCGGCAGCCGGGTGTCGCTTGGGAATTGATAGGATAATAAAGAAATATGTCTTATGTTTTAGATGGCTGATACAATTTGGCATCGGCTCCAGGGATGATATCGTGTGTTCTAAAGACGGGACGAGACGACAGGGCGAGCCATCAGCTGAGGAAAACTTGTCGTGCGTCGTCGTCTTTGTTCTGGTGAGTTCTTTTGTTAACAAGAGTTATTGTGAAAATGCCGTATAATATTGAAATTACTTCACGCAATATGCAAATCAGAGTTCCTGTCTCTATCTTTTCCTTTGCAGAAGCCATTTAATGAATCAAGATAGCAACATATTAGTCTTGATCTTCTACAACTTTCAATTATTGTTAATATGTAAAAATATATTTGTTTTAGGTGTACTATTTTATGATGGCAGCTTGCGTGTGGTTCGTGATATTCACGTACGCGTGGCATATGAGTTTTAAGGCTCTTGGTAAGTAACTTAAACCATATACCTAATTTTTCATTCCAAACCAGTAATGCTTCTGTCTGATGCTAAAATTGCGATGTAACTCTTTATTGTAAACATTGTGTAGCAAGTTAGCAACTAAAATAATTATTTATCTATGAATGAAGAGCTAAAATAATGATACTGGGTCATATAATATCAAATCAAGACAGGCTGGCAAACTTATAACTCCAAAGACAGACATAACATTAAATCTATATTTTCAGGTAAAATTCAAGATAGGATAGACAAGAAAGCGGCGTATTTTCATCTCGTAGCGTGGTCTCTACCGCTCATACTGACGATCACGACTATGGCGTTCGGTGAGGTGGATGGGAGCAGTGTGACTGGGATATGTTTCGTGGGCTACGTCAACCATCCTATGAGAGCGGCTTTACTGTTGGCACCGTTGTCTATTGTGCTACTCATCGGAGGATATTTCTTGCTTAGAGGTGAGTGAATTTACTTGAGCTACTTTTTATTCTGTATGTTAAATGCAATAAGGTTTATAGTTTAAATTTAAATTTATATAGCGCCTAGAGGTATTTTTATTCCATTTATTAATTATATTATGATCTTTAAGATATTCTTAATTTTGCCCAAACTATCCTGTTCTTTTTGTATACCCTGTTTGTAAAAATATTAATATTTAGCGTCTGAACGTTAATTTATATCTAATTATGCCTACTGTCTAGTTGTCTATTATACGTATAACGATTATGTGTTTATTTAAATAAATAAATTACGTGTTACAGGTGTATTCTCCCTCATAACGGTCCGAGTGACGAGCAAAGGCGTGATATCCCCGCGCGCGGCGAGCAAGATCCGCCAGACTATAACGCGGTGCTCGCTGTCCGCGGCGCTCGTGGCCGTGTTCATATGCGTGACGTTCGCGTGCCACGTGTACGAGTTCCGCAACGCCGAGCTGTGGCGGGACGCCTTCCGCAGGAATATCATGTGAGTGTACAGTGAAATTATAATGTGGACCTTGTAGAATTGGTCCGTTGATCGTCTCTTGTTTGAGATACTTGTCTCTCTCACTCATGTTTGAAAATAACAAATCTGTAGAAACTACCTAATATAAGAAATAAAAAAACGCTCTGTGGCCAAACTATTGTCTAAAGTCAATGCTATTGTGCAGGCAAGACCGATGTTGACATTATAGCCTTTAGAAATTGTTTATTTCTTAAATTTAAATAAGAGCAGCTTTTTCATGTCTTATCTGAAGACAGAACTTACAAAGACCATTCTTCTTTATGTATGGATGGGATGTGTAAATATTTACTTTACTATTTTATGGTTTAAATACACCTTTCATCCACACTTCTTACCAAGAATGTGAAATGACATGACATCTATTCTATTCCAGTTGCCGGCTAGAAGCGGCGCGCGAGGGCGGGGCCGCGGCGGCGTGCGGCGGCGGCGCGCGGCCGTCCGTATCGGCGTTGCAGTTGCGGCTGCTGTGCGTGTTCGCGGCGGGCGCGCTCATGGCCTCCTGGGTGTGGACGCCGGCCGCCGCAGCAGCGTGGCGACGGTATATGGCCAAGTGAGTACTAACCACATGTAATATCTTTATGAATAGTAAGGGCCTGTTTCACCACTTAAGCACCTGATAAGGTGCCAGATAGGCTATCCACAAATTTTTTGACAGATGCTCCATACTCAGTTAAGTTGTGGATAGCCTATCCGGCACTTATCAGGAAGTGGTGAAACAGGCCGTTAGTGTGTTTAATGGTTTGATGTAATATTATGATTATAACCCGAGCAACACTATAGCCTAATCACGTGTAGAAATCAACCACCCAGTAGCGTCAATTTGGCAAATTTCTATTTATCGACCAGTCCAATTTGACTTGTGTCGTATTTCGTGCGCCCATTCGTTAGCGTGGCCACCTGTAGGATACCGAAAATGTTAAGGATTCATAAAGGAAATCTATTCTAAAATCTGTCAGTAAATTCTGTCACATTTACACTCTTCACATTTAGCCTGCAGTAACTTTACACCCAAATCTTTCCCAGAAAGTGCGGTTGTTCCGTCCAACCGGAGCTAACTCGACGAGCACGCAAGCATGAACTGATAGCTCGTGCGTACCGCCGCCGTAACGAGTTCCTCGCGCGCGGCCGACTCGAGATCTCCCTGGGCGGCTCCCGGCAGGATCCCGTGGGGTTCTGTCTGGATAACACCTCGCCGATTGACTATGTCGAGGACGGAAAACATGAGAGGTGAGTAGCATATGAATGGGGGAGGGGGGGATTCAATATATAAACCATAAAGGGAAACAATCTTGAACTGTCAAACGAAACCGAAATTGATTTACGTCTGTGTGTAAAAATTCGTTTACGTATATACTTACACAAGCATCTTTCTAAGAGATTAAATTGTCAACGTGCCGATAAGTGCCGACTGGACGTCAAACAGATGAAAAAAATTGGTTCTGCTGTCATGTATCACACGTCTCTTTTTACCACGATGTGTTACTGATAGTGACATCTCACTTGCTCAAGCCTTTGTTTCTTTTTTTTTATTATTAAATAAGGGGGCAAATGAGCAAACGGGTCACCTGATGGTAAGCAACTACCGTTGCCCGTAGACACTCGCTATATCAGAAGAGCTGCATGTGCGTTGCCGGCCTTTTAAGAGGGAATACGCTCTTTTCTTGAAGGTTTGCAGGTCGTATAGGTCCGGAAATACTGCTGGTGACAGTTCGTTCCAGAGTTTTACAGTGCGCTTTGTTTCTCTATTCCACTATAGTTTGTGCGTTATAAGATGATATGGGTAACAGTTCTCATATTCCTTGCTACGAATCTTTTTACAAGAAAACAAAATGTAATAAATTATATTCCATCTCCAAAAACAAATGTTTCTTATAACTGTAAATGAATAAAAATAAAAATTTGTTAAATGCTAACTTATTAATATAAAATTATAATTATAAATATTAACAACATAGGAATATGAAATTATTGATACGAAAATATTTGAAAAATGTCAGATGCATGAAACGGAATCTATGCCGATAGAGATTGACACTGTTGAATCGAAATCAAATCGATAAAAAGGGCGGCCATCTTAATCGCTGGTATATGGTGGATAATCAATTATCGATTTCGTACTGACGTTTTAGAGTGGCTTTATTACGTCAGTACGAAATCGATAATTTCGATTGCAATTCCTTTACGAAGTGATTCGATATTTTTAAATTATCGATTAAAATTTTTAAGTAACTTCCCTACTATTGTTTGCCTGGAAGAAATTGCTTTCAAGTAATAAGGCCGCCCTTGTGTACATGTCTCATTTATTAAATAATGTAAATTTCACTGATATGTTTGTGCACAATAAAGTATATTTGTATTTGTATTGTCAATTATAATGTGTCACCCATATCATCTTAAAACGCACAAACTATAGGTATATTAACTTTATAGTATAAACTAGACACTGTTTTGTTCTTATCTATCAAGTGGCTTTTCAAATTTCTAGCTTCTTAAACATCGACAAAACACTGTATATACACTGAAAAAAAAATATACGCACTGATAAAAATATCTACATAGCACTGTATACAGTGTTTTGTAGATATTTTTATTAGTGCAGTGTAAGTAATTTCTAGTAGTCGAAAAATGTTTTTCAACCACAAAACATTAATATTGCGCAACAATTATTTTTTAAGGCTAAATATTTTATGCAATAAAATGATTATTTTCAGCTTGGAGCTTTCTTCTTCCTGGGCGGCGACGCTACCACGTTTCGTGCGGCGTCGCGACGCACTAGTGGCGGGCACGGGCGGCGGCCGACACTCCCTGTCATCAACTAGCTGCGTCAACGAGCGCCGCACATCGCAGGACTCTCAAATCAGCATCAGCCTACGCCACGTCTCCGTCGAGTCCCGACGTAACTCCCTCGACAGCCAGCTCTCCGTCAAAATAGCAGAGATGAAGACCAAAGTCGGACGTCGCAGAACGAAACATACGAAAGCGAAGCGAAAACGCGCGAGAAAGGAGAGCACGCCGTCCATAGAGAGCCAAATCAGCCGGTACTGGCTTCAAGCGTTGGCCACCGAACCCGATAGACACGAGAGACACGAAAGAGAGGAGGTACATTTTAGTTTCGACGAGTAGGCATCACTAAAATGATGAAATCGAGTCTTCCATTGCAGAGATTATTAGTATGTTAATGTCTAAACACACTAGGCCGAAAATACGCGGCCGAAGTTCGGCGTGATTACGTCAGCATTCAGCAATGCGCTACGCATACAATGACAACGTAATTTCGGCATGGTGTGTCATCGGTAAATTGCAGGCGTAATCCGGTATATTCGGCTGCGTATATTAGGTCTAGTGTGTTTAGGACACAGATGGTAGATGGATGACAGGTTCTATTTTGTGTATCCTTTGCGATAAATTATACTTGCGAAATAATGGAAGGCGTTAGGCGAGCCGCGAGCATCATTTACAGCCGCACTCAAAAACATTTAATGATCATTAAACTTTAATTTAATGAAGAGTTTGACAATGCATGGGGGCTTGTATGTCAAAATTACAAAAAAAATACAATCAAGTATGTAATGTAATATTTGTAATAATATTAGTGTCTCTGAGTGCGGCACTTAGATAGGTTTTTGTTTTGATGAGCCTATTTGAATATTCGTTTCATTCGTATTTTAAATTATTCGACTGAATACTTTTAACAAAATAACCAAGCTCCGTCCTTTTTGACCTGAAATTTCAGTGTGTACAATGAGATATGCTTAACTTGTTTGTTTTATTGACAAGAATGTAAGTTAGGATTACTCTCTCATGAACAAAATTTAGAATCTCACAATTAATGACATTAATATGAAGACTGTTTAATTTACTTATACACAAGGTCAAGCGAATAGATACTTAATAGCCATATACATAAAAACGACTTTTATACAGCGAAGATAAATAATGTTACTTTGTACTAATAGTTATAAATCTGAATCCAAAGTTATTTTACGACTGTGAATATGTTAGAATAAGTTTTAATTTTAGATGTTCTGTATGCATTGTATTGTGTACAAAGTAGTATGTACACATAACTTATCTGCATTTTTGACGGATATTTAAACCGAAGTTTAATTTTTGATACATTTTTTAGCTTGTAAAAGTTACGTTTAAGACTGACTGAAGTGGAATCTCAAAGTACCATGACATTCTGTATTACTGTAAGTTATTGTGCCATATTTTGTGCGTGTGCTTTATTTTGACATGCGTTTAATGAATTTTAAATAACATTTTTGTATCCTCCCATAAGATGTCAGAATCATAAATCTTTTATGCTAAGATAAAATGTACGACGCTACATTCTTGTACATTTAATTATACATTTAAGTATTGCAGACGGTTTTTGTTTGCATCACCCCAACATTGATGGCCAGTAAATCTTTGTATTGTACCTAGCTGTTACTTTAAATTTTGGAGCTAACTATTTAATAGTGTAAAATTGGGATACACATTTATAAGTTACTTTTACGTGCAAAATATTTTTAAACGAATGCGAATTTCTTGAACTCGACGGATGTGGCCTTATTTAGGCCGTGATTCCACTGACGTGGAGAGGAGCTTAGCGGTGCCGAATTGACATTATACCTGATTCGAGCCTCTCAGTTCAGACTTCTCGTCTTTTGCCATGTTCAATGTAATAAAAATTAAGTGTGATTTGTCTGTTTTTATATAAGAAAAATGAATGCAACCTGCTGTATTTTGGCAACTACTCACCATCTTAGAGCCGGGACACAAAAACACGGCACGACGTCGTATGGCGGTACTTGGTAGTTTGAAACAAGTTATTGACGGTAGACACAAGAAAAATCTCTGAAACAAGGGTGGATCTTAAAAATAAGTGGTAATTGCAAACACCTCTTCATACGTTATGTGCTCCTGGTACTTTAAAACAAATTAATGAGGGTAGACACAAGAAAAATCTTCGAATTAGGGTTGGATCTTAAAAATATTAAATAAGTGACAATTCCAAACACCTCTTCATACGTTATGTGCTCCTGGTACTAAGTGGTTAAAATCAAATTAAAACTAGAGAATTAAAACAAATAAATGAGGAAGAAATATCTTCAAATTAGGGGGTAGATCGAAAAAATTTATGCAAATACCTCTTTATACGTTATGTGCTCCTGGTACTAAGTAGCTAAAATCAATTTTTTATTGATTTTACTGTGAAATGATTTTGTTGTATCTATTTTATGTACAAAATTTGAATTCGCGGTTGTGATAACTTTCTCGTAAGGCTATGCAGGCAATTTCTGCCTGGTGCTGTTAAAAATTGCTAGCTGTTAGTTTTTACAAAAGCATTCAAGTCATTTTTAAATAAATTTGTATTTTACAGGTAGAACGTCTTTTATTTATCCCTAATTTTCATAACAATATGACATTCATTCAGGGGAACAGGCAAATTTCAAAAAACGTATTTTTCTTCATTCTTTATTCAACAAAAGTAAATACAGCAACCATATTATGTCATACTTGTACAGAGAGAAACTAAATAAAACTAGCAGTACCTAGTATATTCTATTGCGATTTGCGTGATATCGGTTAAGGTACACATGCACGAGTAGTGACCAGTCACTATTCTTTTCTATTACTTATTTAGAGTCTGTTTCACAATTTTAACACCAGCAGGCTTAGCATAACAACAATAGAAACGGGAAATAATGGACAAACTGACAGATTTTATAGACAAAATGACGGATTTCCTTTGCCTATTTCGTCTACTCTTCCCTAGAAAGAAACCGTTTCTTTGGTGTCCATGCTAAGCCTGCAGTGAAACAGGTTTTTATTCTTAATTACTGCAGGTACATGAAATAATCTAGAGTGAGCTTACACTTTAACAATATTCTTCTACCTAGCAGGTGATTTAAACGAACTTTTCTTAAAACTATTTGTCTCGCTACCAAATAAGGATGGAATGGTAAAGCCTTGATTACAATATTAATCACAGACACCATATTAATATTTGAAACAATATTGGTTAAAAAGTAAGTATACAATTTTTAGTAAGAACACTTTCAAGTTGAAAAATGTTTAAGAATTTTAACTCGAGCCCACATTCTCAAACCCACTCATATACATATATATGTGAGTGTGTACACATAAAATACTATGTTTTTGTACAGCACGACGGGTATAAGAGAACGCAGGGCGAGTCAGATGGCTCCGTATACATTTTAATATAAAATCTGTGATTAACAAATATGAAAAGCATCTATGCAATATAGAGAATGTAAAATGTGTATAATGTACTTTTGATTTATTCCTAATCACAGACATAGCTTAAGTGGCAAGATAAAAGTAGACCGAGAAAGGAACATAACAATTTTAAAGATAATTTTTACTGTCACGGTGAGGACGGGTGACAATGTTAAGTAGTAATGTTTCCGGTGAAATAAAAAAAACCTTTAAAATTATTATCAGTAAAAGCTAACATAAATATAACATGCAAAAAAATCAGGAACAATATTTTATTACTTAGAATAAATTAATAAAAAAAGGAAATAAAATTTAAAAACAAAAACAACTATGTATCCCTGTACATATAAGTGTCTAGATTGCACAATTAAAGAGTCTTTGGCGCTTAAACTAAGTTTATAAAATCACAAAATCACGTCAAAAATTATCCTAGCAAAATCATTTGATAAACTTCAAATTAATTTGCAAAATAAACTACGCTTAAGTAACGGCCTACGATGAAGCGCTTTGCAGTTGCAGTCACAAGCACTGGTGGGTAGAATATCCGCATCTGTCAATATACAAAACTGTAAATCAATTTGACAGCCTATATTTTTTTATCACTGCAACTGTCAAAGAATTTGGGCTGACGTGCTCAATTTAATTAATGTTACTGTTACGCTCATAGACCGAAATCGCTCAATGAGCAAAAAAATAGCTCACAACGCGTTGTGGTCACAGTGAAACAGCCACGACGCGAAATTCGCGTTATGGTCTTTTTGTGATTGCCAGAACGCGTCGTGGTCGTTTTCATTAGAGCCACGACGCGAATTTCGCGTCGTGGCTGTTTCACTGTGACCACAACGCGTTGTGAGCTATTTTTTCGCTCACTGAGCGATTTCGGTCTTTGAGCGTAACATAACTAACAAGTCCATCGGACATGCAACAATTATAACTACAGCCCGACAAGGCTTTAAATGAACGTGGCGAAAAAGGAACTAAAGCTGCCATTTCAACAAAAACGTCATTTATGACAGTTCCCCTTTACCACCAGCGTTCCCGCCTACGTTCATAAAAAGCCTTGTCGCACTTTAAATATGAACTATCACAACTGTCCCCAGTCTTTAAGTGGGCCGAGCCTTCCTTATATTCTTCTTTTCCGTTTCTGTGAAGCCGAGGATATTCTCTATCGCGTTCAGGTGACCCTGGTGATTCTCTGGGTCCGTGAGGAAATAGTAGATGGCCGATTTGAGAAACTGCAGAGTCACTTCGGGGTCAATGTTGGTCTTGGTACCCTTCTGCGACTCAACAATGCGACGGTACATGGCCTGAAATAGAAGACAGGATATTAAAAATACAGCTACCTTACTAATCATCAGTCTATCGCGTTAAGAATGCAGTGAATCTAACATACGGGTAAGGCCGAGAATTTTTACACTTTTCGAAAGTAAAAAGTGTCCCAATTTTTGTCTGCATATTATAAAAAATCTAATCAGTAATTTTTAATTCAATAATTTTTATTGTATTTTGCAGGGATCTAAATCATACAACTTCATCTCAAGAACTGACTTAAATACTCTGATACTTAGCAATTTAATCGTAGTGGTTGATCTTTTTAAATAAGCAGATTTCATGACTTTATCGAAATTTAAATGTTTGTCCCCGTATTTTCGCTTCTATGTTACTATTTTGTATGTTACCGTAATTTCACCTCTAAACAATGTTAATCTTTTGTGGCACTATTTTGTATTGACAATTTGACACTGGCAACACTCTAAGTATCTATGCGAATAATAAAATTTAAACAAGACGCTTGTTTGTTGTCTGTATAGTCAAGCAAAAGTGCACGCAAATGAATTTAGATGATTTCAAAGGTAAATAACAGTTTTTATTACACCTGTTTTGAATAGAAATGTGAATATACGGAGAAGCAATGCGTGGCGTGTTTTTGGTCCAAATTGAGCTCAAATTATCGATTAATGGTCAATTAAAGCCTAAAAAATCTCGCTTCTACGTTACTTCTATGTTACCGCTAACGTTCATTTGTTGTTTGCGGGACGCTGTCCCTTACACCCCGTTTAAGGCATTAATTTTTATATAAAACGTGCACTATAAAATCGGCCTTACATACTTTACTCGTTACTTTCGCGTTTTTTCTACGTTCATGGACACATAATTTTACTTTCTACTTTCTGCTTTTATACATAAATAAGACTAGATGACGACCGCAACTTTATCGCGCCAAAACTCGTTTATCGCGAGGAAACTGTGCATTTTTCTGGGATGAAAAGAATCCTATGTCCTTTCCCGGGACTCAAGCTATCTACATGCTAAATTTCAGCCAAATCGGTTTTGCGGTTTGGGCATGAAGAGGTAACAGACAGACAGACAGGTAGTCAGGTAGTTACTTTTACGTTACTGTAACATAGAAGTTTCTATGTTACTCTATGTTACTAAGTGTAAAAATTCTCGGCCTTACCCATACATGTTAACCAATAAATATAAGCCATTTTAAAGTACACACGGGTGATTCACTGCTTTCTTATTGCAAAACAGACTATGCTGAAGTATCTACATTCATGCAGCATGTAAAAGGACGAAGCATCTTCTAAGTTTCACTGTAAAAGACTTGGTTGTACAGTTGACATTTAAATATCGACTTTTATTTTAATTCCTATATTAAATGTTAATATTATAATAAATTATTTTATTGTTAGTAAACTTAATTAATGCATATAAGACAGGATTAGATTTCATTAAATAGCATATTCTGTTAGAACATTGCTATTCAATGCTTCTTCTAGTTTTCTGTTTGAATTGCTGTTTTTTTTTTGATTAAATATAAAAACTATCTTAAATCCTTTCGCAAAGCAAGTAACAATTTGTAATTTGACTGATAACTATTTGTCTCTTTCACTCACATAGGTACACTCGGGGAAGTTGATTCCTATGCAAATGGGGGATCTACGTAGTTTGGTCGCATTACGTCAAACTCAGCCGACAGATCACAATTAATATTGAATTGACATAATCGACCAAATGACGTTGGTCTATCAATTGCATAGGAATCAACTTCCTCGATGGTACAAAATATTATACAGTATTGATGAGTTAGTGGTTATAAACCTGAAAATGCAACTCAATCATGAATAGAAGAGACAGCGATGTTATGTCAAAATCAAATGCAAAATATATTAATATTGTTATTCAAAATAAAGGACATCAGGCAATTTCCATACAATGTTGGTCTAAAAAAACAGCGCGGCCAGACCTAGAAGTATTTAAAATAGCTATTACCCCTTACCCAGTATTACCTCTTTCCTAGTACGATGCCATTTTCAGAACGACCCCTTTCCCAGTAAAACCCCTCTAAATGTAATACTTTTAATATTTTTTCCTCACTAAATAACTACTCAGAAAATGCAGTTACAGAGTTAAGTCCATATATGTTTTTTAAAGTTCTTAATATGGCCTAGCTATTCTTAGCTCTAGCCGCGCATTTTTTTTGACCAGAATGCCTGATGTCTTTTAATACAATAGTACTATTTAAGTAGTACATGCTTCGCGAAGTCCTTTTACTTTTTAGCTCCATAATAGAGTATTAGGAAATTCTAATGCTAAACTTATAAAATATAAATTCTTACATACAAATTATTGTATAGCGAGTGTGGCAAAGTGCGCCTATCCGGCAAGTGCGCCAGTTATTTTTTCATATTGCTGATTGCAAATCTCTATTCAGCAGTATGGAAAAACAGCTATATTATAGCCACTTGCCGGGTAGGCGTACTTTGCCACACTCACTATACTTAATTAAAATAATTATGAAACATGCACAATAGAAATAAGACTTACACCTTTATATTATGTTCCTAATAAAAGCTAATAATAAGTAATAACCAAAAGAGGCTATTTCGTTAAAATGCATGCAAAGCGTTTTGTAAGATATTATCCTGTACCAAGAAATTAGGATTTAAACAAAGCGATTTAAGAAGCTTTGTTTTTATGACAAAAGTTGTTCACCTATTTATACAAATTATTAATGATTGGGTACATGTAAACAAAAATGATAATTTTTGCAACCTTGATGAATTTTTTTTACAAAAATTAAAAATTGTTTGCATCTACCCCACAACTTAGAATTGTTTTTCTTTGGAATTATCTACAATGCCGCTCCCTCCCTGCTTTTTACAATTGGAATATATTGCATTTAACATTTCTTAAAATATGTAAATATTACCAAATAATGTAGAAATGTGTCACATGCATATTTCTACATAATATTATTTAGTTGCAAAATGAATACTTACCGATTAAAAACTGACACATTAAAACATAAGCTTAAATAACTTAAAAGAATGCGTAAAGTTGAAACTATAATACTTTTACGTCCAAACCTGTAAATCTACACATGCAATACATTCCAAATTCTAGTTTATCCTGTGCGTCTAAGCAAGGTGATAATTAAAAAAAAACTATAAGCATGGTCCCTCCGATGGCTATATCCGACCTTGCGCGCTCCTAGGACCCATAAAGAAACAGCCTCCTTTGCACTTAGAAGTACTTGAGACTTAGTGGTTCGGTCCGCTTTGAATTCAGTATCCTGTAATGCACTACATGTTAGGCGAGTCATGTTAATAGCGTTTACATGCTTGCTACAGTTAAACCCTATTTTTTTGGGAAATGTTAAAATGTGAAAACACTGGACATGGCGAAAATATCGTGCGTTAAATTTTACACAAAACTTTTTCACTTTGACCTTCATTGAAGATATTTTTGTGAACAAACTCATTATAATTTGACATTTTATTTATAAAGATATTGTGGGCCAATAAAAAAAGAATAGACAAGTTAATGGTGGCAATGCCTCATTGAAATTCACATTATTAAATTTGTAAAAATCAATATATATATAATATTTATAATATTTTGTTTCTTGCATTAATTTAAAGTTTATAGAATAAAGACTAAACAATGTTATTGTTAGGATGTATGTCTACTTGGTTGTTAATAATATGATAATAGTATAATATTAAATAATGTGTTATAATTATATAATTATGACTTACTCGGACATTCTCGAGCTCAGTCTGAGTGATCTGCAGCTGCTCAAGAAGCTCCTCAACAGACACTCGGTTCAACTGACTCGGGCCTGCCTCTGGATCACCTTCCTATAACATGAAATTGAACATACTAAAACCTTTTTAGTATAAGGTGAAAAATACCATAAATTGTGGATTCGTGGAAATCTATTGTTATCGCGGTCGAATTCGACCGCTTAGGAGTTGAAGCATTAAGACTGTCATATAATTTGTAATATACTCAATGTAATGTATTTATTATTACTACTTAGATTAATTAAAGGGCTTAATCCTTCAGGCCCTGCGCGAGCACCGGTGATCGCGAGAACAAAAGAACACAATGGGAATTCCTAGAACCTCCGATCAAAGTATTAAAATTGTGTGCCAATTATGAAATGTGCATAAAACCTTTGATGTGCGACCAGTACACATAATAATAAGTATGTTTAATGCCTTTAACCTTGGAGTTAGCAACAATGCAATCACTTTAAGCATGAGAATGTTTTTGTTACTCAATCACATTGATAAAAATTATCACAATATATTTATAGGTAAGTATTTGATTAAAATTATACATTATAGAATAACTGAGTAAGTATTTAAAATATATATTTTTTACCTTTTCTAACTCAAATTTGGCAGCTTCCATTCCTTTATTATACATCTGCAGGTATACAGCTCGATGTCTACTGTCATCATCTTGTAATTGTTTGCTAGCTTCTTCCAATTGTTTCTCCAGCAAGTGAATTTTTTCCTTTGCCTGCTCATAGTTTGGAAGAAGCTCACAATATCTAGTGTTTACGTCAGCTAATTTCTGTAACAGTGCTTCTACTTTATCATTATGGGCTTTCTTTAGTTCCTGGGTCTCACCGACATGTGCTCTCATAACATCCTCTATTTTCTTCTCATAAAAAGATATTAGACTGCGTCGCTCCTCTTCACTATCTAATTCTTCTGTCATGCATGATGCCTCATGAGTGAGCATGAGCACAGATTCTTTGGAGTGTAAGGATGAGTTTGTGAGATCATCAAAGTGTCCGGAGTCAGTAAAGGAACTTTGCATTTCATTTCTACAGCGGGTCGGAGTCTGTTTGAAGATTGGGCTATCGGTGACATCGTAGGCCCTGTGACTCTCCTGGCAGCTGTCTCTTCCGTCAGCTTCTTCCTCATTATTCTCCTTGATGGTCACAACTTCACTTGAATTTGACTTATCATCGGGAGAAATTATTGAAGCCTTGTAGAGACGCAACTCGACAACCTCTTTAGTCAGGTGGAAAATTTCACTGTCCTTCTTTTCCAAGTCCTTTTTTGCCTGACTGAGTAAACTTTTAAGCCGCCGTATTTGTTTCTGGGCTCGCTGAGTGGGTGTGAGATATTCATCGCCGGCAAGGCCAGCATGAGAGGAGCAATGCAAAACGTACCGCATTGATCGACCACTGAATGTAGTCCCATTGAATGGGGCATAGCCGGCGTCAATAGACGCTGCTGTTGCGGCGCTTCCGTAACTGTGCAAAGATTCATCATCGGGCAAGTCTTCGGGTGATCCAGGTGGGGTATGTGCAGAATCTGTCATGCTCAGGTGCCTATCGGTACAATCTTGATTTTTTAAACAGGATTTCTTTGTCTTTTGGCTGTTGCAGTTAAATGACTGAAAAATAACAGATGATACTTTAAAAAAGGTACCTACATGAAAAAAAAAAACAAATTTTATTCAAAGGGGTATTAACAAATGGAAAACATACAATTTCCTATTATGCAGAACAATGGAGCGTGGCCTATTTAAAATGTTCGAGTTGCTTGGCCTTCGTGCCAAGAATTAATTGTTTAAATTAAATATCAAAATGTTGTCTTACGTGGCTGCGTTGACGATGGCTTGGCTCCGGTAGACGAGAGCCATCGTTTCGTTGTTTCTGATTAGTACTTTCCGTGATTATTGGAATTAATCTCCTGGTGGACAGAGGTGATCGCTGCACCATTTTCTCACCGCGCAGCCGCAGTGAGGAAGCGCGGCGAAAGTTGCCAATGACATTTCCCGCGCAGCAATGATCCTCGTCAAAGTCAGAAACTTGTAAACTATAATTATTCTTTTTCATTTTCTTGTTATTCACATGGACGCAGTGTGCTGAAATCCAAACGTATGTTGATAAGCCGACTTGCGACACGAAATTGACATTTGCGAAATATCAATCAAAACAACACAGACTATAGATATAAAACGACTGTAGTACATCCGCTATCCATATTATTGCATTGATAATTATTAAGTATTTAATAATTATTTTCACTCAAATATAATAAATTAAATTAAAAATAATATTTTACAATAGACGGAAACAGGTTTATAAAAATTACATTGATTGCGATTTGTGATTACTTAACATAGCGCCATCTATTGATGAGTAGGGTAAACTAAAGCGACTAGTTTTTACAAACTTGCTGCATGGCTAGTGCCCATATTGTATGCAATAGTTAGTCATCCGTACAAAACTGGAGTGAAAAGTAAGAGGCGTTACACATAATTAATTAGGAGCGAAATTACTGCACCTAGCTTCGCTAAATAGATAACTAGGCGCGATAGGTAGGTACCCACAATTTTCACCATCGAGCACACTGCACAATGCACATCTCATACTTTTTTTTAACCGACTTCCAAAAAACGAGGAGGTTATATTATGTTCGGCTGTGGATATTTTTTTTTTACTTCTGACTGTGTCAGTGTCGCCGGTTACATGGTCAAATTTTTATCAATCTGATCCATCCATCCGGTACGATTACGACGACGATACGACGGATTGACGAAAATTTGATCGTCTAACCAACGGATTGATGGATTGATCATATTTTTTAGAACTTTTTTTAACCATCAATATTCCGTCAATCAGGTTGACACCAGATAATTGATGGATCAGATTGATGAAAATTTGACCGTGTAGCCGGCGACAGTAAGTTAGGAGTACGGTATTGTATCTTCTTTTTTTTCTACGTTCATGTTATCTTCTTATATTATATAAAATTTCCCTGTCACAATGTTAGTTACCGTACTCCTCCGAAACGGCTTGACCGATCTTTATGAAATTTTATATGCATATTCAGTAGGTCTGAGAATCGGCCAACATCTATTTTTTATACCAAAAACCCAAAAATTATTTATATGGCAAAACAACGTTTGCCGGGACAGCTAGTTATATATAAAAATGGATTTTCAAATGTGTTAGTCGCGCTAAAACTCGAAATCGGCTAAACGGATTGGGCTGATTTTAGTCTTAAAATATTCGTAGAAGTCCAGGGAAGGTTTTAAAGTGACCTGTGACACGAAGTTCACCAGGACAGCTAGTTTTTAATACAGTAGCACAGAATACATAATATTAAGTATTAATTAACAAACAGTTCAGCGGGCCGATTCTGTATCGTACATTTGTGAGTTAATCACTGAGTTAGTAACGAAACGGAGGAGTGAGCAACCGAAAGTCTCACTTTTGTATGCAAGTGAATACAAAAAGTGGCACTTTCCGTTACTCACCCCTCGGTTTCGTTACTAACTCAGTTATTAACCTTTCTGGTTCCACTGTGAAAGACCATGTACTGACTCTTTTTACTATTGTATATCAGCCCATGCTCCGCTGCGTAACGCTCACAAATATCAAGTAGCTTTTTGAGACCACAGACTGAGGCACTCAGCAAGACCATGTCGTCCGCATAATTTATGTTATTGAAACATACTCCATTTACATGGCAACCAATATGCTGCTTGCTGAGCTCCTCAATCAGTATCAGTAGTAAACTATCGCGTGCCTACTATGTACGTAGAATAATACACCTGTATAATATTATTCTACGTATCTTGTTACAAGCTCACCGGTGAGCGAGACACAATAGAATAACAATAGATTTCCTAGAATCCACGATCGAAGGATACAAACTAGGTATTAGCAACAAATTATAAGTATCGTGCAGGAAACCGGTCTCGAACGCTTCAACTCCCAAGCGGCCACATTGTGGTGTTATATTATATAAATTCGGACATCTATTAATAACTATTAGATAGGAATAATTATCTAATACTTTTTAGTTCATATTATAAGGATGCTATTATTGTTTTTACCTTGGAAGTCGGCTTTAATTTTTTGTTAAAAATAATAATTTGACTCTTTTTAGTTACCTAGTAAGCCATCGCGTACTAGAATAATACACCTGTATAATATTATTCTACGTAGGTATCTTATTACAGTCACACTTACAAAATATATTATCAGCTGCAGCCTGCAGATAATTTTATAAACAATACATTAAAAAAAATCGAAGTGAACACGTGTGACGTGCTAATGTAGCCGGTCACCGGACTAGTTTCAATAGGGTTCTCGCTCGACTTGTCGCCATGCCTCGCACTGTATAGTACGGTACCCGGCAGACGACAGTTATTGTACTATGAACGCTAAACGCAATGCAAAAGGTTGAAATTAGGTTGTTTTACAGAATATCTCGGCGAAGTGAGACAGAATGTTACATGATCGAAGCAACTGTAATTTCTCAGAAGTAATATCAAATGTGTGCCTTATGCTCTGGAGATAAGGTTGAATTTGGTGACATTGGTGACCCTGACTTGGTAATGATGATGATGATGATGAATGCAATTTGCATAAGTAGTAGCATTCAGTGGTAGCATTCAGTTCTTAAAACAGCGCCTAAACTCCCAAACTTGTATCTATAAGGAATCCGGAGTTCTCTTAGTATCTTCGGAACCATAGTATACCTCGGTGCAAAATCTTGCGTTTTGGTAGCATATGCTTAGGATGCTTCTCATAAAACCAAAATCACTATATGTTCCCATATAAATTTCGAGGAGTTCCCTCGATTACTCATGGATCCCATCATCAGGTCACCACTTTTGTGAACATGGTACCAAATTGGAGTGAAACCTAATACAACAAAACAAAAATTTCGAAAATCGGTTCACAAACGGCGGAGTAATCGTTGAACATACAAAAAAAAATCCACAGCCGAAGTTTTTGGAAGTCGGTTAAAAATTAGACAAAGTCCAAAATCAAGCTTTACGAATAATAGGAGGCTTTATCAAAAGTACGCCTTTACACGTCATGGAAAGTGAGTTATGTCTTTACCCTTTATACTTACGGAGATGGTACTTAGGAGCTAAATTCTGGTTAAAATCTAAATCATTTTCAAATAATTCTACTATTTCTTTGCTAGATAATTTACAAGCAGTTGCTCATAGTTGGAAAAGAAAAGTACCAGTTTTACTATTTATTAATGAAGAGTTAAAGTTAAAAGCGGTTAGTTGTGGTGAACAGTTAGGAATGTTTAGATTAGATACATGTATAAGTAATTTTAATTTTAAGGATATAATTTTTCATGAAATTCCGTCTATTAAAAAAGCAAAGCGTAGTTATAATATGAATCGTTTAAAATTTTTGTGTGAAAAATACATTAACGAAAATTATACCGAATTTAGACTTATATTTACTCTCAATGTATTTACTGATGGTTCGAAGCATGGAGACGGTATTGGAGCTGCGTTCTTAGATACTTACTCTGATTATTATAATACATTTAAAATTAACGCGAATATCTCAATAATGCATACCGAACTCTTGGCTATTGCAAAAGCTTTGTTGTATATCGCTACATTGGAGAATGCAAAATATTTTGTTATTTTAACAGATTCCAAAAGCGCACTACAGCATCTGGCTCGATGTGCCTCGGAGTCACGAGGTCTACCGATTGCCTATGATATTCTGAGAATAGTTCGTCAATTGTTAGGTACAAATAAGATCATTATTAAAATACAGTGGATTCCATCTCACGTCGGGCTTTCAGGCAACGAGTACGTAGATGCGTTGGCTAAACAGGGATGCTCAGACGGGATGCCTTTGTCTATCGACCCTTATTACACAGAACATATTTCAGCTATTAAATTAAGATGCTACGAATTATGGCGCGATTCGATAAGAGGTCGTTAGACAAGGGTATCTGGTACAAAACCATACAGCCGCACCCGACACCGTCTCCGTGGATTGATTGCTCACTTAGTAGAAACGATATCATCCTGACTTTAAGACTAAGAGCAGGTCATATTCCTCTCAACAAGTTCGGATACATGATGAAGAAGGTCTCATCGCCTGTCAAACGTGTGGGGTTATAGAGGACGTGTACCATGTCCTATCACAGTGTGCTCGGAACGAATTTGCAAGAAAACATTATTTTAATTCGCGTCTCAATGATGTGGGCTTTTGTAACACAATTCTGGCTTCGCCAAATACAGAAGTAGCTAACGATCTCTTAAAAGTTGTCAAAATTATTTTGAAGGATCGAGATCATAATAATTGTTAATTATTATTTCTTTGTTTAGTGTTTTCTGATTCTGTAATTAGTCTTAAGAAATTGCTATTGAGTGGCATGTTCATTATTGAATAAGCTCATTAAATAAAGATTAAAAAAAAAACAAACAATTATAGCTAGATATAGGTAGGTACGCACTTGTTGTAATCTAGTAGGGAAAATGAACGATAAGCGTTTTTATCGTCTGGGAAATTATATTATCTGACCAATTTCAAAAGGAGAATTTACAATACAATAAAGAGTCGAGATTACTGAATGAGGATCATATTTTTAAATACCTACATATCTATTATAATGGGTATTTACTATATGTATTATTTAAGTTAGGTAAGTGTTTAGTATTTACACAAGAAAATCCGTAGCGCGTTTGTAGTCTGCTATTATAGTGAAATAAGGATGGCACAATAAAATTGACATAATAGCTCCATGGTTTTGGGTCGTTGACTTATATCTAGGTTGCAACGTGCAGTGGTACGCCTGTAGGTACGAACTACGATGTTATTTCTTACGTGAACATTTTTTGTCGTTTTATAAGAATAGGAAGGAAAATAAAACAGTCCCCCAGTAATAACGTAGCTCCAGCTGCACTTTAGGGAGATCGCAGACGACAGACTTTGATCGCACAAAAGTCTGTCGTCTGCGATCTCCCTATGAGTCTTTTTTAATGATGAAAAATATTTTTGTACTAGATGACGCCCGCAACTCCGTTGCGCCAAAATTCGATTACAATCGCGCGGGAACCGTACATTTTTCCGGGATAAAAACTATCCTATGTCCTTCCTCAGGACTCAAAGTATCTCCATACCAAATTTCAGCAAAATCGGTTCAGCGGTTAGGGCGTGAAGAGGTAACAGACAGACAGACAGGCACACTTTCGCATTTATAATATTAGTATGGAAGTATGGATGTGCACCAGTCACCACATGGCTTCAAAGAAAACCGGCATGAAATAACGCTATAATAATATATAATGAGCTGTTGTTGGAACTATAATATTTTGTTTTTTTACTTTTCTACGTTTAGCCAAAGGCTATTTCTTAGTTGGTTCAGAAACTTTAAACTGGGGTTAAGGCCGAAGCTACACGGCTTAAAATTACAAAACCTTTTAATAGATACCTATTTACGCTAATAATTAATATTTCAGCAATCAATATTTTGAAACAAACTGTTTCATACATGAATCATGATAGAACACAAATCCTCGACGTCTTCAGTTACTTAAATCCGAGAACTTCCCTCTTTGCAGTCGGTTTAACCTATAGGTTTGTGGTTACTGGTTGTAAGTTGTAACTGTCCCGAGGGTCGCGGGTTCGGTTTCGCCGGCGCACGCCAACCTATTTCTGTTTATTGTCGCAGATATCGTGTTGTTAACCACTGCGGTTACCCGCGAAATACTATTCGGTTGAGAAATCTTTAATGGTTAGGTAAATTTAATGCTAAGTATTCACTATCGGTTTTACTCGATCGAACAATCACGTAGAGTAAACCACGGCTCGGGCTTTCGTCCACAGACTCGAACTATCGAGTATTCAGCAATACTCGATAGTTCGAGTTTGAGTAAAAATTATTATCGTGTGGACCGCAAAACTCACACGCTTGCTTGAGTAATGTATGGCTTGAGTAAATCTCGACGGCTCGCGTCGAGTAAATTCGAAGTAAATTAGAGTTATTTAATCCTTCGATCGCGGATTCCTGGAAATGCTATTGTATTCTATTGTTGTTGCGATCACCAGTGCTCTTATGGGTATTAATTCCATCAAGTCGGCTCGCTGCGAGCTATGGAGCTGTGAGTTTAGCGGACAACACAGTAATTTTTACTCGATTTGGAGTAAAACTATCGAGTAAAACCGCATGTGAGTACTTAGCATAAGTGTAAAATAGGGCTGCTGCCGCCCCTAGGCCGCATCCTATACGGCCTATTTTTATAAATAGGCCGTATAGGATGCGGCCTAGGGGCTGACCGGCACATTATGTCATGCGGCGCATTGGAGTCGAGAATGGCATTTTCCAAATATTTTCTCCAATGACGAAATAGACACGATATATTATTATGAGATTAAATTAAGGGCGTTCCCTCCGGAGATTCCGTAATTTACCGTATTTAAAACCTTATAAACTCATAATCTGAAAGCCACAAAGTTATAATAAAAATACAGCAATAATCTTTAGTATATCAACATTCCTTTCCCCGTTTTAAATTTTCTATTTTTGTTTATTATACTAATGATATCAGCTTCAAAAGAGATACCAATTTATTAAAATTCAAGCATACATTCAGCATCTCCTTAGCATTTACGAATTGCTTTTATTTGAAACTCACCCCAATAGATCGACAATATCATAAACTACATATTCCCCGTTTTAAATTTATTTTAGGACAATTTTGAACTGAGATAAGTAAATATAATAGGGGTTTGGCGCGATCTCGGCAACGCGGCAAATGTATGGCCAAGGTCGTTTGCTCGGGGGACGGCCTTAAAAGTGGCATTTAAAGTTGCAACTGCAGTTTTTTGTTTGTATTTCCAAGAACTAGTTATATTTTGATGCGCTTGCGGATGTATTCAGTGATTATTTAGATTGAATAATAATATTATGGTCCAATCTAAATAAACACTGCCTAAGTCCCAATCTCATCAACATCTGTTAGTGTTAACAGCTTTTTAAAATGTCAAGACTTCTCTTTCATTCATATAAAAAACGAAAGAGCTATCGGGATACTAATTCTAGCATTAACTTTAACAGTCGTTGGTGATATTGGGCCTTAGCCTTCTAACGTCGCTATCTAGGCTTATGATCTGTTTGAATTATGTTAGGACTCAGAGAATTCCAGAAGTTATTAGGAACAGATTATACGTCATAATATTAGATTCCCACGATCGCGGATTTTTGGAAATCTATTGTTATTCTATTGTTGTCGAGGTCGCATGGGACCGCTTGGGCTTGGGGCTTGAGGGATTAAAGTAGTTATATAATATTAGAGCTATTGTATTAGTAAAGTAAGTATAGCAATATTTTACAAATGGCGGGAAAATGTTTATAGTAAGCAAGGGATTAGAGTCCTTCCTTACAAATTACTGACAACTCTACCAAAGAGCTACTAAGTTGTGTTAGCCAACATAATTATTATATAACGTACATTTTGTACAGAAACTATCTGCATCAGGTTAATAAAATTATGCGTGCTATATTACGACATGACTTGCCCCAAAAGTCAGAAATATACGGGCGCTTTCTCGGATTTTTATACAAGGTGTAACGAAATTAACTGATACCCTTATCAGTTAATTTAGTTACACCTTTGGATCCATAGTATGTATATATGTTACGCTCAAAGACCGAAAACGCTCAGTTAGCGAAAAAATGGCTCACAAGTACAACGCGTTGTGGTAATAGTGAAACGGCCACGACGTGAAATTCGCGTCAAGCCCAAGTGTGTGCGCAATACACAAGACCACGTTACGCAGGAGTAATTTTACACTCTGATTTCATTCAGAGTGCTCTTGTGTATTACGCACACACTTGGGCACTATAAAATTAGTCCTGCGTAACTGGCCTGGTTTCGTCGAAACCAGAGTGCTCTTGTGTATTGCGCACACACATGGGCACTATAAAATTACTCCTGCGTAGCTGGCCTGGTTTCAATGAAACTGGCCACCGTCACCGAAACCGGTGTGGCGAGTATTATTATAATATAAAAAGTGTTCGCATTTCGTTGTGAAAGTAGAAGCGCTGAAAGAGCAACTGTTTTAAAACTTTGGTATGGGCAAATTCATGACGCTCGGGCGCGTGCCCATACATACCTGCGTCATCACAAAAAACTTGAAAGGTGTCAAGGGACACCCGAATGGAACGGAGTTATTTCTTGTGTTCAAAAAAAATCTGTACATATTATATCATACATTACTCAAAAAAATATTTAAAAAAACGCCATCTATCGACGCCAAGGAATACGCGCAACGCCCTCTGCCCCTAACATGCAGGTACTAATAAAAAAGTGTCGTTACAATTTTTTCGGTCTAGCCCCCTTTCGCAACGCGCGAAAAGGAACTCTGTTCCAAAAAAGGTCTTTCAGCGCTGCTACTTTCACAGTGAGCTCTATATTATAAGCGACATATTATTAACACCCTAAAGCAGTGTTTCCGAAACTTTTCGGGACCGCGACCCATCTACAAGAAAGTTTAAAGTTCGCGGCCCACCTTGTGTCATGAAGACGAAAAATATGTTGCTGCCGCAGCATTTACCCGTTAATTCTTATCGTAGTTCACCACCATATCATCATCGTCAGCCTACTGACGTTCACTGCTGGACTTGGGCCTTTTCTAAAGCTCGTGCCTCGTCACCACACCCATTTCAATTAAGAAACGTACGTAAGGACGACAATCGTCCTATGGTTTCAGGGCCCACCCAAAATCTACCCGCGACCCACACTTTGGGAAATACTGCCCTAAAATATTATCACTTAGTTGTTACACCCTGTATAAAGATACGGAACACTTTCTATATTTTTATTGATCTGATTTTAAATTACAAATTAGGAAGTGGTTCTGACATTTCAACTTTATTTCCATTTACGATGAATAATTTATAAATATAATAGCTATCTATCTAACATAAAGAACTAAATATATTATGTAGGTTATAGGTACTATACGCGGCGAAACATGGCGGTATTGGTCCGCGGGCGGCGGGCCAGAACTCCTCCACCTCGAAGATGGATAAAACTTGAGTCGGCACTCTCACCACAAACGAACTGAAATTCACTTTGTGGCGAGAGTACAGACGCTCCACCCTCAAGGTATTAAGGTGGTCTTCTCGCGGATGTAAATTACTCTTAAGTCCTAGGTAGAGGTTTCTACTTGGACAAGTAAAAAACATGGTACATATTTAATTAGGTTTTAGATTTAATTAGCATTATAAAACAATCCTCAGATGAAAGTATTTTGGTGGTATTTTTAAGTTAGCCAATAATTGTAGAGCACATACTTAGTAAGTACCTAAGTACCTACGTAAGAATAGAGACTAAGACCTAAGTATTTAGAAATGTAGGTAACAAGAAAAGAAGGCATTTGAACCTGTTTTAGACTTGAATTTAAGCATTATATTAATAATATTAGGTATTTTGATGATATCTTTGAGTCAGCCCAAAATGTAGAGCAGGCGCCTCGTTTCGAGTTTCAAACGCAACCTAATTAAATTATAAAACACACGTATAACACGTTTGTATAGTCTTAAAACATTAACGTCATATTACCTACTTATTCAGCTTACAACATTTTCAAGTTGCACAATTCTGTAAGTAATAATTTCTCATAGAATAATGAAACATTGTACACCAAGTTTTTGCTGGTTTGTTTGTAGCTATGAGAATTTGTTGTAATATTGTCCCATACAGCACCTTCTAGTAGGTAGTATATAATATTATATAGTAGAGAAAAAGCTAAATTAAATAGCACACTGTGCCTTTTTCTGTTCATCAAGGGCATGCGTTATAGCGCAGTCAACAGCGAACGTGAGGCATGCCCGCGACGCATGCCCTCTGACCGTATCCAAAACTTCAAAAATGACAATGTTGGGGTTGCGTTCGTTGACGCATTCAAGTTGAATGAAAGAAAATGACGAAAATTGAAGACTTAAGCGCATAATGTGGACATAGCTATCTGCTATTGGTTAATATTTTGACTATAGACCATGTCAAAAGTGCTATTGAAATGATAAAGTCCTGTTAAATACCGTGCACTACATAGGTACATACTGACATCCATACTAAAATTATAATTAATGCTAAAGTGGGTATGTCTGTCTATTGAACCGATATTGATAAATATTGGTTGAGCGGTTTTTGGTATATAAAAGCAGATTTAAGATACTTTTTAGCACGAAAAAATGCACAGTTCCCGCACGATAAACGAATAAACAACGAAGTTACGGGCTTCATCTTATTTGAAATATAATTTGTTTTAATTAAAATTCGTTCGGAAAACTACATTGCCTTCTCTATACAGGCAACAAGAATGCAACCCCTGCTCTAACTAATAATATTGGCAATAATTCGAAATCGATTTTATGAGTACCTGCAACGAATGATTTGGCTATAAGCTAGTTGGAATGTTTCCAACATAATGTTTCGTGCTTGTAAAAGTAATTAGGTAAGTATTAGCCTTAAAACCTGATATGATGCATTTTCGGCCTAGCTTTACTAACTTGATTCATAGCCATATTTTTCATTATAATATGATTTAGTAGGTTTTCGCGCCTATGCACAAAAACTTGCTAATACAATACGAATATTGTAAACGCAAAAGTGTGTGTGTTTGTCTGTCTGTCTGTTACCTCTTCACGGCCATACCGCTGAGCCGATTTGATGAAATTTGGTGTAGAAAAACTTAAAGTTCCAGGAAAGGACATAGGAATTAGGATACTTTTCATCGCTGAAAAATGTACGGTTGTCTCGAGATATAACAATTTTGGCGCAACGGAGTTGCGGGCGTCGTGTCGTCTAGTGTTATATAATCCTTCGATCGTGAAAAAACTAGACACAATAGCCTTTCAATTGTTATCGCGGCCCACTTGGGCCTTACGGGAGTTGAAGCGATAAAATAATTATTTACCATTTTTTGGTTTTTGGTGTTTATTCGTGGATTTACGAATTAAGTCAAATAATAGTACTATACGAGTTCCAAATGCTTAATCTTATTAGAATACTGAATATGTAATGACATTCACACTGCTTCCAAGTTTGTAGATTCATCTGGTACAAAACTGATAAGTACATTTAACTGACTGCCAAAAAAGGAGGAGATTCTATGTCCGGGTGTAAATTTTTTAAATAAATAAAAGTGAACTAAATCGTAATTTGGCTATATAACTAAAGCGGACTTTTAACTAGCATTTCTCCTTATTATAGAGATCTATGCACAAAATTATCCAAATAATTCTGCTTTATAATCGTTTGTTCAATTTTGGTTCCAATTGGATTTTTTGTCTATTGATTAATTATTTGGGTACGTGTTGCCTTCAAAAACTGTTAATAGGTACCTACAGTCGATGTTTTTTACGAGTATTTTATGCTCTCTACTCCTCAAGGTTGCTATTGTATAGATTGTAATGTAAAAATCCATTACAAGTTCTCGATTGTTTCGAAACTGATAAGTAAAATACATGTATTTCAGTCAGAGTTACATGGATTTAGCTATTTATTCAGAATATAATTGTATTTGTGCTACAAATAACAAACATGATATCAAATACGTCTAAATAAAAATAAAAATTAATGCTGAGGTCTAAGGATCATATATTATAGGATCCAATCAAAAATGATTCCTTGATCAAATAATCATTTTTGATTGGATCCTATAATATATGATCCTATAAATGATCCAATATAAATGATAATGTAATACCCCCCCTAATAACAGTTTGAATTGTTTTGAAAAAATCTTATAATAATAAAATAGCATCTTCTTCAACATAATATGAAAGTGAAATATTATTTAAATTTGTAAATAAGTAACAGGATAAATATATAAATCACGCGCAATGTTTTCTTACAACAAAATACTCACAAAATGTTTCGTACGTGTCTTCCAACACTCCATAGAGAATAATCCAACACACACAATCAAAAATTGTCGGTCGCACTATATTCCGATGGAGTATTTATCGCACATTACATGGAGTAAACCATTCACTGGAACTTTTACGCCAAGAATGTTGCAGTACTCGGGCCGACTTGGTCGATTGTTACGCGAGTTGGTGCCGTCTCTAACGCCGCGGCGCGGCTTCGACGGCGCAACTGCTCGAACAAAATAAAGTTTTTCATTAATTTAATATTCGACCACTACTACCAAAAATTTAAATATCGAACTTACATAATACGAAAGTTCAAAGCCATCTAGCGGTGGAAGGAGGAAGTTAGTCGCGAATTTTTTGCGCAATTTAAAATACAATAGCGAATATGAATAGCGAATTATACAACGGCTACACAATGTGTATCTGTTATTTGTTTACAAATAAGTAAACAAAATTGAATCGGCAGGTACCGTCAATGAAAAAACTCATTAGCATTTAGAATTGAAAGTTATTGAAAACCTCTTTTGTTGATAAACAGCCGATAAGCATATCTAATTGGCGTAAAAGTGAAAACATAGAGCGATAAAAGGAAAAGCGAAGTGAAATATTATGTGATTTGATATCACAGGAAACTCGCAACATAATATACACTAGACATAATTATTATTAAGTAATTAGTAACCCTTTTACTGAAATGATAGATTGATCACTATCATATAAATTATTAACCCTTTTACTAAAATAATAGTTTACGCAACTACAAGGTCTGAGCTGTTTTGTCAAGTCTGACAATATACTTTTCCAATGTGCAAGACAAAGACAAGTTGACTATTATAGGTTCTGTAAATATTCGATTAGAACGTGAAATAAATAATAAAAAGAAATCTACTCTTAAGATGGCACTAAAATGTCTCCATTTTCCGAATTTTTCCGCCCCAAATTTGCCGCCCTTGGCAGTGGGCACTAGCGCCTACTGCCCCTAGTGTAAGTAAATCTGCCACTGATAGTATATTAATTTTTAGTAATTGATTATAATTTTATGCAGTTCTCATCAAATTAAACTCCAGCAATAAACCAGTGACAATAATTTACGAATTGAATTTTAATTTGAATACTAAAATTAGCTTTCCACTTGAGTTTCTCCAAATCTGCATCCAGGTTAAGAGCTATTCAGAATTTAATTATGGATCCCAAATTCTAATATCTGTTTACAGATAGAAAAAGATTTGCAAAACATTAAAGCTAGTGTTTTTTAATTCGATTGGATACATTTTCCTCCTTGGAGGGTCGGGGGGGCAGTCGTGGTCGGGGCAAGCGTAAGGTAAAGCGAAGTATCATGGGCTGGAATAAATATGTTAGTGATAGCCACGGGGAGGCTAGGGCGGCTTTTCGAGAATGGAATTTATGTGGCCGTCCGACTACTGGTAATATATATACTAAGATGTGTGAGTCGAGAAAAATATTTAAGTCACGTTTAAAATGGTGTCAAAAACACCAAGAACAAATAAAGCTGGATACCTTAGCCACTAAGCATTGTCAAAAAGATTTCCGTAACTTCTGGAAAGGTACTAATCGTCTGAGAAGCCGCCCTGGTCTTCCAGTGTCTGTGGATGGTACGAGTGACCAGAAGGAGATAGCTGACAGGTTTAAAAATCTGTTTGTTGTAAAATCGCCTCTGGGACCGTCGGTGTCGCAGGTGACGGATGAGGTATGCAGAGATGATAGTATGTATATTAGGGTTAGGGCTTCTGATGTAGTGACGGCAATCAAATCGATATCCAAGGGAAAATCCCCCGGACACGATGGATTAAGCATAGAACACCTAAAATATGCTGGCCCTCATATATCGCGAGTGTTGGCCGTGCTTTATAGTCTCTGTATATCACATTCTTACTTACCTCACGACATGATGAAAACTGTTGTAGTTCCAGTCACGAAAAATAAAACGAAAAGCCTGTCAGACATTTCTAATTACAGGCCCATCTCGCTGGCAACTATCATTGCAAAAGTATTCGACAGCATTCTTAATACACATTTAAACAGATATATCAGATGTCATGATGCGCAGTTCGGCTTTCGTTCTGGCCTTTCTACCGAATCCGCAATATTGTGTCTTAAGAGTGCTGTCAAGTATTATAACACAAGAAAAACGCCCGTCTACGCCTGCTTCCTCGACCTTTCAAAGGCATTTGACCTCGTCTCATATGACATTCTTTGGAAGAAGATGAGGAAGTCGCGTATACCTCATGAATTGGTTAATACTTTTAAATATTGGTATGACAATCAAATAAATAGTGTTAGATGGGCTGGTGCGATGTCAGATCCCTACAAGCTGGAATGTGGCATGAGACAGGGCGGGTTAAGCTCACCTGTTCTATTTAACCTTTATGTAAATGGACTGATTGAGGAGCTCAGCATGCAGCATATCGGTTGTTATATAGATGGAGTATGTTTCAATAACATTAACTATGCGGATGATATGGTCTTGCTGAGTGCCTCAGTCTGTGGTCTCAAAAAGCTGCTTGATATTTGTGAGCGTTACGCAGCGGAGCATGGGCTGATATACAATAGTAAAAAGAGTCAGTGCATGGTCTTTCACAGTGGAACCAGAAAGGTGCATACAGTGCCGACTCTTTTACTCAATGGTGTTCCTTTAGCTAGAGTCGAGGAGTTCAAATACCTAGGACACATTGTGACGTCCACTTTGAAAGACGACACTGATATCGAAAGGGAGCGAAGGGCGCTGTCGGTTAGGGCAAACATGGTTGTCAGGAGGTTTGCAAGATGCTCGTTAGAAGTAAAAATGACGTTGTTTAGAGCTTTTTGTACATCCTTCTACACTTGCAGCCTCTGGGCAGCATATACGCAAAGGGCCTACAGCGCCCTTCGCGTCCAATATAATAACGCGTTCAGGATGCTGGTGGGGCTCCCCCGCTGGTGCAGCGCTTCGGCGATGTTCGCGTGCGCACGAGTGGACTGTTTCTTTGCCACAATGCGTAGGCGAACATCGTCGCTGGTGCAGCGCATGCGGAGGAGCTCCAACGGCATGCTGGCCGCGCTCTGTGAACGCCCTGATAACCTGTATATCAGTCACTGCTGTCGCATGCATGCAGAATACAGGCTGAAATAATAATTGTTATAATTTTATGTAAGTATTGTGTGTTTTTTCTTCAAATGTGACTTTTATTAATGTAATTTGATCTGTAAGTATATATATGAGTCTTTGATACTTGAAATAAATGATTATTATTATTATTATTATTATTATTTTATTCGGCACTAGATGTTTTCCGGAACGTCGTTCTGCCAATTTGAACACTATTCTTTGTCATTTCCCGGGACTTTGTCAATACCAACTTTTATCAAAATTGGTTAAGCGTTTCGAGCGTGAAGTATGTCAAACAGACGGAGAGACAGACATATCGCATAATCAGGATGAGTGAAGCGAGCCCTAGTATATCCCAAAATTACCACAACATGAGCACTTTTGTGGTACTTACACTTTACGGAAAAACTATAAGGTACATAATATACGTCTATTGATTTGTGCTTTAAAATAATAATTTTATTTATAATGTAGTAACACCCCCCGCTTATTATTTTTTGAATATCTTTAATGTACAGAATTTTCATTTCTACAATTTTATTATATGTATAGACAATATCTATGTATGTACAATAGTACATAGATGTAGATATGTGTTATCATCGGTCAGTCAAGGTTTGGTTACTATTAAAATATTTAAAAAGAACTGCCTTAAAGATTATTACCACGCAGAAAAACGACGCGAGCCTCTATCAAATCTCGGCTTTTTGCTATAGTTAACTATATAATATTACTAGCTGTCCCGGCAAACGTTTCTTTGCCATATTATATAAAGTATATCGCCCACTATTATTTTATTGAATTAGTGACTAAATAAGTGTGTCACCATGGCAACGTCCATCGCTATTCCGTGACCCGCGTCGCATAAACAATGGTCGTTCTTTATAGACAAATAATTTGCAATAAAATAAAATTGCGACTATAATTAAAGATCTAAGCTATCCTATCTCTCAAGTTGGAAAAAAGCACACATTTAAAAAAAAGAAACATTAAAATCGGTTAATTAGTTTAGGAATCCATCGCGGACAAACATCGTGACAGGAGATTTATATATGTTACGCTCAAAGAGCGAAATCGCTCAGTGAGCGAAAAAATAGCTCACAACGCGTTGTGATCACAGTGAAACAGCCACGACGCGAAATTCGCGTCGTGGCTCTAATGAAAACGGCCACGACGCGTTCTGGCAATCACAAAAAGACCATAACGCGAAATTCGTGTCGTGGCTGATATGCTATTCGTTTTTCTTGATTTGTTCTTGATTAATTAATCGTCCAGAGGTATGGAAGATTATAAATTTATAATATTGAATTACCACGCATACTACAAAATATTTTTTCTTTTACTAAATCACTGCCTAACGTGTACATTATACTTATTATTTATAAAATATCAAGTTCCATATAACTATCCGTACAGACAGACGGACAGTAATAATATTAGTACGGATAGTACGGAACTATAGGTATTTTATAAATAACTAGCTGACCCGACAGACGTTGTCCTGCCTTAACGATGATTATTGAATTCGAATTGGTATAATTAAGAAAACAATAGGTTAAAATTAGTATCTCCATGCCAAATTACATCAAAATAGATTAAATAGTTTAAGCGAAAATCATAAAAGTTTATTGTGCAGGAACCATATATATTCCGGGACAAAAAGTATCCCTATTCCTTTCCCGAGACTTAAAGTAAATCAAATCTCCATGCCAAATTTCATCGAAATAGATTTAATAGTTTAGGCGAAAATCATAAAAGTTTATTGTGCGGGAACCGTACATTTTCCGGGACAAAAAGTATCCCTTGTCCTTTCCCGAGACTCAAAGTATTTCCATACCAAATTTCATCAAAATAGATTGAATTGTTTAGGCAAAAATCATAAAAGTTTATTGTGCGGGAACCTTACATTTTCCGGGACAAAAAGTATCCCTTGTCCGTTCCCGAGACTCAAAGTATCTCCATGGCTAATTTCATAAAAATAGACTGAATAGTTTAGTTTAGGCGAAAAATCATAAAAGTTTATTTATTGTGCGGGAACCGTACATTTTCCGGGACAAAAAGTATCCCTTGTCCTTTCTCGAGACCCAAAGTATTTCCATACCAAATTTCATCAAAATAGATTGAATTCTTTAGGCAAAAATCATAAAAGTTTATTGTGCGGGAACCGTACATTTTCCGGGACAAAAAGTATCCCTTGTCCGTTCCCGAGACTCAAAGTATCTCCATACCAAATTTCATAAAAATAGACTGAATAGTTTAGGCGAAAAATCATAAAAGTTTAATGCGCGGGAACCGTACATTTTCCGGGACAAAAAGTATTCCTTGTCCTTTCCCGAGACTCAAAGTATCTCCATACCAAATTTCATCAAAATCAATTGAATAGTTTACGCGCAAATCATAAAAGTATATTGTGCAGTAACCGTACATTTTTCCGGGACAAAATGTATCCTATGTCCTTCTCCTGGCTCTAAACTACCTCCCTGCCAATTTTCAGCTAAATCGGTTCAGCCGTTCTTGAGTTATAAGTGAAGTAACTAACACGACTTTCTTTTATATATATAGATAATGATAACACGTTATGCAGTGATTTTGTAAAATAAAAAATATTTAGTAGCACGTGTGGTAATTCAAATATTATAAATTTATAATCTTCCATACCTATGGACGATTAACTATGGAAGATTAATTAATCAAGAAAAACGTATAGCATATCAGCCACGACACGAATTTCGCGTTATGGTCTTTTTGTGATTGCCAGAACGCGTCGTGGCAGTTTTCATTAGAGCCACGACACGAATTTCGCGTCGTGGCTGTTTCACTGTGACCACAACGCGTTATGAGCTATTTTTTCGCTCACTGAGCGATTTCGGTCTTTGAGCGTAATATATACATAATATATTAGATATGTACATAGATGTAGATGTGTTATCATTGGTCAGTCAAGGTTTGGTTACTATTAATAATTTAAAAAGAACTGCCTTAAAGATTATCACCACGCAGAAAAACGACGCGAGCCCTAAAAAATCTTGGCTTTTTGCTAGTTATATAATTAGTATGGATTTATAGCACTTTTATCAGCAACAGTACGTGCGGTAACGACCAACCAATAGCGGTACAGTCGCGGCAGCAATGCGGATGGAAATGGTTTTTTCATCGCAATTATTACGACATACTCTGATAACGACGATTATATCAAAGTTTTCTAAACATTTTTACAAGCAATTACTCCATCGATCACATGGAGGTTTTTGTAAAAAATATGTTGATTTCCCCTTGATTGCTTTATCAGATAGAATGTAGAAAAGTAGAGTAAGAAAAGATAGTCTAAGAAAATTAGTTTCGAAATCGTCGATCAGACCGAATAATTCGTGTAGTTTTGAAAGTTGGTACAGTTACTCCTAAAGGTGTCCAGATGAATATACTAAAAGCCCCCGAGGGAAAATAGAGCTTATCTATTTACATTTTTTTTTTTCAAATATCTTCAGGAAGAGTGAGTCTATGCCGCTACGTTTTTATTTTATCTTAAAGATCTATCAAATTTGTTTTATGGTCGGTCGATTGGCGAGGTACGGGGCATTCATTTTTTCGCGATTTTTAATGGGTCAGATTTTTTATTTATTAGTAAATTTAGAAGAAAACTAACGTAGATGCATAACTTTAACAGATTCCAATATTGTATAAACAATAATTTGTCTAGACGCATTGTCCAGGGAGTAAATTGAGGAATACGTTTTTGTATGAAAAATAGTACGAATGTACCCTTTTAATACTCTGTACTGCCTAAAGTAATGATCGTACAGTAAAAATGTTAAGACGTAATTTATAGGAAATTTAATGCAGATAATTTATGTAGAAGTTACTAAAGAGATATTATTAACAGTTTTTGAGTCACAATCAAAAACCTTGAAAAAGGGACCTTTCCCCCCCTCCCCCACCGCCGGCTCGTGTCCCTCCCTCGGGGGCTTTTAGTAATCATCTGGACACCTTTAGGAATAACTGTACCAACTTTCAAAACAACACGAATTATTCGGTCTGAATTCTTTAATTTTCTCAGGCTAAGAATCACTAAGAATATTCCGAGCGTATGCAATAGAAAATGCGTCGTTTTCAAATTTTCAAAGGAAATGTGACGAGAAGGAAAATATTATATGCAATAAGCTGTTAAAACTAAAATGTATTTAGTTAGTGTACAAGCGTTGCAGACAGGTACGTAGGTAAGTAGATATTGTAGACGGGATTTTTTTTGTCTCTACAACACGTTATAGTACCATTAAATAAAGTATTTTTAAAAATACAATTTTTTTGTATGTATATGTATTTATAAATATAACCTAACCTATCTAGGTTTTGAATTAAATATAGTAGCACGTGTATTGTGTATTGGTCACGGTGTTAACTATTTAGGTGATTAAATTAATTCGGGAGTTCGTTGAACTCTTGTGTATAGCGCATTGAAACCGTAATGCGCTTACTGTACTATAATTATTATGTGGTATAATTAAATCCATACTAATATTATTAATGCAAAAGTATATCCGTCTGTCAGTCTGTTACCTCTTCACGTCCAAACCGCTGAACCGATTTTGCTGAATTTTGGTAGAAAAATATATCTAAAACCGGAAAAGGATATAGGATACTTTTTATCCCGGTAAAATGGTTCCCGGCGCAATGGAGATGCGGGCATCATCAAATACTGAATATAAAATTAAATATACAAATATATATTTTCTGAGAAGTAGTATTTTGTCACGGCTGATTGAATTTTAGAACATTGCTTTACAATTTCCGGCAGGCACCATCATTTATAATCTACTACTGAGGGTAAAGATTTTTACCTTGCTTCGTCTAAAAATTCTAAAGTAAAGTCTAAAATTTAGGCATTAAGTGGTATAAGAAAGATTATGAAGTGTTTTGTCTTTGTTACGACCGGTTGACTGGTTGAAAATGGAATTAATCCGACATTGTATGAGTACTATAATAAATAAATAATATGTAATTGATATTCAATATGTCCTAAGTCTTATGGAAAATGATACAAGAACGTTTCAGAATATTGAACAACAAATCGTCACTGACGTGAAAGTAATGCCTCGCAATTTTTCTCGGTACTGCAATCTGATACTTTGAAATTCAATACCTTAGTAAAATTTAAAGGAAAATTGTAAAACAAGATGTTGCCCGCAACTTTTGTGGTGCATTTTGTTTGTCTCATGCAAGTCGCAATAAGGCAATTTTCCCAAATTGTTTAGTATTTGCAAGTTGCAATCTTACATTTTTCGGGTAACCATTCAATGTTCATTGCTAGGATTCAAACTCAAAAGGAAAAGATTGGTGATTTAACCCCAAAAAGGTGATAAATGGACAAGCAGACATAATATTGACGACCTCTGTGGCGCAGTGGTAAGCGCGTTGATAGCTTAAGCCGGGGGTCGCGGGTTCGAATCCCGCCGACGGAACAAAAAAGTTTTCAATGTTCCTGGGTCATGGATGTGTATTAAATATATGTATCATATAATAAAAATCTTAAATATATGTATAGTATAAAAGTATTAAATATATTTCCGTTGTCTGGTACCTATAACACAAGTCCTTCAGGTACTTACCACGGGACCAGACTGACGTGGTGTGAAGCGTCCATAGATATTATTATAAAAAAATATTAGGTATAAGTACGTTCTAAATTCTAATACAAGTACATATGTTATTTCTCAGGACTCCTACTATCTTCGTACTGAACGTCATCAAAAACGATTCAGCGGTTTGAGCATGAAGACTAACAGACAGACGGACAGACAGAATTTCGCATTAAAATATTAGTATGGATTCCAGAAAATTGGCAAAATAAATCGCTATTGACGTATAGGTGCCGCTCCAGTGCGCGCGCTCTCTCGCGATTTCTCGGCAGCCATGTTTTTATTTGCATGCAAGTGCGGCCAATTATATTAAGTACATCAGATAAACACTAAATACAGGATGCCACAAAGGTTTATTGTTAATAATATGTGGAGATCAACAAGAAAATTGTGGTTAAATATGGCAAGATGTGTCGGGAAAACTCTACATTCGCGTATGTAAAGTTTTAATACAAACAATTGTATAACGGTGGAAAAGCTGAAGTAGAATGTAATTACCTCTGTAATTATTATAATTTAAGATCCATACTAATATTATTAATGCGAAAGTGTGTCTGTCTGTCTGTTACCTCTTCACGCTCAAACCGCTGAACCGATTTTGCTAAAATTTGGTATGGAGATACTTTGAGTCCCGGGAAAGGAGATAGGATACTTTTTATCCCGAAAAAATGTACGGTTCCCGCGCGATAAACTAATTTTGGCGCAACGGAGTTGCGGGCGTCATCTAGTCTTAAATTTTTTAATTTTTATATAAAGTAAAAAAACGTCGTAATATTTTTGGCGAAAGTTTAATATAATTACTGCAAAAACTTCTACTTTATCTCTATACAGCTAATATAAATAAAATTCGTGTTTTTTTTTCTTCTAAAATAAATAGGGAGTTAGATTCCCGGATAGGTATTTAATTTTATGAAAAGCTTGCACTTTTAGCTCTTATCATAGTCGCAGCTTATGAGTTATTGATTACGCTCCTACGCTCCTAATTTTGAAACGTGCCTACAGAATCCATACTCTAAATTCATCCAGTATATTAACAAGAGGTTATAAAAAGAAGTTTATATTAATAAACTTTTTGTAACAGCCTGTATACCGGTTGTAAAATATTAAATTGTGATGGCATCACAGCGTTACAGCGCGTGTGATGGGGGTAATTACAGCCTTCTCGGATTGCCAGTTACCAGTTGCCAGTTGCCACACTACACCGACCTCAAATATCTCTAATGGCCGACTAAAATTATTGTAGTCTTGATGAGCTGCATGATTTGTAGGTTCGGATCAAATATGAAACCAAAATAAAAAAAAGACTTTGTTATATTTTAAGTCTTAGTATGATATAATTATTAATTATATATAAGTACTTAATATATAATTAATAATTATATACCGACCCGCCCCAGCGTCGCACGGGTATAAAATATATAGCCACTGAAAAAATGATTAAAATCGATAGCCTTTTTTAGATGATCTTTCACGTGGTCTACTTCTTATCTGTGCCAAATAACATAAAAATTGCTCCAGTAGTTCACGAATCACGAGATAAGCTCTTTCAAATAATTTTCCCCGTTTTTTCCACATTCTCCTATTAGTCTTAGCGTGATAAGAGCCTATAGCCTTCCTCAATAAATGGGCTATCTAACACTGAAAGATTTTTCAAATCAGACCTGTAGTTCCTGACATTAGCGCGTTCAAATTAGCCCTTTCAAATAATTTTCCCCGTTTTTTCCACATTTTCCTCTATTTCTTCGCTCTTATTAGTCTTAGCGTGATAAAATATAGCCTATAGCCTTCCTCGATAAATGGGTTATCTAACACTGAAAGAACCATCAAAATTCGTTGCGTAGTTTTAAAGAAGGGACATGAGGGAAAACAGGCGACTTTATTATAATATGACGTATAGATAGATATTAGATACATATCCTCGGCGGATTGGGGATATCGACCGGGATAAGTGGGACCCCCAGTAGGGTATACCCACCCTACTGGGGGTCCCACAGAACCCCATAGTGCTCTATTCCCCGCTTAAGGCAACGCATGATAGTACTTAATGTTACATTAAATTAAAACCTTTTTAAGGGCATACACTACCTTTAACTAGCGCCACCCATCATTTAATTATATTTCTAGAAAACTAGACCAAATATCAAAATAACAAATTTTGTGTGTAGTGTTATTATAACTTATAACTTTATATTTTCAAAGTGATATTATTACAGCGCAAAAGTAGTGGAATCTTTTGAGGCTTTAATAATAAACTTATTTTTATCTTTGTTCCTATCCTAACTATTAAAAATGTGAAACCACAAGAGTTTTATAACAAAGCATTTAATTCATTTATTGGTGTGGGTGGTGGTCATTTAGCCCCTATAAGGTAAGGTACCCATACCTTAAAATGACAAAAGGATATCAAAAACAAGAAATGCCACGTGTGTTGAATGCTGTAAATCTTTTGACTCATAGGTACGGTCAGCAATGCGCGTTCCCCTTACGAAAAGAATGATCTCTATTTTTTTCCATGTAAACCAGATAGAGAGAAAAGAAAATATCTAAGTACCTAGGTAATTCCCGCAACTCTGTTGCGCCAAAATTTGTTTATCGTACAGGATTTCACAGGAAGTAGGAGCCGTACTTTTTCGGGATAAAAAGTATCCTATGTCCTTTCCCAGGACTCAAAGTATCTCCATATTATCAAATTTCAGCAAAATCAGTTCAGCTGTTAAAGCTTGATGAGGTAACAGACAGACAGACAGACACACTTTCGCATTTATAATATTAATATGGAACTATGGATAATAAATGTGAAACTTTTACATTTATAAGGATTGCCCTAATAATTATTATAATATTGTAAATGCGATAGTGTCTGTCTGTTACCTCTTCACGCCCGAACCGCTGAACCAATTTTGCTAAAATTTGATATGGAGATCCTTTATGTCCCGAAAAAGGACAGAAAATACTTTTTATCCCAGAAAAATGTACGGTTCCCGCGCTAAAAACTTATTTTGGCGCTCTATATTTTCTATCTGGGGGATGATGTTGTCCGCGTCCGTAGGATTTACCACCTTTCCTAGGCCCACCCTACACGTATCCCCTGGGTGGTGCTAAACGGACAACAACGCCGAGGCTCGGGCGGCGGTTAACTAGCCCGATGCGCCTGCACGGAAACGTGTCAGACCTGTGATGGTAGGAAATGACCATCACAAACCGTAACCCTGTGGTCATGTTTCGCAGGACCGGTAGCCTTGGCTTCACCGCCCGGGCTACGAGGTAGAAAGCCTCTATAAAAATTCACCCCAAGTCTACGGTGAGATACGCGCCAGAGACTGCGTGGCTAGTGGGAGACTTAGTCGTTAGCGTTCAACCTCGGCGGACCTGGCAAACGTCGTTGAACTTGCCTTCTAGGGAGAATAGGCGTCACCTTCCTAGTGACCTGTTTTTATCGACCTAGCTCGTGGGAACAAGATGGATGATTCACAAAATAAAATACTTACGCAACAAATTTTTCATAGGAGCCTCTTCTTAAACAGACCGCGCTCTCACTCAATCAGTGACGATCGCTCATTAAACAACACAATCACCAGTGACACGCAAACAACACAGACGACAGACGAGAATATTACAAACAACAACTTAGATCACACCTCCAGCTCATGGACTGAAGTAACAGGAGGAAGTAACAAGAGACGCAGAGAAAGTCCTGAACACAAAAACCAACAAGTGCAAAAGCAAACCAAATTAAGCACATACTGGCTTAGTCAACCTATTGCCACATCGAACAGATTTGATGAATTAGATGTTGAAGTAGTTGCTGATGGAAATCCAGCCATTAAAGAGAAACCCATTAAACCCCCCCCTATCTTCGTAGATAAAGTAGAGAATATTAAACCTTTAAAAAACCTACTAGATGAGCACGCCTGTGGAAACTACGAAATACGGGTGCTAAACGAAAACAGAGTTAAAATTCAAGCTAAAACATTAGAGGCAAGACAAACAGAATTTTATACCTATCGCCCTAAGCAGGAACGTTCATTTAAAGTTATTTTAAAAAACATACACCCCTCCACGGACAAAGAAGATATCCAAATAGCTTTAAAAGAATTAGGACATGACGCAGTCAACATTTGGAACATCAAACAAAGAATAACTAAGAAACCTCTACACATGTTCATAGTAGAACTGCAACCAAAAAGTAATAACAAAAAAATTTATGAAATCAACAACCTTCTAAACTACCGCATAAAATTCGAACCACCAAGACCGGTGCGTAATATACCACAATGCGCAAACTGCCAACATTACGGACACACAAAATCATACTGCCACCGTACCCCAAAATGTATCAAATGTGCCGGAAATCACCTATCAGCCAACTGTCAGCGAAAAGAACGCTCAGACTCTGTTAAATGTGCCCTTTGTGACGGAAATCATCCGGCCAACTATAAAGGCTGTATGGTATTTAAGGAGCTGCAAAAACAAAAATACCCACCTATTAGAGTCAGGAAATATCAAGACCCGCAAAACCCTATCAACTCGGCTTCCACAACGACCAGGCAGCACCAGCCTATGAAAAATAACCCAGCAACAACCAAGGAGAAAAACAATAAAACCTATGCAGATACCCTGAAATCGCCAAAACCTGACAAAAATACGGAAACCAATGACAATACCCAACGCCAAACAAATGAAATGAAGGACCTTTTTGAAATGCTGAAACAAATTATGAATCAGATGTGTGTTATGACAAACTTATTAACCAACCTAATGACCGCAATGAGTAAAAATTCGACAGACTCAAAATAGCCCTCTGGAATGCCAATGGCTTACCACAACACTCATTAGAGGTAAAAATGTTTATTGAGACCAACCAAATCGACATACTTCTTGTGTCTGAAACACACTTCACAAAAAAGACATATTTTAACATACCTAGATACAAGATGTACCACACACTGCACCCTGATGGTACTGCCCACGGAGGTTCGGCTATACTAATAAAAGAAACAATTCGTCACCATACAACAAACTCTTTCCAGACTGAACAAATTCAAGCCACTAACATAATAATTAATGACGCCAAAGGCCCTCTGTTGTTATCAGCACTGTACATACCACCTAAACACAATATGAAGTATGAAAATTATACTGCTTTCTTCAAATCCCTAGGACCTCGGTTCATAGCTGGTGGAGATTTCAACGCAAAGCATACAGACTGGGGGGCTCGTATTACCACTCCAAAAGGACGACAGCTCCTTAAATCAGTGCAGTCTATGAGGCTAACAGTCACCTCTACTGGGGAACCAACATACTGGCCAGCTGATACAAATAAGAAACCAGACCTCGTAGATTTCTTCATTTGCAAAGGGATAACGAGCTCTTCAATTAGATGTCATTCTTCCTTCGAGCTTTCCTCTGACCACTCACCAGTCATAGCCTACGTCAATTCCTCAGTGGAAAATATAGAAAAGAACTGTAAGCTGCACAATAAAAAGACAAACTGGCTACATTTTCGTGAACTAGTCACAAATTCTCTGAACCTTAATATACCGCTTAGATCAGACGATGACGTGATCGAGGCAGTTGAACATTTTAACGACATCATTCAAAAAGCTGCCTGGTCGGCTACTCCTCTCCCAAGCATGAAGACGCAAAACACAAGCCACTACACAGAAGACATGCTAGACCTAGTAAAAGAAAAGCGTAATGCTAGAAAACTCTGGCAGATTACAAAATATCCAGAACACAAGGCAAATTTCAACAAAATCGTGAAAAAACTAAAAAACGTGCTAGAAAAACAGAAGCAGCTCGCAACAGAAAACTTTCTGAAAAGTCTAGATGCCACACCAGCCACTGATTACTCTTTGTGGAAGGCTGCAAAAAATCTTAAAAGGCCTGTCTATCACCAAACAGCCATTAGAAAACCGGATGGTACCTGGGCTAAAAGCGACAAGGATAAAGCCGAAGCATTTGCAGAACACTTGTCAAAGGTATTCACGCCTAACGTAGACTGCGGATCCACAAAGACGAACGATGTTACAAACGCTCTTACGCAAACTCATCAAAATGATCTACCAATCAATAAAATCACAATAAAAGAAGTAATCAGAACTATTAGAAAACTAGACGTCCATAAATCTCCAGGTTATGACCTAATTACGGCGAAAATCCTTAAAGAACTGCCAAATACAGGCTACAAATATCTTACCCAAGTGTTCAATGCCTGCCTCTGGAGAAATTTTATTCCACCGCAATGGAAGGTAGCTGAAATAATCCTCATTCCAAAACCAGGAAAAGACGCAACGAAAGTCACATCTTACCGACCTATCAGTCTCCTTCCAACTCCCTCTAAAGTACTGGAAATTTTATTTCTAAATCGTCTGACTCCAAAAATCGCAGAAGCTAAACTGATCCCAGAACACCAGTTTGGATTTAGACCTGGTCATGGCACGATTGAACAGGTGCACAGAATCGTGGAAAAAATCAACAACACGTTTGAAGGAAAGAGGTGGTGTTCTGCCGCATTCTTAGACATCTCTCAAGCATTTGATAGAGTCTGGCACGATGGACTGCTATTTAAAATCAGGAAGAACCTACCTATTAATTACTATCTCTTCATAAAAGCGTATCTAAGTGGAAGACACTTCTACGTAAGACAAGGCGACGGCATTTCTAATTTGTACAAAATAGAGGCAGGGGTACCCCAAGGGAGTGTGATGGGCCCAACACTTTACCTGCTGTACACATCAGACTTACCACACACAGAACACGTCCTGACGGGAACATACGCTGACGACACCGCAATATTAGCAACCGACGAAACAGCTGCTGGAGCTTCCAACAAACTTCAAAAAAGTCTAGATAAACTGTCTCGATGGTTAAAAGACTGGAAAATAAAGGCTAACGAAACAAAATCCGCCCATGTTACATTCAGCTTACGACACGAAACATGTCCTGAAGTCGAGCTAAATGGAATCAAAATCCCACAATCTGATGATGTACGATATCTGGGCGTATACTTAGACCGAAGACTGACGTGGAAAAAGCACATACAGACAAAAAGAAAGGCACTCGATCTCCAACTCCTGAAACTGCAATGGTTAATAGGCAAAAAGTCACAACTAAATCTTGAAAATAAACTTCTCCTCTACAAAAGTATACTAAAGCCTATCTGGACCTACGGGATCCAGCTGTGGGGAACAGCCTCTCCATCAAACATAAACATCCTGCAGAGGTTCCAGTCAAAAACCCTGCGAATGATAACTGGTGCCCCCTGGTACATCTCAAACACGCAACTCCACAGAGACCTAAAACTAGAATCTGTAAAGGAGGAAATAAAAAACTCCCTACAAAAATACTCTAAAAGAATAGAAAACCACCCCAACCACCTGGCTAAGAATCTAATGAGCGAAGAACCAAATGCAACCTTCAAAAGGCTCAAAAGACGAGCCCCTCAAGACATGCTTTAACAGAGCTCTACTAACAAAATGGTCATATCACTGGATATGTTCCATACACGCCAAGAATAAAATTACATAAAATCCAGCTCAATGTCTTAAAGACAGATCGCAGGACTAAAGGAGTTAAAAAAAAAAAAAAAAAAAAAATATTTTCTATCCAATTTTGTCGCAAATATCCAGCACTTCAAGAACCTATTTGTTAAACAAACAAACAAACAAACTAGTGCATGTATTATAATACACAGGGACCCCTTTTTGCCGACTATACAGATGTACCTGCGTAGATTCCGCGTGAGTCAACTACTATCTGACAATGACCTTACTCGGTGTTACCTGCCTTAGGACTCTCTTTGTTTACTTCACCAAAACTGGCACACTTTCTTATCGTGTTTGTCATGCATTATTATTATTTACTTTTATTAAAAAATACAGTCAAGTCATAATTGCGTAACCGTATTTCAAAATGTTCTTTACTTAAATGTCAACATTTACAATATGAGTGAAGAGGTAAAGATCAGAGGCTTCGCGACTTGGCATATAGCTAAGCGTTTTATCAAATTCCGTACCTACTTACATTTTTAATTTCTAGCTTTGCTGTCAAAATTGCCAAATGTGAAATGTTATAAGCTGTACAATGTACATGTAATCTTCTAATTATCCAAATTAAATTATGTATATCTGAGCAAGTAAACACGCCAAAGTAACTTATCTTTTTTCGTAAAGCAGGTGTTTCACAAAGTATGTAATAAATGTAAATTACCGTATGCCTGATTGTAAACCAGTGGCGATTATGGCCGAAATGATGCCAAAACACCTGGACAACTGCAGCTGCGATTTCACAATAACAATCAATACTCTACTTGGCAGTCGGATAAAAACTTGAAGAAATAACATTTTAACATAAAAAGTATTAATCGTTTTTCAAGATACTTATAAGTAATATGTTCGAGAACTTTAGGAAGTTGTCGTTTATGACTTGCACAGTTGAAATGTTTTCTATGTTGGATTACTGCGGGGCTAAAATGGTCAATCTGGAGAATCATATTATGATTCATAATATGATTTTTAGGGTTCCGTACCTCAAAAGGAAAAAACGGAACCCTTATAGGATCACTTTGTTGTCCGTCTGTCCGTCCGTCTGTCAAGACCCTTTTTCTCAGGAACGCGTGGAGGTATGAAGCTGAAATTTATATCAATTACTCAGGTCTACTGTCCCTTGAATCTGTGAAAAAATCAAACTTCTAAGCCAACGCAATCAAAAGATACAGCCGTTTATGCCGCAAATTTTCGACACTTGCAAGGGAATCAAAACCTACAGGGTGCTTCCCGTGAACTCAGAATCTTGAAATTTGGTACGAAGCAACGTCTTATAGCATAGATAAAGGAAAAATTACGAAAACCATAAATTTTTAGTTACATCACATAATATAATTTTTTTTAATAATTTTAAACTTACTACCCATTTCCTCATAAACGCGTAGAGGTATTAAATTGAAATTCATACCAAATACTCAGGTCTATCTTTGTAAACCTTGCAGGTTTGTACGGAACCCTCGGTGCGCGAGTCCGACTCGCACTTGGCCGGTTTTTTTTTTTTAATCGCAAAATTGACACTGTTTGCAATTCAGATGTCTAAATTCGTACTAATTTGACATTCGTGAGTTTGACAGTTTTGACAATTCATTTTCTGAATTGATTGAGATTTGACCATTTTAGCCCTGCTGGATTCGAATAACGTAAACCCGGCTCAAGGTCCTATCAGAGGCAAAATAATTGAAGAGGTGAGTGGAAGAATGAGTTAAGTAACATTTTTGAAAATTTACGTTTTTTTGCATAAATGTAGACTTGGAAAATGATTTGCAATAAAAAAAAATGAATTTTACGTATACTTACAAAGTTAGCCAGATGATGAAGCAAGTAAGTTACAAGGTTCGTCCAAATGACTATGCAAGAAGCGGGTAACAGCCATTATAATATTATGTGTTGTATTACGGGAGATCGCTTGAATATTTTACTTTTTTAAGAAATATGTCGACTTTTTTTTATTCTATTGGTCAAAGGTGGTCAAAGGCATAGATATTATATAGAACGAGATTTTGCCCGCGGCTTCACTCGCGTTAAAATGTATTATTAATATTATGATATTATACAAACTTTGATCCCGTATTTTAACCCCTTGGAGGTAGAATTGATCAAAATTCTTTCTTAACGGATGCCTACGTCATGTAGGTAACATCTACCTGCATGCCAAATTTCAACCCGATCCGTCCAGTGGTTTGGGCTGTGCGTTGATAGATCACCATGTCAGTCAGTCACCTTTGAGTTTATATAATATATATTTATATTTATAGATTTATATTTATAGATAGATGTACACATTATTCAGATAAAAAAGTACTAAGTACAACTGTATTTTTTTAACAAGATTTGAATGCACAATCCTTTAAAGTTTAAAGAGTGGGTATTCCCTGGTAAATATTAGGTATATATATATAGAATGTACACATTATTCAGATAAAAAAGTAGTAGAGTAGTAGATTAGTTCAAATTCGGGGAGGGGGTTGCCGAGGTGTTGCCTTTGATGTGAGAAGAAACCCCGTTCCTCTAGGCCCATTGGGAGCGGAGTTATGGCTACTTTAGTAAGACGTTTGACAGTTGCCGAGCTGTCAATGTCAAAGTTTGAATGCTTGTAACTCGGCAACTATTTGTCCTGGATATGGGTTTTCTGGGCTTGATCCTCCTGGATTTTTCTCCTCTATTCGATTCTGGCCTTAGAATTGAGAGAAAAAAATAATGTCTCTGATTTAGTTCAAATTTAGGGAGGGGGTAGCCGAGGTGTTGCCTTTGATGTTAGAAGAAACCCCGTTCATCTAGGCCTATTGGAAGCGGAGTTATGGCTGCTTTTGTTCGACGTTTGACAGTTGCCGAGCTGTCAATGTCAAAGTTTGAGTGCTTATAACTTGGCAACTGTTTGTCCTGGATATGGGGTTCTTCGGTTTGTTCTTCCTGGATTTTTCCCCTCTATACGATCCTGGCCTCAAATTCCTTCTTCCCTGGTCGTGAATTGGGAATTCGGGAATTATGTTGCGGGCAAGTTGTAGATCTCGTCGTTCTAATTAAAATGAGTCCTCACTCGGGGGGTCCAGGACCAGGGTTATGAGCCATGGGGTTTACTTGCAAGGGGGGGGGGGGGGGGGCAAGTTTCACGAGAGTGATGTTGGTGAAGTCTTGAAAGTTTGCTTGCTCGAAGGTACTTGTGCGGTACCCTCGCTGTTCTCCTGAATATGAAAATAGTTGTCGCCCTTAATACTCGGTAATAGTTCAAATTATCAATTGAACAAAATTTTATTGAAATCAGATACTTAAATAATTGAAGAATAGCGTGTTTTTTGGTCCCAAGACTGTATGTTTAATAGGGAAGTAGTAAAGAGCGTGTGACCACATTTTTAAGGGCCTCGGAGAATTACTCTGTGTCATACTTAGGGCATGCACCCGGTTCTACCCGGTTCCGAAATACCCGGGTATACCCGGATATTTGAATGAGTCTGTGGAACCGGTTCTAAGAGCTGGAACCGGGTCGACCCGGTTCTGATAAGATTTTTCTAATTTTGCATTAATTACTAATTTAAATTACGCGCGTCGAAGTATCGTGGAGCTTTTGATATTTTATCGAGCTGGCAACGCCGCGCGAGCACGCTATTATCGCGGGTACACCTACATGCATACTACCCCACCGTCCGCGCCAGCAGGGTAACCATATGTGGCAGGTTCCTGCCATTTTGGCAGGATTGGCGTCTTATTTTGTCCTATGGCATTGTGGCAATAAGCGTACGGAGGCCAAAGGAAGATCTTCCGAGTTCCGACCGAGCGAGGTGTTATGCCCGGTCAGGCCGAAGCCCACGTGATACATTTCAGCTGTCGTATATATACCGACGCGCTCAGAAAACTTCGATAGCGCGATGCAGGAATGTTAGGCGAATTGTGGGTACTGCATCTCAAATTTCTGACAATGGCAACCCTGGATACTGGGATTTCCCTGTCAGGGTGACCATATGTGGCAGGTTCCTGCCATTTTGGCAGGATTGGCGTCTTATTCTAGCCTATGGCATGATAGGTTGACGTTTTAAAAACTTGGCAGGTTTTGGCAGAATTGGGGTATTATATAGTATTATAATATATAGCTGATAGTCTTAGCCCGTCATTTCATCATCGCGTGGTCATTTTGTGCTTATTTTCATACAAGTAGTGTGCGTGTATTTTCTTGAATATTTCTATTTGTCGATCATTTCGAAGCACATTATAATCCAGAAAAGAAAGTCATTTAGTTCATGGTATCGATAAACTATAGTTCAAGTAATATGCATCCCTAAACACACGTAAAAAGCTTTGCAATTTTGGTAGCCAAATTATTACTTGATGATTTTGAGCTGACTTTTAGCTTGACTTTTAGCACTAATGCCTTATATTATAGCATGAAGGGATTGTTAAACTTGTAAATCATCTTTTTAGCTTACAAAAATACCGATTGAAAAGCACAAAAAACGTTGTTCAAAACTAACATATTTAATGTCAAATCCACGTGTTTGAGGCATTCTTTGGCCGTTCTTATGGTTTATTATTTAGCGGAACCACAAAACTCAACAAAATCTAGCATAAAATGTTCACTAAAAACCTTTATTAACACTTTTATTAAGTACATGAAATATGCAGACCGACTCCTTTGTTGTGATCAATAATAGTGTAATCAATAATAGTTTCAAAAGTTAGTCTGTTGATTACAATGATAATTTAATAAACGTTGATTTCACACCAATACCAACTTTTTTTATATTCATATTTCATTACATTACAATTTCCTACTTAACCAAACTCTCAATTATCATTTACCCAAAAAAATATAAAAAATACAATTTGGTCGCTAGGAACCGGGTAGCACCGGGTGACCCGGTTCTGACTACCACTGGAACCGGGTACGCAAAATCTGGAACCGGACCCGGTTCTGCATGCCCTAGTCATACTCATCAAAATTAAAAAAAAAAAAACTCCATTAATCGTTTACTGAGTAATGGATACCAATTAAATTTCCAAAGTATAATCCAAATTTCTTTTTGGCCTGTCTGTTTGGCCGTGAGTTTATTGTCTTTTCAATTGAGTTTTGTTTCATCTCAATAAAAAAAAAGTGATTTATGTTTATTGTTTACTTCATGCATGACAGTCTTTACAGATATATTTTGTTGCATATAAAAGTATGGAACCGAATAACTTCACATTTTTCTTAACATAATATTTTTTAACATAATATTAAAAATGGAAGATATTTACACCTCCTGATACAATTAGCAAAAGCCATTACTTTATTTGTGATGAGAAATCATAAAAAGTTTTTTCAAAACTTTGAACGCGATTTACTCAAAATTCGAAATGTGTTACTTGTTCGATTCTTCCACTCATGTCTTTAATTACAAACGCGAGCGACTTTACAAATCGCACAGAGACTGGACTGGTTTTAAGTATGTTAGTCTACAGATACTTAAGTTCAAAAGCACTATGACTCACCATCAAGACTCATGGTCATCGAATGTTTTTATAACTTTATCGTTTAGATTGGAAACAACTTTTTTACAGTACATTTGGTTCGTGATAGAACATTCTTTTTTCAATTTGTCCGTGTGATAGATATTTTTTTGGGTAACACACAGCTAATGTTAATTCGGAAATCAGGTCTTTACTAACTATTCAATATGTTGAAGTGTCTCAACTCTCAAGTGTCGTGTCAGTAAATAATTGTGTCAATTACAATCGTAAATATTTGAGGCTATCGATGTTAAGTGTTGCTGTTTGTAAACAGTATTATGCATATTTCGTGTCAGAAATCAGAATAAAGATCTGCTGATCTGCTCTATGCAATTTTATTCGCCTTGTCTATTACCTCACCGCCACCATCCAGTAGTATTTCCGGACCAATAGGACCTGCAAACCTTCAAGAAGAGAGCGTATTCCCTCTTAAAAGGCCGGCAACGCATCTGTAGCTCTTCTGATGTTGTGATGTGATGTGATGGGCGACGGTAGTTGCTTTCCATCAGGTGTCCCGTTTGCTCGTTTGCCCCCTTATTTTATAAAAAAAGCAACTCAAGCAGACAGGTAACAGAAAGATAAAATAGAGATGAAAGTGTGAAATTGTGGGCTTACGAATTAACCTGAGATTATAAGAATTAAGAGCGTTTTTTATCGGGCTTTGGCCCACCACACATTTCCACCACTGTATCTTCATTCTTCTGTGTCGCCAGGATCGACAGCGGTATCCAACCACGAAAATCCTTTGATATGATCTCAGATACAGTGGTGGGAATTAAGCGCGTTTGCTGCATTTCTTTATGCGACGGCTGTTAGCCAAATCGGTTGGCAAAAGGCGGCTACGTAATTTGGTCTATTAATGTCAAACCCAGCCAACTGATCACGCCTAACATTGAATTGATATAACCCAACCAAATGACGTTGGTCCATTTTCCAATAAATCAATTTCTTCGATAATATATTGTAGCTGTAGCGCGTCGCGTGTAGCCAATGTGCTGAACCTAAAATAGCCATTTCCTCAATTAGGCGCAATAAAGTTGGCAAGTTATTACGTATTCCCTTTGTTTCTTGGGGTGTTACGCTCTTTGACTCCGGTATGAAGCAGCGGATGTCAGTTGTCACTTACCAGGTGTGGTTGCTGGTTACGGCATGGTTTTGATATTATTGTACTTTTTTGTGGTGATGGATTACCAGACGCTATAGTATTTAAGTGCTAAATTATTTGGACTAAAGTCTAAATCCAATATACTATATGTATAGGTACTATATGGGTACTATCAGAGAAGTTGATTCATAGGGAGATAGCTATATGTTTGGTCGCGATATGTCAAGCCATTCGTCAAGCGTATCTTAAGAGAGGACACGGTTGAGAAATGGGACGGGAGATATGAAGTGGGAGGGACGGCCGGAGTCACGAAGCTCTTTTTCCCAAGCGCTGCTGCTGCACACAAAATAGTCAGAAAAATAGACATAACACATCACACAACACAGATACTGACTGGTCACGGTGGATTCGCCTTCTACTTGAACAGATTCAAGCTGAAGGAGGATCCGTCGTGCCTGTGTCAGCCCGGAGTAGAGGAGACTGTACCTCACCTGTTACTCGAGTGCCCAATTTTTGCTAGCAATAGATATGATATTGAGCAGAAATTGGGTGCGTCATCGATGACGGGTGAGAACCTGCCTTCGATCCTGGGGGGTAAGAAGAGGGATATGTTCCTCTCTTTCTGTACAAAAATAGTTAAAGCAGTAAACAAAAGAAACTGTGATATTTTAGTGTGATAAATTGATAATAGTCTTAGGTAACATGCTGTGATATTAGGGTTAGTTGAATGTTTGTGCCGTAGTTTTATCTTCATTATTGATATTGGTTTTTATTAGTGTATTTTATTGTATTGTATTTTATTTTATTGTATTGAATTTTAAAATTGGCTGTAAAAAATGTTATTTATAATATAGTAGTGTTATTTATAATATAGCAGACAACAAGCCCTAATAATGTTAGGGGGGTGGTAATAAAAAAAAATAAAAAAATATGTCAAGCCCACTGCCCATCCGACAGATGACAAAGTTGATATTAAATTGACAAAATCCGACCAATTGATATAGGTACCAGAGGGCATGTCAACTGCCTAGGAAAAAAATTCTTCGATGGTACCATCGAGGAAATTGATTCCTAGGCAGTTGACGGACCTACGTCAGTTGATCGGCTTATGTCAATTCAATGTTAGCTGTGATCGATTATGTAGATAGGTTTGACTTAACGCGACCAAATTACTTAGGTCCACCATCTGCTTAGGAATCAACTTCTTTGATAGTACATTAAGCTAAAATAAATTTAATAAGTATCATACTATATTTGGCTAAAACACAAAATTACTTAGTTTTTAGTTGTAAGCCTTTACTTTTGGCTGTCCTACTATCATAGCATATTTTTTTATTCATCCATAGCCTATTACAAATTATTATTAGGTACTCAAAGAAAGCAGTTTCTAGATCTTCGACTTTTCGCCAATAAAATCACAGATCCATATTCCGTTGCATCGGGAACCGTGTTATGATAATATGATAACAGCAGATGTTTCTGGGCACAGGTGCAAAACATGTTCTATACGGGCCGTATGAGATGTCGCCGTATGATAATACCTCATAATGATACCACAGATCATATGGCAACAGAGAGAACTCTCGATACGTGTGTTATGCGTGTGTTCTACAATTAGTGATGAGCAAAATTAGTCTTGGTCTTGCAGTCTTGGTCTTGGTCTTGCTTTTTGCAAGACCAAGACCAAGACTAGGCATGCAAGACCAAGACCAAGACCAAGACCAGACAGATTTAAGCAAGACCAAGACCAAGACTGCACAAGCAAGAACAAGACCAAGACTGGTCGAGTCTTGGTCTTGGTCTTGCTTTGCTCATCACTATCTACAATAATATTGATTTGATTTTCATTCTCCACATTCGGATTTTCATGATGAAATAACTAAAATTTTAGGCAGGTATATACTGTGGATTCCATACATTATTATTAGTCAGTGATCAATGTATATAACTGCCTAATATTTCAGTTGGTTCGTCCTGAAAATATCGAATGTAGAGAATGAAAATTAATATAATTAATTCGAGGGGTAGACGAATATTATTCGACTTTGTATAAATGTACTGCCTAACATGTTAGTTATAGCTCAAATTACTAAATAGTTATCAAGTACTTTACATAAGAATGGACTGTAATTTTTTTTTATGAAACGCATGTAAATTATTTCAATAAACGTGTCGGAAATCATGCAACAACTGCAACATTACAATTTACAGTCCAAATAAAAGTAAACTTTGTATATATTTAAGTTTAATGTTTATTGAGCTATAAATTATAATAATAAATAAACCTTAAAGTTGGTTAAATATTATTTTCAAGTTAATTATTTAAGTAATTGAAAAAAGAAAAGCAGCATAATATTATTTGAAACTTTATTTTTAACCTATAGATCTCTTTGTTCGTAGTCGTGTTTCTGTTTGGGTACTTGCTCTTTAAACCAATACTGCGTGCAGTGCTACTGGCACTGCTATGCCTCAGATTTAAATTAATTAAAATTATAAACCATTTCATAACGGCGAGGCAGCTGTGTCTCCAGATTTTGCTTCATAAAAAATAATTTAATAAAATAAATCACAATTTTATAGTGATGTTAGAGAGATCATATAATTATTAGAAATAAAGCAACAGCCCCAAAATGAAAAATAAAATGATAGTATTTTTATGCGGTTTTCGCGTGACATACTTTAGGCGCAACTGTTATTTTTTATTAAATTAAGAGTATCATTGCATTTTCTATCCTTGATATTGTAATATGTCTATAATATGCATACTTTATCAGGAATGTATATTATGCCTTTGTATTTAATGTATGAAATCGATTATAACACAAACACATCCATACACATAACATGTTCGTATGTGTGCGTAGAACAATACTCTTCCGTTAGCCGTCACGGGCAGTTAATTGTTGAAGTTATGAGCTTAAGGTGGCTTCCCGATCCACGCAGAAAGCAACCGCCACCGACAAAAATTCAAACAAAATGCCACTTTATGACGTAGGCTATACAGGGCGCAATTAAACCTTCCTGCCAAATTTTGATATATTGAATATTGATCCTTGCTAAAAATAAAAATACATGTATTTTTTCTTTTGTCTCTCAGTACTTAAACGTTGAGAAATTGCTTCCAAAAGTTATCCTAAAAACACTATAACTAATGGACACGATGCGTCTCTTGCGCTATCCCCGTTCATTCCCCCGCGCCGCGAGTGACCGTTTTGCACCGATTTTAAATGGGATAAAATATTGTCATAAAAAAATAACACCCAATTTTTTTTTGGTTAAATGGACTCTCCTAATGATACCTAAGCCCTAGAAAAAATTTGGCAGGAAGGTTTGATTGCACCCTGTATAAAGTTTCATTTTCTACCGACATTGGTCTAGAGACTCATGCCGCCGCTGCTTTGTAGTAGCGTAGAGCAAAATGCAACCTATAGATTAGGTCATTAAGGCCGTCCCCCGAGCAAACGACCTTGGGCATACATTTGCCGCGTTGCCGAGAGCGCACCAAAACCCTATTTTTTAACTTATCTTAGTTCAAAATTGACCTAAAAAAATTAAAACGGGGAATATGTAGTTTATGATATTGTCGATCTATTGGCGTGTGTTTCAAATAAAAGTAATTTGTAAATCCTAAGGAGATGCTGAATGTATGCTTCAATTTTAATAAATTGGTTTTACTTTGGAAGCTGATATCATGAGTATAATAAACAAGAATATAAAATTTAAAACGGGGAAAGGAATATCGATATACTGAAGATTATTGCTGTATTTTTATTATAACTTTGTAGCTTTCAAATTATGAGTTTGTAGGGTTTGAAATACAGTAAATGACGGTATCTCCAGAAGGAACGCCCTTAAGTGGCATTTTGTTTATATTTCTGTCGGTCCGGTCGCTTGCTGCGAGGTTTCGGAAAGCTACCTTTACGTTAAATGTAACCTACAGGTTACCGACTGATTACAAGAAAGAAAGGTTGGCCAACTTGGTTAGTAACCACATGAATAAAATATTATGTTATTTAATATGAGTCAAGACTCAAGAACATTATTTTATCTATACTGGGTGTAACAAATCTAAGTAATAATACTTTAGGGTGTGTATGAGTTTCGTGTATACTTGTATAGAGTTCGCTGTAAAAGTATCAGCTCGCTGAAAGAGCAATTTTTTCCACTTTTGTATGAGAAAACTCGTGACGCTAGGGCGCTTACCCATACAAATCCCAAAAAACCCCACTTTCACAGTGAACTCTCTACAAACAACACATACACATCCTAAAGTATTATCATTTAGTTTTGTTACACCATGTATACAGCTCACTGTGAAAGAGTTTTTTTTTTAAACTTTCGTATGGGCAAATTCATGACGCTGGGCCGCTTGCTTATACAAAACACAAAAAAGCTCTTTCAGCATTGCTATACTTTCACAGTAAACTCTACATAAGTGAGGGACACATACGGTGTTAACTAAATTAATTATATCACTTTGTTTTGTTACACCTTGTACATAATATATCGAAAACTCAAAACCTTCATTGAATTGTTATTAAAAAAAGACTGGGGTCTGACTGAATAGGTATAGTGTATACCTGCGTGATAGGTGAGTACTTTTATCTAGAAATTAGATATTAATGAATGATCATTTTATTTAATGATCTATTTGAATTATGAATCAGCAGGGAGTGATAATAAAAACTTGCAGCTCGGTACTAAACCTAGGTTATCGTTATCATAACAATACATTGAGTATTGACGGATAAGATAGGTATTATGAGGTGTGATTTCTCCGTAAAGCCGCTAAAAAGTACCGCCAGTGTATGTGATGTAAGCAGCTTCTCAACCGGCGGCCCATCGGGACTTTATCTGCAGTGACCAATTTAAACCATTTTGAAATTCACACCCACCAGCAAAACATATTATAACTCCCACACTGGTTTCGGTGACGGTGGCCGATTTCATTGAAACCAAGGCTAGTTACGCAGGAGTAATTTTGTAGTGCCCAAGTGTGTGCGCACAAGAGCACTCTCTATTCCTTTTACTCTTCATAACCCAGTGGGACTGTCAACGGACGACTGACACGACTGGCGAGAGATCAGGCGCAGGACCGACTTTTTACACGCCCATCCGACGCATGGATCATCTTACTTGTCAGACGATCTGGTGATCAGCCTGCATTGTCCTAACCAAACTTGGAAATAACATGTTTCTAACGCGGGAATCGAAACCACGACCTCCGAGTCAAGAGCCGAGCTCAGAACCACTGGACCACGGAAGCGTCATCGGATATTCGAAATGAGAGTCGTGAAAAATTTTCAACTTTCAAATGGGTAATTTTCAATAGGAATATTAGGCAAAGGTCGGAGCAGGTGTTATTAGCATATACAGTTAACAATCCGACCACAAATGATATCTATGCCAGTTGCACACATCGAATCAAAATATTTTGGTTAAGTGTTAAGACATAAACGTTTTAAACGTCGAACAAAACTATTTTAACCGACTTCAAAAAAGGAGGTTATCAATTCGACGCGTATGTATGTAATATTTCCAGAACTGCCCAGTTTTTGTATATGCTAATCTATAACAGCTTCTGAACAAATGTGCATTTCAAAAGTGTATGTATGTATGTATGTATGTTTTTATGTTTGTGCACGAATATCTCTGGAACTACAAGTCCGATCTAAATTATTCTTTTTTTATTATACTAAATGTTGTTCAACTTAGCGAATACTGCAAGTTTCATCAAAATCGGTTCAGTAGTTTTTGAGATAAGGAAGTTCAATTCTCAATTACGTACAATTTTGAAGTCGGTTTTATATCTTTTTAAAATACAGTTTTTTTCTGTCTAATCTGGTGCTGCCTCTAGAGTCAAAACATTGCAGTTGTATGATTGATGCATTGCAATTTGCGTGTAACAAATCCGTCCGTTTAAAAATTGCGTTGCATTTAAAACGGACATTGTTTTTTTTATTATTTTTAAAAGCTAAACTCTTTTTTCGCTACGAGGTAAAATAAAAAAAAATAGCTCAGTTAATTAGTATTTCCTTGCTAATTAACATTCCTCATCGGAATTCAGAATGTAGTCGAATCCCAACTCACGTTCTAATCATTTTAACAACCTTCTCGTGCAAGGATTTCTGATATATTTTAGATATGAGAAAAAAAGGAATTGCAGAGAACTATCGTTTTTTGTTTAGCAAACAACTTATAAAAGGAACAGAGATAAAATTAATTGAACACTTAAATATAATTTAAAGCCAAAAAGCATTCCGCATACTTAGAAACAATTTTTTAAATTTATTTAAGTTAGACTACTCATAATAGTAAACGTGGAGCAAAAATTTTTATATACCTACTTATTATCATTATTAAACTTACCAATTCAGATGCAGACCGTAAAGGCTATTAAGTTATAGGTACCAAAAGTTATAAAATATTCTAGCTTTGTTTGTCAAGCTCAAATCTAAGTATGCAAGTACAAGTAAAACCATAAAACCATTAACCATATAACTTTTAAGTGGTAAGACGTCTACTGCTGTACACAAGGTAGACATTTTATTAGTAAGGAGCTATATAAAACTACTAAAAACCATTGAAATACCTGTGATAATGTTCCTGTTTTTCTTGCTCCGTGGAAAACAGTTGGCTGTGCAAGTTTTACTGCAAGGTCGTCTCTCGAGTTTAAGTCTTGACCCACAAATTAGACATTTGAACGGAAACAACCAACCAACGACCTTTATAGCTTGCTGTACTAGATAATATGCCTAATCCGTTGTATTTAAGGGCCTTCCTTACGGAGATTCCGTAATTTACTGTATTTAAAACCTTATAAACTCATAATTTGAAAGCTACAAAGTTATAATAAAAATACAGCAATAATCTCCAGTATATCAACATTACTTTCCCCGTTTTAAATTTTCTAGTTTTGTTTATTAGTACAGTAAAACCAATTTATTAAAATTGAAGTATACACAGTACATTCAGCATTTCCTTAGTATTTACAAATTACTTTTTGAAACACACGCCAATAGATCGACAATATCATAAACTAGGTACATATTCCCCGTTTTAATTTTTTTAGGACAATTTTGAATTGAGATAAGTAAAACAAAAGGGTCTTGGTGCGATCTCGGCAACGTGGCAAATGTATGGTCGAGTTCGTTTGCACGGGGGACGGCCTTAAATAGCTGTTATTTATATATTAATTTGCTTGTAATCCCGCGATGTAGCCGCCAAGCCGCGCGTTCGCTCCGCCGCATATAAATCCACACTATTGTCTGGTGACTAGCCCGAAAAAACGGGGCCGAAGTTCGGCATGATTACGCCTATACTCGTAATGTATTTTAAGTTGCTGCTGACACACCATGCCGAAATTACGTCGCGTTATATCGCATGCGTAGCGCATTGCAAGCGTAACCATGCCCAACTTTGGCCGCGTATTTTCGGCCTAGTGTGTTCAGACACTTGACAGGTAAATACAATACTACATTAATAAGTATTATAGTATACAAAATTGTATCACAAACTATTATAATAATACTTAGAAGATAATCGTAATTACAATGTTTAAATCTAATTATCTACATATTATTAAGATTACGATATCGTAATCTTAATAGATAATTAGTTCTTCTAATCAATTGAATACAGTAATAATTGTCTCACAAAATAGTATTATCGTTACAAGATTATTCAATAAACTCTCTCATAATACCTCTTGATCGCTACAACTGTAAATATTATAAAACTGTGAGTCATAATTCCTATACATGGATTATTGTTTGATTACTATATGAATGATAAAACTAAGTAGGTATTACTTGAATACACAAGATGTTCTCTAACTACAGATTAAGGAATATTTTTGTTGAATATCCTTAACACTGATTAAGCAGAAGCCAAACAAATAATATGTAGTTTCCACCGCCCATTCTTACTCTGAAAAAATAATATAATAGAGCATATATTATTAAGTTTAAAACATTTTAAACATTATACATTGTCTAAATATTCAAATAATTTATAATACGTACACAGTGCATAGCCAGTTGTGACTATAAAAAATGCATGGAGTCATTGTGAGAGCCCCGCGTTTTGTGTATGACAAAAATTCTGATAAGATAATAATATAACCTTATCTTTGATATGGTATGATTGAGATCGATCGACTTACTATCCGAAGTAACTAAACTAAACTAAATAAAATATCTATATCTATAGACGCTACACACCACGTCAATCTGGCCCCGTGCTAAGTACCTAAAGGACTTGTGTTACAAGTACCAGACAACGGAAATATATTTAATACTTTTATACTATACATATATTTAAGATTTTTATTATATCATACACATATTTAATACACATCCAGACCCGGGAACATTGAAAACTTTTTTGTTCCGTCGGCGGGATTCGAACCCGCAACCGCCTGCTTGAGCGTCCAACGCGCTTACCACTGAGCCACAGAGGTCGTCACAGTAACAGTATGAAAATAAGGAGAGTTGGAGAACGATGTTTTTAAATAAGTAAAGCTTATTTAAAAAGTATTGCTCTCAAAATTTCGATCTTCAGGAAGTTCCAAGCAATACCGATTTGGACCCAGCCAGCTCTTTGATTCTGAACTAATTCAGTCATACGTAACGAAGGTAGCCATAAAAATCTATTTATTAGCTACCCATACACAATACTTCTGATGCTACTTATAAATGTGAAATTGAATCCGTCTGTCTATCTGTCTATTTGTTTGTCCTCCTCACGTTTTCATTGTTGAACCGATTTGCATGCTATTTTAAGGACATACTTAGCCCTCTGAAAGCACGTATGATAACTTTTACACAGCGGGGCTAAAGTGGTCACATTTAGCAATTCCTCTCAATCAATTCACAAAATGAATTGTCAAAACTGTAAAGTGTAAAGTGTAAACTCACGAATGTCAAATCAGAGTGTCAATTTTGCGATTTTTATTAAAAAACTACGTTGCTTTGCCATAATATATAAAGTATTTCGCCCATATTATTTTATTGAAGTGACTAAATAAGTATGTCGCCATGGCAACGTCGATGGTAATGGTAGCCGTCAGTCTCAGGTTGTAATGATTTACTATTATTTATTCAACAAATGCACTTATCAATATATAAAGTACCCAGTAGCCGATTCTCAGACCTACTGAATATGCATATAAAATTTGGTAAAAATCAGTAGAGCCGTTTCGGAGGAGTTCGTGGACTAACATTGTGACACAAGAATTTTATATATAAGATGAATCATATTAGGTATATGATTCATAATATTATGATTCTCCAAAGCGACCATTTTAGCCCCGCAGGAAAAATGTACGGCTTCTGGACAGCAAACGAATTTGCGAGATACTCATAAATTCATAATATAGTTACACCATAAAGAACAACATTGCGTAATGAAATTAGCAATTGTAATGCTTAGCAGCTGATATCTGAAGGAAATTGCTATCAAGCTTGAAAGTCCGATATGGAGACATTGGACTAATCTACATATCAAATTATAATAATTATCACTTGTAATTTACTAACATAGTCATAACTTATAAGTCATATAAATATGTGTAATAAAAATCTTAAATATATTATGTATAGTATACACTATATACTGGTACCTGTAACACAAGTCCTTCAGGTACTTACCACGGGGCCAGACTGACGTGGTGTGAAGCGTCCATAGATAAAAAAAAAAAATAATAATAATATAAGAAACATTGTACTTACTTATATTAGTATAAGTAGATCCATAATATAGATCCATAATATAGAGTTAGCTCTATATAATTATGGATCTGTTATGGTCTGAAATAAACTGATATTATTATTATTATTAGCAGACAATTATAAAAGGAGTTGTATGTAAGTATCATCGGCCTTTACGTTAAAGGTCTGGATCTTGGTATCGGAATAGTTCTATTTTTGCCCAACACGTCGGGTCTAGTACTAGTTACGGGGGGCAATGGCCGCGGTGATGTACAGGTGTATTAGGTGTAGATAGAGATCGGTGTCTATGGAGTAATGGAATAGTAAACGCTCGGTTTTATCTTTCTTTTATAGGCGAAAGTTTGAGGCCTTATCACATTGAAAACTTTGGAGCGATTTTGATATTCGGTACGAAGATGTTATATTTATTAAGTCTACAGAAAGGACGTTAAAAATGTACAGTTACTATGTGATTATTTAAAATATAGAGTGATCGAAATGCACACAACATGTAGTAGCGGGAAAATGACAACTTTTTTGAAGAGCGAAGCTTGTAGACACGTTTTGTCAAACAAAAAACTTCAACGCGCCCGAAAAAGTTATTGAAAATATGTATTATAGGGACCGTGCACAGCGACGACACTGCCACTAGTGACGAGAAGCCGAAACTTATGCGAAAATTTTATTGTCAAGCTCAAGTCAAGCTACGGAAAATTATAAGATTTCTTGAGAAATTTGAGTATTTTCAAGAATTTAAATGCATTATTGTATTCCCGGACGTTCTAATACATACAAAAAAATAAAAGCAAATCGAACGATGTAAAGATATTTAAGTTTTACAATTTTTCTGCCTAAAGTATTCACATGCCTTGGCTTATTGAAAAACAAAAGAAATGGATAAAAGCCGGTAAAAACATACGTATGTTTTTACCGGCTTTTATCCATTTCTTTTATTGAACTTTTTAAATAGTTACGTAACTATTTAAAAAGTTCCATGAATGTTATGTGTAGACTCGCAAAAACACATAATTTTGTAGAATCATCCTTTTGAGAACCAACACTTCAATGACAAGATGGTTCAAGTTCAACACTATCCTCAGTGATGAATTCCTGGCAGGACTTCTCCAAATTATCCTTACTTTTGATGCAACTTTATGCCAATTAAATGAGCGGTGCGGGGAGGTATGTATATCAATTTAGATGGAAGCCAGTTTGGATGTTTACTGAAAGAAGCAACGGTTATAGGTTAGGTTCATATTGTGTTCATCAAAAATGAATTTACGGTATAACCGTAAATTCATTTTTGATGAACACAATATGAACCTAACCTATAACCGTTGCTTCTTTCAGTAAACATCCAAACTGGCTTAACTTAGTGTTGAACTTGAACCATCTTGTCATTGAAGTGTTGGTTCTCAAAAGGATGATTCTTCAAGTAGGAAAAAGATTAATAATGCAGTCTTATATTTGTTATTTGTTTGCACTGATGAGGACCAGACTGAAATAAGTTAAAAATAGTGACAGACAAAAGTTGTGGAGATGGAATCGATCGAATCGCAAAAGGTTGATAAAATAAAAGCATTTATTTTAGTGAACTTGTTTTATTTTATTAATCCACAAGCATTTTCAGTAATTATAAGTATTTTTTGCATCTTCATTATTTTATTGCAATATTTATTAAGTTTTTACTTTCTATGGTGATGGATGGTACTAATTACTTTTTCAGATATTTTCTTAGTTAACTAGATAAGCTTTATACATTTTTATTCACGCTTTCGATCTTTTTTTACGGGTAGAAACCCATTCATACTTATTATAAATGCGAAAGTGTGTCTGTCTGTTAGCATTTCACGCCCAAACCGCTGAACCAATTTTGCTGAAATTTGGTATGTATTTACTTTGAGCCCCGAGAAAGGACATAGGATACTTTTTATCCCAGGAAAATGTACGGTTCTCACGTGGTAAATGATTTTTGGCGCAACGGAGTTGCGGGCGTCATCTAGTCTTTTACTTTAATCCTTCGATCGTGGATTCTTGGAAATCTGTTGTTGTTCTCGCGGCCGCATGTGGCTACTTGGAAGTGTAAGTATTAAATCATTTTATAGTCTAAAACATAAAAACTTATAAACTAGCCGGGGTCAAAGAGAATGCGAAGCCAAAGTCACTCACAAGTTACTTCTTTTACTCGCAACGTGTCGCTGCTGTCGAATTTCGACGCCCTCTATAGTTTCTGCACGGTCCCTATAAAAATCATGTTTTTTGCGTATTTCAACAATGTCTCATGAAAATATTGTAATAATAATATAATAAAGCTAACACAAGCCCACTCCATAAAGCCATTGTAAGTTTACCTCATTCTGGAACACCGCTACAGTTAAATAATGACCAACTTGACCCTAAAAATAAAATAATTAAATTTGACAACAAAATAGAAAAATGTAAGAGCAAGGCTCTACATGCTAAATTTCCGTACCAGTTAAGCCAGGACCATATCGATCAAGCCGCGTCATTCAGTTGGTTAACTAAGGGCAACATTTATAGTGAAACAGAAGGGTTTTTAATAGCTATACAGGACCAAATTATCAAAACTCGCAATTACTCAAAATTTATCCTCAAAGAATCCACAGAAACTGATAAGTATAGAGTATGCCACCAAACCACTGAGACAATAGACCATATTACCGGAGGATGCAGTACACTAGCAAATAAAGAATATACACACCGTCACGATAACTTAGCCAAACATATACATCAATTAATAGCAATCAAGTTTAACCTTATAGATACACATACACCGTACTACAAATACAAACCATCTAACGTCCTAGAAAATGACTCCGCAAAACTCTACTGGGATCGCGATATCGTCACAGACCGCACCATTCTAAGCAATAGACCAGACATAACCCTCACAATTAAATCTGAAAAAACCACTTACCTTATAGACGTCGCCGTTCCAAACACCAACAACCTGAAACAGAAACACACAGAAAAAATCCAAAAATACATACCGCTTGCCGATGAGATCAAAGAAATGTGGCATCAAAATACAGTAAAAATAATCCCGATTGTCATCTCCTCAACCGGTGTTATTCCAAAAACGCTTGCCGTAGCACTTAAATCCCTTGACCTTCACAAAAACACATATATACAGTTACAAAAGTCAATAGTTATAGATACCTGCTCTATAGTCCGCCGCTTCCTTAATTCATCTTCATCCTTCCCTACAACTCATACCAATTAAACTTCTTTCTCACAACATGAACAGGATACTTGGCAACCGCCCGTACCTGCTTCATTCTACCGGTTAAAGTCAAGACAAATCTATTTTAAATAAATAATAATAATATAATAATATCTATGGACGCTTCACACCACGTCAATCTGGCCCCGTGCTAAGTACCTGAAGGACTTGTGTTACGGGTACCAGACAACGGAAATATATTTAATACTATTATACTATACATGTATTTAAGATTTTTATTATATCATACACATAATATTTAATACACGTCCATGACCCAGGAACATTGAAAAACTTTTTGTTCCGTTGGCGGGACTCGAACCCGTGACCCCCGGCTTGAGCTGCCACACACTCTACCCATTGAGCCACAGAGGTCGTCAATCTGTAAGTATTATAATTTATAATTGTCAAATTCACTTGGTACAGGTATAGTATATTATAATTACGAGTACTTATATTAAAACATATTTATTTTGATTAGGTACTATTGAAAACAGGTATGATGTATGTTTGTTCTTTATATTTTGTTTATATTTAAACTTATCTGTTACATAATATCTTTTAACCATAGCAACCTTCAACTATTCCTCAATTTCCTTTTTTGTTTGCATTGTGTTCACGTAATAGCCCAGGCCCCAGCCGTTTAACAAAAAGTCTGTTAATGCTCCATTTTTTGTAAAAAATATACCAATTGATACGATGATTGTTACCATGATTCAACACGACAATAAATGCCTTAAACAATTCGTTTATACCGCGGAAATCCTACATTTAAAAAAAAAACTTATCTTATTCTTGACTGGGTCATTAAGAATAAGACAAGTAGGTAGGTAAGTTTTTATTTCCCGAAACCAAAAGTGTATCCATATCAAATAGGGATTGCAATCCCGCACCTTATTCAATCCCGCGTGATTGATTTGCGGGATTGGCCAATCTCGCGGGATCCCGCGGGATCCCGCATGTTTGAATTTATGTTATAAAATTGAATAAAATATTGAAACTATAGGTTTATGTTTTATTAAAACTTTACTAATAGAAAATGTCTCATATTATGCCACAAAATTTTTGTTTTGTAACAAAATAACAATGAAATTATGTTATCAGTTTATCACTTTACTCTTATTAGATCTTAAAATTAAAATGCTTTTAATGCCTCAGCAATCTTGAAGTCAGGGAACTCTCAAGTCTCAACATTATGGCTCCGCATTGATTGCGACGAACACCCTCGCGTTTTGCATGACTCTTTCTCACAACATGAACAGGATACTTGGCAACCGCCCGTACCTGCTTCATTCTACCGGTTAAAGTCAAGACAAATCTATTTTAAATAAATAATAATAATATAATAATATCTATGGACGCTTCACACCACGTCAATCTGGCCCCGTGCTAAGTACCTGAAGGACTTGTGTTACGGGTACCAGACAACGGAAATATATTTAATACTATTATACTATACATGTATTTAAGATTTTTATTATATCATACACATAATATTTAATACACGTCCATGACCCAGGAACATTGAAAAACTTTTTGTTCCGTTGGCGGGACTCGAACCCGTGACCCCCGGCTTGAGCTGCCACACACTCTACCCATTGAGCCACAGAGGTCGTCAATCTGTAAGTATTATAATTTATAATTGTCAAATTCACTTGGTACAGGTATAGTATATTATAATTACGAGTACTTATATTAAAACATATTTATTTTGATTAGGTACTATTGAAAACAGGTATGATGTATGTTTGTTCTTTATATTTTGTTTATATTTAAACTTATCTGTTACATAATATCTTTTAACCATAGCAACCTTCAACTATTCCTCAATTTCCTTTTTTGTTTGCATTGTGTTCACGTAATAGCCCAGGCCCCAGCCGTTTAACAAAAAGTCTGTTAATGCTCCATTTTTTGTAAAAAATATACCAATTGATACGATGATTGTTACCATGATTCAACACGACAATAAATGCCTTAAACAATTCGTTTATACCGCGGAAATCCTACATTTAAAAAAAAAACTTATCTTATTCTTGACTGGGTCATTAAGAATAAGACAAGTAGGTAGGTAAGTTTTTATTTCCCGAAACCAAAAGTGTATCCATATCAAATAGGGATTGCAATCCCGCACCTTATTCAATCCCGCGTGATTGATTTGCGGGATTGGCCAATCTCGCGGGATCCCGCGGGATCCCGCATGTTTGAATTTATGTTATAAAATTGAATAAAATATTGAAACTATAGGTTTATGTTTTATTAAAACTTTACTAATAGAAAATGTCTCATATTAAGCCACAAAATTTTTGTTTTGTAACAAAATAACAATGAAATTATGTTATCAGTTTATCACTTTACTCTTATTAGATCTTAAAATTAAAATGCTTTTAATGCCTCAGCAATCTTGAAGTCAGGGAACTCTCAAGTCTCAACATTATGGCTCCGCATTGATTGCGACGAACACCCTCGCGTTTTGCATGACTCTTTCAATACCTGCAAGCAGCTTCAGATTTAGTGCAGCAGCAGATCCCATCCGCAGAGATCATAATAGTTGGCGACTTTAACTGATCATGCGGGAAGATCTGTCTGCAACTTTGCTCTTGCAAACGACTTAAGGGGTTGGGTACCCTCGAAATTCTCATACATACGTAATTCCAAAATCACTTTTTCATACGAAAATATTTAACATGTTTGAGTTATTTTTCAGCTTAAAATAGTAATAATCAAGGTTCTTGTACAAAAATTTACTTAAAAATATTTAAACACTAAATTTTTTTTTTGTTTTAATTTTTTTTTAGTAAATTTACTACTAAATATTTAAACACTAAAAAATAGAGTAAAACACTAAAAACATATAAATAAATAGTAAATTTACTACAAAATATTTAAATACTAAAAAATATTTTTTAGAGTCTAAATATTTTATAGTAAATTTACTATTTGTTTACATATTTTTTAGTGTTTTACTCAATTTTTTAGTGTTTAAATATTTTGAAGTAAATTTTTGTGCATGTTGTCTCATACGAAAATATTTAACATGTTTATGTTAAATATTTTCGTATGAGAAAATGATTTTGGTATTACGTATATGTATGAGAAATTCCAAGGTTACCCGGCCTCTTAATACAACTAGTTACTACGCCTTCGCGAGTCCCAGATGTAGACGGTCAGGATCCTTCTCTGTTGGACCTTCTGCTGACTTCAAATCCTGATGGCTACCAGTACCAAGCATCCATGACCGCACCACTTGGTTCATCGGATCATTGCCTTGCCACCTATAGTCTGTCAAGAAAGTCATGACAGGCGGGAATTTTTTCTAAACGTATTATTACGCTTATAAGGTGTATTTTTTCTTTGTATTTTCACAGAGAACGCTTATTACATTTAAAATATTGTCACCTTGCACATTTTTATCTCGAATAAATTAAGTTTTCATATTTTTTATTTCATTTAAAATTTTCCCGACTGTCATGACTTTCTTGACAGACTATTATACGACGGCATTGCGACAGCGTGCTGTTAAGTACCATCGTGTGTGGCTCTACAAGTTAGCGGACTGGGATGGTATGTGGTCGTTTTTTGCATCCTATCTTTCGGGGCACTTGTGCGTCTCGCCGGATGATCCCGACAACACTGCCAACTCCGTTGCCAATGTGGTGATGCAAGGGATGAAGCTTTTCATTCCGTCCTTTGTAGTGCTAACTTGCGGCAGATTTTGTCCCTGCAGGTTTGGTTCATCCTCCAAAAAAGCTTCTCGCCGGAAGCGGATTCTCTCGGCTTACCAATCCTAGGCCAATGCAGTGTCTGCTCGGGATTTAAATACCAGCACATATAAAATGAAATACTCGAGAAAGAGATCACTCGGGCAAAGAAACAGCACGTCAATAGAATTGGTGAGAGACTCGAGCGCCTCCCTTCGAGAACCCGTGCATTCTGGTCTCTGGCCAAAGCTATTGAAGGGAATTTCTACAAGCTAACCAAGTTATTCCATAACGCAAAAGACAAAGCCGATCTTCTGGGTAAGTTTTTTGCGTCAAGCTTGACCCGAGATAACGGGGAACAGAAACCGACCATACCGCGATGCACGAGCGTCATGTCGGATATTTGGTTTCATCAGCGCTCAGTGCAAATAGCCCTCCGTTCCCTTGATATCCAATTAAAGTCGAATGGGCCTGACGGAATCCCTCCTGTTGTGTTAAAAAAGTGTGCTCCAGATTTGGCTCTGATCTTAACGCGTCTTTTTCGGCTCTTCTGTTCTTCTGGCCGGTACAATACCGACTTCCTGGAAGACTTGGTGTACCCGATCCCCAAAAAAGGTGAACGCTAAAATCCTTCCAATTACAGACCAATCGCTATAACCAATTTATAATATAATGGAATCAATTATTATATAGCCAGCTCCTTCGATACTTGGACAAACAGTACGGGTCCCGTAAGGGTCGCTCGGCTGGTGATCTATTGGCGTACCTAACTCATCGTTGAGATCTGGCGATTGTGTCGAAGGGAGAGGCATTTGCTGTTAGTTTGGACATTGCGAAGGCCTTTGATCGGGTTTGGGACAAAGCGCTGCTATCAAAACTTCCATTCCATCATATGGGTTCCCCGAGAAATTATGCAAATGGGTCATGCGGGATCCGCGGATCCGCGTATTGTAGGTGCGGGATCCCGCGGGATTGCGGGATCCCGCTTTGCGGGATTGCAATCCCTAATATCAAATAACTATTTCATCCAAATATGTGGGATAACAGACGTAAACACTTTAGCATTTATTACAGTAATGGATTAATTACAAACAAAATTTGTTGAGCCACCCTTAATTTTTGTACACATGGCTACACACAAAAAAATTTTTAATTGGGCAAACGAGCAAACGCATTGACTAATGGATAGCAAAAATATAGACATATTGGACATCCATTGCAGGAGTCGCTAGTTCATCGCCAGCCTTAATTTCTTTCAATTGGTAGATGGTACTTGGGACAGTTAAAAAAGAAAGCCTTTCAATGTGCCTAACTTGTACACTTTGACTAAATTGTTTTTTGGAAACAAAAGGAAGTACATACTTAGGTTTAACAGCAAATAAATTGTTTTAAAATAGTTTCCTTAAACGTCTGTAGAAAGTGCCAAAACTAACTTACCTACTGTTATTTTAGACTGACCATTTTATCTGCATGTATTATATTACAGTTAACGTTAAGTAAATGTTTTTATGCGAAAATGTTAAGTCATAAAACTTGTATATTTTATGTGTTTTGTATGCGTTGTATGGTAGTGTTATATCTTGCAACTGATAAAAGTTTACGCTTTCTAAGTTTAATCTAAACACTTTGTCATAATATTACAAATAGTGGTGGTCCAAAACGTAAGTTAACTACTTATATCGACTTCTAAAAAGTGGCAGCTATAGAATCACCGTGAACATTTATTTTACCTTTTGTTTGCGAATCATTGGTTTTATTTTTCCAGTTAGCACGTTAACTGCGAAAGCCCAAATCCTGAATCTAAATTTAAGTGCGTTACGGGGATGAGTACGCCCCTTTAAGAAACGAATTATTATGCGTTACGGGTGCGAAAGTGCCCCGTATGTCCGACTTCATTTATACCCCTCTAAAATTGTCAAAAATAGTATTATCATTGTTTTTTTTATACCATTTCAAAGAGTATTAAGTGTTCTACACTGTCCTTACTCCGCACGTAGGTACAATAAAAACAAAAAAATATATAACGAAAAATAACGTTCGGGGCGCATCTATCCCCGTAACGCAATGAAAAACTTAAAATACGGGATGCCAAAAACCCCTTAACGCACAGAATATATTTTTATCGATAAAATGTAAGTGACGGGAGTAAATATTACAAACTATCGATATTTTTAAAGCATATTTAAATGTATGTATAATGAATAACTCATTTTTATGATTATTGTCTTGTATAGGGTTTTCTGAATTTAATGTAACATTTTGCTATATTAATAGAGCTAGTGATCACATCGTATCTTGGACTTACAAATCGCTGTAATACCTTGCGGAATATTGATACATCAAGCTTATCGGCTACTTCGCTATTATACCATAATAGGCTACTTGACCTATATTTAATTTCATTGAAAAAATGCATATTTCTAGTAGCTGACTAGGAAACCGCATTTCACCCTTATCATCAAATAAAAGCTTATGATTGATAAATAAAGTCGATTTGAAAATATGATTTTATGAAAATATGAATTGTACTGACGAAAACGCTTTTGCGGTACTTCCGATTTGGATGTGACGTCATCCCATTTGTAATTTAAAATCTTTTATTTATCGCGCTCGTTATATGGAAGTTTATTTGTACATAAATAATATGAATAAGCCTAGAAAGATTTATAAAATACTAGCTGTCCCGGCAAACGTTTCTTTGCCATCAGTTTTATCATCAGTTTTATTATATTATCTCCATTTGTTGTAGTCGGGAAATGAAATGGCCAAAACTTTTCTACAAAAGTGTTCAACACTACAAATGATTTCTAAATTATTTTCTAATTTTTTGGCACTGTTAGACTTACGAGTCTAACAAAAAGTTACTACAAAAAGTTTTATGTGCTAAGCGTACGCGCTTAGCACATGAAACTTTTTTCAATAAAGAAAGTATAAAATACAAAAAACATGACGTCACACTATGGCGGTACAATGGCGGACAGTGTTTTCGGCGCCATATAAAAGGCATATTTTTCAATCAACATTTTTATGGGTTTCTACCGTTTAAAATATTAAAATATTAGTTTTTTTTTTGTGAAAATGAATGATTAAGAAGCGATTAGAATAAAAAAAAGAATAGGTCAAGAAGCCTTAATTCCAACATAGGCCGCGAAAAAAAAATTGTCGATACACTTTGCATCTCAGGACGCGCCTACGCAAATGAGCTCATCGCCCCGTACGGGGTAAGCATAATCTGTACGGGGTGATATAGACCCCGTACACGCATCTAATTACAATTTTTATTCCCTGATCGCAACGGGGTTCAAAAAACCCCGTAGATTATTATTACGTTTCCCAATTCAATTTCATGCAAGAAACATAAATATCTATTCATCTCATTCATACAACAAAAACTCTCCAAATTACGATCTCCGCAAGAGCGAGTAGACTCTACGTTTTCACCTCCGCACTGACTGATGTCAACGTACGGGGTGCGAAAGGACCCGTAACGCAGTGAACGTGTTAGGACAGAAAATTGGTAACCACTGATAACATAATATTATGTTATAATATAGTTTGTGCTCTGGCAACTAGGTTACAACATAATATTATTTTAAAAAACCCTGTCCAAAGCACCATCTGAAGAGTGGTTGCTTCGTTGGTATAATACTGTACTAATCATCCACAGCGGACGAAAAAAAGTATCAGTTAATTAGTACCTACGTGCTAAATGGTCGATCAGTTACGGCATAGTACCTATATAATTATGCAGTATTCTAATGAGCAATTTGTTAGTCAGTGCAGTTATCTTATGAAAAGGCCCACTTTTCATTAGAAAGCTAGCCCGGAGGAATAGGAGGACGTAGAAAGCCCGCGCCGGCACAATGAGATGACGTGACAGTATTTTAATCAACTGACGTGTTATTAATATTGGCTATATCACGATATTGTTCGCGTTTTGTATGATTTGTGAGTTATATAGAGTGTAACAAAACAAAGTGATATTAACCCATCAAGCCCCATACGAGCACCGGTGATCGCGACAACAATAGATTATTATAGAATATACAATAGCATTTCCAAGAATCTCCGATCGAAGCATTAATACTTTAAGATATACATACACATGACGTGTCCCATAAATATAATAGGCTTTGAAAGTGGTAGCACTGAAAGAACATTTTTTGTGTTTTGATGCACTAGCGCCCCAGCGTCATGAGTTTCCCCATACAAAACACGAATAAAATTTGCTCTTTCAGCGCTGCTACTTTCACAGTGAACTCCATACAAGGGAGGAACACATACACATCCTAAATTATTATCACTAAATTCTGTTACACCTCCCATAGCTCGTGTTCCAATTTTCACTTGTTAATAATGTAATCGTCACATGTTTTGTTTGTTTGTAACACTTTACTCTCGAGTCACGATGGTTTTTATGTTTTACTTACGTAGCAGAAGTTAAGGGCGTTCCGTCCGGAGATTCCGTAATTGACCGTATTTAAAACCTTATAAACTCATAATCTGAAAGCTACAAAGTTATAATAAAAATACAGGAATAATCTCCAGTATATCAACATTCCTTTTGTCGTTTTAAATTTTCTATTTTTGTTTCTTATACTCATGATATCAGCTTCCAAAGTAATACCAATTTGTTAAAATTCAAGCATACATTCAGCATCTCCTCAGAATTTACAAATTACTTTTATTCGAAACTCACGCCAATAGATCGACAATATCATAAACTACATATTTGCCGTTTTAAATTTTTTTAGGACAATTTTGAACTAAGATAAGTAAAAATAATAGGGTTTTGGCGCGATCTCGGCAACGCGGCAAATGTATGGCCAAGGTCGTTTGCTCGGGGGACGGCCTTAAGTAGGAATGTTTCTAGTAAACAAACTAGAACTATATTGGAGTCTGAACTTGACTAAAAATAACCCATTTTTATTCACCTCCTTTGTCAAGCAGCAAGCGAGCTGGAAAGAAGTTGATTTTTGGAAGTGTTGTAATTTCAAATCACAATATTTTTGGAGATAATATTATGATGTCACGATTCACGAAAAGATACACAGTCATTGATTAATTATTAATTATATTCTATAGAAACAGCAGTAATAAAAGAGTATATATGATTCAATCTAATATTAGCTTGAAAACATTGCAGTGATTACCTGATTATATATCCTATATAATATTAATACACAATTATTATAAGTAATATCATAGAATTTATGACGGCAATGTTTGCATGCTACAGGTAGCACAAGCATAGGCAGTGAATAAGAAGTTTTGTTCGACGTTCTATGCTATTTTGCTGCATTAATACGTAAGGGACAATCGAAGCTACATGGTTTCTTGAGCAGCTGAAGCTTGAAGTTGGATTGAAATAGCTAGGTGAATGGTGATACCGCTTGGGTCCATTTAACGTAACTATTTTGAGAAATATTGCTATGTGCATGTCTGATATCGCTTTCCGCCTACGCTTTAATTAACAAATGCCAAATAAGCGGGACAAATTCTACAACTTTTTAGACAGATAGGTAGAGTAGATTTAGATAACTGATAGAGAACAGAAACAGAGCCTTATTTATACCTAAGGGCTCATAACTTTTAAGTTTAAGTAAGTTAACTTCGACATTTTATCAAACAAAATCTGTCAATTTTTATTAGTTAACTTATACGAAGTGACTATTAGTCCGGGTACCGTACGAATAATTTTTATTTATTCGTGCGGGTATATTATTTCGTACGGTATCCGGATAAATAGATGCAGCCACGAAGTGACTATTAGTCCGGGTACCGTACGAATAACTTTTATTTATTCGTCCGGGTATATTATTTTTTTGTTTCATAAAAAGTAGAAGATAGTTTGACAATAGATGCAGCCTAACTTATATCTATCTATCGATTGAGGAATCAGCACTAATTGAAGAAAATATTGTCTAGTTAGAAATTGTAAAAGTTAAATCCTACTTAATACTAATATTATAAAGGCGAAAGTTTGGATGTAAGTGTGGATGTATGGATGTTTGTTACTCTTTCACGCAAAAACTAATGAATGGATTTTAATGAAACTTGACAATAATATAGCTTATACATCAGAATAACACATAGGCTACAATTTTAACCGACTTTCAAAATGGAGGAGGTGTTATGTTCGTTTTTTTATGTTCAACGGTTATTCCGCCGTTTGTGAACCGATTGTCAAATTTATTCTTTTGGTTATTATCCAAATTTGGTACTATATTCATAAAAATGATGACCTGATGAAGGGATCCATAAGAAATCGAAAGGATCCTCAAAATTTATATAGAAACATGTGGTGACTTCGGTTACGTGAGCAGTATTCTAAGCATATGCTACCAACAAGTACACCATTTTGCACCAAGGTATACCATGGTTCGGAAGGTGCTGAGAGAACTCCTGAGTCTTTATAGATACAAGTTTGGGAGTTTTAACGTCGTTTTAAGAACGGAAAGCATATGCTAATCATCATCACTACCATAAATCATTATATGTAGAACCATGTACCATCCCGTTTTGACCCTATTATTGGCACTTTTCATAGTATTTTATTATATATCACTTAAACCGCGGGGCACAGCTGTTAGTAAATTCTATAATATGAATCTTTTAGTCTGTAGATCTTTGAATGTAAAATAAAAACAAAATAACTCGGCATAAGCAATACACGAGTAAGTAGAGCGCAACAAAACCTCGTTTTAATTGTTTCGACACAAAAATAATTGCGTGCTCCACTTACAATTAGCATTGTCATTATCATCACAAATGTAAAATTGAATTAGATATGTAATTATTGTAGTAATAATAATTTTAAACGTATCAGTAATAGCTCGGTTCAAAGAAATGAGTTTCGAAGACTCGGTACGTGAATCGTGATACGAACAAAGCACGCTCGCTGTCGATTTTCGGCCATCCGCTTAAAATATACGTTACATATAAGGCTTCGAAATTATATTATTACAATGTTAGTTGTCTCGCTCGCACGCACGTTTTCCGTCCTTTGCGCGCGCGCAGTCGACGTCATCGCAGAAACCAGCCAGCCAATTGACCGGTACACAGTCAACCTTCAGTTTTTCTTTTATTTATAACTCGCTTCGCCTGGGTAAGTTGTGCTTCGTTTAGTATATGCCAGTAACTTGCGTGACCGTTTAACGTCTTTATTTAATGAGATCAGTTTTCTGGGAGTAAGCTTAAGATTGAAGAGATTGTGAAATCCAGTAATAACAATTATTAATTATAACCCAGACAAAATATCTGTATACTGGGCTAGTTCGCAACATCACGACTGCACCGTAGCACAGAATATAAGTATATTAGTTGTACCAGACCTTAGCTCGTAATGACGTCGTTGTCTGAATGTCTACATATTCTAATTTGGTCGGGTTGTAGACTATTTTTATATACTTAGGTACAATAATACAAGTTTTAGGCTGTAGTTTGTGGTAAGTGCTGCAAAAGCACCAAGTACCTGAGGCAAGTGTGAAAATAATGCTTATCATCGCAAACTACTGGCATCTATTTATTCCCTCAAGCCCCGTAAGGCCAATATCATGGGCCGCGACAGCAAAAGATTTCCTGGAATTGGTGATCGAGGGATTAAAAAATCAAATATTTCAATGAATGTAAATTCAAATATTTCGAAGTCTTACTTGTTGTATTAAATAACAAATTGTTAGATATTTCGAATTCTTTTTTTTTCTTTTTCTTTTTTCTTCCCACAGAGCATAGTTCCGTAGCGCAAAGACGAAACTCTGTGAGTATGTTAATAATAATAATAATATTGTGTATCTATGCCATGGCACCCACTTCGAAACATTAAGTAGGTTAGATAAATGCGATTTGCGAACAAAACTTTCGTATCGAAAACACAATGTTGTGCTTAAAAATCAATACGGGATGAGATAAGATCGAGTGCTCGATAAAGCGACTCGCTCGTCAAGTTCATGCAAGTTAACCAGCTGGCGGCACAGTAAACGGAGCACGATGGCGGCTGTGCGCGCAGCGGGCACCGCGCGCAGTCGGCCTCGAGCATCGTGCGGCGCGCGCGCAACGTACGCTCCGGTGAAGGGACGCGTGACTCATTGTGAACATGAACGAGTACGCCGAATATGACTGGAAGCTGTACCAGATGCAAAACGATCGCCTGTGCGATGGACTAGCGAGGAAACGACTCAGCGAGGGCGACAAACAGCGGGCTCTCGACGCCCTAAAAGAAGCGGTCGACTCGAGCCTCAACCTGGCGCTAAGGGACAAAAGCCGCTGTCAAGATGACAACTTTTTGAGGCGGTTTTTGTACGCGCGAAAACACGACGTGCAGCAGAGTTTCGAGCTACTAGTGCGGTACCATCAGCATAGGAGGGAGCATCCGGAGCTGTGGGCCTCCCCGGACGGCGGCGTGCTGCGGGCGCTGACGGACGGCCTGCCCGGCGTGCTGGAGCAGCGGGACCGGCGCGGCCGGTGCGTGCTCCTCATGTTCGCCTCCAACTGGCTCCCCCACGCCTGCCCCCTCGTATCGGTATTCAGAGCGCTCCTCCTGACGATAGAGCGCACGTTAGCAGACGTACAGAACCAATCCAACGGCTACGTGATAATAGTGGATTGGACGGAGTTCACGTTCAAGCAGTCGTGCAGTTTGCAAGCGAAAGTGCTCAAGATGATGATTGACTGCCTCCAGGACTGTATGCCGGTGAGGTTCAAGAGTATACACTTCATCGGGCAGCCGTGGTACGTGGAGACCGCCCTCGCCGTGATAAAGCCGTACCTCAGGGCGAAGACGCGGGAGCGGATAGTGCTGCACGGCAACAACCTATCGACGCTGCACGACGCCCTCCCCCTGGACATTCTGCCGGCGGAGCTGGGCGGGGAGGGGCCCTCGTACAATTCCGAGCGATGGGTGCAGGAGTTCTGCCGGTGCGACGGCACGGACGCGAAACCTTCCCTTCCCGTCGTGATAACGGCCCCGCCGCCCGACAACGACATGCCCAAGGCGAAACTGGACAAGGCGTACAAACAGAAGGACAACCCAAATTTCTCGTTCAACGGCATGGAAAAGAGTGCAAAGTCAGAGCTCCTTCGGGATAAGGATTGATCCGGAAAGTCCGTGTATGCGGATAGCAAAAGGACAGTTGTCCGGACACTGGACGCATTGGGCGTGTCGCCCGTAGCTTAAGACTTGTGCATGCATTTGTGATACATTTAAGTATATTTAATGTGCGTTCGGAAGTGAAACGAAAGGATATCGGATCGTGATCGGTGAAACGCATTCGCGCTAAATAGTGAGTCACTTCGATGTGGGAGTTTAGCTCGTCCCCGGCGGCGGCCGGCGCGGTGCTGTTCCAGTGCATAACGGTCGGCTCTCGATTTCAGTCATCCGGACTGCCGCGATCCTCGCTCAGTCCGCATCGATGCATTTAGCTAGAAATTATTGTACAATTTCTCCGTATTTATTCGAAAGCCGAGCTCTCTGCGAGAGTGTGATACTTGTAAAATGCTTTAATAAAATCACGAGGCTTAGCAGGCATTTATTATGGTTTAAGTTGCAAATCCTAAACAAACGGCCGATTTGACCGAGACAATGGTTTTCGCGGAACTAAATTCCGCGGAATATTCCTGAAAACTATTTGTACATTGTTTCGTTTATTTATTTCATCATTTTAATGTCATTCAGCTCTCACACATGCTCTCTCATGATATTAATGTTTCTGTGCATGTATTATAATATTATATTCATTTCGTTTTTTCTTACGCTATAATATTTTGTACGACTCACTCTGTGTTAAATCGCTTGAATCTAAATAGGTGTTAATAAATTTGTATACAAACGATGTTTTGTTTTCTTCATATTGTGAATAATTATAATCATGGGATTCATTATACGTCATTACTCATACCTGAACTACTGTCACTTCCTTTTAATGTATCGTTTGAACAATGAATATGGTAATCTATTAGACGCTCATTGTTAACCGACAATGCAGATGAGCGAGTCTACTTTGCGACCATAATCATTGCAATTTAATTGTTATTCAGTAGCTACTCACTGATGGCTCATTGCTGACATAACATTGTCTATTTTTGTTTTGAAACGTAGTTTGTAACCCATAGTTATTTGCTAAGTACGGTATCCCATTAAAAAGTTGGACTTAGATACAGAATAAGTAAAACAATAAAGTTCTTTGCTTAGTTAAAATATGAAATTGTATGTGCAAAGTTGTATTTTATTTCGACATTAGCAATTATTTACGCATAAAACAGCTAGTTAGTGTAGCTTCGTAAATCGTATTCAGTTTAGGGTTCCTTTGGCCAATCCATACTTGGAAAATGACATTTATTTATAGATTCGTCAGGCCTATCTGCCTGTCTGTCTCTCTGTTTATCTGTCTGTCCGTCCGTATCAGTTCTGACTACTCACAAAAATAGTAATTTAACACTGTATTTTCTTGGTCTGCTTCGTAATTATCACCATTAAACCCATCCTAACCATTAACCCATTTGTTCGCTTTCAAATTAAAAAAATCAACAGAATCTCAATAATGACCCGTATCAAATTGTTCAAAATTACTTCGATGTACTTTCGTAATTAAATTAGAACGTTTCTGCCCTTTCGTAACTCCAGTTCCTATAGTTTACAATGCAGAGCTGTTCATAACAATATGAGAAAAGTTAATACTGTGTACATTTTTCTTTTGTCGGCTTCGCGTTCAAAATGCCAAGTGTTAGCAGGAGATATAAATTTAAACATTATAGATCCAGCGGACAATATCTGGTCACAAGATTATCTATCGTTGCTCTCGACTCATGGCCTTGCTGCAGCAATATCGCTGCCTACTAGATTCAATGCGTGTCTAGATCATATATTCGTTAGCAGTGGTAGAGATGTGGTTGGCCTAGTATGTTCGGCTGACATTACTGACCATGATTTAACAATGGTTGGTATTAACACTAACACGAACACAAAAGACAACACAAAATCATTCACCTTAAAACGAGACATTGATAATATAATAAATGATTTAAAGAAAATTAATTGGGTGGATGTATTTGATGAAAAAACTAAGAACATACATGATCAAACACGATCTTTCACTGATACTCTTACGGATATAATTAATAAACACACTAAAAAAATACCACGTAAATCTTCAAACGCTATTTTAAAGCCATGGATTACTCCTGGACTACTACGATGCATTAGACACAGAGATCGTCTACATTCCCGTTGCAAACTAAACCCGCAAGACGAAACAGCAAAACTTGTATACAATCGTTATCGTAATTATACTAATGATCTACTCAAAAAAATAAAACAAGATCACGAGTCGATGAAATTAAAAAACAACTCTAAGAACCCTAAAGTACTATGGAAGACAGTGAAGGAAATCTGTAATTTAGAGAACAAGAAAAAAATTTCTACCGATTTACTACAAATCAAAGGTATAAAGATTGACGAGTCACTTGATATTTGTAACAAACATTTTACTTCGATTGGTCAAACTCTTGCTACCCGTATCCTCAAACGCAACAGCATAACTGAAGACGAACTTGCTTCTAAAATAAAATCTAACGGCACTCCTTCTGGCTCCTTTTTCCTGGAACCAACTGACACAAACGAAGTGAAGACACTAATTATGCAACTTGATAATGATAAATCTGCAGGGCTCGATGGACTACAAAACAAACTTATAAAACAAATTTGTAGTGAAATAATATCTCCATTAACATTCCTTTATAATAAAAGTCTCTCAACTGGAATTTTCCCTGATGATTGGAAGGTAGCTGCTGTCTGTCCCATTCACAAGGCTGGGCCACGCGATGATCCCAATAATTATAGACCCATATCATTGCTAGGAATCTTCTCCAAAATATTGGAAAAAATTGTTAATGTACGTCTAATTAAATTTCTGGAGTCAAAAAATATTTTATCAAATAACCAATTTGGTTTTAGACGACAAAGGAGTACGGCAGACGCCGTAGAGCTTCTTGCATCCACAGTCGTCTCACAGTTGGATGGTAATAGGGCCTGTCTTGGGTGTTTTCTCGACCTAGCCAAGGCGTTTGATACCGTATCAATCCCAATTCTGCTTAAAAAACTTGCAAACAAAGGTATCAATGGACACGCACTTTCCTGGTTTGAGAGCTATCTAAACAACAGATCTCAAAAAGTAAAGATAGGTGAACATACGAGCTCTGTCAGGAATGTAAAATTCGGTGTTCCACAAGGCAGCATTCTGGGACCAACCCTATTCATTTTATATATGGATGATATTCATAACCTTCCTCTTAAGAACGCTGTCCTTCTTTGTTACGCAGATGACACTGCTATTGTGTTTCATGGCAGTGACTGGAAAGAGACGGTGTCGATTGCTAGACATGGCCTATCCATGATAAGTGAATGGCTAGAGAATAACTTACTAACATTAAACACAGACAAGTCTAATTTTGTATGTTTTCATAAAACAGCAGTGACGGACCCTGTATCTATAACAACCATACATTTTAAAAATTGTAACGGACATAGTACAGAAATAAAAAGATTAAAAGAAACGAAATATCTAGGAGTAATAATCGACCAAAAATTTAGCTTCCACAAACACATTGCTCATGTATCTGCCCGCGTAAGAAAAATTATATACATTATGAGACAGTTAAACAAATCTGCTGAAATTAATCTGCTTAAAACTATATACTACTCACTGTGTCAGTCGCTCATTACTTATTGTATATGCACATGGGGAGGGGCGGGGAAAACAACCATGATTTGTCTAGAGCGCGCTCAACGAGCAGTTCTAAACCATTTCGGTTTCCCACTACTGATTTATACAAGGAGTGTGGTGTTTTAACTGTCCGTCAACTTTTTATACTCAGTAACACTATCTTGACTCATAAGGTTTCTTTGCGTTCTAGTATACATAATATGCTTCTTTTAGACGCATTTATCGAATTCCGAATGTGACCGTAAAAAGCACTTTTGCAAAACGTTTTAACCCTTTTATAGGCATTCACATGTATAACAAAATATGTTTGAAATGCAACATTAAAAATTGTTCATCTATGAAGGCTAAATGTTTGATATCAAAGTACTTAAAATCTCTGGATTACGATGATACAGAAAAAATTCTAAACTTCTAACATAACAACAACACACTAAAGTTGAATTCTTCCCATTGTATACTTAATTCTAATAATAATTTTTTACTTAACTTTTATATATATGTGTATATATATGTATGTGTATATATATATGTATGTATGTATGTGTTATGTATGTATGTGTATATGTATGTTTGTGTGTATGTATGTATATTTAATGTTTTTATGGTGGTGGTGCCGAGTTAATCTTCCTGTTCATAATATAATCAGCTCCCACGACACAGGTTATCCTAGTGTGAGAGCTACAGCTAATCATGTTGGTAATTTGACCAGCAAACAAATAAAACACTGTACCTAATAAGTAACTTCTGGAAATCCTGTATATATATATATTTTTTGCTGCAATAAATGATTTTTATTTTTTTTTTATTTTTATTTTATTTCAATGAAGAATTTGACACACACTTTTTTTGGCAAACAATTCATTTTTAAGTTTTTAGTAATCAATAATCATCAGATCTCTCTATCGCTACCGTTAGGTCTTACTTTCTAGTTAACATTTAAAACAAAAAATGGCAAATCATCACGCCCATTCTTTGCATCTGTCTACATTGTTCTTATTTTATTTAAATGACCATAAAAGAGATTATATTATTTACTTTACTAGAAGTAATCTTTCCTACCTGCTACCCGTGACTAACTTTAACTAGAAAATGCAAGTTTAACGTATTGTTTGCTGAGAAACTGCTAGAACTATCAAGGGAGGACATAAGTATTAAAAAAAATTAAAGGCCTTTGCAAGTATTGTTACAATAATAATTACATTATAGGTAGATGATAGATCTATTACAGAGTGTAAGTTATCACAAAATTATGTGATAATACTTCAGAGGGTGTAATTGTATTAATGTGTATCTTGTATTAGAGGTCACCGTAAAAGCATAGTTAGATACCTCTTAATTTTGTTAAACTCTGTTTAAATAAGTCTCGCTAAAACTAGACAACGGTTCAACCGATTATGCTAATTTTAGTCTTGATATATTCGTGGAAGTCCAGGGAAAGTTTATATTAAAGGAAAGTGATACAAAGTTCACCGGGTCATCTAGTAAAAAAATATAAATCTTGACATTTTCCTTGTAGAACCTCACGTCTAGTAAACACGTTCCAATTAGCTGAGTGCTGACTATTAAAAATTCATAGTTTGCTTATCCATACTTTTATTTTAAACTTGATGACGCCGGCGACTCCGTTGCGGCAAAATTCGTTTATCGCGCGGGAACCGTACATTTTCCCGGGCCAAAAAGTATCCTATGTCCTTTCCCGGGACTCAAAGTATCTCCATGCCAAATTTCAGCAAAATAGGTTCAGAGGTTTGGGCGTGTAGACTGTAGAGGTAACAGACAGACAGACAGACAATCTTTCGCATTTATAATATTAGTATGGAAGTAAAAGTGTGTCTGTCTGTCTGTCTGGATGTTATACTTTATCCTCATCACGTCCAATCCGCTAAACTGAATTTGCTGTTTGGTATAGAGATACTTTGAGTCCGGGAAAGGACATAGGGTACTTTTAATCCCGAAAAAAGCACAGCTTCCGCGTTACAAATTTAACGAACGAAAGAAAGAATAAAATTCTTCACATTTGCCTTCACGTTGGCACCGTACAAATCCAACAGAGGCTGTCAAGTTCGATTGTCATTCGATCAAGTTAAACTTGCGACCTACGAAACTTTATAGTGTGTGTGATTTTATTTCGATAGTTGTTAAGAAACAGAAATATTTGGCTTTTGTGTTTAAACATCGGATACATCAAACTGTTCTCCTACGGAATTTAAAAGGTAAATATAAAAAATTATACATTTAATAAATATTTTGGTACGTTTGTTTCAATATTAGCAATGATTGTAACTTGGCCCCTCACATTGGTCGTAATTATGTTGTTCCAATGACAAAGCTGGAGAGCCATGGCAGTATCAAATTTTTGACTGATGGGCTATGTAGCCTGTGAAGGCTCCAAAGGTGACTATTACATTTGTGATTTTTGCCGTTAAGTTTCACTTGTGCAATACATTTAATGTGATATCCCCGGAGGGCCACATTACCATCACTTGATCTCAAAATACCAAATGTGATTGATTAAGAATAATTAAAACTTTCGATTACTCTGCACAAGTTTTATTTATTCCTTAATAAGACATGTTTAAACAAATTAATAAGAAGTCCCATAATGTATTTTTTAGGTTTCTGACTCCTATATTATTTAAATAATGCTTGATAAACAAAGTGGGGGGCCTGCACATTACCACCTTCTCCTATACTAATTAGCTGACTAATAAAAATTCATAGTTTGCTTATCCATACTAATATTATAAATGTAAAAGTGTGTCTGTCAGTCTGTTACCTCTTCACGTCCAAACCGCTGAACCGAATTTGCTGTTTGGTATGGAGACACTTTGAGTCCCGGGTAAGTACATAGGGCACTTTTTAATCCCGGAAAAAGGCACAGTTTCCGCGCAATGATAAATGAAAAAAAAAATCTTTACATTTTCCTTGTAGAACCTCGCATTTAGTAAGCACGTAATAGGTTACTTGACCTAATTTTTTTCTTCATTCTAATCGCTTCTTAATCATTCATTTTCACCAAAAAAACTAATATTTTAATATTTTAAACAGTAGAAACCCATAAAATGTTGATTGAAAAATATGCCCTTTATAATATGGCGCCGAAAACACTGTCCGCCATTTTGCCGCCATAGTGTGACGTCATGTTTTTTGTATTTTATACTTTCTTTATTGCAAAAAGTTTTATGTGCTAAGCGTACGAGTCTAACAGTGCCAAAAAATTTGAAAAAATTTAGAAATCATTTGAAATGTTGAACACTTTTGGAAAAAAGTTTTCTCCATTTCATTTCTCATTTCCCAACTACAATAAATGGAGATAATATATAAAACTGATGTTTTATTTGAATTTTTCGAGAAAATATATTTTACAAACCTTTCTAGGCTTATTCTTATTATTTATGTATAAATAAAGTTACATTTAACAAGCGCGATAAATAAAAGATACTAATTAAATTACAAATGGGATGACGTCACATCCAAATCGGAAGTACCGCAAAACCGTTTTCGTCAGTATAATTCATATTTTCATAAAATCATATTTTCAAATCGACTTTCTTTATCAATCGTAAGCTTTTATTTGATGATAAGGGTGAAATACGGTTTCCTAGGCCAAGTTCTACTAGAAATATGCATTTGTTCAATGAAATTGAATATAGGTCAAGTAGCCTATTGTACCAATGGGCATTGTCCAAAAAAAATCACATGTACTTTTTATATTTTTTTTCGTTAAAATAGGGTATTTTAAGAATATATATTCAATAATTTTGAAATTCATTGGCTAGTTTTTTCTCAATAAATTTTTAAAGTTTCGCTCTGACGTCATCATCGGCGGTCAATTGACCTCTGCAGTATGTTTTTTTTTCCTTTCAATCTTATTTATAATGACTGGATCGTCAAATGCAAGTTCTCATTATGTGAAAGCTGATACGAGAAGCTTACTAAAAATTCGAAACATAATGTTGGTCGAATTTATTGCTAATTTAACGCCATTGAAGGTCAAACTAAGGTTAAACATATTTGTTCAAAAATATAAGTAACTAATGGGTATTTCTTTCGTTTATATACAGAAAAACGATCACTGACCTTATTCCTCGAAATGTTTTTGTAATGAGCAAAATTAAAAAAAAAATGGACAATCCCCATTAACTATTAAAAAATCATAGTTTGCTTATACATATTTTCCTTAGTCTATACTCGATGAACAGACAAACATACATACAGCCACACTTTTGCATTTGAAATAAAAGTATGGACATCGACGATGTCCATACTTTTATTTCAAATGCAAAAGTGTGGCTGTATGTATGTCTGTTATGAGTGTTACCGCAGAACCGATTTTGCTGTTTGGTATGGAGACACTTTGAGTCCCGGGAAAGAACATAATATGATACTTTTAATCCCGAAAAAAAGTACAGTTTCCGCGAAATAAATTTCACGAATGAAAAAATAAAATAAAAATCTTCACACTTTTCTTCGCAACCTCGCATTTAGTAAGCACGTACCAATTAGTTCACTATTAAAATTCATAGTTTGCTTATTTATCTATGTAGGTAAGTGGGTGATTTATGTTTAGTTAGAAATCCGAAAAAAACAGACGTGGCACTGAGATGAGATGACATATCTTATCTGACATCAACAGTTTTGATAACGGGATGATCCATGTCAGTAATCTAAAGAAAAATTTAACAGATAAAAATATTTTATCATCAGAGAATTTTACTCATAGTCAGTAGGCCAAATATGTTATTTGGTTGGAATACGTCAAGTTAATGATCTTAATCTAACTGAACCAAAATAATAGACCCAGTAGGTATTGCCTAAGAAATAAGAATACATTTCTTTGATTGTACTTAAGGTATAAAAATTATATTTTTCCGAAAAAAAAGGGTCCTTTGTCCTTTCCCAGGACTCAATGTATCTCCATTCCCAGCAAAATTTATTCAGCGGTTCGCGTAGTGTATACTGTGTTATATTATATTATTTGCCAGCGGTTTGGGCGTGAAGAGGTGACAGACAAACATACGTCACTTTCCAATTTATAATATTGGTATGGATAATGTTATGAAGTTGAAGGGGCTTTATATGCAGAATGCAGATCCTGAACTACCTATACTACCATGAATTTAACCAAATCCTTCATTTGAAGGATTTGGTTAAAGTCTAGCAAGGTGGTGGTGTTTTGCATTTGCAAAATACCACCACTTTGCTAGTAGAAATAAAAACACACTCATAAACGTTCGCTTGTTTTAAATAAGTAGAAATAAAAACACACTCATAAACGTTCGCTTGTTTTAAATAAGTAGAAATAAAAACACACTTATAAACGTTCGCTTGTTTTAAATAAGTAGAAATAAAAACACACTCATAAACGTTCGCTTGTTTTAAATAAGACTTATTTAAAACAAGCGAACGTTTATGAGTGTGTTTTTATTTCTACTAGCAAAGTGGTGGTATTTTGCAAAATACCACCACCAGTCACTTAGTGACTGTGATGAATAATATAAAGAACTTTATTAACGTGGTACAAAACGGATACGTCACCGTTATTGACTAGTAAAGCCTCACATCCTGGACTCACTAACTGGCTATTGGTTAGATCAGAGTTTCCCAACATTATCACACACCCCGCTTAATTAAGACCGTACCCAAAGACATTAAAGTAGGTATAATAACGTAATATTATGCTTTAATGATGATTTAATTTTAATAATAAGTATGTAACTTATTGAAGATCGTGACAAAAACTTTTGATTATAAACAATACGCGACATTAATTTCTAAATCTCTGTTAAATTTAAGTTAAGTTATAATTAAATGCGTTTTGTACGTTACAATTTGTAAATACTGCATAGGTCTATGAAGGAATTTGAAACTTTTCCTAAATGGTGGAACAAAAGGACTCCAGGAGATATTGAAAACAAGTTTAAGAGACATTTTTTTATCTTCTCGAGATCTCTTTAACTTGTAAAGTCTACTGTTTGAGAACTCCTGGACTAGACTGATCAGATGTACAGTTAAGTCGCACTGGATCAGTTAGTAGGTACTCGTACTCACCCGGAAATCGTTACCTTTTACAAATGTCAGATAAAAGATTGACGATATCTGCTAAATGTGAACTATCAATTGCGGGAAGTTATTAATTGAAGACATGAGCAGATGTAGTGCGTAACTAACAATTTGAAAACTGACTTTTTTAGGCTTTAAGGCTGCGTTTCCACCAAAGCTGATGGGAGCTGTGTTGCGAGGAATGTGTTTTTGAAAACCAAAAACATAGCCGCGCTGAGCGATGTCATGGCAAAGTCATGTCAATAAAGCTATTCTATTGGTTTTCAAAAACACATTCCTCGCAACACAGCTCCGCTCAGCTCTGGTGGAAAGGCAGCCTTAGGACCGGGAAATGATTAAAAATAAAAAAAATGTGGATCCTACGTATAGCCAGATATATATTAGCTAGATGATGAAGTAGGTAAGTTACGAGGTTTATTCAAATTATAAGGGAAAAATGAGTAATTAATGCTCTTATTTTCTAAAATGTTATTTAGCCACTTCATCCACTTATATGTCTTCAATTGTGTTGTTCAATGTTCATAGATTTGTAACAAAACGTCAATTTGGAGCCCACGCGCTTACGGTTTCGTAACGAAATTGGCCATTTGCTTGTTTGGGCTTATCAAAATTGTTTAATACGCATACGAATTGTACCTTCTTAATTTTAAAGAGGTCTGTTCACGAACAATATAGGGTGATTTCGACTTTTCTCGCGGCTTGGTCTGCGTGAATTTCCCGAAACACTTTGGAGGTGAAATTTAAGAAAATAAAAATAGCGTATTATTTTATAGCTCTAAAGTCTAAGGGCAAGAACCAACTGTGCGTTGATGTATAAATTAGGGTTATTCATATTTAACCGACTTTGCTGTTATAATTGTTGGTTATTATCATTTATCACACAAAAGAAAACAGTTTCCGAACTGATAAAGTTTCCTCCGAAACTACAAATCAAGTTTTCCTGACATCCAGCCATGCGAATGACATGTTTTCGGGTCACATATGCAACACGCATATTATTGTAGCTAATATAGGAGTTATATTACGTCTTAGCAGCTATCAAAACGATCCTTATACCGTCAGCATAAAGGCTATGTTGGAGACATTATAACTGTGAACCGAGTTTAGACAATGGGTGGCGTCGCACGAGTTTCCGGTGCACCAGCGGAAGGGCCTACTATAGGTACGGTCTTGACGCACCACATATGACTCGTTACTCTTATAATTATACAAATAAGGTCCAAAATATAACCAGGTTTGGTAGCGACTGTACATAATCCAAATGAAGCCATATGGATTAGGCGTTAGATATTGATTGTACGCCGAATTCACAAAACTTTTAAGTCTTTAATCCTCTTCCGTGTTTGTCGTGTCGTGGGTAAAGTTTTTGAACTGATTTAGTCTGGTATACAAATTAAGACCTAAGATTAATTTTAAATATTATGTATCTATAACCCGGTTTACAGTTTAATTCAACATTAATCTAGGTTCATTCTTTGTTTGTTCCAGGTTTAACTGATATTTCATTAAAATTGTAGAGTTGGGGTGCTCTGGGCTGGTCAGGGCAGATTATTGCTTGACATGAGTATTCCTACCTTTCAATAATAGAAGCCTATTCCTATTGCCCAGTTTCTAAGATTTTTAAAGGAGTTTGTATAGTTTATATAATTATCGTTTTCGGCATCTGAACTGCCCCGGGGCAGGGTGGGCCGACAGGATACGGAAACAGCCGAAGTTTAAATTAAGAACATAAACTACGTATTGCACTAGTTACAACCTTCAATACTCATTGAATGACCTTCAGCCAAAAGTCCAAGATAGTAGAGAAGTACTAGATAGGTCCAAAACTAGGTTCTTATTTAGCATTCACAGGTTGTTGCCTTATGTAATGTTGATCATCTTTATCTAACCTTTGGCATTCTTCACCGTGATTACTGTGGCGCAAGATAACAGTTATATTAGTAAAAAACTTCGTCGTCATGCTGCGTCATCATTGTTGTGTTTTTTATTATTTACATCATCAGAGACCAAAGAAATGACCACAAGGTGTAGACTTTGTTGATTATGACTCGGATTTTGGAAATATTATCGTTTTGCTTGGGCAGGGTAAGGATTAAGAAAGTATAGTATAGTTGTCATACTGTACTCGGCGAAACATGGCGGTAGCGGTCATTGACTCCCTGTCAAAAACTTGTCATTTACTATACAAAGCCGCGATTAAAAACATCTGACACTTCACTGTCAATCGCGGTTTATATAGAAAATGAAAGTTTTTGACAGGGAGTCAATGACCGCTATCGCCATGTTTCGCCGAGTACAGTAGGTAGGTATAGAATCATAGATTACTAAAATATATTCTACGTTACGAAAATACTTGAGAAAGAGTTACGAAAACTGGAATGTCTCCTAGCTTTTGTCTGATTAATGTCAATGCAACGGATTCGAAGAAAACATTAGCTTGTCCCTCTGGCGACTGGCACCCATGAGACCATATTTTTTTTTACTTTTCACCTAGGTCTTAGGCGACCTAGGCTATAATATACAGGTATAGTGTTATAGTAGACAATTTTCCCGAAAAGAAAACTCTTAAAATATATTTTCTCTCCTTTTTAACCGACCTCCAAAAAAGGGAGGATGTTCGGCTGTGGATATTTTTTCTTGTGAACTGTTTGAAATAAAAACTCTCTTCTCCAGGCTCTTAGCCAGGCTACCATTATGATCTTATACCATGATACCAGTAGCGGCGTTAGGGGGGGCGACACTGGGCGACCGCCCAGGGTGGGATGAGAAAGGGCGCGCTGAAGGCAAACAAATGGGGACGCCAATTTTTTCAGCGCTACCAGCACTCTAGGCAGTAGGCCCGAAAAAATCTCGCCCAGGGCACTGGTAGTGCTGAAACCGGCACTGCACGATACACCCAATACCTCGTGGTAAGCTGTGCATGAACTATGAAGATACCATTTAATATTATGACTGACTGTACAGTAACACCATGTGTACCAATTTTGTACCTTACTACAATCGTGATAAGGCTGAAAAGGTTGAAAAAGGATGGAATATCAGCATGTCAAGTTACCAGTGCGTTACTGTCGCAATGACCTATAGTCATAGAATTATCATACAGCCTCATAAAATAATATAAAAACCGGAATATTCATTATTTTTTAACCCAGGTTACTTTTTGAACCAATATTTCTAAGGAATGGGGATTGTCCATTTTTTTTAAATTTTGCTCATTACAAAAACATTTCGAGGAATAAGGTCAGTGATCGCTTTTCTGTATATAAACGAAAAAAATACCCATTAGTTACTTATATTTTTGAATAAATATGTTTAACCTTAGTTTGACCTTCAATGGCGTTAAATTAGCAATAAATTCGACCAACATTACGTTTCGAACTTTTGGTAAGCTTCTCGTATCAGCTTTCACATAATGATAATTTATATTTGACAAAGCAGCCATTATAAATAAGATTGAAACGAAAAAAAAACACTGCAGAGGTCAATTGGCCGCCGATGATGACGTCAGAGCGAAACTTTAAAAATTTTTTGAGAAAAAACTAGCCAATGAATTTCAAAATTATTTAATTTATATTCTTAAAATACCCTATTTTAACGAAAAAAAATATAAAAAGTAGATGTGATTTTTTTTGGACAATGCCCATTGTCCTATTTTAACAGGTATCTGATAGGGCTGGATTGTTTTCAGAGTAAGGCTGCGTTCACTTCAAACTGACTAGTGACATATTCTAATAATTTTATACAGCGTGTAAGAAAATAAAGTGATAAACTATGAAGTGATAATACATACTTAAGAGTATACACTTTTAGTGTAGAGTAGGTAAAGGAGGAGCTCTGAATTAGCAACATTTTTTTTAAAGCTTGTATGGGCAAAGTCTCATGAGTCTCATGTCATGACTCAATATGCTCATGACGCTAGGGCGCTTTTCCATACAATTCACAAAAAAGTGCTCTTTCAGCGCTGCCACTTTCACAGATAATATTATAAGAAACACCAGAATCCAGACACACTCCAAAGTATCACTTTGTTTTGTTACACCCTGTATGTAAGTATACTAGATGACACTCGGTTTTTTATCCCGATTTTTCCGGTATAAAAGTTTACTATGTCTTTCCCGGGACTCAAAGTATCCCCATACCAAATTTCAGCAAAATCTGTTCGGCGCCCAGCCAACACATAAGCCAGATAGTAGCGAAAATATACGACAATAAGCAGTGTCAAGCTTTATTACTTTTGTATTACAGCTGACGTTATGGCTTTATTTTGATTAAAAGAGTTCTTAAATTAAAATGATGTTGTAAGCTTACTAAATTCTGTATAATGTTCGCGGTATTTCTTCAAGCTGAATAGTAATCAAGAGTCAAATCTGCTAAACAATATTCAAATAAAAGTAATTGAAACAGCTATTAGCTGCACAGTACCTGAAGTATTTGCATTTTTAACCGACTTCCAAAAAACGAGGAGGTTATATGTTCGGCTGTGGATATTTTTTTTTTTTTTTTTTTTTTTTTTTATTTTTTTTTTTATTTTTGTATGTTCAACGATTACTCCGCCGTTTGTGAACCGATTTTCGAAATTTTTGCTTTGTTGTATTTGGTTTTACTCCAATTTGGTACCATGTTCACAAAGTGGTGACCTGATGATGGGATCCAGGAGTAATCGAGGGAACTCCTCGAAATTTATATGGAAACATATGGTGATTTTGGTTTTATGTGAAGTGTACTAAGAATATGCTACCAAAAAGTCAAATATTGGGTCAAGGTATACCATGGTTTCGAAGATGCTGAGAGAACTCCTGACTCCTTATAGATACACGTTTGGGAGTTTCGGCGTTGTTTTAAGAACAGAAAGCATATGCTACTATGCAACTCATATTCATCATCATAATCATCATCATCATCATCATCATCATCATCATCATCATCATCGTCTTCATCATTACCACGTCGTGTTAAGGTCACCAATGTCTCATGGCACAGAATAGATAATAGTACAAGGCATAGGTGTGGATATACTAATAATAATAATAATTTTATACTGTATAACAACACTTTGTTTAAATATACACGGCGGTCAGCGCCGAATACGCCGAATACGCCGAATCGAATATACTTTACTACTTTATATACAGATCGAATACTATACTAACTACTTTATAAAATTTTAATAGACAAAATATAGAATTAAAATAAAGTTATTTTACCTACCCCAGAATAGTGTGTTCTTTTTAACCGACTTCCAAAAAACGAGGAGGTTATATGTTCGGCTGTGGATATTTTTTTTTTTTTTTTTTTTTTTTTTTTTTTTTTTTTTTTTTTTTTTTTTTTTTTTTTGTATGTTCAACGATTACTCCGCCGTTTGTGAACCGATTTTCGAAATTTTTGCTTTGTTGTATTTGGTTTTACTCCAATTTGGTACCATGTTCACAAAGTGGTGACCTGATGATGGGATCCAGGAGTAATCGAGGGAACTCCTCGAAATTTATATGGAAACATATGGTGATTTTGGTTTTATGTGAAGTGTACTAAGAATATGCTACCAAAAAGTCAAATATTGGGTCAAGGTATACCATGGTTTCGAAGATGCTGAGAGAACTCCTGACTCCTTATAGATACACGTTTGGGAGTTTCGGCGTTGTTTTAAGAACAGAAAGCATATGCTACTATGCAACTCATATTCATCATCATAATCATCATCATCATCATCATCATCATCATCATCATCATCATCGTCTTCATCATTACCACGTCGTGTTAAGGTCACCAATGTCTCATGGCACAGAATAGATAATAGTACAAGGCATAGGTGTGGATATACTAATAATAATAATAATTTTATACTGTATAACAACACTTTGTTTAAATATACACGGCGGTCAGCGCCGAATACGCCGAATACGCCGAATCGAATATACTTTACTACTTTATATACAGATCGAATACTATACTAACTACTTTATAAAATTTTAATAGACAAAATATAGAATTAAAATAAAGTTATTTTAAAAAGAGCATTTAAACTAAACAAAGTCAATAAGTGTCTTTTTAATTAGTTATACTTATTAATCGATAGATGGCGCACTAAGTATCGATTTGAATGGATTTGAAATTGAATTCTTGATAACAAGAACAGCTGTCAATAATTATGATAATATTATATTATATTACTAGCTGTCCCGGCAAACGTTGTTTTGCCATATAAATAATTTTTGGTATGAAAAATAGATGTTGGCCGATTCTCAGACCAATATCCTCACAATGTGCTCACATAATTTCATGAGAATCGGTCAAGCCGTTTCCGAGGAGTATGGCAACGAAAACTGTGACACGAGAATTTTATATATTAGACGAGTAGCTACGCTACATCCTATGCAAGTTTATACAATTTTTTATCTGATAGATCCTTGGATCGTGGAAAAACGAGACACAATAGCCTTTCTATTGTTATCGCAATTGCCGGTTACCGCTTGGGGTTTGAAGTATTAAAATTGTTAAATTACTTAGCACAATATTATGTTCACTTCACTGATAATATATTATTTTGTGAGTGTGAACTGTGTAATAAGATACTTAAAATATACGCGAAGGTTTACCTATTAGTGTAACTAAAAAGAGTGAAATTATTATTATTTTTAACAAAAAATTAAAACCGACTTCCAAGGTAAAAACAATATTAACATTAATATGAACTAAAAAGTATTAAATAATTTTTGCTATCTAATAGTGCCTTTTTCCGAATTCGGCTAAACCTTGACTATTTCTGTACTCAATCTTCATAATTTTGAAGTCGGTGCCAGTTCCAAAAGTTTCAAATATTCTGTCAGAGGACTGAAGATTCAGCTATCTGGTACCGACTTCAAAATAATGAAGATTGAGTACAGAAATAGTCAAGGTTTAGCCGAATTCGGAAAAAGGCACTATTAGATAGCAAAAATTATTTAATACTTTTTAGTTCATATTAATGTTAATATTGTTTTTACCTTGGAAGTCGGTTTTAATTTTTTGTTAAAAATAATAAACAAAGCGGTTAAACAGCAAAACGCTGAATTTTAGACGAAATTTTTCTTTACGCTGCATAGTGTACGAAATGGTACTAATTTATTCAGAAGCTGAATACTTTAGATTTTTTCTTCTTTATACAGCAAATTTCTGCATAATTGAAAATAAACTGCTTGTTTTACCTAACTTATAGCGCTATAAGCGAACAATTGTCTTTATGTTCAGCTTAAAACAATATCAGTTACAAATGTGAGTATCTTAAGCACCAAATAACTGATTAGTCAAAGATATCTATGTTTATATCCAGATATTTCATCATTTTGTATCAAAACTTGATAAGTGCTACATCAAAAACTGTGCATGCCTCCTCAGAAAAATAATAACAAAAGCGTAAAGAAGTATAGTTCTGAGAAATATATAATTATTGTACTTTAAACCAAATAATTTCAGGATATGTAGTCGTATGTGAACCATTATGCAGAAAAACAATAATAACATTAATATGAACTAAAAAGTATTAAGTAAATAAATTTTTACTATCTAATAGTGCCTTTTTCCGAATTCGGCTAAACCTCAACTATTTCTGTACTCAATCTTCATTATTTTGAAGTCGGTACCAGATAGCTGAATCTTCAGTCCTCTGACAGAATATTTGAAACTTTTGGAACTGGCACCGACTTCAAAATTATGAAGATTGAGTACAGAAATAGTTGAGGTTTAGCCGAATTCGGAAAAAGGCACTATTAGATAGTAAAAATTTATTTAATACTTTTTAGTTCATATTAATGTCATTATTGTTTTTCTGCATAATGGTTCACATACGACTACATATCCAGAAATTATTTGGTTTAAAGTTTTAATTTTTTGTTAAAAATAATGTTACGTGCTAGGGGTTCGAAGATTCGGAGAAAAAGACCTGGTGACTCTCTTGAAGACTTTATTCACAAACACTAGCTCACACTAATCACTGAGTCCAAACACTAAGCACTAGATCCAAATCACTGAGCACTATCACTGTCCTAGGTCGTAGCCGAGTCACTATCACAATCACAATCACTCACTATTGATCACTTGTTTTCGCTCCGAAGTCACCTCGAAGAAAGCTCAGACAAAACTGAATTGCCGGCCGGACTGTCTGCGACTATTTATACGGGCCGGATCGAATCTCAGAAAATTCCGGAACATCCCAGAATAAACCCGATATGCGTAAACAAATATGAGATATTTCTAGAAAGTACTCGTAGGTACATACACCTAGCGTCATCTAGTAGCGAGTAGGGGATTTACGTTGCCTGTGTTCCCTTGGTAAGTTCGCTGGTCCGACGCTAGATGGCACCACGTGTCCGTATCCGTAACACTACTCCCCTCTTAGAGATGCTCGTCCCGAGCATCGTTGTTACTGCCATGGTAACGCGCCAGACGGTCTATGTGTACCACTTTGAATGTCCCTCTTGGTTGCTTTTGGATCCTGTAAGTCACGTCATTCAATCGGGTAACCACTTTGTATGGGCCGTCCCACTTGGTCTGCAACTTTGGAGATTTCCCTTTTCGGCGAGTTGGGTTATGCAGCCACACTCGTATCTGGTCTTCATTTTCTCACTTGACTGTAACCCATTTTCCCGAACCGTTGCGTGTATATAACGCATCTTTTCCCTTAAATCGCAGACATAGTTTTGTACGGTCTTTGGTTCCTCCGGTGACCCTCCCGTCAAGAGGTCTACTGGCACTCGTAGTTCTCTACCGTAATTGACATACGCCGGGGTAGCTTTTATGCCCTCATGCTCGGCGGTACGGTACGACAGAAGGAAGAGCGGTATATACTTGTCCCAATCCTTTTGTTTGTCATCTACCAATTTCGCCAAATGCCTCTCAAGGGTCTGGTTAAATCTCTCAACCATTCCATCAGATTGTGGATGGTACGCGGTGGTCCTCGTCTTATGCATTCCCAAAATCCTGCACACTTCCTGGAAGACCTGCGACTCGAAATTCCGGCCCTGATCGGAATGGATTTCTAGAGGCACACCAAAGCGAGATATCACTTCTTCGACTAGCTTAGAAGCAACTGTTGTAGCTTCCTGGTTTGGTATAGCAAAAACTTCGGGCCATTTGGTAAAGTAGTCCATGACGACCATGAAATACTTGTTTCCCGATTCCGTTACAGGAAATGGCCCAGCTACGTCAACTGCAATTCGTTCCCACGGTGCGCCAACGTTATACAAGCGCAGGTTCCCACGACTCCTTGTCTGTGGTCCCTTCACTGCAGCGCAAGTAGTACATTTGCGGCACCAATCCTGCACATCATCTCGACAATGCAACCAGTAGAATCGTTCTCGCACTTTTGTTAACGTCCTCTTGACACCTAGATGACCTCCTGATACGCCATCGTGAATTTCACGGAGAACATCTGGTACTCTCGTCCTTGGGACAACTATCTGAAGATGGAACTCTCTGCCGTTAGTCTTCTCCCATTTCCGGTAAAGTATTCCATTTTGAAGTATCAGACTGTCCCATTGCGCCCAGTACGCCTTAGTGACAGCGCCAGTGGGTGCAACCTCATTCCAGATTGGTTTTACGTCACCCCGTTTCTTCCATGTGATGATGTGCCGAAGGTCGTCATCTCTTTCTTGAGCCTCCCTCATAGCATCATTCTCCCATGGACCCAAAGGACTTGTTTTCGTTAACTTTAATGTAATTTCATTAGATTCCTGCTTAACACAATGTTTGCAGTCTTCTGAACACGGCCTTCGTGAAAGTGCGTCGGCATTCCCATGCGCCTTTCCGCTGCGGTGTTCCGTCTTGAAGTCATACTCCTGGAGTTGTTCAATCCATCGAGCTACTTGGCCTTCTGGGTTCTTGAATTGTAGTAACCACTTCAAGGCTGCGTGATCAGTTCGCAATAAAAACTGTCTCCCGATGAGATATTTGCTGAAATGTTGTAGCGTCTTTACGACAGCCAAGAGTTCTCTTCTTGTCACACAGTAGTTTCTCTCTGGCTTGGATAAAGACTTGCTGAAATATGCAATTACAACTTCTCTTTCACCCTGTTTTTGAGATAACACCCCTCCAATGGCCGTGTTGCTTGCGTCTGTGTCGACTATAAACTGACCTTCAGGTTGTGGATACCCCAAGATTGGTGTTTCACACAGATGTTGCTTCAGTTTCTGAAAAGAATCTTCCGAAGTCTCGTCCCAAATAAACTGTCGTTTATCTTCTGTCAGCCGATGTAATGGTTTGGCTATCTCTGAGAATCCCTTAACAAAACGCCTGTAGTAGGAGCATAGGCCGAGAAATGCCCGCACTTCGGTTTTGTTCTTAGGGGTTGGCCAATTTTGAACTGCTTCTTTCCAGCTGGTGGTAGTTTCACCAGCACTCTAGCTTCTGTACGTCCAGGTATTATAACTTTCTTTACACATTCAACTTTCCCGCTAGCGCCTCCAAGGATGAAAATTTCTTCTTCACCACACTTGAAAACTCCGTCAGCAACATCAATTCTGCAGTTATGTTTCTTCATGAAATCCAAACCCAAGATGCAATCATCCATAATCTCAGCTACGATAACGTCATGAGGGTATGAGGACCCCCCTACATTCATCGTAACTGACATTTCTCCAAGGACGGGTATTGGCTGACCGGAGGCAGTAAGAAGCCGACAGTTGATTCTCCTCTTGTGTTTTCTTGCGGCTTTTACCAGATTTGGGTTCACTATCGGTCTAGAGGCTCCTGTGTCTAGAGTCATTTTGCAATCCGTCCTGTTAATAGTCCCCTGAATCACAAGACTATTCCCGCTGCATGCTTGGGAGATAACAGTTATCGGGGCTTCCTCCGCGTCAGCCAGTACTCGCCCCGTAGTCCTGGCTTTTATTTTATTTCCCTGATCCCGGACAGGGGACGAAGCTCCTTGCTTCTTCAGCTCCTCTACTTGTTCCTCGAGCCTTTTCATCCTTGCCATCTGGGTCTCGTTCTGCGGGCAGTTGAGCTGAAGATGACCCCTCTCACCGCACTTGTAGCACATGGCTCCAAAACTTCTCTTTGTGGGAGCCTTGACCTCCTTAACGTCCTCAGAGACCTCATGGATCTTATGGGTCTGTCGTATGTCACGGCGAACAGCCTCGACCTCCAAAGCATGCGCCAATGCTTCCTTTAGCGAGGTGTGGTGACGTAGCCTCACTGCAGCTCTGACCTCGAGGTCCCTGATTCCGTCGACAAATGCTTGTACAATATTCGTGTCGATCATCTTGGAATCGGCTCCTGGGTGTGCCTTCTTGACCAGTTTTTCAATTTCCAACGCCCATTGTTGTAGTCCCTCTCCTGAGCGTTGGACTCTGTCACGAAGTTGAGCACGGAACACGTGCTCCAGGTGTCGCTCCCCGTATCTGGATTCAAGGGCCTCCATCAGGTCTTGGAACCCTTTTCCTGTATGTGCTTCCAGGACCGACAAAGCTTGCCCTCTGAGCGCAACAGTGAGAGCGGTCAGGCATTGTTCGTCAGTCCATCCGTTGGCAGAAGCAACCGTCTGGAATTGCTGACGGTAAGCGTTCCAAGAAGTAGTACCGTCGTATGGTGGCACTTTAACTCTTGGTCCTTGTACCACTTGCACCACTCCGGTAGTTCCACTAGACACCACCACTCCTGTGGTTTCCAGGCGCACTACTTTCTTCTGAAGTTCAGTGAGGCCGGTTTTCACATTTTCCACATCCAATCCTAACCCCGTAACTCGTTCGTCCATTATGTCGACATCTTTTCGGAGCTTAACCACCGTGTCACTTACATCCTTTATAGCTCCAAGTGCTTTTTCTTGGAGGTCTTTTTGTTGATCTTGTGATTCTCGAATCGCTCTGATTTCAGCCTTCTGAAATTCCTGCAAATCGCCGAGCTTGCGGTCTTGTGACTCCCTCATTGCCTGAATTTCGGCCCTTTGAAAATCTTGCAATGCGCCGAGCTTGCGGTCTTGTGACTCCTGCAAAGCGCCGACCTTGCGGTCTTGTGATTCCTGCAAAGCCTGAATTAATTCAATTAGGCTTTCTAATTGAAGAGCCACCTGAGGGGCTGTAGAAACTACGGGCGTGGCAGGATGGATGGAGCTAGTCGACGGAGCCTGAGTAGGCGGGGCCCAGTAGGCGGGGCCAGTGGGCGTGGCCTGAGTGGGCGTGGCCTGGTGGGCGGAGCCAGTGGGCGTGGCCATGTCCAGAGTGGGCGGGGCCTGGGGGGCGTGGTCAGTGGGCGGGTCCCGGTGGGCGGAGCCAGTGGGCGTGGCTTCACCCGAAGTGGGTGGAGCTTGGTCCCCAATGGCTGTGGCCTCCGCAGCTCGCTGCGCCCTTGTCCTGACACTCCTCTTGAAGTCTTCTCTCGAAGTCAATGGCATCTCCAAATCCCACTTCTGACACCAGTTGTTACGTGCTAGGGGTTCGAAGATTCGGAGAAAAAGACCTGGTGACTCTCTTGAAGACTTTATTCACAAACACTAGCTCACACTAATCACTGAGTCCAAACACTAAGCACTAGATCCAAATCACTGAGCACTATCACTGTCCTAGGTCGTAGCCGAGTCACTATCACAATCACAATCACTCACTATTGATCACTTGTTTTCGCTCCGAAGTCACCTCGAAGAAAGCTCAGACAAAACTGAATTGCCGGCCGGACTGTCTGCGACTATTTATACGGGCCGGATCGAATCTCAGAAAATTCCGGAACATCCCAGAATAAACCCGATATGCGTAAACAAATATGAGATATTTCTAGAAAGTACTCGTAGGTACATACACCTAGCGTCATCTAGTAGCGAGTAGGGGATTTACGTTGCCTGTGTTCCCTTGGTAAGTTCGCTGGTCCGACGCTAGATGGCACCACGTGTCCGTATCCGTAACAATAATAATAATTTCACTCTTTTTAGTTACACTAGTAGGAAAACCTTCGCGTATATTTTACGTATCTTAATACAATTTGTTAAGAGGCCAGGTACCCGGGAAGAAACTGCTTCCAGCAGTAAGGCCGCCATTTCAAACTGTTTTCATTCTTTGTAACTTTTGTAAACTGACTTTTTTAATTAGCGGTTTGAATAAAGAGTTTTTTTTTAATTTTTACCCTTGGAATTTCTCATACATACGTAATACCAAAATCATTTTCTCATACGAAAATATTTAACATGTTTGAGTTGTTTTTCAGTTTACAATAGTAATTACCTAGGTTCCTATACAAAAATTTACTTCAAAATATTTAAACAGATTTTTTTTGTTTAAAATATTTTTATAGTAAATTTACTACTAAATATTTAAACACTAAAAATATATAAATAAATAGTAAATTTACTACAAAATATTTAAATACTAAAAAATATTTTTTAGTTTAAATATTTTGTAGTAAATTTACTATTTATTTATATATTTTTTGTGTTTTACTCTATTTTTCGTGTTTAAATATTAAGTAGTAAATTTACTAAAAAAAATTTTAAACAAAAAAATTTTTTTAGTGTTTAAATATTTTGAGGTTAATTTTTGTGCAGGAACCTAGATAATTACTATTTTAAGCTGAAAAATAACTGAAACATGTTAAATATTTTCGTATGAGAAAATGATTTTGGTATTACGTATGTATGAGAATTTCGAGGGTACCCGGCCCCTTAAGAGTCACAATTCACACTCACAAAATAATATATTATCAGTGAAGTGAACATAATATTGTGCTAAGTAATTTAACAATTTTAATGCTTCAAGCCCCAAGCGGTCACCGGCGATTGCGATAACAATAGAAAGGCTATTGTGTCTCGTTTTTCCACGATCGAAGGATCTATCAGATAAAAAATTGTATAAACTTGCATAGGATGTAGCGTAGCTAGGTACTCATAATATATAATATTATCATAATTATTGACAGCTGTTCTTGTAATCAAGATATCAATTTCAAATCGATACTTAGTGCGCCATCTATCGATTACTAAGTGTAACTCTTTAAAAAGACACTTAATGACTTTGTTTTGTTTAAATGTTCTTTTTAAAATAACTTAATTTTAATTCTATTTGTCTTTTAAAATTTTATAAAGTAGTTAGTAAAGTATTCGATCTGTATATAAAGTACTTAAAAGTATTCAATCTGTCGTCTGCCGCCACGCGCCGCGTGGCGGCGCGGCGATGCCGACGCCTCCGCGGCGCTGACCGCCGTGTATTAAACAAACATGTGTTGTTATACAGTACATAATAATTATTATTAGTATATCCATACCTATGCCTTGTACTATTATCTATTCTGTGCTATGAGACATTGGTGGCCTTAACACGACGTGGTAATGATGATGATGATGACGATGATGATGATGATGATTATGATGATGAATATGAATTGCATAGTAGTTTATGCTTTCTGTTCTTAAAACAACGCCGAAACTCCCAAACGTGTATCTATAAGGAGTCAGGAGTTCTCTCAGCATCTTCGAAACCATGGTATACCTTGACCCAATATTTAACTTTTTGGTAGCATATTCTTAGTACACTTCACATAAAACCAAAATCACCATATATTTCCTTATAAATTTCGAGGAGTTCCCTCGATTACTCCTGGATTCCATCATCAGGTTACCACTTTTGTAAACATGGTACCAAATTGGAGTGAAACCAAATACAACAAAACAAAAATTTCGAAAATCGGTTCACAAACGGCGGAGTAATCGTTGAACATACAAAATAAAAAAAAATATCCACAGCCGAACATAATATAACCTCCTCGTTTTTTGGAAGTCGGTTAAAAATGCAAAATAATCACCGAAACTGACACTTTTATTCAAATTGGCCGTCCTCCATTAACTAACGTTCGAAATAACCTCTTTTTAACCGACTTCCAAAAAAACGAGGAGGTTATATGTTCGGCTGTGGATATTTTTTTTATGTATGTTCAACGATTACTCCGCCGTTTATGAACCGATTTTCAAAATTTTTGTTTTATTGTATTAGGTTTCACTCCAATTTGGTCCCATTTTTACAAAAGTGGTGATCTGATGATGGGATCTATGGTTGGGATAGTAAGTGCCATGCGTTTATATAATTCACCTTAAACTTGTTTAAAATGTATGAAACAATTTACTTAAGACGTGACGAAAATTACCACCATTACAATTTTTTTAACTAAAGTATATCACAAAATAATCTCGTCACCAGCTCATCACGATGAAAAATGACATGTTTATTTTTTTACTTCCATAATTTCTTTATAAAACTTCTCTTGATATCGGATTTTCGAATATCATTTGAATAAGGGAAAGGCGCTAATGGTAGACACTGAACTAATAGAAGACACTTACGACAAAAATGCCATAAAAATAAGAATTATTCTAATTATTTCTCAACACTGTAAATTTTTTAAGCTTCTTATGCTATCTGTTGATGTGAAAAAATATATTAGGGATGCCTTCGGGAACAAAATTTTAAAATGGGATCAGTTTTCGTAAATGATGTGACCGCGTCAACACGCACCCGGCAATTTCTTAGCAAATAGGTTAAGGAAGGCGAAATTTTGCACGTAAGTTTTGAATACATTTATTAGATTTTTTGTAATTTCTATTGACTTCATTCGATTAATGGTCATGTTGTTTACACTAATTAATGTTTATTTATGATCTTTTATCCATTTTCCCTAACAATATAAAGGGTGTCTACTATTAGTTCTTGAAAATGTAAAAAACCTAATAGATGACATGGATCTTGGACGATGGACTTTGAGTTTTGCAATACATACTAAAGTTATTTTGTGCTTTATTCTACTGCAAAAATCATCACTATTCTCTGAAAATATAATTCTATTAACAATCTAAGAACTTAGAACTACTGTACCTAAAAATGGACATGGTATCTAATATTAGACCTTGTACTGATCTAAAAATCGATTGCTTTAGTTTTTTAGCAGTAAAAAAAAGAAAAAGGAGAGCAGAGAAAAGAAAGAAGAAAAAAGAAGAGGCAAAAGAAGCATGGAGACTAAAGACTGAAAATAAATTTGCTAGGAAAAAAAAGTCGGGTTGCACTCCGGGAGTGCCGGCAGAAGTGAAACCTTGATTATTAACGTTGTGCAATTTTTTTAACCCATTTTTTATGAAAATCAATTATAAAAATTTAATCGATCGTAAGGGTTTCGATTAATTTAAAAAAACGATTTTTTTAATTAATCGAAACCCTTACAATCGATTAAATTTTTAACCCATTTTTATGAAAATCGATTATTAAAAAATCGATTTTTTAAATTAATCGAAACCCTCACAATCGATTAAATTTTTAACCCATTTTTATGAAAATCGATTATTAAAAAATCGATTTTTTAACCTAATCGAAACCCTCACAATCGATTAAATTTTTAACCCATTTTTATGAAAATGGATTATTAAAAAATCGATTTTTTAAATTAATCGAAACCCTCACAATGGATTAAATTTTTAACCCATTTTTATGGAAATCGATTATTAAAAAATCGATTTTTTAAATTAATCGAAACCCTTACGATCGATTAAATTTTTAACCCATATGAAAAACGACTATTAAAAAATCGATTTTTTAAATTAATCGAAACCCTTACAATCGATTAAATTTTTAACCCATTTTTATGAAAGTCGATTATTAAAAAAACGATTTTTTTAATTAATCGAAACCCTTACAATCGATTAAATTTTTAACCTATTTTTATGAAAATCGATTATTAAAAAATCGATTTTTTTAATTAATCGAAACCCTTACAATCGATTAAATTTTTAACTCATTTTTATGAAAATAGATTATTTAAAAAATCGTTTTTTTTTATTAATCGAAACCCTTATAATCGATTAAATTTTTAACCCGTTTTTTATGAAAATCGATTTTTAAAAAATCGATTTTTTTAATTTATCGAAACCCTTACAATCAATTCGAGTTCGAGTTCAAGTTCGAATTCGAGTTCGAGTTCGAATTCGAGTTCGAGTTCGAGTTCGACACAAAACACTACTCTCCATCTCCAACCGTCTTACGGTTTTTCCAAGGATTTTCGATCAGCACGAGAATCTGACGCGAGTTTCACAGTTTTTACCCATCCCACAAATTAAGTGCTCAACGCCGCTAAAGAAGTTTTCACTTTAAAAATATGAAAAATAAAAGAAAAGATAGTTTCAGTATGGAAGAATAATGAATATAATCTGGAGACAACGTGGATAATATTTCTGATGCATGTAGTTACTATGATGAAGTAAATGAAATCTTTTGAAAAATGGCAAATAATGACCAAATAATAGGAAAAATGTAAAATGTAATGTAAAGTTCTATGTCTACTATTAGTTCATATTGGTGTCTACTATTAGTGATGTTCGGTTTTTGTGATGTCATCTATTAGTACTTATGACTAAGTTTACAAAAAGACAAATAATATATTTTTTAATTGATTTGTCAGAGAATAATTATAATAGTTTTATTTTGTAAGAGTTACTGAAGACATGGAAGAAGTTATCAATCCTTTATATTCATAAATATATATTTTATAACATTCAAATGTTTCATGTTTCCTTATAGTGTCTGCCATTAGTTCCCTTCCCTTATCTGAACTCACAAATTATCAACTGCATAAAAGATGTATAATTTCTGGACTAAAGAATAATCAGAATTTATGCAGAAGATATTCAGGGTGTTGTACATTTATTCAGCTGCTATGTGACTATTAATCAAATGTTATCCAAATTGAAGCAAGATATTTTGTGCCCAAATTGTTTGAGTATCATAATTATCTGTATAAGCGCTTACACAGAAGTTATTCAAATACTTTATCCAACAGAATTGCTTTTACGCAAAACTTATTCAGCTAATTTCTGTGTTGGTTGGGCGCGGTTTGGGGTGTGAAAAGGTAACAGACATCTACACACTTTCGCATTTATAACATTAGCATGGATTCCTAGTTCGGGAAGCCAGGTGGGCAGTAAAAAATAAATTTGCATAAAATATTCCATGTTGTATCTAATTATTATTATCATGAAATTAAAAAAATGTAGGTATCTGCTTTTATAGATAAACTTACAATATGTTAATATTATCTAATTATTCTTTTTTAATGTATCTTTGGAGGCAATTTGAAGGTCAAAGCCAGCTGCTTAGATAATATTAATAGATATAATAAATAAATTTAAATAACTTGGACATAGGAAAATAAACGTTTGAGATGACTTGCTGATTTAAGGTGAATATGCAAATTTGATTTTTGTTACAGTAATAATTAATCTATGTACTTATTACTCGTGTTACATCTTTGTAAGCTTGTTGTATTTTTAAAGATTTTTAAAGTAGTTATTGTATTTTTAAAGATAAGACAGCTAAAAGCGGTAATTTGCAAAAATAAATAATATATAAATGAAAGGCATAAAGAAGAATATAGCTTCTAAGTTAAAGCTGTTTATGATGATGAATTAAGCACATTCTCCACTTGAAAGAGATCCTTTGTTCCGTATATTGGCCGTGCATAATGATGCAACATTAACAAACATCATCGCACTAAGGCCGTGTTCACACTGAACCGACTGTGAGCCGCCGAATAGCTCTTTGTCCACACTCGGCCTTTTTATCAGGGACTGAATAACCGGAAAATATCGGTAGAGAAATTTAGCGGTATGACGTCATACCTTTAAATTACGGTAACCTTTAAATAACGGTACCGTTATATACCGGTATTGAAAAATTACGGTATCGATATTTTTTTAGGTATCCTTACCTAAAAAAATAAAAGTTTTGTTTGCACCCCGCTGTCCGCCGGAATATCAAGCCTAAATTACTTAAGTCGGTTGAATCTTGATTGGATTTTACTAACACTCGTGTCCTGCCTGTAATAACGATGCGCCGCGTAGATAGCCAATAATAATTAGCTCGTGTAAGCTTCGTTTAAAATAATAAATAGACAGACACCAAGATGGAAAAAGTAAGAAAATACTATTTATCATCACATGTTATAGCAGTTTGTACCAAACATGTTTCCACATAGTCCTGTATGTATGTATTATTATTATTAAAATTTTTAATGGATCGGAACACCGGTGTGTTTGGACACATTAGACTATATACAATGTGTCCAGACACACCGTTGATTTTCGAGATTGCTTGATATGATATGTTGCTAAAGTCACTCAATAAACAAAGACTAGATCTGAGCTCTAGGCAAAATTATGTAAATATTTTTAATAGTAAGGGGAGCAATATTTTGTGTAGGAATAAATACCTAATGCTTAAAGTAATAGGAAACTTTGTGTTTCTCAATTCGTACATTGGCTTTATCGATTTTACAAAAGCTTTTGATTTTGTCATCCACAGACCAATATTGGAGACCGTTGATTGAAGGGCATAAGAATACCGTATATCAAAATATAACACAGCATCATATACTCTGAATGCTTAGCAAAGGTCAAATTAGAACGAGAAGATCCCGAATTTCATGTTAAGAGAGGAGTCAGACAGGGTCACCCTTGCCTCCCAAGCGATTTTCGGTGCAGGAAAAAAATATATTTATTTTTATATTGGGAAGAAAAGGTCCTTAATATAGACTTGAGAGCGCCTAAATCATTTAAGGTTTGCAAACGACGTTGCGGTTTTTGATGAAAACTCCAAAACTGGAACTAAACCATATTATGTTACAAAAGCCATAAAGTAGGACTACTGCTTAACGCTACAAAGACAAAAATAATAGGTCATAAGACTCATAAGTCATAACTAAAGAGGAAGAAATTGAAAAAGACGGAGAAGAGGTGTGCGTGTGCGTGTGCGTGTGCGTGTGCGTATTCGTGTGCGTGTGCGCGTGTGTGTGTCAACAAACCACACCAAAACAACACCATTGTCACTACATGTTTCCCAATAAAGTAAGTGTTCCTTTGATATCTCATGGATCCCATATCATGATATTTCAACATTGTTGGTCGTAAGAATAAGTTCAAATTATATGTTATAAAATATACTGTCAAAAGAATAGTAATCAAAGACATCCGTATTTTTTTATCAAAAGTAATAATAATAATTTGAGTCACCTATAGTTGGTATTAATTTTTTTTGTTACTATATTTATCACTATTTTGAAATGTTTGATAGATACCCTGAAGGGGCGTGTGTGGTCCCAGCATGGTAGCCAGTAGATGCGACATCTTCCGTTATATTCGGGCATAAAGCTCTATCCTTTTCCTTTAGATGTTGTGGCATAGACTTGGTGGAGAGGGTCAATCAAGCTAGGTCGAGTTACAAAGATGTTAAGGAGATATTGTTCTGTGACGGACCTACCAGCTGCCAGCCAGTGGGGTCAGCAAACCCATGTGCTTCATTAAGTTGCCATGTGTAAAGACTAAAGAGTCAGGGGATGTTATTGGGGGAAAAGGCCTGTAGCGTAGCTACTTATAAATTATTAACATCTCCTTCTCCTTTTCACTATTTAACAGCTGTTTTTAAAATCAATTAGTAAAATCGATACTTAGTGCGCCATCTCTTAAAAATAGTACGGAACTAGAACGGCACTTTCCGTTTGTTTGAAAGTGCCGTTTACTATTTTAAAGTAACCTTATTTTAATATATTTTAATTCTATTTGTCTATTTAAATATTATAAAGTAGCTTTATGTAGTTTTCAATATATTATTTGATAAATAATAATGAAGTACCTTTTTTCATAAATAAGCCCTTCGGATATATCCTTTAGCCCTGTCAACGTGACTGGTCAATGGTGAATGGTCAATTCGGCACCGCTAAGCTTCGCACCGCGTCAGTGGAAACGCGCAATTTATTGTAAGTATTTCCATACATAGTCACTTTTTCGTTCACATCTAACCGACAATACGCTATTACGCTAGGCGTAGGCGCGGACATTCGATACCGTTTATTTTACGTTCACACTGGGGCTCCCAGTGAGCCTGCTCACATTTGGCTCACAGTCGGTTTGGTTTGAACATGGCCTAACGATTGCATTTGTTTCTTGAAGCGCATCGCAAAAAGACGCCTTTGTCTGACTGAGGTGACTAACGGACTTACAGAAAGACTTATCTCAATGACGAAATAATTTTATGCATTTGTTAAATGTGTTCAGTTTCAACACCCGTTACGCTATCGCTTCTTAAAGAGTCTTTGGGTTTTTGCACACTGCACGATAACGACACGACACGATACCAGAGAATAGAGGGCCACCGCACGTAATATTATACAATTTCAACTTGGCCGACTATCGTACAAACTGACTATCAGAATATTGAATGCACCCAAAATATTCTCCTTTCCTTTCGCCTTCGTTTTATTAGTTCCACAATAAAAGCGTGCTTTTTACGTTTTTTAACACGCACGTCGCTAGGCTAGCAACACCGTTACCAAATAAATCTAAAAGTCAGCGGCTGGCAGAGTACACGATGAAGTTGTCCAATTAAATTGTGACACTACGCAATTTAGTTTGTACGATAGTCGGCCAACTTGAAATTGTATTATATGTGTGGTTGCCCTTATCTATTCTGTGGTATCGTGTCGTATCGTTACCGTCGCAGTGTGAAAACACCCTTTCGCATTCTAACTAAAACTTGGTAGCTGACATGATAACTAATTTGCTAACCTTGCAGTGCATCGCGGGCCCCCGAGTAGCTGGGTGGTGTCGGGCCTGCAAAATGTAGATGGTCGCTGGTAGAGTTGCGGTAGGTTCTAACGACCCGCAACTCTGCCTTTAAGCGATGAGTGGAGCACCATGGGGTTCTAGTGGGTAGACTACGTTAGGTTTAAGCCATCCATGATCCACGATTAAACTGTTTAACCATCAGGCGATACTTTCCTACCAATAATTTATTCTTATTATCAGTTTTAAACTTACGTAGTAACTATTTAGTAATCAGTGGTTATGCTAAGTAATACAATATTTAGAGATCCTTGCACAATAATGGCAATAGTCTGTGCAAACAATCTAACGGATAAGCGGATAGGATTATAGGATCTGAGGTTTGCGGTAGAACAAGATATCTGTAGCAACGTGTACATTGTTAAACATGATATCTGCTGACATTTGTAATACTTATGAACATAATAATAATTATTACTAGTGACGGATTAAGACTACTTCCGTCCGTATGTCAACTATAGAATCGCTTCTGGTTTTACGCCCCCTCAGACGTCCCGACGACCCCAGTCACCAATTAGTTTCTAGTCACAAATTAGGGTTTTGAGAAATGAAATTATCTTCGCGGTCTGCACAATATATAAAAAAATATATTTAACAAAGGTGCTCGTAATTACGGAAATAATCATTGAGTTAATATATGTTGCAGGGATATTAAAAAAGCCGTGATATTGAAATTTCACTAGTGCCATTATAATTGCACTGATTTATTGCCAATCGTTTGCATTTCTTACAATTTAACGGGCTAGTTTCAGTGACAGTATAATTTCACTAGACCGATGCAGTGAAATAGTAAGGCAGTGATATATTGACAATAGCACTGGTTTGAGAAAGCCGTTAGATTATCATACCGATCGCTGATTGGTCCGCTTTCGTTACCAACTGAGCTACAAATAGTAAGCATAGAGTTGGGAAATAAAAGACATGGTTTTAAAAATGATTTCTTTTTAAATTTTATTTGTAACTTTTTTATAGTTACTACTTAAACTGTAAAGTATAAGAATCAAAATATACTGAACATGTTATAACACTTACTAATCATCATATTGAATAATTATTATAAGCTTTTAATTATATTAGGTAATACTGGTCATAACAATTAGTTGGTAACTAGCCTCAATTTATGGCCTAAAGCTTACATAATAATAAAGAATTAAAATGTTCTAATAATCAAAATAATATGTTACTCAAACATACATATATAATTAAGTAACTAAAATGACATAACAAAAAAATAATAACAAATTAAATATTAATAATGTTAGGTAGTTGCAGTCCCCACATCTAGTACATCATATTTTGTTGCATAATGGTACTGCTGATTAGTGGTAGAAAGCTTTTCAAGTATTTTTCTTGCTTTGTATTCTTCAATTGCCTTTATTACCTGTTCTATTCTATCCGCACTCCATTCCGGTTTTTTCGTTTTATCAGATTGACCACAGTAGTACTTTCTTAACTCTGTGTCAAAATATTTTTGCACCACAACTTCACACTTACTTCCACTTGTATGTGATAAATCTGACGATCGTAACACTTCCAAATGCTCACGATCACTCATTTTGAAGATATTGACTAGAATTATAAAGTAAATACCTCAAAAACACCAAAAATATTTAATAAACTGACATCAAAAAAAGCACGCTCCAATGTTTACAACAATTATTTTGCAAATGGCGACTTATTAACTCTATAGACCAATCAGATCACGCGAGGCTCCCACCACAAACAAAACTCATGATAAACCTAGATTTATTATAATATCACTTTTGTGATCCAGTGAAATTACAACATCACTGAAATAAGCCCGTGAAATTATACAAATCTGTCGTTATTGACAATAATCAGTGTAATTAAAATTTCACTAGTGAAATTATAATATAACGTCTTTGGCTAAATACCTGCGACATATACACTAGGAGAGAGCCATAAATCGGTGTATAAGCGTCAAAAGCGTGTAATGTTATGTCCTACTTACTCGGACATAACAAAGGAGTCGGTCTGCATATTTCATATAATAAAAGTGTTAATAAAGGTTTTTAGTGAACATTTTATGCTAGATATTGTTGAGTTTTGTGGTTCCGCTAAATAATAAACTATAAGAATGGCCAAACAATGCCTCAAACACGTGGATTTAGCATTAAATACGTAAGTTCTGAACAACGTTTTTTGGGCATTTCAATCGGTATTTTTGTAAGCTAAAAAGATAATTTATAAGTTTAATAATCCCTTATTCGTGCTATAGGTATATGGCATTAGTGCTAAAAATGTCACAACAATTAATAATTTGGCTACAAAAATTGCATAGCGTTTCACGTGTGTTTACGGATTGTCATTACTTGAACTATAGTTTATCGATATCATAAACTAAATGACTTTCTTTTCTGTATTATAATGTGCTTCAAAATGATCGACAAATAGAAATATTCAAGAAAATACACGCACACTACTTGTAGGAAAATAAGCACAAAATGGCCACGCGATGACGGGCCAAGATTACATCTATACTATAATAAGTACTTTATCTATGGAAATAATAAACTTAATTCTTCGCCTTCTTCGCCCCGCCCTTTTTCAAATTTTAAATTCCGTAATATTCTGTAGTGCAAGTTGGTGTGTTCCATGGTCCGTACACAACGGGTTGGCGCGGGCGGTCCGGATGCGGACCGCGATCCGCCATTTGGTGACCCTTGCCCTAGGAAATTGCTTAATTTGATAATATTAAAAGGGTTAATCCATCACTGAGATGACGCTCGCTAGTCGCAACTCAGTCGCGTCCAAAGTCGTTTATCGCGCGGGAACCGCACATTTTACATGATGAAAAGTATATCCTATAATCTCTCCAAGAAAAAATGACCCAAAGTATCTATCTCCATATCTTTCGCGTGTTAAGAGGTAACAGACAGACACACTATCGTATTTATAATATTAGCAGAATAGAAGTATGGATAAGGAACCGAGTACTATCATGGAGTAAACTACCTATCAACCTACTCAAAATTCATGAGTTGGAAACTAAATAATACTTACCTAATTAACGTTAGTTAAGCCTTAGGTATTTCAATTAGATGTATAATATTATGATTTATGACTTACCTAAAAATTTGTAATAAGTTGAAGATATCTACTCGTATATTTATTAAACCTCTAGGTTTAATGCGACACCAGTGTGTGTAAGCTAGGTAGGTATAGAACCAGTGTTCTATACCTAGCTAATTAGTAATTACTATAGGAGAAGGTGGTATGGCCCCCCACTTTGTTTATTAAGCTTTATTAAAAAAATACAGGATTCAGAAACCTAAAAAATATATTGTGGGACTTCATAATCATTTGTTTAAACATGTCTTATTAGGGAATAAATAAAACTTGTACAGGACAATCGAAAATATTATTTATTCTCAACTAATCACATTTGATATCTTTGGATCAAGTGGTGGTAATGTGACGCCCCGGGGGGTCACATTAAATGTATTGCAGAATATGAAACTTAACGGCAAAAATCATAAATGTAATAGCCACCTTTAGAACCTACATAGGTTACATGAGCCCATAGTCACAACTTTGATACTGTACCCATGGCTTTCCAGCCATACATGTCGCAGAAAATACATGACACGTCCACGTTTTCAGGAATAATTTTTGTATATGAGTCGTCATAATCGGTATTTACGGGGTCTTCGTCACTTTCAGAGCTACTGCTCGATATTGTAGTGTCTCTCTGGCGCCAAACGGCATTCCTACCAGAGCCTTCTCCATAGTGGTTATGTCTTCCACGTCATGAAACTCTCTTACATGTAATGTGACCCCCGGGGCCACATTACGACAAATGTGAGGGGGCAAAATTACATTTATTGCCAATATATAAACAAACGTTCCAAAAATATTTATTAAATGTCTTATTTTATATTTACCTTTAAAATTCCGTAGGAGAATAGTTTGATGTATTCGTTGTTCGAACCCAAAAGCCAAATCTTTATATTTTTAACAACTATCGAAATAAAATCATACACACTTTCAAAAGTTTCGCAGATCGCAAGTTTGAACTTGATCAAATGACAATCGGACGAGACAGCCTCTGGTAGATTTGTACGACACTAAATTACTCGTAGCAGCATGCCACGAGCATCCCGTTCCACCAAAATTATATTAGATAGCGTTGTTAGAACATTAACCGGGTTTGTCCACGGAAGCTGCTGTTCTATCAGTTAAACAAACTATCAAGTACTACACAAACCGCAAAACCCCGGTTTTTGGGTGTTTTCTGGATCTTTCCAGGGCTTTTGATCTTGTTTGCTATGAAAAGCTCTGGAAAAAGCTAGATAACAGTAAAGTACCTACTGAAATTCGTAGGTTATTTAAATACTGGTATGCACATCAAATTAATGTAGTCAAATGGTCAAACTCTTTTTCTGAACCCTATAAATTGGAATGCGGCTTGAGGCAGGGGGGGTTAACTTCGCCTAGGATGTTTAACCTGTATGTGGACTCCCTGATCGAGGAGCTGAGTAGAACTCATGTCGGCTGCCATATTGATGGAGTTAATGTTAATAATTTAAGCTACGCAGACGATATGGTGCTGCTCAGCGCCTCGATCTGTGGACTCAATAGACTGTTAAAAATATGCGAAAAATTCGCCAGTGAGCATGGACTTTTGTATAACATAAATAAAAGTGTATACATGGTATTTCAGGCCAAAGGGAGACGTCAGGATAAAGTTCCAAACATTTATTTGAACAATAAATGTCTTAAAAGAGTGGAACAATTTAAATATCTTGGACACTGGCTAACCTTTGACCTGAAGGACAATGTGGACATAGAACGAGAGCGAAGGGCGTTGTCTGTGAGAGCAAATATGATCGCCCGCAGGTTCGCGTGCTGCACAACAGACGTTAATTAGATTAGTAATAGATAATTTTATTTGTAATGTAAAATATCTAAATTATTCTAATTTAAATTTGTTAAGTAATAGTTAATTTTATTTGTAATTTAAAGATATGACCTGTTGTGGGGTTGATATAAAAATTTATTTATTCATTTATTAAAAATATATTGAAGGGGGCCAATATATATTATGCAGGGGCCACATTACCACCTTTTCCCAATATTATTAACTTTGTCACCCTATAATAAATGAATAATGCAGAACTCAGATTGCTGTCGCCTGTCCTTATCTTGTATGTTGGAGATGCCATTTAGCCCAAAATGAATGCAGACGCCTCACGCCACGTACCTATGGAATTATTCCTGATTTATATTTCGTTTATTCATTACGAAAGATTTTTTGAGCTAGAGTAAAAAGCTAGGCTTACTCAAACTTCAAAATATAAACGTTTTAAAATTTAACCCACCAATGCGGTAATTATCTCGCTTTAGCAAGATTATTATTTTTGGACATCTTTGAGGTAAGTATCAGTACAATACTTGCCGATAAGATAAGGCGATAATCCAAAGGCAGAAAACAGTTTATCTAGCTCAGATAAGGACGAATTTAAGAGGATTGTGGAGAATAACACTAAGTCATTATTCATTTTAAATAAGACATCACGGCCATTCTCAGGAGAGCAAAATTTACGTGTCCCGGGCTTGTATACTCTGTAATATTATCTTATTCAAGTATGTAATATTTTTAAACGGTAAATAGCATCAGTATCTAGCTACAAACTTAAACACAAGCTTCTAATTTAAGTAATTCAGACTAAATTAATTGAAGTCGTGTTCAAATACCATGCTTTTCTAACTACCGTAACGTGTCCCCACGCCAACTGATCTCGAAACTTGCTTGTAATTTTTATAACGTACCTGTTTAATTTAACCTATTCATGGTTTTAAACGCCCATAAACATTGGTTATCGCATTGCAAAATATCGACCTAATAGGCCCAGCCTATAAATAGTTATCATGAAATAATCGCTTGTCCGATCAAAAGTCCTAATTACCGTAACACCTGCTGTTTTTGGATGCCCATCCAAAAATATCGGGATTTGGCACATTACGAGTGCACGGGTTGCTTCTCCTTAGTGTGTGCCATGGCCCATCAGCGGTCCCACGTCGTTAATGTTAGTGTGCCGCCGATAAAGCACGTTAGTATCAAATTCCGTAGCTTTGGTTACAAACTTGTCTAATTACCATAATCGTTACTTTTCAAATTATGTTTAAATTAGATTTTTATTATGTATATTATGTTTATGTTACATAATTTGGCCTACGTACGTTGCCCTAAGCTAGTTTTTGTCAATTGTGTCGTTGTATCATTACGTAAAACACTACATTTTGTCTACCGTATCTATAAATTTTTAAGTCTCATTATCCAAAAAACTTTAACTAACTGTTTCACGCCACATTTATTATTGTGTTCGTATCTTTCATTTCTTTAATATTTCAATGTGTCTAAGTCAAATCGACGAAGAAGAAAAAAAATGGTTACAGAAATGAGGCAAATAATGCCAAACCGGAGAATGGCCGATCAAAAGTAATATTTCGTCCATCCATCGGAAATCTATTTGTGATGTTTCTGGAGTTTTCGATACCTTTGTAGTCAAATTTCCATCAGGCGATCTGTTAACTTATTTATACTGCACTGTTTGATGAAAAAACCGCTAAATCTGATTAATTTTTCACTAAAATCACACCAATATGTGGAACTACCGAGCTTACAATTATAGCTGATGGCGACTCGTCGCCTGAGTGCTAGATTGTCCTATAGACCATTGACCAAATTTTTCACTAGACAGGTTTTTATGTTTTTTTTTTTGTGATGCATGCATAAGGCGACCAATTACTTAAATGACTATGTTTATTGAGTATGATAAGTGGAATCAAAAACTTCTTCTTCAAAATCAAAATATGATGAGATTTCGTTTATTTTTAAGTTTGAAAATGGAGGTGGAACAAAATACCACCAACAAAATTACGAACGTGGACGTAGAACAAAAATGCATTGCTCTTAGCACAAATTGCAAAATAATCGTTTAGTGCTTCTTTGTTCCAGCTACCCCTTTGTTCTTTGTTCAAAGTACAGGATGTTTAAAAATAATTATGTCATTTCAAATTTTAAAAATTTATTTAAGTATTCGTACATTCTTATTTTAGCCACAAAATGTGCATGAAATGCATGAAATGTGCAAGAAAGAGTGTTTTGAACGACTAAGTCTTATATTATAAGTCGCTTCCCGAATAGCTTTTAAGATAAGTAATATATTAAATTAAATAAATAATATAAAAAAGTGTGTCAGCTCCGACGCACGACTGGAGTTTACTCCTTAATTAAGTACGAGTATCTAACCATACGCAAAAATAGTTTATTCAACTAAAAAAAGATTAATATCATATGAAATCAGATGTTCCGGCAATATTATCTACTCCCCTTTCTGCCATAGTTATTTCAAAATACTTTTTTCTCAATTCTAAGGCCAGAATCGAATAGAGGAGAAAAATCCAGGAAAATCAAGCCGAAGAAACTCATATCCAGGACAAATAGTTGCCGAGTTACAAGCATTCAAACTTTGACATTGACAGCTCGACAACTGTCAAACGTCGAACAAAAGCGGCCATAACTCAGCTTCCAATAGGCTTAGAGGAACGAGGTTTCTTCTAACATCAAAGGCAACACCTCGGCTACCCCCTTCCTGAATTTGAACTAAATCAGAGACATCATTTTTTTTTCTCAATTCTAAGGCCAGAATCAAATAGAGGAGAAAAATCCAGGAAGATCAAGCCGAAGAAACCATATCCAGGACAAATAGTTGCCGAGTTACAAGCATTCAAACTTTGACAATGACAGCTCGGCAACTGTCAAACGTCTTACTAAAGTAGCCATAACTCCGCTCCCAATAGGCCTAGAGGAACGGGGTTTCATCTAACATCAGAGGAAACACCTCGGCTACCCCCTCCCCGAATTTGAAATAATTATATTATTATATTATGTATAATTATATTATTATATTATTTTATATAATATTATATTCCGATAGGTATATTATTATTAACCTTTATGGTCTTAATACACTCACAGCCAAATTAGAAAGTTTCCGTCGTCCAAAAACGTGACACATTTTCGTTACTTGTTAGTAGGTTTTACCCCTCAGATTTTTCTCATACCGGGCGCCTTATATAATATGAAAATCGATTCTTAAGGAGTAAACACCAAAAAAAAATAAAAAATGTAAAGAGTAAACTCTGTATTATTTCTTCTTGTAACAATTACTAGCCTCATTTAATATTTTCTAAATTTTATCGTTTTCGGCAGAGCGAGATTCCCCTAACACAGGTAAAATTTACTTAAAAGGGGGTCTCAAACACTGTTATTATATGTATTTTAAGTTTATGAAAAAAGATTTTGTATTTTTGTATTTTGTATTTTAAGTATGATGTATTTCGTGTCACCCACACGAAATAATAAATTGTGAATGCGAGTACGAGTGTAAGTGTGTGGTGATTGTGTTGTAAGTAGAGTGTACTAATTATTGTGAGTATCACTGTTAAAGTATGTGTAGTATATTACAAAAACTTCTTCCTCTTTGCTCTGCTCTTTTCATTCTTTTTTACTGATTTATTTGCATGTTTAGATGTTTTTTTTTTCATTTCTTGATCTATGTTTTTTCTTTGTTATATTTTCCTTTTTATTTTCCATCTTCAGTTTAGCTTCATTTGCTTAGTAGATGTGCTTTCTGTGATTGGGTTGTCATTTTCTTTTATTTTTTGCTTAGGTGACGTAATCTCAACATCCTGTAGAAGAAACACGGGCTACATGAGAGATACCTTAAAAGTACTTACAGTTCAATTTCGGCAGGTTCTCGAGTGGTATTTCTTTTATAATATGTTCGAGACATATTAACAGATTATAATCAGATGCTTATTTGTAAATCAAACACTATACAACAATGTTTTTACGATATTTTTGTGCACTATACGAAGCCACACTGAATCGCAAAACAAAATGGCGGGCGCTTACGTCACGCCTATAGCGAGCTGTGATTGGCTATATAGCTGGAAGTGGACCAGACAAGCACGCAAAATTCAAAATCGTGGAGATGGGATTATTAAGCAGGGAATTAATATTTTTTCGTTGTGAACAAAAAAACTTTAAACTAAAAAAACAGCCCTTTTGTTTGGAAAATTTAACATTATCTTTAGTGTAATAAAACCGATTTTTGTCCGTTAATCATCCTGCATTCATAAATCATTTTTGGTCAAAATGGTCGGTGCAACAATCTAGCACTCAGGCGACGAACTCATACAAACACAATTCTTCTAGTTTTTTTCCCTAAAGGGTGAAGCCAAAAAAGCGTAATTTGTGAGTTATGAGTTGTGACTTGTGAGTCGCAGAATTTCTGCCGCGTAAATCTCTTCATACTAATCATGACTCAGAACATTACGGTCGTGTGAATCAATAGGACTTTTGTATGAAACTGAATGCAGCAGAATTCTGCCGAACCGAAATTCTACGACTCACAACTCACAAATTACGCTCGTCTGGCTTCGCCCTAAACGTATAACGAGAGGAAAGAAGAAAGATTCCATGTCATGATGTTATTAAACAGACGTGAAACGTTGCAGGCTGCAGGCTGCAATTAGCTAGCGGAGGAATTATGTACCGTTACCTAGTTAAAATCAAACGCCGCGCTGTGTCGCTAGATGTGTAGTTTTTTTCCGAGCAGTAGCGGGGCAAGACTTAAATTTAATGTGGGCAAGATATAATTATCTTGCGAGGCCCCCTGATGGATGACGTTAAAGGATGGATTTGTTGAGAGAAAAAATTTTTTGATAGGTAAGTGCCTACTCAAAGTTTTATCTGTAAAACTTTTTATTTATAAAATATTTATTATATTATGAGTATGACAATTATTATTCACAACTCGTAAAACCTTAAAAAATCTCGTGGTCTAAGGGGGTGCGAGGCCGTGGGCGGTCAGCCGGTCACCCACACCGCCCACGCCTTAAGCCGCCTCTGTTTCCACTTTCCGAGATAAGAACAGAAAACTGTGCATATGGCACAGTTTTTTGTCGAATATGTAAGTTAATGAGTGAGATTGAAATTTTTAAGGTTTTATTTGCGCGGTTAAATAGGGTAAACTACGAGTCATTAGAATTTTTCAGTAGATGGACACTTTACACTTTGATCGTAAAAATAAAAGTTTGTGGTTTTTATACGATGTAAATAATAATGGAATTAATATTGAGGGGCATTCACGCTACAATAAAAATAGAGTATTTTTTGTCAGGTTGCGGTGTAACCAAAATAAAACATCTTTTTGTCGCCATGGTCATCGTGTGCGCCTTGCAAATGAAACGAAAAAAATTTGAAACATGCTAAAGTTTTTAATAATATTTTTTTTATGATACACATTGTGTATGTTATTATAAACGCGTTATTGTATAAATAACAATCTATTAAGTATTTTTTGTACATTCTTAATTGAAATCTTTTATTAAAAGTTTTTTTGGCCTGTCCTACTACTGGTATTGTAAAAGTGCTGAAAAACAGTTATTGGACGTTATTATATGGAATAGTACTGATCTTCTTGATATAATATAATATTCGAAAGATGAGAGTATTATTCAATACGAAAGTTAATTTGCAGCTGACTTGTGTCTTCTGAATACTACAAAAACCTACTTGTTGCCGTTAGTTGTATTGTATGGAATGAATAAGGGAACGTTACGCAATTTGGGGGCCTTGTAAAATGCTACGGTGCGTTGCACAAGGGCTGATATTTAAACAACACGTTAATTTTTTTTCGGTTTTAAAGAGGAATAAGAATTTTCAAAATCAGCTACCCTTTTTGTTTATGTTTTATTAGGAAATCCCTGGATTGTGTAGTGTTTTCTTATTATTTTTGTCGCTGAAGTAGGCAAATGGCAAGCCTTTAGTTTATGTATTTTCATGAAATCCCTCGACTTTCTATATAATGAATTAAATTAAACAAATGCCATACAATTTTTGCTACCCATCAGTATAATCCAGACTCAAGAACATGTGCAACCTGTGGGATCTATTAAACAAGCCCAACTTGCTCCTGAAAGTAGAGTACGGCCACAGCGACAGGAAAATGAGCTGCTATGCATTATGCTCCATATTGAAATATTGTCTGAATATGCCGGTTGGCTCGATGAGGACTATCTGAAATCTCTAACTATTTGAGTTACGTTTTACCTGAACATGAATGTAATATACAGACGTACAGATAAAGAGACGGACATCATTTCACATCTATAATATTAATAGATGGCGGCCGTAGCCGGTAACTCCTTTGCGCATAGACATAAATATTACTAAATCGATGCCTTTGCGTCAAAGTCCGTTTATCGGGTGGATACCGTACCTTTTCCCGGGACCAAAAGTACTATTTTCCTTTACCGGGACTCAGTGTCTCCATACCAAATTTTTGCAAAATCCGTTCAGTGGTTTGAGCGTGAAGAAGTAATTGACAGACAGACAGACGAACGGACTTTCATGGTTATAAAGTTATAATGTTAGTTGTTACAATAGTACTATGTAATATTGGTTTGAAGTCATTTTTTGTTCAATATTTAATTAAAATACCTTATTTTACAATAAATAATAAAATATAATATGTGAAAACAACAATTATTGATAATGTTGTCCCTACTTACGATGCCAATTTTAACCAAATTTCAATCAAACTTTGCTTGTCCAACTACTGATTTTGGGTGTCCCAACTACTGTAATTCCGTCCCATTACTGTGTTTTACGTACCATTCAGTTTTTACCAAAAAATCAATATAAACTGAAAATCCATCGCATTTTTATGTTTGCTTATCTTAAGTTACTTAATTTATGAACACAAATATGATATCTATTTCTATTTCATGCAAAATATTTAATGTTTTAGAGCTTTTTCTGTTAAAAAAATCCTTAGCTGTCCAATGACTGGTAGTTAACGATATTTATCTTTCCACTTGTTTTTTAATTTTTTTTTTACAAAAACATTTGATTTTGGCAGTAACACCGCTTATTTTAATATTGTAAGAAGACGACGTAGGTGTTTTCACTGTAATTTGTCAAACGTCTGCTGTCAACCAAATGTCACATGTCAAATGTCAAATGTCAATTTGACTGTTGACATCCTCAATCTTCAAAATCCTAAAGTTCTATATTTTATTTCATTTTTCACATTCGATGGGACTCTTGTTTTCTCGGACTTCTCGTAGCGCCATGGCAAATCCCGAAATTCAAAACTTTATCAAAAATGCCGTTTCGCAAGATAAAGTTGTTGTATTCTCAAAAACATACTGCCCATATTGCAAGTTAGCTAAAGACGTAAGTATTTTTCAGCTAGTTAAGGTCCACCCATCGGTTTTGTGTATTTAGGGTTAAACTTGTTGTTTTAATTCCAGATATTCCAAAAAATAAATCAGCCCATGAAGGTAATTGAACTAGACGAGCGTGAAGATGGGAATGCTATTCAAGACAACTTGGCCAGCATAACAGGATTTAGAACTGTAAGTATTTTGTATTACTAAGCAATGACTCATTTTTACTGAATTTCACACTGCCATATTTATTTTGTTTATCTAATAATATTAGGCCTATACCCGTGAAGGGGCAACTTCACCACATTCAACTATTGATAGTTAAACAACTTTTAAAGAAATACTTACTGGGTGGTGAATTGATTAAAAGGCTATAATAATAATAATAATAATATTATATAAAGTCTCTGGTTAGCACATATTGGGTCCGATTGCGTTTCTTCGGTGCACTTAAATAAGGCCGATTAATAGACTTAAATTAGTCTAAAATTCGTACTAATATTTAAGCTATTGCGTTTGTGGATTGATTATGTCCATGACACTATTTATGTCCATCTTGGACATAAATAAGTTCAAAAACATGTTTTAGCTATTTTGTTTCTGTCAGTTTGACAGCTCGTCGGCAATAAAATGAACTAAAAGATAGTTTTATAAGTTCGCACTTGTTAAGTCCGTACGTAAGCGAAGTTACTTTAGAAAATTGTGAAATGTTAGGTACCTTATGGCTGGGCTATCATTCAAAGAAGATACAATGAGGAACGGCAACGGTATGCATATTATGAAATATGAATAATTCAGATTTTCTTGTATAATCATAAGCATGACTTATCCAAACTTTTTTCGTTTTATGACTGCGAGAAGGTTAGCGAATAGCGAATCGACGCGGTATTCGAGACCATTCCGACCCTTTCGACGTGCCTATTATCTAGCACGTGTTAACTATTCACTTCGATTTTTTTATGTATTGTTTTAAATTATCTACCTACCTGATATATTTTGTGAGTGTGACTCTTAACAAATTGTAGTAAAGATGTAACGTAGAATAATATACGCGGTGGCTTACTAGGTAACTAAAAAGAGTGAAATTATTATTTTTAACAAAAAAATAAAACTGACTTCCGAGGTAAAGACAATATTTTTTTGTTTAAAATAATAATTTAATTCTGGGCTTCTTTGTGTTCTTATATTCATTTATTTTTCTTTGCGACGAACACGACTTTTTAGGAATAATAATTCACTCAACAAAAACACCAAGTGAAAAACAATAGGTACCTACGCCATACGGTATCGCGTTCCCGCGGAATCCCGCCTGCACAATGACATTTGGTTTGGCAGTTGGATGACATTGACATCTCTCAAACGAACGTTATTGGCTGCGTTCCAGATGACGTTAATAACGCTCACGCTCAAGACCTTCGTTTCTCCCGTTCCATTAGCATGTGAGCAAATGTGAGCGTCAATGTCACAAACCCAAGTGGAACGGAATTATGGAGCGTTTTGAGCGCTCTGGCGAGATGACAGTGACAGGTGACAGCTGAAAGAGGTTAAGTTAGAATTCGAGTCTACCGCTTTTATTTGAATAATATTTAGGTACCTATCGATTATCGAAATGGATATTTTTACGGCAGTTAGACATATTTTGCAGGTGCATCGGAATAATGATTCAGACATTTCTAGTGAATCTAGTTCAGATGAAGAGTGGAATGCACTTTTCCACAATTATGATCGCGAAAAGCGAAAGTTTAGACCACGAATCAATGACTACGAAAATGTAAGCAGTCTTTATTCTAATGAAGAATTTAAAAGACCAGGAGAGACGATAACTTAGTATTTTATAGGAAAATATTTGATCTTTCATTTAAAACAATTTCATTTTTAATCAAAATATTTTATTTAATTATATTTAATATATTTCAATTAAAAATATTATGTTTTGCAATGAAATTATATCAAGTTTTTTTGTCGCTACTCGCTCCTGAAAACTTTCCGAATATGGTCTTTGCGATATTGTTACGTTAAAATAAATAAAAAAAACTAGAACGCCCACTTCGACCCATTTTCGTCGTGGGTCGTTTTGAGCGTTGCTTGAGCGAAATTGATGACGTCATGAGTGACGTCATAGCCGCTATCAAAACGACCCCGGTCGCCAAAGGGAACGGCAGAAGGGGACGTTTTGAGCGTTTTGGTCAAAATTAACGTCATCTGGAACGCAGCCATTATGTCCATTTCCATAGACGCAGAATTAAGTTCATATTTAGAGTGTTTTCACACGAGACACGACCCGACACGACAATCTGCGGTGACGATTCCGTGGGCCATACATTTCTATGTACCGTTTTCACACGGAACGACACCGCACAGCCCGACACACGATTTTGAGACGACAATCCGCTAAGTCGTCACGTTTTTAGCACAGATAAAAAAATTACAAAGATATTATGAAAGCTGTCTGTGGTTAAAGTTTGAATTTTGAACCAGGCCACATCTTTATAAAAAAAATTAGTTTGAATTTTAGTTTGAACTTTGTTTTGAATTTTTGTATGGCGGTGTGCTGTTCAAAATGGAAACGTTTAAATATGATATTTATACCTTAATAGAGGTAGTAGAAAATAATCCGTGCTTATGGGACAAAAGCAATGAGCACTATAAAGATAAAATAATGAGGAAAAATGCGTGGCGCCTCGTCTGCAGTATATTGGAGCCGGCGTTTGAACATTTTGAAATAAAACGTCAGGAAGAAACAAGTAAGTGTTTTATTCAATAAAGATAATAACTATTTAGATCTTAGCCATTTGCCATGGCAAAGAACCTACAGGGCTTACAAAATACTCAGCAAACTGGTTTCTTATTTCATTTGCGTTTCGGTTGCCTGTCGTATTACATGAAGGTAAAGCCTGTAAACCAGTGGTAATTTGAGGCATAATCAAGTCTTGACTCCTGTATCCGTCTTTTTCTCTAACGATGTTGTGTAGAACTACGTACGCTTTAACAATATCTTTACTTAATTTTTTTGACACATTTAGAGATCTGTGAAATATACGCCATTTGTTGGCTAATATGCCAAAAGCGCATTCGACGTACCTACGTGCTCGACAGAGACGATAGTTAAATATTCTTTTCTTTACATCCAGATTGTTACCCCCATAGGGACGCAATACATGCCTGGTGAGCTGAAATGCCTCGTCTCCTACTAAAATGTAGGGTAATCTAGTATTTAATGAGGGATGCAGGGGCGTACATGTAGGTACTCCTAAATTGTCTTGAGTAAGAAGTTCGTAAAATTTTGTCCTCTGAAAGACAGCTGAGTCACAGTCTTTCCCATATGAACCAATATCCACATACACAAACCGGTAGTCTGCGTCAACTATTGCCATTAATACTATGGAATGGTAATGCTTGTAGTTGAAATTCATGGAACCAGATTTAGGAAATTTTTCAATTCTTATATGCTTTCCATCCACAGCACCTATACAGTTAAATGTAGGTACTTATGATACTGCTAATACCGGTGGTAGGCAACATGTAGCTCAACGTTCTGAAAACATTTGATTCAAATTTATTCAGAAATAAAACGATTTTTATTTTATTTTATTTTTAACTGCATTTTAAAAAGTTAATTGCTATAATATTGATAATATAATCTATACTACTTACTAAAATGCAGTATTTGTATTGTATTCTTTGAAAGAGATTGTATTTATGCAATTCGTACATCTATCTTTTATAAAAAGATATAAGTTCTTGCAAGTTATTGGCTATTGTAAATCGTATCGTTGATATTCAATTATAATGATCGTTAATTAATATGGCGTCATTTTAACCATTGTTGATATATAGTGAAATCTTATATTGACCTCACCATGCAATAATAATCATTATTTGCATGGTGAGGTCAATATTAGATTTCACTGTATCAACAATGGTTAAAATGACGCCATATTAATTAACGATAAGTGTAATCGCTTAATTTTGGTCGGTTTTAATTTTTATTAATGACAATAATTGATAAGTTACAAAAATTATTTATTGCTTGTCATGTTATAGAAAATATGTAATTGTATTGAGCAGGAGTTCTTGGATAGATTTTAACCACTAATATACCACTTATTTCTCAGTTCCACCATTTTATAGATTTTTGTGTTCCTTTCAGTGCCAATTATGGACTGATTAATTGTATAATGTAAGTGCTTAGTATTCCTAATTCACTTGAAATGGTATTTTTTTTAATATAGTACTAGGTATTTACAGTTTTAAGCATTATTTTAAAATAACGATGTTAACGTACTCAGATAAGATAATGAATGTTAGTTGTTTTATGCAAAAATGCAATTTTTTTTTAATTTTTAGCTTAGGAACGAAGTTCAAATATAAAACGCATCTTATTTGATTATTAAAAATAAAATTTTCACAATTAAATTATTATGTTGTTTCATTTGTATGCATGCACTACTGCTTTTATGTCCCAGAACACAAAACTAACTAAAGTGCAGTAATGCCTTTAATTAATATGTAATTCTCTCTTTTTTTCTGTGCAGTAAAGGGGCCCCAAAATATTAATGCCTGTAAAAAATATTCATGGGGTTTTCAGGGCATTAATTACGTCTTGGGTTAAGTTTACGTTATTCCCTTTGAGATAAAGTCGACAAAGAACAAAACAAATACATTTTAATATATTTTTTTACATTTTGAAACTTTAAATGCGTTTTTCTCCGAACCATGATTTTGCGCTTACTGCACTTTAGTAATTTCACGGCAGAAATAGATGACAATTGACAATATAATTTTAAGTACTAATGGCTGGTTTACACGTACTAAGTTGATAAGTAGTTAACTTAATTTTAAATGTGTAAATTGTAAACACAAAATTAAGTAGCCAATAGCAAGTTCAAATTTAGTTATGTCAGTATAAGGTCATAAATTAAAATTTAGTTGACCAATTATAACTACTTGACACGTGTAAACCAGCCATAAGTGAATGCGGTGTCGTCGCAGAAATCGTCTCTCGTGTGAAAACGTTCAAACGACAGACTGTGTGACGTCTGTCGTGCAATTTATAATTGTCTATGAACCGTGTCGTGTCGGGTCTCGTGTGAAAACGCCGTTAGTGACGTGAACTTAATTTAACAGAAACGTAATAGCTTTTGATTAAGTACATGGACTAATTTAGTAAAATTTTAGTCTGTCCTTATTTAGATACGGGGAGAAACGCAATCGGACCCATTGTGTTATTACTTATTATAGGTATATTCATAGCCTGTCTAAACCTAAAACATACTTATTGTTGCATAATATTTATGGTTTAGAAGTAATAATTTTGTCTTTTCCTTATTTAGTTTCATTTGGACCACCTTTAAATGTGAACCTTACCTTCTCTTATCTTTAGTTTTGTTTATGAAAATAATGACTTGTTACAATACATATGACATAATAGCATTAAATTACTCAGGCTAAGGCTTTTGCATCCATTTGTATCATTGGCACATGTTATATTGTATGGTTGTCCAAGTATGTAAAAACAGCATTAATCCCTCGATCATGGATTCGTGAAAATATACGGTCTTACCACAAAAGATTAAACATCCATTAAACAGTTGTTTTGAGACCATTTTGTACTGAATTTTTCTCTACTCAACTGTTCAACTGCAGGTGTTTAAATTTTTTGTAGTAAGACCGCTATTGTTTACGCGGTTGAATTCAACCGCTTGGGAGTTGAAGCATTAACAGGAATGACTCGCCAATAATATTATAGATCTACCATGTGTGGACTTCCTTACAATATTTTCTACACTGTTTTTTTTTAACAGAAAACATGTTATTAGTCATGGACTAGTTAGATTTTCCTTTATTATATTTATGAAGGTAGAACTCCTGAATAAGATTATATGTGTAGTGTATTGAAAATACCATGCCATCTTTTATAATAATTTCTCCAAAATTGCAATTCCAGGTGCCGCAAGTGTTTATCAACGGCAACTGCGTTGGCGGAGGAAGTGATGTCCAAGCATTACACAAGGCGGGCAAACTAGAACCCATGCTCATAGGCTAGTAAAGTAATCTCCTAAGATTAAATCAAGGTTCAAATTCAGTTCAATATAAAACCAAATTGTTATCTATAAAATATGACAATAATGTCAGCTAAATTTTTATAATTTGCTAGTTCCAAATTGATATTGTTATAATTTCAATGTGCACAAAGTGCTCGAAACGCATTTTTATGATGTAATTTTTTACTATCGAGATTTAAAATTTATAATATGTTGCAGTTACAATAAAATATTTTTTCTACTTTTATTCTTACTAATTTATCACAAAAATTGGTTCTGTCATTATCATTTCATATAAGAAAGCTATGTTTTTAAAAAGTGGCACTTAATTTATAATTTTTAAATACACAAATTATAATTTTATTTGATAAATAATAACACATATACAATTATACATATTATTACTAAAGAATTAATAAGTTTTGAAGAATTTCTAAGAAATGTAAAATAACACTTCAATATAGAGTATAGACTAAGCTTGTAGATTCAAAGAAGCACATTTCGATGTTATAACATGGCAGTAGTTTTAAATAGAGTGACATGCTAGTGACTATATCCGATTGTAATTTTTGATTGCCCCTTTCTGTTAAAATATCCATACAGGTGTTAGAGTTATAAAATGTTTGATCCTCGTCTATCAAGCTACTTTTGTAATGTAGAAGACGAATACAAACCATTCGATTAATCAAATGTTTTGTATTTATCTTACTGGTAGGGGTGAATATTTTGCAAACTAAGAACTCAATGTTCTCGATACATAGTAAGCTTTTCTGACTGCCCTATACCTACTACACATCGTTTTAATTTATTTTAGTCTAAATAAAGCAAGGCTAAGTATGGGCTTTAGGGGTATGGAGATTTTGGCCGACCTACTGTCCGCCATTCTGTTTTTTCGCGATCACGAATATTTTTTCAATACAAACAAAAAAAAAATCTTGGACAAAACCACGTAAAGTGTCATATTTCGATGATATGAGCTGCCAAGTTGCAATATATCTTAACCCTCCGTGTACGAGGTGGGGCCCGAGGCGAGGTATACCCCAGCGCTACAATAATTGATAGCATTTTTAAACGAAAAAAGTATGCGAGTCGGTTTCCTCAATAGCTGCAAATAAGACGTTGCTGCTTTAATTCCTGCCTAATATTCAGTCCTATGTCTAATACCAATTCTGTTATATGTGCTTAAAATGCGTCTGGGTATCACATACCCCACCTAGTACAGCACGTAGCTAAAAAGGAAAGTGTAACTTCTTTTGTTTTTATATATTTATATGTATGTTTAATTTTGTGATTAACTTGATGAAATGTTATTTTCTGGCATAAGTTTTGCTAAAAATGTCTCGGTTATCGAAAAAAAGATATTTTACGAGCACTGACTAAAGAAGATGATGATTGTGACACTGAGCTAATGAATTATTCCGAACAAGATAGATATAGAGCGCGGCTCTTGACTCGGAGGTCGTGGGTTCGATTCCCACGTTGGAAACATTATATTTCCAAGTTTGGTTAGGACAATGCAGGCTGATCACCTGATTGTCTGACAAGTAAGATGATCCTGATTTCTCGCCGGTCGTGTCGGTCTGCCGTCCCACTGGATTATGAGAGTAAATGGAATAGAGTGCTCTTGTGTACACTTGGGCACTATAAAATTACTCCTGCGTATAGCTGGCCTGGTTTCAATGAAACCGGCCACCGTCACCGGAACCGGTGTGGGAGCTATTATATTATAACGCTTTACGCTAGCGATCATTAAGTTTTGCGCGGCTTATACTATTGTTTACAGTATCGATATTAGCAGTAGCGTATTGCTACTTTATCGAGTGTTTTGGCGCCCCCTCTAATCGCGACCCTCGCAATTAATGACGCGACAGACGGACACGAGGTATTTTGTATACATAGATAGTGTTATTTTAATCAAAGGGTTGGGGCTACCTATAAATTAATCACTGGTTTCGACGGATCTTCCCAAAACATTCAAAATAAATGGTGAATTGTATGTAATTAATTTTGGGATTTTAGTTATAATTCCTAAACTCTACAAATAAAGACAACTCTATGGTGATTAAAACTTATTATTCGGGAGTTAACGCGACTTATTTAAATAGTAGTGCTACTATGATTTTTAATAGTACTTTAAATAGTAGCACTACTCTTTAAATAAGTCGCGTTAAGTCCCGAATAATAAGTTTTAATTATAATGCAACGCGAAAGTTTAAAATGTTAGCTCTATGGCCATCGTGGCACTGTTATCCATCAAAGCCCAGTGGGGCCTATAAGTTTAGTATAAAAATGACAGTACACTTCAGATGTCGAACAGATTAAAATATTATAATCTATCTCGGTAGCTCTCGTCTACACGCAAGTAACCTGTCCGGACTTTCTTCAGGAGAAAGAATAGGGGGGGCTTATTGCGCAGCCGTACCATAAGGCTCACTCAAGGCCACTACAAGGGTATCACGGTATTAGACGCTTATCAATGTGCCCGCTATGACGCCGCCATAAGCGTCATTTTCGCGTGGCATCTAATTGATTGAAGCTTTTCATGTGTTCGAGCGAGAGGTGAGATTGGCGTGGCGCCCTCGAGGGTCGACCCCTGTTCAAAGAATAAATACACGTACAGAGGGGATGTGGAGTTTTTACCTTTCTAAAATTGTCAGCATACATCAAACGACGAAGAATTGAGAAAAAATTGTAAATGAGCTCTAGGATTGCCTGAGGGTAAGTGATGACAGCTTAGCTTAGTTATTTTTAGAAATAGGTAGAGTAGGTAAGTACACTTTGACATTTGTACTACCTACTTAACACATTCATCCATACTAATATTATAAATGCGAAAGTGTGTCTGTCTGTCTGTTACCTCTTCACGCCCAAACCGCTGAACCGATTTTGCTGAAATTTGGTATGGAGATAGTTTGAGTCCCGGGAAAGGATATAGGATACTTTTCATCCCGAAAAAATGTACGGTTCCCGCGCGATAAACTTTTGGCGCAACGGAGTTGCGGACGTCATCTAGTTTCTTAATAAAGTAAGCCCTAGATGAATATTAATAGAGGGTATAATTATTCACGCAGCAGCTATAAACGGTTGCTGTTTTGTTAGTCAAGAGATTTACGATTTATCAGTCAAAGACCGAAACATTGAATTGCGTACGGAAGTAGCTGCATAGTGCGCCAACTCCCAAGTAATGAGCTACGCCACGCGGCTCTCTATTACTAGACGATGTAAAGTGTCACGTCTCTTTGCTGCAGTCACGTTTATTGTGGTCTCACCTTTTTATTCGTAAGGGGGAAAACATATTATAATATATATGTCGCAGGGAAAAGAGGATATCAGGGATTTCACGATATCCCTAGGGATATCACGAACTCGCGGAAGATGCCGAATATTCTTGTATGTTACGTCTTCTTACTAAAAATATCTAGTGATATGTCATTTCACTAAACTAAATCTAGTGAAATGTCAGAAACGCGGATACCGCCGAATAAAAATCGAGCCACTTATTTCTCTCGCTTGCTCTAGTGTACACAAGTACGTAACAAACAAGAATATTCGGCATCTTCCGCGAGTTCGTGATATCCCTAGGGATATCGCGAAATCCCTGATATCCTCTTTTCCCTGCGACATATATAAGTCCTCTCTATTCACCTACCTACTCGTTGCATCTACCCTGGGCCGAGTTAGTTCCGTTGTCGGCCGCTAGTCGGCGCGCGGCTAAACCCGGACCCATGCTACTATATTGTTGAAGTAAACAAACCGACAACAAAATAATATCATAAATGTGCTTATCGCGATTGTAAATCTCTTATAGTGAAAATGGTGAAAGCTGTGCGATTGTGACATAAGGTAAGTGTAGCTTTGAGTTGTGTATACCGCTGGATATAAATAAGATGATAGATAATGCTCGTGTTATATCTTCATTAAGATGAATAGGAAATATTATATATTTATTATTTTGGTTCGTTTTATAGCTAGAAATGGTGTACATAAACATTGTGCAGATATTATTTAAAAGGTAGCAGTATTTTGTTATTTTTAATGCTTATACTAAAGTACATAGCTATAATTAATAATAATTATAATAAGATTAAATGTATAGACTCACCTATAATATAGAAGCTGTCCTGGTTCCATTTATAAATGCAACCTATGTGATATACCTGTAGATATAGACTGTACAGCTTATAGACAGGCGTCTGTTGTCTCGTCTAGCGATTAGAATACATAGATCAAGTCATAGATTTGTATAGAACATGTTATATATTATACTCGTATTATTATAAATTGTGATAATGCCTACACATTTTACTTTTGATTTGTTCTATAAATAAATAAATTCGTAGTCTTTGGATCGATTATATCCCAAAACTATTTTATATTGCTTATGATTTTTGGATTCTGTAAATGTACCCAATTACCTTTACTAATTTTGAAGGGTATTTTTAAAAGACACTTTATATATTATTATTTCAATTGTAAATTGTTATTTATCAAGTAGATAAAACAGAAAGGCACTAAACTTAAGTGTTGTATACAAGGAGATTAGACTAAACGAACAAGTGTAGTTAAACAGTCAATCCTCTTATCACAAAGGAAAAAAAAATAGAATCATAAATAACGTTCTGCCCCAAAACAAGCAATTCTTATTTAAGATAAGTACGGGCGAGGATGCCCGAAATGATCATCTGGGGGTTGTTTGGGCGGCGATATAAGGCGGGCGGCGTTTGGGCGCCAGTCACAGCGGCTGCGGCGCTCATGTCGGCACGTAGCGCCCTGCGTAGCGCCCGCGTACACCCGCTACGACTAACTTTCGATAACTTTTAGATTGTTAACTTGTGAATTGTAATGGAGCTTTTTATGCTTGTTGTAGGTAAGATGTTTTGTTTAAATTATTAGATTTAAATTATTTTGTATATTGCTTCATTTTGAAAATTTTTATTTCAAGATAAAAAAAAAAAGATTGATGAAGTTTGTTTTTGTTAACGCATACTTTCGCCTTGGCAATTAGAAAAAATCTTATTATATTAGTTGATTTTACTGTCGTTATAAAAAAATCTTACAGATAGGTAGTACTACGTTTCATTTTAAATAAAACGTAGTACCCCCATATTTGACTTAGGTCAAGTAAATAATAATATTGTAGTAAAGTATTGTATTTTTGTAATCTTGAGTGCTTACTTACACAATATACTTAAATTATATGTATCCAAATACAAACAAAAGGCGGCCATAAAATGTTGACGTCAGTCATAAAGTGAGTCATAAAATATAGCAATAATTGTTAACCTGGCCTAAATGGGTCGGGGATTAGTCATAAACAACAAAATACCTGCTCCAAATTACTGCCGTGATCGGCTCCACCCCAAATTCCAAAAAACAAGATATGATCTGTGTTTACAGCTATAAAACTACCGCCTTAGGGGTTGTCCGTTAATCACGTGAGCCTTGAAAGGGGTAGGGTGTTGACTATTATATTGAAAATCGCGAAAATTTCACAATAGCTTTGTCCACATTGTGCCTTTTTCAGTTCATCAAGGGCATGCCTTATAGCGCTGTCAACGTCAAACGTGAGGCATGCCCGTAACGCGCGTTGAAACCGTAGCGCGCGCTATGACACTTTTCTTTCAACGCGGGTGGATTTTGACGCGCGTCACGGTCATGCCACACATTCACTGTTGACAGCGCTATAAGGCATGCCCTTGTTGAACAGAAAAAAGGCACAATGTGGACAAAGCTAATGGGATTGGAATTGGGCATAGTTAGATAATAAACTGATGCAACGTGTCTTTTTTTGTTAAATGTTTGTGGCAATCGAAAACAACCCGTGGAACCTAAACTTAACATTTTGTCGTTGTTCTTAATTTCAGAATACAGTAAAAATAAACAGTTTATACCTGTACTAGCGACCCGCCCCGGCGTCGCAGGGGTATAAAATATATAGCCACTGTAAAAATGACTAAAATCGATAGCCTATGATCCTTCACGTGGTTTACTTATCTGTGTCAAATAACATAAAAATTTCTCCAGCAGTTCGCGAGATAAGCCCATTCAAATAATTTCCCCCGTTTTTTCCACATTCTCCTATTAGTCTTAGCGTAGTAAAATATAGCCTTCCTAAATAAATGGGCTATTTAACACTGAAGTAATTTTCCAAATCGGATCAGTAGTTCCTGAGATTAGCGCTTTCAAGTTAGCCCTTTCAAATAATTTTCCCCGTTTTTTCCACATTTTCCTCTATTTCTTCGCTCCTATTAGTCTTAATGTGATAAAATATAGCCTATAGCCTTCCTCGATAAATGGGTTATCTAACACTGAAAGAATCGTCAAAATCCGTTGCGTAGTTTTAAAGATTAAAGAGAACAAAGGGACATGAGGGAAAAAGCGACTTTGTTTTATAATATGTATAGATATAAAGATGCCTTAAAATTTTAAGTTTCTTTATAGGTAAGTACTAAAAAAACAATTGATGTTGGGAAGCGGGGGATCGTCTTAAACTTCAAAACGTAACACTAATGTTAAAATGCTAAAAAACGATTACATGATTAATGGACGGCTCGTCACCCCACCTTACCCAGAATAAATCAAATACGCCACGAATAATAGTTGGTGTAAGTATTACGAAAGTAATATGTGGCCGACTTGGAGTTTCCCGCGTGATTTATTCCCTATTATAATGCTATACGAATAATAATCTTTCCAAAAGTTCTATTATGTTCGTACTTGAGTAACTCTGTACAAGTAAACGATACAAAAAATAACTTTCTGGTAATACTTTTACAAACGTTTCTCTGTAATCAATATAAGACGTATTATAATTACATAACAAGAATTGCCACGTCTTTAATATTGCTGGTTATGGTAACCAAACTCGAAAACATTAATGTCACCAAGTTTATTTTTTATCTAAATACTTTTTATGTTATATTTAAACACATAAGTACTTTACCTCTTTATAATAAACAAAGTGTTCTTAAGGGAAAATATAAATTAAATGTTAAGTACCTACTAATTGTATTTATTTAGGTTCTGTATAATCACGCATTGCTTACAAGTCACTTAATTTGTAGAAACAAAATAATTTCGTTTAAGTTAAATAATTGTATAACACGACATACCCCTTCATTATTTTAACCACACGCTATCAAAATTCCATGTCCAAACTGAGGGACTTATTATAACTAATATTATACTTATGAATAACTAATAAACATGCATAGATTAGTAAACTTAAATCAAATCATATTAATATTGTAAGTAGGTACGGATAGAGAACATTACGGTTTTAAAATATGTAGGAGGTATAATCTATTCTAACCCAAATGAGGCAGCAGGTTTGCAATAGACACATCTACTATCTAGTTTAAATGCAAATAACTAGATAGCTCCTTAAAAACAAAAGAAATAGGCGCTATCTTCTAAAAATGCTAAATATATCATAGATTTTATAAAGAAAACTAAAGCGTGAACTACCCCAGTCAACACTACTAACACGGAGAAAATTGCTAATTTTATATCCCATTTGCATGTTTATAGTGACAAAATCCTAGTTTTAAATTCGCTTTATGACACAAAAACGCTTTGACGACGTCGCGACGGCAAAAGGAAAAAGTATTTTATCCTGGCATGTCAACAAACGTTGTCTGGGCTCACTCGTGGTTATGGGATAAATTATAAAACTTTACCCTGCCCGCCATTGTTTTCCCTGGTATTCACGTTCGTTAACGTTATGCTAATCACGTTAATTGTATTATAATTATGCTTATAACTTCTGGTTTTTATCTGCTTTTAATGAGAGTTGGAGAAGCGACCTCAATGAAATTAGTTAGATATGAAAAAAAGTGGAAATCGAGTAACTATAGAGTTTGCATAATCGAAAGTAAATGTTGTAGAAAAAACTTTTATATTATAACTAGATGACGCCTGCAACTTCGTTGCGCCATCGTTTATCGCGCGGGAACCGTACATTATTCTGGTATAAAAAGTCCTATGACCTTTGTCGGGACTCAAAGTATCTCCATACCTTTCAGTTTAATATTCGATTAAGCGGTTTGCATGTGAAGAGGTATAACAGACAGAAAGACAGAGTCACATTCCCATTTTATAATATTACTAGCTGTCCTGGTGAACTTCGTATCACAGGTCACTTTAAAACCTTCCCTGGACTTCTACGAATATTTTAAGACAAAAATCAGTCCAATCCGTTCAGCCGTTTTCGAGTTTTAGCGCGACTAACACATTTGAAAATCCATTTTTATATATAAGATAGTAGGTACATATTTATAATATTAGTATGGATGCTTCTTATAAATACTCCTTAGTTTCACTTTTACTTAATGCTAAACTAACTTAAAAAGTTCTGAGGATTGTCGCCTAAGGGATTTTCTAAGGGATGATACCTATCTACATCATAAAATCTTTAATATGTATTTTAGAACGAACTTAGCTCTATTTCTTTTATTAATTTTACAAATCAGAATTATAATACTTTCACAAATAATTTAGAAGTTTCGTATTAGATTCTAGGATAAATTAAATAAGTTCATGTCATGTCCATATTGTAGAGCATGTCTATAATATTCCAATGAATATGTTTAGGTCTAAGTTAACTGTAGAGTTAACTTAGTAGAATGTAGACAGTTTACATTACAAGGATGCAAAATGTCCCTTCAAATGGATACCGCACCACGTGTAGACAACCCAACAAGACAATAATTCCACTCAGAGATAACATTCAAATTTCCCTCGCAATTAATACAATTTTAAATCAAAAATCCACCGACTTCGGATAACATATTTTGCTGAAGCATTTCTATTATTCGACTGAGATTCAAACGCGCGTAAATCGTGAATTCCACCCCGGTTAAACATCTCCTGAAAACTTCGCCTATTTGAATATTACCAAGTTTTGATGGAAAAATATATTAATTAAACGCTCCGGATGTGTCGGAGTCTCATCAAAAATGTATAGAATTCGTATGATTTGCATAAAATTCATTTTATTGCCCCGAAAGACAAACAGAACGGGATATTAGCTGGAATAGATCCGACGCCGCACACTTAATATCGTCGAGGTAAAGTTTTGTTCCGGCTTAAAATTAAAAGTTTTAAGTCAATGAGCAGCACAATATGTTAATTTTAATTGCTGGATGTTGTGGATCCGCGTTTTATGTCGTCAATGACGCGGGAATCATGTATTTTCGCGGGTAAAACTGACCTTTGTCGTTTTCTCAGACTCAAAGTATCTTCAACTACAAATCATCGATAGTTTAGAGATTGTAACGCAGATGTAACTGAAAAAAATATTTTCAGATAGTCACTTGGACACTTTCACACTATAATAACGACCCTGCGCCATGTAAGGCCATGTTCCTTTGAAGGCCAACTATCAAAAAGTCGCAGTTATCGTCATGTAAAGACATTTTCCTTCTACTACACACTTAGATCCATCAAACTTATGGCCACAAACGCGGCGGCGAGTCGATCACGCCGCTATTGTGGCAGTGAGATCTCACTGTTTGTAGACTTTGGTTGTCGAGGCAACAATTGTAATTTCCGCACCCTGAAAAACTTTAGTTTTTAGTTTAATGACCTATATCTATCTCAAATTTTATTGCAGGCCATTATCGTATAGGGATATATGTATGGTACTAATAAAAAAAAATCTACTTATGCCTCGATTTACGTTAAAATATTGGTAATGTTCCTAGGAAGGCCAGTGGTTCCTTATGAGGCCCAACCAAAGATTTTATAGTTGGCCTTGCTAGGGAACATAAACTTTACAAGGAACATCTAAACATAATTAACATTTAAATAGTTATTTTTAGTTATAAATGCGTACCGTAACAATTATAATAATTATAATTTTTTAAAACATCTTTACTTATTAGGATTATTAAACTTATACACCCATAGTGAACATTTTGGCCTTATAAAGAACGGGCCCATAAGAAGGCCATTTTAGATTTAAAAAAAAATTGATTGTATTATAAAACGCATTGGCAATTAGTTATAAGGTGTCAATGTGATACTCATTGCTGCTATTTTTAAAGAATTTCCATTTATATATTCTTAGTTATAAGATGATGGTTCAAGCAATGTTCTTTATAGTTTTTTAGATGATATAAATATTTTGAGCATTTGTTGCTTAATTGAAAGAAATTATAATGTTGTTTTAGTAAAAGCAAATAAATAAATAATTGTTACTCTATTTTCAAGTTAAACGACTGATGTATAACATTGGCCTTGTTTGGAGCTGTGTTCCTTGCAAGGCCATTTGGAAGAGCTTAGCAAAACTTAAGTTTATTTGAATGGCTATTGATGCTAGGTGGAAAACAGATTTATAATATGATACCTTATGAAACAGAGCATTACTTGATAATTTGTTTTCTTAATTTATTTAGTTAATAAACGAATAACAAGCATTTTCCCGTTAGATTGGCCTTACATGGCTCAGGGACCTTATATTAGTATTTAGAAAAATACTAGATGTCCCGGTGAAATTCGTGTCACAGGTCACTTTAAAACCTTCCCTGGACTTCTACGAATATTTTAAGACTAAAATCAGCCCAATCCGTTCAGCCGTTTTCGAGTTTTAGCGCGACTAACACATTTGAAAATCCATTTTTATATATAAGAAGATACAGACGAAAATATAACATCCTTCTTTTTGAAAGTCGGTTAAAACACTCGTTGAATTAATTTTAATCCTTCAGTTACGATTGTATTGACTTTTCATTATGATACTAACAACGATTGAGTTGATTCAACTGGGTCTCGGATTTATCACTAATTTAATCATTTATCTCATAGTCAAATTGTTAAAATTATATACCTCTAATATTTCAATGAATTTCTAAAAAGTAAAAAAAATATATTGGTGAAAAGTGTATAAAACTTTTTGCTTCAAAACGTAAAAGATAATTGAGACTGAAGAAAAAAATGTAGGCGCCAATTTCGGTAACGAAAATTGATAGAAAATTACAATAATTTTCATATAATTGGACATAATAAAGTTTGACGCCCGCATTTTCTCCACAGTTTGAAGAAAATTATAAACATTTTGAAATATTCTCAAGCGTTTTATAACCTTTATTAAATTTTTTCTTATGAAATTACTTAATAAAATGTGACTGGCTGAAAGCAAGAAAAAAACGACCAAGATCTACCAGAAAAATATTTTCAGCGTAAAAATTTAACGGATTTATGTTTTGTTTCAGATGTTAAGCCGGACGTTGCGACCTCTTCTAGAATGTAGATAGTCTCCAGGGTAAAATTAATACTAGTACAAAGCTGTCGAACTTATATTCTAAGTTTTTCAATAGATTTAAGGTAGAAAGTGCACGTAGTAACCGCTTTTTGCAAGGTGAAAATGCTTCGCGTGAAGCGTCGATATTTCGGTTGTGAGTAGGCGTAGGGCTCCGGGGGTAGGGCCCTAGGATCTGTAGGGCCGTAGGGTCGGTAGGACCGAAGGGATGGACAAGGAGGAGGTTCGGAGTGAGGCGGCTGCGAGTCCCAAGCGGCTGTGCTGGTCGCGCCGCCCGCCCGCACCGCTGCCAGATACTAGGGGACTCTGCTGCGCGAAACTCTTGAGGAAAAACGGCAAATCGAAAAAGGTAAGATTACGTATTATGATCATTGTACCACCGAGGAAATTGATTAGATAAATAGCGGAATTTCGGGATTTAGTCGGTGATTGGTCTTTGTCAATATGTGTAAAAAAATTCACTTCGTAATCTGTCGACTGGGTTCGACACTACGAATAATAAAAACTAAGGAAGAGTAACTCCGTCAAAAAACATGCTCCAAAATACTTGTCAAAAAAGTGTACCTTTGGTTCACTTTTCATACATTAGGTGACCTTGAGCGATATAAAGGCTGACGTTACATGACAGTTCGAATGGAACCATATTTAAAACTGTATTAGTATGGGAGTTACGTTTCCTTAGTTTTTATTATTTGTTGATTCGACATAACGCGACCAAAACTCTTAATTCGTCATTTGCCAATGAATCAACTTCTCTGATAGTACTATGTGACAAAATATAATGATTTTATTAACAACCTTTAATCATATTCTTATAGACAACCAGCATCACACAATATTAAAATCTCTATTTAAACATTTATAGTTATATATTATGATAATGTAGCTTTGTCCTTGTTCGTCAAGTAATTTTGTAAAGTACCTACCTTTTTAACTTTCCCTTTCCGTAAAGTAAAGAAAAGCCAAGAGGGTTAAAAGTTTAAACTTGAGTATTAGAAGTTATAAAGGTATGATGCTATTTTTCTTTCGTTTCCTAAAAATATTAGGTTTATTTAACTTAAGTTGTTCGTTAGAGCTAGAATCATAATCCTTCGTAATAAATTTAATATAAACTGAGTAATAAAACAACAAATAGTCGAACTTAAAACTGAAACTGCGCAATCTACATGATTGTGTGGCTAGAACATAACGCGAAGTCACATAAACTAGTAATAAAGCCATAAATATGGCGCCGATAATACGCGGGTTAAATACGAGTCAAGTTTATATTGTACGGCACATGTTCGTAGCTATTCTACCGCTCCATAGCCTTTATATTAAGGGTTTAAAGCTCAAATCTATATATACTCCGAGGTAAAATAATCTTGAACTCTACCGTCACGGCAGGCGACTCCTGATAGAGTTCATACGCGACGTATGGAGATTTAAATGCAAAACTTTAAATTCACGAAAATGTCTCCCGGTGCACGGAAAATATTTTTCGCTGGATGTTGTGCTATTCGCTCAGAAATTTGTAGGTATATCCTGGGAAGCGTACATTTTGTCTCGATAAAAACAATTCTTAGATGCCATTTTCAAGGAGATTTTGATAAAAAATTATAAAGATGGAGATCATTCGACTGACGTGTTTGTCTAATGATCTCCGTTTTTAGGATTCCGTACCCAAAGGGTAAAAATGGGACCCTATTACTAAGATATCGATGTCTGTCTGTCCGTCTGTCTGTCAGCAGGCTGTAACTTGAGAACCGTAACAGCTAGAAAGTTGAAATTTTCACAGATTGAGATATCTGTTGCCGCTATAACAACAAATACTAAAAACAAAATAAAATTAATATTTAAGGGGGGCTTCCATACAACAAACGTGATTTTTTTGGCCTTTTTTGCTCTAAGTATATCACTAATGGCAACAGGTAAGTGCTTCACTTTTTCCCAAAATCCTTAATTATAACTAATATTATGCGCACTTTAATATTTAATAATAATATTAAAATAAAATAAAAAATTAAGGGTGGCTCCGATACAAAAAACACAATTTGGGCCCAATTTTACTCTATACCATACCATACGTTCCATACGTTCCGTCCTTCGTGCGCAAGTCCGATTATTTAAATACATTTTTATAATGTTAATATTATTGATTCATTTAATTTTATAAGCATAAAGCATACTGCATGCAGAATTATCTAACAACTATCAAGGTACTAATAATTAATTACGAACATAAAACATTTTGAACAAATTATATTTCATTGTGTACTCATTTTATATTTTGGTTTGTTTTGATAAAAGTCCTATCTATAAACCACAGAATACCGACTTTATGATACTTAAAAAGTTGGTCGTGTCCCCGCAAATATTGATAAGGAAAAGATAACCAGGAATGGTCCCATGTGATTCCATTCCAATAATATTACCGTGCGCTACTCCATAGAGATATTCCAGATATAGTTATGTGATATGTCCAATCTGAAAATACCTAATATTGCCCAAAGAATTATTAAAATCGAATAAGTTAATTGAGAATATACGGTAAAAAACTGAGAATTTTATGCGCGCTCGCAAATTTTTTAAATATCTTTTATTATTAATTATTAATTGTAATGTCCTAAGTATTATGTAGTTTAGTTGGTTATGCTTAAATTTTTACGTATTTTTACTGCAAAAATATTTAAGACGTTTAGAGCATTTTGTAAGCAATAACGGCCTAAGTAGCGATAAAATTAATTATAAATAATGATACAGTAAATATGTAACGAAAAATTGAGTGCCCTCCGAATAAAGACCTACCGTTATTTGACGGGATGAATCGTTAGGGGGGCATGTCAAGAGGTCACAGAAAAATTAAAAAGGTCGCGTTAATTGCTGTTTTTGAGAAATTCAAAAATGAATAAAAAAAAAAATTAAATGCTGATTTCTCGGAAACTATTGGTTTAAGGAATTTTTTTTTTAAATAAAGAATGTAGAGGGCATTGCGAACTACATTTTTGTCATTGGAGTGACGTCATCCGACTTAAAATACAAAAAGTAGAGGGCGCTAACGGATCAAAAAATGTTACAACGGTATTTTCGATAGAAAAAATATATTTTTTCATAAAAATATAAATTAGAAAGTTGTTCGTCACAAAACTAGCTACAACTTTTATTCAAACAATTTTTTAAGACTAAAAAGACCGGACTTTGCGTATACCTAGATTCTAGAAGGACTGACCACACAAATTAAGTTTATTAATTTTAATTTATTGTTGTATTTGTTTCTACTAACATTAATATTTAATTCACTTATTAATGCAAACTTCAAATTGACAAAAAAATATTATTCATTTTTAATGAACTAAATAAATTTATAATCGTATTTCTCATCCAATTTCAAAATGTCAAGTCCCAAAACCGCTTAACTTCTTCGTTCTTCTTAATTACCATTCTGTGGTAATTAAGAAGAACGAAGAAGTTTAACAAAAAATTAAAACTGACTTCCAAGGTAAAAACAAAAATTACATCCTTATAATATGAACTAAAAAGTATTAAATAATTTTTCCTATCTAATAGTGCCTTTTTCCGAATTCGGCTAAAACTCAACTATTTCTGTACTCAATCTTCATCATTTTGAAGTCGGTACCAGATGAATCTTCAGTTCTCTGACAGAATATTTGAAACTTTTGGAACTGGCACCGACTTCAAAATTATGAAGATTGAGTACAGAAATAGTTGAGTTTTAGCCGAATTCGGAAAAAGGCACTATTAGATAGGAAAAATTATTTAATACTTTTTAGTTCATAATATAAGTATGTAATTTTTGTTTTTACCTTGGAAGTCGGTTTTAATTTTTTGTTAAAAATAATAATTTCACTCTTTTTAGTTTTTAGTTACCTAGTACTAAAATAATAATAATAATAATAATCATTTATTTCAAGTATCCAGACTACGGATATGCCGTACAAGATCAAAAAATTATAAACAAAAGTCACATTTGTAGAAAAAACATACTTACATAATTACATAAATTATATTGAAATAATAATTATTTAGGCCTGTATTTTGCATGCAAGCGACACCGATATACGGGTTATCAGGGCGTTCACAGAGCGCGGCTAGCATGCCGTTGGAGCTCCCCCGCATGCGCCGCACCAGCGACGATGTTCGCCTGCGCATTGTGGAAAAGAAACAGTCCACTCGTGCTGCCGAAGCGCTGCACCATCGGGGGAGCCCCACCAGCATCCTGAACGCGTTATTATATTGGACGCGAAGGGCGCTGTAGGCCCTTTGCGTATATGCTGCCCAGAGGCTGCAAGAGTAGAAGGATGTACAAAAAGCTCTAAACAACGTCATTTTTACTTCTAACGAGCATCTTGCAAACCTCCTGACAACCATGTTTGCCCTAACCGCCAGCGCCCTTCGCTCCCTTTCGATATCAGTGTCGTCTTTCAAAGTGGACGTCACAATGTGTCCTAGATATTCATACTCCTCTACTCTAACCAAAGGAACACCATTTAGTAAAATAGTCGGCTTTCTGGTTCCACTGTGAAAGACCATGTACTGACTCTTTTTACTATTGTATATCAGCCCATGCTCCGCTGCGTAACGCTCACAAATATCAAGTAACTTTTTGAGACCACAGACTGAGGCACTCAGCAAGACCATGTCGTCTGCATAATTTATGTTATTGAAACATACTCCATCTACATGGCAACCAATATGCTGCTTGCTGAGTTGAAATTAGGTTGTTTTACAGAATATCTCGGCGAAGTGAGACAGAATGTTACATGATCGAAGTAACTGTAATTTCTCAGAAGTAATATCAAATGTGTGCCTTATGCTCTGGAGATAAGGTTGAATTTGGTGTCATTGGTGACCCTGACTTGGTAATGATGATGATGATGATGAATGCAATTTGCATAGTAGCATAATATGCTTTCAGTTCTTAAAACAGCGCCTAAACTCCCAAACTTGTATCTATAAGGAATCCGGAGTTCTCTTAGTATCTTCGGAACCATAGTATACCTCGGTGCAAAATCTTGCGTTTTGGTAGCATATGCTTAGGATGCTTCTCATAAAACCAAAATCACCATATGTTTCCATATAAATTTCGAGGAGTTCCCGCGATTACTCATGGATCCCATCATCAGGTCACCACTTTTGTGAACATGGTACCAAATTGGAGTAAAACCTAATACAACAAAACAAAAATTTCGAAAATCGGTTCACAAACGGCGGAGTAATCGTTGAGCATACAAAAAAAAAATATATCCACAATCGAACATATAACCTCCTCGTTTTTTGGAAGTCGGTTACTAACGGTAGGTCTTTATTCGAAGGCCAAATTACATATTGATTGTACTATAAGTAATAAAATATATTCGACACGATTATTCAAATGTTTAAAGTTTGTAAGTGTGTTTGTATTTCAACTTCATCACTAACGCAAAAAAACTGATGGAATTTCAATTTGGAATGGTAGATTAGGCTTTGAATTAAGGCTGTGTTTCCACTAAAGCGGAGCGGAGCTTAACGGTGTCCGAATTGACCAATCGTGCTATGCCAGCGGAATGACAGCGAAGATTTCGAGCATGGTGATTGGTCAATTCGGCACCGCTAAGCTCCGCTCCGCTTCAGTGGAAACACAGCCTAATACATAGACAACTACTTTTTATCCCGAACAATAATAGTGGGTTTATTTATAACTTTCGAAACAAAGTTCTCGTTTTTATGACATTTATAAAATGCAATGTGACATTATAGTAGGGGAGGTAGTGCTAGCGTATGCAAAGCCATTTCATACCGACCAAATTTTTGTCCAGCGGTAGCTTAATATTTATCAATCAATATAATCAGCGTCAGTCGCCGCACCCGTGGTGGAATGTTAACAGAGTATTTCAAAGTTGTAAAAAAATTTGTGGCGAAAAGTGATTTTATACCGAATGAAACTTTGATGGATGATTATTGAGGTCATATTTAACCAAAAAATCACCGTCAGCCGTATTGCAGACGGGGGATTTAACGTCAGTCACGTTACTGAACATGTAAAAATTTTTTGAATATAAAGTCATTTTATACCATACAAAATTTATACAGGTGAATGTTTCTACTTTGTAAATAATAAATAAAACCGTCAGTCGCTAATAGGATGGTGGAAAAACCGTCAGCCAGCGATATAAGTTATGACCAATATAGCCCTACTTCGCGCTCAATGTATCCTAGAGCGTCGCGTAGACGACATTTCCACCTGCAAACATTCAGCTGACGGCGATTTTTGTTTGAATTAACCATAAAATTATCTCACATAGGAATTTTAAGTAATTAATTCGATAGTCAATACTTGTGAAGAAGAATTATTATATACATTTTACTTTGAAAGCGCCATCTGTTGTTACATACTAAAACTAAAATAACACCTACCTAACCTAAACGTGTATAATCTAGATATGAACCTTTATTGGGTGCGAATTGGGATCGTTTTAATGTCAATTCAATACGATTCCCAACATCAACTTTGAGATGCTCTCAATTTTTATTCCACCCATTATGAAGTGGCTGACGATCAAAGCTGTTATGTATTAGTGGAATACTATTATTGTAACGATTTTCGCTCGGTATGAAATTACTTTTTTAACTGAGCGCGACCTCCCCTACGAGTACTATTAGAAACGACGTGGAAATTCACATTAGCAGGCGAACATGTATCTGCATCGAATAAATTATTCTATTTCAAATGTTAAAAGTTCTTGGTCTAGTTTTTATAGGAATCGACTATTGCATCCCAATATAGATACATATAATAAAATATCTTTATCATTTTAGATTAGATATGGATAAAACTTTCGTAGGTACTATGATTTAATAAACCAATTAATGAATACTCAATACTCTTACTTTACAAGATATAAGTAAAGTTGAAACGTTGAATTAAAATGTAAATGTAATGAAAGCTATAAAACATAAAATCCCTCAGCTGTAAATTGTAATGCAATCCTCGAAATTTTATTTAATATCGAAAGTGCACTTACATTTTAACATTTAAAGTACTGGATACTCCGAGTTAATTTAATGTCTATGTTATATTGCCAACTACATAAAACTGTGCTGCATAAAATAAATCAACTATAATATAGAAGAATGTTACATGAACGGATGCACTGCATGTCGAAAGCATGGTCTAATTAAGGGCGTTCCGTCCGGAGATACCGTAATTGACCGTATTTAAAACCTTATAAACTCATAATCTGAAAGCTACAAAGTTATAATAAAAATACAGCAATAATCTTCAGTATATCAACATTCCTTTTGTCGTTTTAAATTTTCTGATTTTGTTTCTTATACTCATGATATCAGCTTTCAAAGTAATACCAATTTGTTAAAATTACAAATTACTTTTATTTGAAACTCACGCCAATAGATCGACAATATCATAAACTACATATTCGCCGTTTTAAATTTTTTTAGAACAATTTTGAACCAAGATAAGTAAAAATAATAGGGTTTTGGCGCGATCTCGGCAACGCGGCAAATGTATGGCCAGGGTCGTTTGCTCGGGGGACGGCCTTAATTAATATAAAATAACTATAATAATATCATACATAAAAAAAAAAACTTAATTTACAAAGCTGAGTTTGGATTATTTTTATATCTTCCTGAATTTAAGGTAATTGAAACGATCAAACAAAGATGTACCAAGTTTTTATTATAATATATTTTACCACCAAGTTTACGAGTACTAAATGTATTTTTTTTACATTGCTAGTTTTGAAGGGTACAAACAAAATTTATATTTTTGTTACTTATACAGTTTGTATTTTTTCTCATATTTCATCTACGAATAAAACTACAATGAACTAGGGCCGAGAAAATAAAAATTCAAATCTGAAATCGCAGTCAAAACAGCGAACCAACTTTCCCGCGTTGCCCTGTTGATTGTACAAAGAAGGCTCCGTTTCTCATTATCAAGTTCCTCAAAGCTAATAATATGTAGATCGTATTAAGGATCATAACTAGTAAGGCAAATAAGTTGGTAACCCAAGTTGGGAATAAGTTTGCTGACGCGGTGCTTCTTCGAGTTTGATTGGTCTCCCTCGGGCGGGAACAGCGATGTTTACTTTAATTATTTTCGCGGTCTTTTGTTTGTTTTTTTAAGAAATTAATTAGAAGGCTTAGATAATTGTTTTGTATTTGAAAAAGTTACATTGAAAGGAGAAAAATATCACGTAGGTTGATATTGAACAGCAAAGAGCTACTCTTGTAAATTAGTATTACGTCGTTCCAAATCTATTTCTTTTTTTTTAATATTTGGCGTTGTTTAGTCACTCGACAAGCCACTATAAATAATTCTTGCAGGCAGAAAATTATAAGCAAATGAAAGAACAAATTCACATTTCAATTTAATGCGAAAATCACAGGAAATAAAATGGCTAGAATGATATTCATTCGTTATGACTTATGAAATTATATACGTGAATGTATTCATTATGCAGATGGAAAAGTTCGAGCACGGGGACGCTAGCTCCTGATTACACGTCGTGTACATTTGATCACTCACTGTGAAGATAGACAGAATATGATAGAATCAATTTTGCTATGATTTTGTGGTAAAATTCAATCAAATATGATAAAGAGAAACCTAAAAATAACACAGAACTGTGAACATTTTCATTACTTCTAGTTTCAACTTCCGTTTTTTCTAAAATATTACTCTACATTTTAGAAAAACAAAATTAGTTATATTACTATTGTGTAATCTGTTATTTTACTAGTAAACTATAATAAAAGAAGAAGAGCAAAATAAGAAAAGAGGTAATAGATTTTTTCTCAACTTACATCATTAAGACATTACATGTCATTGTATAAAAGAGCATAATTTATCTCGAAACAAGTGAAAACTAAAAAATGTTGTCTGGGTTATGAACAGGTTACTTTCCGATTTAATGACAATATGTCATACTTTTTTTTTTTTTTTTTCTTCTTTTTTGGCAACTTGACACAAAGGATGTGTATGTTGTGCCACAGACAAGGTAAAAAGGTAAGGAATATGGCGGGAAAACCATATTCCTCCTATTATATTTTTCATCATCGTTTTCATGTATCGTCAGGTCTAAAGTCTAGTCAAAGTCTAAGTAAAAGTCAATACAGTCAAGGAGTCAAGTCGGTCGATTCAGTAAAGTGGTAGACGCTTTACTGAAACTTTCGATGGAGTTTTGGAGGGAACACAAAATAGCACGTTTCTGGATATTACATCACTTTCCTACACTTGTGCATGAACACGAATATCTAATGGTTAATATTCTACCAATATTACACATTAAAAACTCAGCTAACACAATTTTAGGAAAATAATATAAAAACACAACAGCACACTTTAATATTCCCGGCAAAACCCCCTATGTTATACTTATAACTTTATAAGGTTCAAAGCACATTCAATTTTTCCACTAGTCTATGGAAATAGCCAACAAAAATATCTAACGAATGCCAGCCGCCGTAGCAAGATATTCAGTACATTTCCGCTTCTATCATCCCCCAAAGCCTATGGGACTTGGTATTGAATTGCTCCGAATTCGGGGGGAGACGCTCACGCAAACATTCCGCAGCTTACGACAAATAATCCTTTTTCATTTGAAAATTCATCTCACAGCAATAAGTTCTAGTACCAATGACTTTAAAACTTACTAGTACTTTAATAGTACTTTAGAACATTAAGTTTTTAATTTTACAATTGAAACTATCTGTATGAAGTAATAATAGAGGTAGTTATTGTTTTTGTAATACTTAATCACAAAAACAATAACTATACCTCTAGTATAGTTATTAGTTAGTATACATATTAGTTAGTAACTACTTAATTTATAACTTTAAGGCATAGGCTCTATAATTTGTATCGTAATAAATTTTGTAGCACTAATTAAATTTTTACTTATTTAGTTTAAGTAGCTCTAATATAATTTCTCACCTCTCACCGTTATTGTAAATACTGAATAAACATTATTAAAAAAATAATATTAAAATGGTATAATGTGAGCACAAATTAGACATAAGATAACACATATTTTATTAACTACATTAAGTATGTGAATAAATGATTTGATTTGCTTAATTGTGTGCTGATAATAATTAGATTTTGATAACATTTGGTACGGAAGTTCGAGTACGAAGAAAAGCATAAAATGTCAAGGAATAATGTACGGTTTCCACGCGATAAACTACTTTCGGAGCCACGAAGTTGTGGATAGTAAAATAATAAACTTTTCGGAACTTTTTCAAATGTGACTTTAGTTTTGGTACGCGGCACAACTTGGCAATGTTTGGCGAATAAAAGAATAGATTCAATATATCGCTACAAAACCTAACTTTTATCTTACCAACATTTGGGTTGCCCGTAACCATTGTACATAATGTTTTGTACCTTATCTAACTTTTTCGAGCGGACGAGACGCGAATAAATTCGATTCGCCATCAGAAATCGTTGAAAAAATATTTCCTTTGAATCAGGAGAGCACTGTTTTGCAATTCCAAGTTGAGATAGAGGTTTCAATCCCACTAATGTGTCTGGTGTACCCCAGGGGTAGGTATTACGCCCTCAAGACGTCTGAAGACGATGCATGAATGTGAGTCAAATATGGAGATTAAATATGAGTTCCGAGTAGAAACGACTTTATAATATTTTACTATATTGCATTCTTATATTCAAAACGGCAAAAGTAAAGTGATAATTTCAGTAAAGTTAAGGTTAATTGTTGACTAAATATCATATTACATGTCGGTGTTAGTGAAACAGGGATTTAATGCCTGACCAGTGACCAGAGACATAATAAAACTTCAATTTAATGAAGAGTTCGACAGATAAATAATGTACGGGGCTTATGTAAATCTTCATATTTTGATTACTTTAGTAGTTGTTTTAACTTGTACTTCAAATCCCAATTACAAAAAAAGCTTTGGGCACTTCATTTTTTCACAAGTACGAGAAGACTGAAGAAAAATTACTGTAATTACTAATTACGTTTAAGAAAAAGTTTATATTTTCATAAAAGAATTATTATAAAAAAAGGATTGTTTGTAAAAAGTTTTAATTATAACTTTAAATTAAAACAAAACTGTTTCGATAATGAACTGGCCGGCGCGGCGCGGCGCGGCGGCCGCCACGAGAGGAACTGTCGACTCGCCAATTCCTTATTAGAAAAATTTGAATATCAGCCCAATCTCCAGCGAACAATTTGAATAATGAAAAAATAATTGGCTTCCATTTACCGTTAATCAACACTTTGCCGTGAAATTGTCATCATTTTGACGTCCCTTCCTATCAGTCATCTCACGGCCGCAACTCCGTTGCACTGAAATTCGTGTCTCCCGTCTACACTGATCATAAAGGTAATATTCCGATAGGTATATTAACTTTATGACACTGATCCATCATGCACTGATACTGAAAAAAATACGAAAAAGTAGATACTGTCAAAGAAATTGCATTCATAAGCTGATGACGAACGTAATTTAGTCGGGTAATAGGATAGCGAGATATTAAAATTTTGGTTATAAATTATAATATTACATTAAAATGCCAGTTTAATTTTGGTGATTATTTATTACTAGATGACGCCCGCGACTCCGTTGCGCCAAAACTCGTTTATCACGCGGGAACCGTACATTTTTCCGGGACAAAAAGTATCACCATGGTTAGGCGGTTTGGGCGTGAAGAGGTAACAGACAGACAGACAGACCGACAGACAGATAGACACACTTTCGCATTTAATAATATCTATGGACGCTTCACACCACGTCAGTCTGGCCCTGTGGTAAGTACCTGAAGGACTTGTGTTACAGGTACCAGACAACGGAAATATATTTAATACTTTTTATACTATACATATATTTAAGATTTTTATTATATGATACACATATTTAATACACATCCATGACCCAGGAACTTTATAAACTTTTTGTTCCGTCGGCGGGACTCGAACCCGCGACCTCCGGCTTAAGCTACCAACGCGCTCACCACTGCGCCACGGAGGTCGTCGTAATTTATAATATTAAGTATGGATTTTTGTCAGTGTTACTATAATATCTGAAAATAATAGTTAAACATAAGCCAAATAGCCATATTGTATAATTTACGGCTAAAATTGACTTGAAATAACCCTACTCAATAACGAAGGTTATTGAATCGGGTTGCCTGCCTGCCTGTGAATCAACTTCTCTAATAGTACATGGAAGATCATATTTTTATAATACTCTTTTACATTAGCGATAGCGAACTTGGCAAGTCTGTAAAGTGCCTATTTGGTATATTAAAAAGGAGAATATTTTCGCCCTCTATCGCTTACATTTAACTTGATATTCAGGTCAAACTAGCATTCGTACTTAGTGTTTACATCAGTACTGCTATATACACGCACATTACTCAAAGTTATAATCTATTTATTTATCCGACAAAACGTGCAAACATATTACACACAAAGTAGATTATGGAACCAATTAAAATGCTTCTATAACATTTGTTTCTATAATATAATATTAACGAACACTATTTTAAATGATTTCATTTTTTTTACATCGATTCGGGACTCAAAGTATCTCCATATCTTTAGCAAAATTGGTTCAGTGGTTTAAGCGTGAGGAAGTAACTGACGGACAGACCGACAGATATACTTTTGCATTTATAATAACTTTTAATATGGATTATTGTTTGCCTAAAAGTCTATACACATTAACGGTAGATATTACCAAAAAATTAAATATCGTTAACGATTCAACACACCTTACATAAAATTTATCGTACCTGAGGCTCTACCCAAAAATTCTATACCGTATGCTTAAAAAAAAGAAAATCGATATCTGATGCGTTTGTTTTCCGGCTATCCAACTCTATGCATACAGGATTCCCAAATTTTCATTGTCTACCGAATCGAGAGCTCCACGCATTGTGCAAATAACCCAAGAGCCATAGCCAGATAACCGCGATAAAGTTTACTTGTTTATGACCCTTATAGAGGTAAGTGCGACCAGCAAATGAGCAGATTCCTGCAGTTATCCAGAGGAAAATAAGTAAAAATTTGAGCTTAGCTCTTTATCGAAGGTCAGGTAGACCTTCAGAACTGGATTTCTCCTAAAGTTATCGCGACCGAAACTCCACAGTTGCTGGTAGTGCTTACCTCTATTATTAACGCCTCCGTGGTCTAATGGCATAGTGCGCGGCTCTTGACTCGTAGGTCGTGGGTTCCATTCCCGCGTTGGAAACATGTTATTTCCAAGTTTGGTTAGGACAATGCAGGCTGATCACCTGATTGTCTGACAAGTAAGATGATCCATGCATCGGATGGGCATGTAAAAAGTCGGTCCTGCGCCTGAGCTCTCGCCAGTTGTGTCGGTCGTCCGTCCCACTGGGTTATGAGAGTAAAGGAATAGAGAGCGATCTTGAGTACTGCGCACACACTTGGGCACTATAAAATTACTCCTGCGAGCTACGCAGGAGTAATTTTTGGCCTGGTTTCAATGAAACCGGCCACCGTCACCGAAACCGGTGTGGGAGCTATTATTACCTCTATAAGGGTCATAAACAGGTACACTTTCTGCTTTCATAAAATGACTCAAGTCTGGCTGTTGCTGGCTCTTGGGCTAAAACCAAAAAGGTATACGTATTGTACAGCCTATTTCTTTTTAACAAGGGTTGCACATGGATCAAGTGTTTTGGATGATAGCAATTATGGACTCTGGGGGCCTCACAGATCTCCTAGATCTTATTTCTGTGGATTCAGATAAGTGGATTTTTAACCACAAGTTTTCTTCCACATGTATACAGGGTTCCGCATGTAGAATTTTGATTTTTATTGTCCAAAAATGGTATTGTTACAAGTATTTGTGAATCAAATTTTGTTCTGTTTTTACTGAATATTTTTTTATTGTTGTTTAAACTTTGCCAGTTTCATGTTGTTCTCATGGGGCTAGTTCCCGAACTTGTAGGCATTATTGTATATTTAAAGTTTAAATAAATAATATTATAATGTTTTGCATAGTGGCTCGAATATTAAATAAAAAGAATATTGTAAAAATTGATTATAATCAATTAATCAATGATATTTATCATTTCCAAATCCGAAAACATACACCCTAATATTATAAATGTGTATGTCTGTTCGTCTGGTTCCTACTACCTCCGCCCTTAAACCTCTTCGCGCCCAAGCCTCTCAACCGATTTTCTTGGATATGCACTATGCAGATACTTTGAATTCCGCGCCGGGAAAAGACATAGAATAGTTTTTACCCCGGAAAAATTTAGGGTTTTTCTAAACTAAACTAATTTTGTCTCAACGGAACTGCGGTCGTCATTTAGTACAAAATATAAGAATGTGCGCTTTATTATAATGATGACTCAATTTTGTAAGGTCATTTGCAATAATATGATTTTTACAGGTGCATTGTTACTGCATAACCTTGTTTGCCTTACAATTCAAACATTCGCACACAAATGTTGTGAATAGTTAATTTTTCACTGCAGGTACTGCATTATTTATTCTATTGGTACTAATTATTGATATAATGAAGGTATGCTGTTTAAAAATATGTGATACATACCTCTACTTTTTTCTTGCACACTCAGATACAAATGTTCATTACTTAAGTGTAATTAAATGAAGGTTCAAAACTTCATGGGAATGGGTATGGGAAAAGCACCATACATTATTATCATTTGTCAGTTATAAACTCTTCAATAAATTGAAGCCTCTTAATTCCCTCGATCGTGGATTCTTGGAAATCTTTCGTTTATGCGGGCGAATTCAACCGCTTGGGATTTGAAGCATTAATATTTTTGTATTAAATCTTCAATAAATTGAAGCCTCTTAATATTTTTGTATTTCTTTTTTGTAACACATTTGGAACACGCAAAACATATTTAAATAATTCAACCGGAATCGTTCCCGCGCGGGTTTTTAACCCTGATCGTTCATTTGTTGTTATATTTAGTCCGTTTGTCCACCGCCACCGCTGCCGTCGTCACCGATAAAAATTTAAGTAAAATTCCACTTTATGACGTAGGCTATAGGTTTCATTTTGCTTCCGCCACTATTAGCAGCGACGGAATGGGTCGCTAGACAAATGTTGGTAGAAAATGAAACGACCTAATATAGCCTAATTTAGGGATGACGAACCTTTTTGTATCAACGTGCCCTTTTCCAAAGAAGTCTTTCTGAAGACATCATAAACTTGCCATTCAAAATTTTTTTGTGATTTCAGATTTCAAAATCCTAATTTGGTGCTCACTATGCAGAGGTGGATCGGATCTACAACTATATTATTTCGATACTAGTTTTGTGACCAGTAGCGTGCTCCAAATTTTATGGCACGTGCCACCGGTTGCACGCGTGTCATTGATTTGCCATCCCTGGTCTAGGTCATAAAGTGGCTTTTTTGTCGGTGATGTCCAAGTGACGGCCATGGACAAACGGCCTTACGTAACAGAATATAAGCCAGTGTTGCCAACCTCTAAATTGCGGGGAAGGAGAGAGTAATAACTCTCCCCGAGTGGCGTTTAAACACCCGCTCGACCGTTTGAAGTCTCGGTGTTAATACCTGATTCCCGAAGAAATTCGGGATATAAAAGATTTTATAGCCGGCGATAGCGGAATGTGCGTTAATGGAAAAGAATTACGGCGTTTGAAGATGCTGGTAGGCTTTGCCTACGATATTGGCGTTATATATTTTGTTCTTTATAACGCACCTTTATCATTAAATCCATATCCATACTAATATTATAAATGTGAAAGTGTGTCCGTCTGTTACCTCTTCACACCCAAACCGCTGAACCGATTTCGCTGAAATTTGGTATGGCTTATGGTGATAATTTGAGTCCCGGGAAAGGACATAGGATACTTTTTATTCCAAGAAATGTACGGTTCCCGCGCGATTAACGAATTTTGGCGCAACGGAGTTACAAGCATGATCTAGTTCAATATAAAACCACGATGTAAAAAAAATTAAGTTTTATCGATTTTTGCATCAACTGATGCTACAATTAATCCTTCAAGCCCTATAAGAGCACCGGTGATCGCGACAACAATAGAATACAATAGCATTTCCAAGAATCCGCGATCGAAAGATAAATTTACTACACACTAGAGTAACTCGCTAGCCCTTGAAAACAAACTCGCTCAAGCTTTACGTGAGAACGCAGTCATGATACCCACCGCATCGTTCCGATCTCACTTCTCAGTTATCTGAAATCACGTTAAAGTCAATGTAGTATAAATATAGTCTACTGTTTTTATATTGTGATCATTCTGCGTCAAGTTGTTCAATAGGAATAAGCAATAGTAGTTAATGTTGCCACGAGAAAAGCTCAATTCAAAGTTTAGCGCTCGGTAAGCCGCCTGAAAGCTCACCGGTTAAGCTCAAACGGGTTGAAAGTTCGTTACAACTTTCTTCGAGTTCTTTCTAGTGTCGAAACATATGAGCCGCGACTCGCCACAGATGTAGGGCAAATTTAAAATTGAAATATTACTTCTAACTTTATACGGGTTTATAACTTCGGCAGTTTGTGGCTTTGTTTTGTTTATGGAATTGCACATTGAGTTGTAGTGTATTATAACTTAATAGATATTTACGGGAACTGCAACAAATAATAATAATTGAAGACGTGAGTGGATGCTGTTAACTATCATTTTATAACTATACTAGCAATTACATTTTTTTTCGTATAATTTGAACAAACTTTTCAACTTACAGCTACTTCATCATAAAATCGTAATTTTTTGATGTCGACAAATGTTCTCGGTCCATTTATGGAAAAAAACGAAAAAAGGTGTTATAATAATAATATTATAGAGCTATTTTTGATCATCATCACAGCAAATAAAAATGGTTTTAGGGTTCCTTATTTAGTTTTAACGCCTAATGAAGGGGACACGAGTCAGCTTTTATTACTTACATTAGTGAAAACTGGGTATAGTAGATATTTAGACTCGAATGAGTCCAATGTAGGTATATGAAAAAATGCCTCTCCATTTTTTCGTTTACATTCGACTAAAGTTGAAAAAAAGAATAGTTTCTACACAAATAAAAATGAATAAACGGATTAAAACCTGTACAAAAATTAGGGATCCTAAAATTTTATCCCGCCACAGGATTTGCGGGAGATTAAAAAAATTCTATATTCAAAAAATGGAAATACAATAAATCGAATACAGAAACTGTAGTAGGTATTGTAAAAAAGGATTTGTAAAATGCAATATAAGAGCAGCGATGTGGGCACGTAGCATTCCCTTGTGGCAGGTAGGATTGCGGGGCTGACAACACTAACTAATGTCGGCTCCCTCTACGTCGAAGAAAAACATGAAAGCACAGAGAAAAACATACGAATACCTTCTTACACGTTCAAAGAGACTATTTGCAGGCATGCAAGCATAACAACAGTAGACATGGGAACGAATCGACTTACTGACAGATTTTATCGACAAAATGGCGGATTTCCATTGTCTAACTGTCGCTTTGTCTATTCTTCCGTAGGAAGAAACCGTTTCTATGGTGATCCTGCTAAACCTGCTGGTATGATTTTATTTTCGGTTCCTCGACAACGGCTGTAGTACCTAACCTAAAATCATTTTTAATAATTACAATCTATTTGTCTCTTCAATTAATTCAATCTAGAATATATACTGACTACTTTCCCCAAAACCTCTAGGTTTTAGGGAAGAAAAAGCCGTCTAAAAATCCATATGTGGGCATTTTTGAGTAATATTTATTGGAGTTTACTCCTTAAGAATCGATTTTCATATATAAGGCGCCCGGTATGAGAAAAATCCGAGGGGTAAAACCTATTAAACATGTAACGAAAAAATCTGTCACGTTTTTGGAATCATCGGACATCGGAATATTATATTATATTATTATTTTTCTTTAAACTTTGAGAAACCCCCGCTCACCCGGGCACGAATTACTTAATAGTCATGATCTAGGTACTATGTACAAGCGGATCCAACTCTATAAAGCGCGCATTTGTCAATAAAAAGCCACTAACAACTTACAAAAGCGCCTCACAACTGTTATTACGTTCAAAGTACTACTAGGAAATCTACAGTTTGTGTTATCAGCTATGTAGGGCAATAATATCTTTCGACGAATGTCTGTTTCCGGGAAAACTATCTCGTAACTATTATTATAAATGGTTAAAAATGTTTTTGTGTCTTTTTGTTTACTACGACGCCAAAATCTTACTGCAAAACTGGTATGACCTGAGTTCTTTTTTCAAAATTTCTTTTCCATACAGTTACAGACAGCCACACACAGGTATACTTAATTACTACTTAACTTTAATTTCATATAGACATTGACAAAAAATGGTATAGTTAATGTAAAGATCTTCATAACGTTAATGTTAAATAATCGAATGTCTCTATCTAATTCAAATTACTCATTAAACAGTAACAAAGAACATTCATTGCCATGGCCTTGCAACAACAATGACTCTATCAGTCCAAAGTAAATCTAAGAAAGTAATGAGTCCAGGTAATTCTCGTCCGGGAAATAAAAAACCTCTACCTTTGTTTTAGCGTATTAATTTTCTCTCTTAACTCGCTCTCGACTTTAATAAGGATTTTTAGCTTAATTACAAACTACTTATAAAGACGTCTTATCCATTCTTTTAAAGTTTTCGTTACTTGTGAAATGGGTTTTAAAATACTTTTTTAGTTTCGGAAAACTTATAACAACAAAATCTGTACTTATAGGGCAAAATGAAATTCGTGGTATAAGACAGGATTTGGACTTACTATTTTACGTTTATACATTTTCTAAAATATCAATAAACGCTTCACACGACGTCAGTCTGTCCCCTAGTAAGTTCTCGAAAACTTGTTTTTTGTCCACAGAAGTCCCTTAATGAATAAAGAGAAGTGCATTCATTCAGAAACTTTAACTCCTAAGCACTACAAGTCCTCTCCCGATTGAATTTCTAAACTTTACAAGAAATCAATTACAGATTCAATCCGATGCAAGTGATAAAACTACTTTTACGATTGGTACTTCTACTTACTTTACAGCGACCAGCGGGTGATCTGAAAAGAAAGAAAATAAAATAAAAATAAACCGCGATTTTGTTGGAGAGTATATTATTTACTACTATATTATTACTAGATGTTGTCAATACATCTTTGTAACTTTAATAAAAATTTGTTAAGAGAAATAAAAAGACAGAAAGACTGGCGAAAGGACAAATTAAACACATGAGTGGAAGAACAGAACTAACATTTTATAACATGAAGACGAACACTCATTTTTCCCTTATAATTTCAACAAAACTTGTAACTTACCTACTTTATCATCTGGCTAATATAACTGGCTATACATAAAATCTACAGTTTTTTTATTTTCCCGGTCCCTTTTCCCGGTCCAAAATCCTTTATGCAAAAAAACGGCAATTTTTTTGCTGCTTCGTCCACTGTTCAAATTATCATATTTGTTTAAAGAAACTAAAGCATAATATAAAGTATTATTTCCCCCTCACCTCCTGAGAGTCGGAAATCTCTGCACGGGAATGAAATCACTGACTAGTACGTGACTTTAAAACCGATCAGTGTACAGAGCGTCCAGTACCCTGATTCTGTTTTAATGCAACATTAATGCAGCTCCATTTTTTTTAGATTTAGTATGTTTCTCATCAAAGTACATAAAGATAAAACGAAATGTTTAACGTTATAAACATAGGTTATGTTTATAACGTTTGACGTATATGAGAATAGGGAACGTGCGCAACAACCTCTTATTTACCTCCGAAGTCCGAAGGTCATTGTAGCCCTAACGTCACTACGACCCTTGAGGATCTATGGTGACGAAGGTGCGTACCTGTGTCGCTAATCCGACGCTTGTACTCGATTATGAAACTTGTCATCGGCCTATAATTTCTACACTTATTTCTACAAAGGAAGTGGCTGACTTCTAGCGTATAAAATCAGAAACTTCTGCTATATTATTTACTCAAAATGTTCTGTCATTCTGTTCAACATTCGTTCAACATTAATTACTCAACATGTTCTGTGTGTTTCTGTAAATTTCCTATAGCATTTTCTTTTTTAGTAGGAAACAGACTGGATCGTATAAAGAACGAAGCTGCATTAATGTAGCAAGAAAATGAATGAATCAGAGTACCTTCTGAGTTCTGGACGTACTGTATACCAATCGGTTTTGACTCTCGGCGATCCTATGGGGTGACCCTTAAGCCATTGGAATAAAGGTACATCTACGAATAAAATATTAACGAAAAGTATGTTTACACACGTGCCAGTACTCCCCTTGGAGTTTGGACGAGGCACCGATAGAACTAATGGCGGTGTTGCCGTATGACAGGAATGATAAATTCTTCTGCATTTCATAAAGTTTTTGTACGCTGTGACAAATATTAAAAGTTGTGATGGATAAAGTTGTATATTAATTATGTTGTAATACGTGTAAAGAAAAAATTTGACATAGTCAAATAAGTCAGTAAAATTTTATACCGTTGTCTGTTCTCACAGATGGCCATATAGCAATTGTTTAAAATACCAAAAGGTATTTTTTAATACTAAAAGGCTGTAAAGCGTTACAAATATAATTTATTCATTTTCACAAGTTGCTTTTACAAGCCATTTTCCTGAACTGCAATATTGACATATTCTTTTACTTGACATCGGCATTCGGTAGGTTTTTTCATTACAAAGGGGCAATGATATTATATAAAAAAAACTCAAAGCAGATATGTTACTACCACGCGCGTTGTGAAGCCATTAAATACGGGCCAATTGACCCGTCTTTTGTATAGTCTGTTTCTTTTATGTAAATGTCATTTCGTATCTTTTGTTTCACTTATCTCTCAAATTTGACAATTGAATTTGAAAATTGTTCGGAAGCAATTTAAGCCGGAAAATAGTATGAACGTAACAGATCTGTATTTAGTTAAATATCATTGCAAAGGAGGTATTCTAATTCGACCGAACAGCAATATTCATAACTAGATGCTCCGGTGAACTTCGTATCACTTTCCTCCTAATACAAATCTTCCCTGGATTCCACGAAAGACTAAAATTAGCATAATCGGTTCAGCCGTTCTCGAGCTATAGCAAAACTATAATTTTTAAAATTTTTATTTAATAATATAGAAAATATTATCAATATTATGCATCTTCACAAATTTGTTAATACGGCAATAAGGTCGAAAGCTGTACTTATACCAAATCTGCTACCAACTATATTGCACTCCCAGTCATTCCTGTATATCGTATACAGGGGTGATTTTCACCGGAAACTCGTACATGACCGTAACTGCAATATACAAGCAAACTCAGGTTCTCAGGTGCACAGTTAATATCGATATATTAAATTGGTTTGTTTGTTTGTACGTGACACGATATTCGCAATACCGGAATGATTTTATGTCGATATATAGAGCGGCATTCTATTACTGGAGTGCAATAAAATATTTTTTCATATTCGTTTTACGATCCGCCCCATAAGAATAGAAATGGTAAAAGAAAAATCTTCTATTTTATTTCCGGTAAAATTAAAACTATAATATGTTAACTTGGTACATTACGCGTATATTACTCGTAAAATGGCAGTATAAAATATATAAAATTTAAAATAAGTGATATGAATTCGTTTAGAAGTTTTATATGGCACTGACTTTTAATAATCTTATTTATTTGTTAGTGTATTTCTCGGAAAGACTGTTCTTTTTAGGGATAAAAAAGTTGCATACACATAAAACAACTAATAGTTCCATGATTTTATCATTTAGGTATGCGTGATAACTAATAAGTTACTACGTATATAAACTTTGCGTTATATGGTATAAATAGTACTTTTACTCTACATACGCCTTTAATTTTTTTACAGTCATTGCTGTTACTATACCATACTAATATAATACGAAGTCGGATGTCGATGATGTTTATTTGACATCTTATATTTCAATAAGAGCGTTAAATAAAAGACTGCCGGACGGAATAAAAACCGTGTAACGCAAAATCGTGGTTATTTAAATAATTTTGATGGAAGTTTTAATATTCATAAATGAGAATGGGATGATACGCGAGTCTTTTCGCTACTAAACGCTTAGGAAATCAATCTGGCTGGTGGCTTAGTGCCAACTTATCTGCTGATACTACATAAAACCTACTTGTTCCTATTAGGCCGAGTTCCAGCTGAGAATTTTTTGTTGAAGTATGTTGGCAAAATTATAATGAAGTTCTTTGCATGGATCTGAATTCTGAATAAGTTTATATTATTGTGAATAGCTTTTTTAACAAATATTATACAGCTCCTTTCGCTTAAACTGCTAAATTGATTTACATAAAGGTAGTCACATATATTATACGATAAGTAAAACATAATAGGTATAGAGCATAATATCCGTTTAAAAACATCTTGCAGCTAGCTGATAGCTCCAAATATGTCATGTAGAGTGTAGACATTGGAGTAACATGAGTATCATGGTTCGTGACACTGGAACATCTCAAGTCGGTACCGACTTATGACATCAGAATACCTCTCGTCATTTCTGAGTCGTGACACCATACTACCTCTCGTCATTCCTGAGTCATGAGTCAGTATCACCCTCTGTCGTGACACCGGAATAAGTTGAGTCGGATCAGGGAATTCATTTAGCGAGTGTCACTCGAACTGCCATTATCCTCTCGGACGTGGCGAGCAAACACTCACCCACGCTCCCCCTACATATTGTCAGTCCTCCCCCCTTCCCCCTACCTCACCCGCATTACATATTGCCAATTACAGATACTGTTACATATTGCCATACTTAGTGTGAGGTTTTGTCGCATTGTGACGGGTATTATCGTATTGTTATTAATTATATAATATATTTTATAGCTAAGTATAGTGTTTTTGGATATTTTATTATATTATAGATTATGTCAGGATTATTATTATATTAATCGTCCGTCATTTCATGGTATGTTTGCAGTTCAAAATCGTAAAAGATCAAAACGCCGTCCATTGAATAATGTAAATTCCTGTTTTATATATTTTAACCGACTTCAAAAAAAGGAGGTTATCAATTCGACGCGTATGTATGTAATATTTCCCGAACGGCCTAATTTTCGTATACATATTATTATATGTATGTATGTAAGTATGTATGTATGTTTTTATGTTTGTGTTCGCAATCTCTGGAACTACCATACCGATTTTAGTAATTCTTTTTTTGTTGTACTAGGTAGTGTTCAACTTAGGGTATACTGTATAGTGCAAGCACAGACATATCTTGATCTATTTTGTGAGTGCAAGTTTTATCAAAATCTAGGAGGTATAGGGAGCTTTAATTCTCTTTTAATTTGAAGTCGGTTTTATCTTTTTAAAATACAGTTATTTGTAGTGCCTAAAGTGTAGTTGTTCCAAATGAACGACATTTCTATGTTCAGTTATTTAGATTTTAGATCACCATCACGCTGTTCTGACGCTCAACTTTTCCAATACGAAGCTGTTTAGACCATAATATTATAAAATATCAAGGATATTATGATACTTGTTAATATTAGCAGGATATTTACAAACAAATTTGATCAAATTACTGATTATACGTATAGTACAATCATTTGGTGCTCAAAAAGAGGGTTACCTGGAAAGTTTTCCGGGAGTTTTGAAAATTGATTGTTTTATAGATTTCGACTTGCTCTTTGCGAATTTTCACTTTGCCACCTCGTATCTTTGCCGCTCGCGCCGCTATATTGGAAAAATGGCGCTCAAAGACATTTTTTTGAGAATAACTCCGTTCCAACTCATTTTACGATAAAAATAGTTATATAACACATTAAACTAGAAAAAAATTCCTACACTTTATGTAGTAACCGTTTTTTTGTAAAATCAATAGTTTCAGCGTACGAGAGCCGCAAAGTTCACTCCAACACGCGTTTTGGCCAAATAACTCATTTCCACATCACCATGAGGCGGAGTAAGTGGCGCGGTTTTTTTTGTGGTATCACCAGTAGACCTAATCTGGCTGCACGGTAGTGCACCCGCCGAGACGAGCCAAGCGAAGCGCAAGGGCACTACCTACCTTTTCTCGAAGTGTTTCGCCGTTTTTTTAACCTTAATTTATAATAAGTTTATTGATAACATCATATCCTGAAAACATGAACTATCTGCTACAACGGAAACCAATTCTATGTGGTTTCCGTTGTAGCAGATAGTTCATATTTTCAGGATATGATGTTATCAATAAACTTATTAAGCATACAAAGTCCCAATTGAATAGCTCTTATACTTTAGATTTTATTAATATCTAAAGTACCCCCCTACTAAACTTATTTTACGGCGTATAACCAAATTTCGGCGTACTTTAGATATCAATAAAATACAAAGTAGTACCTATTCAATTGAGACTTTGTATGTTTAATAAATCTATTATTGACATCATATCCTGAAAATATCAACTATCTACTACAACGGAAACCAATTCTATGAAGGTTTAAAAAAACGGCGAAACACTTCGAGAAAAGGTAGGTAGTCCCTTGCGCTTCGCTTGGCTCATCTCGGCGGGTGCACTATCGTGCACCCAGATTAGGTCTACTGGGGATACCACAAAAAAAACCGCGCCACTTACTCCGTCTCATGGTAGTGTGGAAATGAGTTATTTGGCCAAAACGCGTGTTGGAGTGAACTTTGCGGCTCTCGTACGCTGAAACTATTGATTTTGCAAAAAAACGGTTACTACATAAAGTGTAGGAATTTTTTTCTAGTTTAATGTGTTATATAACTATTTTTATCGTAAAATGAGTTGGAACGGAGTTATTCTCAAAAAAATGTCTTTGAGCGCCATTTTTCCAATATGGCGGCGCGAGCGGCAAAGATACGAGGTGGCAAAGTGAAAATTCGAAAAGAGCACGTCGAAATCTATAAAACCACCAATTTTCAAAACTCCCGGAAAACTTTCCAGGTAAAACTACCAAATTACTGGAGTAGTAGGTATATGAAATTAATTTGAAAATATCTTCATCAAATAACATTTCAATAGAACGTAATGCTATCATTACCGATGTTTGTTAAGCATTGAACGTTGAATCGCAATTTCAGTCGCATGCCTTCAGACTATATTTAGAAATATTTTACATCGGACTTTTTAAACTAGTCCTTATTTCGTCGATATAAAGGACATGTCAGGGGCAATAAAACTCTGAACTGTATGTAGACAAGACAAACATGTTTACAACGTTTGCCTCACAAAATTTACTCTGAATCAAATTGACGTTATTATTCATATTTCGTCTTCGCTCTGAATGCGGCAATTTCGACGAACTCAATGTTTTCGTCGCATTTTAAAATCATTTAGCTGCATCCACTCCATTATTTGAAGGAAAAATATCATCAGTTCTTTAAAGTTCAAATGAAGTTTTCTGTTTTTTACCTAAGCATAACAAATAAATCGTAAAACTTGTGTAGAACGTACTAATATTAAATTGATAAGTTCAGACTTTATCCACAGTTTTATACAGGGTGCAAAATTTTTGCTCCTTCCGTTTTGCATTTTGGCACATAATATTGAATACATATCTGAGATACAGTCTATTATAAAAATCTGAAGAAGTAAGAACCAGAGTCGGTCGTGTCAGCTTCATAATTATTGTCTAATTACAAGGCATATAATACTTCGAATACTTTCAAATATTCTTTCATTATTAAAGGACAGAGAACATTTTTCGTGAGTAATAAGGAAAAGAATAAGGTTCTTTGTCGTAAAATTAGTAATCAGGTCGGCGGCGGTGCGATTAAAAAAACCGCCAACTTTTATTTTTTAATTACAACGAAGATAACGCAGCCTTTCGCCCCGTAATTCTCGTACAATTTATTTGATAACTCGGCAAATGAAATTAAAATATCAAATTAGTTCCGCAGGCTCCGACTCCGTATGACGAAGTTAAATGGAGATATCTCAACTTTGTATTCAAATACTATCAACGGTACCGTTTCGAGCGGTGTATATCTTAAAAACTTTACCACAAAAAAGGACGAAGTTTTCCACTTTGCCGACGTCAAAATGAACTTCGTTTAGCGAATCGTGTTTGGGAGTTGTTAATTCTCCGCCGGTTACTTGAGCGGCCCTTTCATTAGCGCCGCCCGCGTGCCCCGAATTGTAAAGTGTCCGATTTTATAGATTCCGCAAAAATGTCAAAGACAATGTATTCCACCGCCGAGCACCGTTCGGCCTTAAAGACAGGCCACACTGCTCTGGTTCTTAGCGGTGCGTTACATCGTCGAAACGGTGTAAGCAGGCCCCTAAACGAGTAATTTTATTGCGCAATATTGCGTAATATTATTGACCGTCTAGGATTATTATTGAACATCGCGCGTCTTCAATCTAATTGTCAAATAGACTGTTAAATAAAATTGAAGCGTGATATTGACCATACAATTGATCGTCTAGGGGCCGGCTAAGGCTTTGCCAAGTGTTTTTCGTTGTGTCGTGGCAGCGTAATACCGTACAATGGACATTGATAGCACATCGTGACACACCTACACCTACTTCGTCTCATATCCATCTTTCCGTAAAAAAACGCGTCCACAAAACGATCAATGCGAAATAAAGTCCGACAGAAGGTTTTTGCTTACGATGACTTTTGTAACTACATAATATCCTCCTTGTAAAGTACCACTTTATAAACAGCAGTTACATAAATTTAAGACACCAATGTCTCCATGATAATGTCATCCATGTGAGATTGTACCATAAACGCAGGAGTGACGCCGCTGCGTCAATGCATCGCAACGCAACGGAACAATATGGCTTCCCTCTACCCGGCCCGTGCTCCCCAACTGAATATTCGACTCGACAGACAAAGTAACTTTCAATCTTGTACAAAGACCTCTTGAATCTAGATTGCAATTTATTTTACAATTCTTTTTGGCTTAAACCCGTAAATAAACATTTATATACTCTTTCATTGAGTGCACGGTTTTACGATTTGGAAGCTGGAAAGATTTTTCTGTTTTAAACAAAATACAAAATATGAAAACTTATTTTAACAAAATAGGGTATATTTAAAGCTATAAAAAATACAATAAATATAAAAGTCAACGCCATAATTCTCGTGAGAACCTCTCTCGACTTAAAACCTCTTATGTAGTTATAATATTCAAGAGTTTACAAAATAAACAAAAGAAGCTTAGAACCTCTTAATCTAAAACCTTATAAAACCCTCTTTTTATTTATATTATGTCAAGTACAAGTTAAAAAGCTTAAAAAACTAGTGTCTGTCCTTTCCAGGTATAATCCCCGTCGTAAACTAAAAGGACGACGAATTTAAAAGTATTGCCAAGTCCATCAAGTTGATGCTTTACATGCGTATAAAAACGAAACTAAAAAGTAGATTCGGGGTTCAGTGAAATTCCGCCGCAACAAAAAGGACCGCGCGTCAAACTCTACGGGGGCGCGACAATGAAAAACACTTTCACTCCGCGTGAATGCAAATAGCGCAAAAACGCGTTCAGAATATCACGCGACGTCGCGGGAAGCTAACTTATTGAATATAGTTGCGTATAAACACAAAATATTAGACATTTATTGCATAATTCAAGAACTTTTGTCACCTTATGAAAGCTGAGATTTAACGCCTTCAATCCTGTTAGCGGCAGATTTTTCGCCTTCTGGTGTAAAAAGTTACGCAAACTTCCTGAATATAGTTGCGTATAAAGACAAAACATATTTAGACATTTATTGTACTATTTAGGAACTTTCGTTACCTTATGAGAACTGAGATTTAAAGCCTTGTTACGAAATTTGATTTTTCTTGTGATAACGTGAATGCTTATAACTTCTAATAAATGTGCGATTTTTTGTCGAGTAAGGTACTGCAAAATTGGATCACTATTTATAGCTTAGTTTCCATTTCCCCTGTTGGTGGTGTGATAAAAACAAATACGCGTTTACTTTAGGACCTCCTGTTGTTTCATCTGTTGAAAAATATGGAGTGCATTCGTGATTTAAAACTTGTTATTCGGGACTTAACGCGACTTATTTCAATAGTAGTGCTACTATGAGTACATACTTTTTCTCGACGTTTCGGCCGTGTTGCAACGGCCGTGGTCACGAGGGGACTGCAGGAGCGCGACGTCTTCGTTTGCACCGGGCCGTCTGATCTTCGACTACCCTCGAGTTGTCTAACATTTGTGTTCCAGTATATTTACACTCAGCAGGTTCAGTGCGGCACACAACACTAACTGTATCCGGGTTTACATTTATTGATAAAGGTGACGCACGCGGTTTGCACTTATTAATCACTGGATTCCAGGCTGGAGACAATTTAAATCCGTCCTCACGATTGAAGTTCTTGTACTTTTTAATTTCAATAGCTTCACGTATTACTCTCGTGTGGTAATGACGATCCGTAGAGAGGATTTTGGGGTCGTGTAGTTCCATCCAGTGATTAGTCCCCATATCAAGCAGATGTTCTGCTACCGCGGATTTATTTGTCTGGCGATTTTTCACTGCGGCTATGTGTTCTTTCACTCTTTCGCCAATAGTCCGTTTCGTTTGGCCAATGTACGAACTACCACAGCTACAATCTATTTTATAAACCCCAGGAGTTTGGAAAGGTAAGGAATCCTTTGGTGACCCCAGTACTTGTGATATTTTACGTAACGGAGTATACACAGTTTTAATGGAGTATTTTCTCAGTTCTGTTCCAATTTTGTCCGTTACGCCTTTGACGTATGGTAAAAATGCTGCTTGACGGCTCACCTCCGGATACCTCGTTCTCTCCTTCCGCCTTCTTAATCCCCTCGACATGTTATATCCATTCCGTCTAAGTACCTCCTGAACATGTGTTAGCTCCCTGGGTAAATGTTCAGGGTCACACAGGTTATGAGCTCTGTTTGTTAATGATGATATAACAGATTGAAGATGCCGAGGATGATGGTGAGAGGATGCGTGTAGATATCTGTCAGTGTGTGTAGGTTTTCTGTACACAGTGTGGGACAATGTGCCATCTTCCTTTACTTTAATCTCCAAATCCAAAAATGCGAGGCATCTGTTTTTCTCCATCTCGTAGGTGAACTTTATTTTTGGATGGATTGAGTTAAGGTAATTAACATACTGTTCTATTTCCTGTTGACCTCCATTAATGATGCAGAAAACATCATCAACGTACCTCTTCCAAAGCTTCACAGTATATGGTCCAGTAGCTAAAGCTAGGTCTTCAAAGTGCTCCATCCAGATATTTGCAATTATCGGTGCCAGAGGGCTACCCATTGCAACGCCATCGATCTGGAGGTAGTACTGTTCTCTGAAGAGAAGGTAATTACCGTCCAAACAGTGTTCAATGAGAACAATATATTCCTTAGGCAACTCATGATCACACAGCTTGTTTTTAATCACCTCGATGCAATCCTTGAGTGGAACGTTAGTAAAGAGTGACTCAACGTCGAAACTCACCATGGTGTCTCCGGGTTCCAACCTCATATTCTTCACTATGTCCCTGAAATGGACCGAATCCTTCACGAAAGACGGTGTTTTCCCAACTAATGGTCGCAGCACTACAGCAACATGTTTAGCCAAGCTGTATGTCGGAGAGTCAATCTGACTCACAATGGGCCTCAGAGGAATGTTTCTTTTGTGAATTTTAGGCAGACCATATAGCTTAGGGGGTTGCACAGGTTTGGGTTTGTGTAAAAAATTGTACTCGTCCTCCGTGAAGACATCTTTGTTTTCGTGGATCAAAGTTCGAATGCGCCGAGTAACTCTGGCCGTTGGATTGTATGACACTGGCTTGTATACATTTGTGTCAGACAGCAAACTCCTTATTTTCTGCACATATTCTTCGGTACTCATAACTACAGTGGCGTTTCCTTTATCAGCCCTTAGCACTAAGATGTTATTGTTGTTTCTTAACTGTTTAAGTGCTAGCCGCTCTTCTGTAGTTATGTTACTCTTTGGCAACTTCGATTTACGTAAAATCACCGCTATATCCTGCCTTATAACTCCTGCATCCGCGGTTGGAACTTTATTACGTGAAATAGCCTGCTCCACGTTACATACTATTTCCTCGTAAGGAATTCGCTGAGGTGTCAATGCGTAATTCATTCCTTTGGCCAATATACTTTTTGTAGGGTCATCCAGCACTTCACCTGACAAATTGATCACTACACGTTCAATGTCTGACATAGAGTTTAGAGTCCCATCACTAGTGGGTATCCGTGGCTCATCACGACGTTGATGGGTACACAAATTATTAAATTTGCGGTCGTGGCTCACTCTATACAACTCGTATGTTCGCGACGCTTGATTGAACGTTATACGATCACACTTATCAAAATCTTCAGTAGACAACACCCTACTGCATTCCAAATGCACTGTGTACAGTTCACCCACTACCCTACTCAGTTCAATGTGATTGTTCCGTATAAGCTGTTTAAGCAAACGAAAACTCGCAGACGTTAGAATCCTCTTCGAACACGCTATGTCGTCACGCGGTTTTATCCACACACATTTAGGTAACACTGCACTATCGCGGCACTGTGACAGGAATATAACCGACGTTTCCAATCGAGCGCGTTTTTTACGAAGGAATTCTAGATGTTTTATTTTTCTAACAATATCCGGCCCGTATCGGTTATTAAGATAACATTTTAAACTTTCGCGTTCCATTATAATTTAAAACTTGTTATTCGGGACTTAACGCGACTTATTTCAATAGTAGTGCTACTATGAGTACATACTTTTTCTCGACGTTTCGGCCGTGTTGCAACGGCCGTGGTCACGAGGGGACTGCAGGAGCGCGACGTCTTCGTTTGCACCGGGCCGTCTGATCTTCGACTACCCTCGAGTTGTCTAACATTTGTGTTCCAGTATATTTACACTCAGCAGGTTCAGTGCGACACACAACACTAACTGTATCCGGGTTTACATTTATTGATAAAGGTGACGCACGCGGTTTGCACTTATTAATCACTGGATTCCAGGCTGGAGACAATTTAAATCCGTCCTCACGATTGAAGTTCTTGTACTTTTTAATTTCAATAGCTTCACGTATTACTCTCGTGTGGTAATGACGATCCGTAGAGAGGATTTTGGGGTCGTGTAGTTCCATCCAGTGATTAGTCCCCATATCAAGCAGATGTTCTGCTACCGCGGATTTATTTGTCTGGCGATTTTTCACTGCGGCTATGTGTTCTTTCACTCTTTCGCCAATAGTCCGTTTCGTTTGGCCAATGTACGAACTACCACAGCTACAATCTATTTTATAAACCCCAGGAGTTTGGAAAGGTAAGGAATCCTTTGGTGACCGCAGTACTTGTGATATTTTACGTAACGGAGTATACACAGTTTTAATGGAGTATTTTCTCAGTTCTGTTCCAATTTTGTCCGTTACGCCTTTGACGTATGGTAAAAATGCTGCTTGACGGCTCACCTCCGGATACCTCGTTCTCTCCTTCCGCCTTCTTAATCCCCTCGACATGTTATATCCATTCCGTCTAAGTACCTCCTGAACATGTGTTAGCTCCCTGGGTAAATGTTCAGGGTCACACAGGTTATGAGCTCTGTTTGTTAATGATGATATAACAGATTGAAGATGCCGAGGATGATGGTGAGAGGATGCGTGTAGATATCTGTCAGTGTGTGTAGGTTTTCTGTACACAGTGTGGGACAATGTGCCATCTTCCTTTACTTTAATCTCCAAATCCAAAAATGCGAGGCATCTGTTTTTCTCCATCTCGTAGGTGAACTTTATTTTTGGATGGATTGAGTTAAGGTAATTAACATACTGTTCTATTTCCTGTTGACCTCCATTAATGATGCAGAAAACATCATCAACGTACCTCTTCCAAAGCTTCACAGTATATGGTCCAGTAGCTAAAGCTAAGGTCCATTTCAGGGACATAGTGAAGAATATGAGGTTGGAACCCGGAGACACCATGGTGAGTTTCGACGTTGAGTCACTCTTTACTAACGTTCCACTCAAGGATTGCATCGAGGTGATTAAAAACAAGCTGTGTGATCATGAGTTGCCTAAGGAATATATTGTTCTCATTGAACACTGTTTGGACGGTAATTACCTTCTCTTCAGAGAACAGTACTACCTCCAGATCGATGGCGTTGCAATGGGTAGCCCTCTGGCACCGATAATTGCAAATATCTGGATGGAGCACTTTGAAGACCTAGCTTTAGCTACTGGACCATATACTGTGAAGCTTTGGAAGAGGTACGTTGATGATGTTTTCTGCATCATTAATGGAGGTCAACAGGAAATAGAACAGTATGTTAATTACCTTAACTCAATCCATCCAAAAATAAAGTTCACCTACGAGATGGAGAAAAACAGATGCCTCGCATTTTTGGATTTGGAGATTAAAGTAAAGGAAGATGGCACATTGTCCCACACTGTGTACAGAAAACCTACACACACTGACAGATATCTACACGCATCCTCTCACCATCATCCTCGGCATCTTCAATCTGTTATATCATCATTAACAAACAGAGCTCATAACCTGTGTGACCCTGAACATTTACCCAGGGAGCTAACACATGTTCAGGAGGTACTTAGACGGAATGGATATAACATGTCGAGGGGATTAAGAAGGCGGAAGGAGAGAACGAGGTATCCGGAGGTGAGCCGTCAAGCAGCATTTTTACCATACGTCAAAGGCGTAACGGACAAAATTGGAACAGAACTGAGAAAATACTCCATTAAAACTGTGTATACTCCGTTACGTAAAATATCACAAGTACTGCGGTCACCAAAGGATTCCTTACCTTTCCAAACTCCTGGGGTTTATAAAATAGATTGTAGCTGTGGTAGTTCGTACATTGGCCAAACGAAACGGACTATTGGCGAAAGAGTGAAAGAACACATAGCCGCAGTGAAAAATCGCCAGACAAATAAATCCGCGGTAGCAGAACATCTGCTTGATATGGGGACTAATCACTGGATGGAACTACACGACCCCAAAATCCTCTCTACGGATCGTCATTACCACACGAGAGTAATACGTGAAGCTATTGAAATTAAAAAGTACAAGAACTTCAATCGTGAGGACGGATTTAAATTGTCTCCAGCCTGGAATCCAGTGATTAATAAGTGCAAACCGCGTGCGTCACCTTTATCAATAAATGTAAACCCGGATACAGTTAGTGTTGTGTGTCGCACTGAACCTGCTGAGTGTAAATATACTGGAACACAAATGTTAGACAACTCGAGGGTAGTCGAAGATCAGACGGCCCGGTGCAAACGAAGACGTCGCGCTCCTGCAGTCCCCTCGTGACCACGGCCGTTGCAACACGGCCGAAACGTCGAGAAAAAGTATGTACTTATAGTAGCACTACTATTGAAATAAGTCGCGTTAAGTCCCGAATAACAAGTTTTAAATTATAATGGAACGCGAAAGTTTAAAATGTTATGCATTCGTGATTCTTATCGTCATCGGATCGGTCAGTAAAATATGGAAGTTAATACACACAAATTACAAGGAGAATTATTATTGTCGTGTAATAGAAGTGGATGGTACACACAGGACAGCTGAAACTTCCAAACTTGAAGAAAGCCATGACCGCAAATAATATGCCGTAAATGCAATTAAGAAAGTTGGGAGATATCGCATATTTCAAAGCGGAGAATATAATGGGGGTGGCAACCGTCAACTGTGCTCAAAGGCACAAAAACAACGCGCACACTACTCCGTAGAATTACAACAGAATGGCGGATGTGCCGAAACTACGATAAAATAGTCCCAGAGAGCTTCAAACGTTAAAATGTTACAACTGTAGTTACTGTTTGTGAGCGCGTTTATTATTTTTAAAGTATAACTTCAAATTTATTAAATTCACTTTTCGCGGTTATCAAACTCATCCATAACGGCTGAAGAGTTTGACGAAATGTTGTGTGCTTGGCGGGTTAGTCTGAGTATAATCCTAAAATAACGTTTATATTATATGGTAAAACACAGTTCACTGGTTCAACTAAAATTTGGAAATTCTAAATTAATTCGCCGAAATTCATTTATCGCGTGGGAACCATACATTTTGCGTAATAAAAAGTATCATATTATGTCCTTTACTCAAAGTATCGCCATACCAAATTTCAGCAAAATCGGTTCAGCGGTTTGGCCGTGAAAAGGTAACAAACAAACGGACTCCCACATTTATAATATTACTAATATTAGTATAGATAGCGTAAAGATCTCATAGTAAATCACGTCGATAAATCTTTTATCTATAACATTCAAGTTGTAAGATAGTAACGAAGGATTTCATTGCAGTCGCTTACTCCGTGATCCGCTACTTGCAGCGAATTAATTACTGCTTTGTCAACCCCCCACTTTCTCCCCCCACCCTTCCCTCTATAGAAATTAATGAACTCCGAACGCTCTGATCGATTCATTTTAATTCAGCGAAAAAGTTTCATTACAATTGATGAGTAAGAAACATTCTCATGGAATTGTTTTTTCGTAGTTTTTGCATTTTGTGTTTTTGTTTGACCCTAAATTAAGAAACGGATATTTTAGTTGTAAAATAATCTGAGGTAGGTACTAAAATTATAAACGAGAAGGGGTCAGTTTGTCTTTAAAGACGATGAAATCGTTGTCCCGATTTTAACGAATTTCGATCTTTTATATTTAAACAAATTACAAGTTTCAGGAAGGGGCATAACATACCTAGTTAGTTTTCAAGACGAAGCGAAGAAATGTGCAGTATCTGCGCTACAACAGAAATTTAAAGCAACGAATTGGCTCTATGTTTAAGTAATTTAGTAACATAAGTATAAAGCGTTTATCGATCTCGTCATCAACTTTGAATTCAAATAGAAAAATGTCAATACCGCTTGCGTTACAGCCTAGAGTCTAGAATCTAGATAGTAGACAGGCGCTAGCAGTTCACCGGAACATGAAGTCTCGTCGCGGAATGCGCCCCATTCAGACTATTTCAGACCGAAGAATCCCGCACTCCTTCAAGTATACCCCCTTAACTCGCAATAAAAATACCCAGCAAACTTTACACTTTAAAAAGGTAAAAAGAAAAGTAAAGTGCTCATTTTCCCGCCGTGATTGCGTTGTATCTCATAATACCTGGAGAGGGGAATTTCCGACAAAAAATGAGGAAAGGAATGAAGGCATCAAACATTATACAATTTAATAAGCCTAAGCTATCCCTAATGGATTTACTTAGACGTCAGCTTATCGTGTCTACGAATAATTTGTTTCTTTCGACTCGGTCTGAAGCAGATAAATTGCTAATGTACTTTATAACGCTAAGCGCTCGAAATATTATCTGCTTATGCATTGTTAGTGACTTTTTAGTACTTAAAAACTTTAAATGTAAATTTAGAGTATGTGAAATATTTATGCGTTTTATCAAGTGCTACTTTGGTCATAGATGTTTTTTAGATTAGACCTTTTTTAATTATATTTCTAGCAAGAAACGACATTATTTAATATTATCTATGTAGACACTAGGAAAGTTATCTGTTTATTACATCCCTTTCATATTACATAATATAACGCTAGTAATATAAAAGGCAACAATACACTCATAGAAGGTATAAATAACTTACAAGTGCCTAATATATAAGCCCTTTTATGGCGAGCCCTCATGTTGTAGGGTTGAGCAAATGATTCATATATCACGAACTATTTCCTTCAACTTATATAGAGCTAAATATGAAAATCATATCCGGAAAAATTACGGACCCCCTAACTCACAAAGTTGTTAGTTGGGTCGAGCGGATTTGTTGAATAAATATTTTTTTTTTACAAAGAAGGTTTTTATGTTACACTTACATGTATTATATAGAAATGTATAAAGTACGTGGTATGAAGTATAAAGTTTACTTCTAATTCCACGCTAACGCGGACGAAGCCATTAGAGATCAGAGTAACTAAGCTATACTAACATTATAAAGCTGAAGAGTATGATTTTTCAAAAGCTCTTCTGGATCTGTTTTTACGAGTATGTATTGGCACAGAATATATAGAGTTGTAAGAAATATACGAACATTTCTTACTACTGGACCGACTACCTGGACCTGTGAAAGTCCAGGGAAAGTTTATATTATGAGGAAAGTGATATGAAGTTACCGGGTCGTCTAGTTACTTCATAAATGTCGTATAAAATCCAATTTTCAAAACACAGGTGACGGACAGGTCGATGATGACTTGACGAAATATTGTTAAAGAGGGGCAATTCCTACGCATCATTTAATAAAAATGGGCTAAACTCACGGAAATCTCATTTCGGTTCCAATTTGCATTCAGGAAGGACGTCGAGGCGGAGGGACCGAATCGAATCCCTATCTTTATGGCCCAAGAGCCAGCGATAGCCTTTCGTCATTTTATAAAAGTCAAAGTTTAAGGGTCTGGCAGTGGGAAGTAACTGTCAAAAATGTCTGGCAGTGGGAGACGAGATTTCTACTGCAGTTACCCTGAATTGGCCCACCATTTATGGGAATAAACTAAACCACTGCAACTCCCGTGTCGAACCTTGTTGTCCTGAAGAATATAAGGCAAAAAATTGAGCTCTTAATGAAAGTTAAGGTAGACCTTCAGAATGGATACCTCCTAGAGTAACCGTGACCGAAACTCCAAAGTTGCTGGTCGTTCTTACCTCTATAGTCTATAGGAATCATAAACACGTACACTTTCAGCTCATAAAAAAAAGTAGATGATGCCCGCAACTTCGTTGCGCCAAAATTCGTTTATCGCGCGGGAATCGTACATTTTTCCGGGATAAAAACTATCCTATGTCCTTTCTCGGGGCTCAAAGAATCTCCATGCAAAATTTCAACAAAATCGGTTCGGCGGTTCGAGCGTGAAGAGGTAACAGACAGACAGACAGACAGACAGACGGACAGACAGACAGACACACTTTCGCATTTATAATATTAGTATGGATTAAGTCTGGCTGTCGCTGGCTCTTACTCTATAAGTTGGAGTTCGGGAATAAAACGTATAACATGAGTCAAACAAAATTGACACTACCTGAAATAATACGAGATAGGAAAAGGACAGATCGTTTTCAGATAAAATCCTGTCGATCTCTGTTATGTGCTTGTCCTACATCGCATTGTCTGTTTGATTGAATCGGCCCGATTTACACGGTTTTCGTCTGTTTTGAAACGAGATTTTGTCTTTTGTTTTGTTGATTTTCGAAAGAAATTCCATAGAAATGTTTAGGCAATAGGCGCTATATTAAAATACCAATATTTACGTGATTTTCATTTTATCTGAGTAAAATTCTGTCAAAATTGGTAGAGTAACTTAGAAGTTACTAGATGACGCCCGCATCTCCGTTGCGCCAAAATTCGTTTAGCGCGCGGGAACCGTACATTTTTTCGGGATAAAAAGTATCTTATGTCCTTTTTCGGGTCTCAAAGTATCTCTGTACAAAATTTCAGCCCAATCGGTTCAGCCGTTTAGGCGTGAAGAGGTAACAGACAGACAGACAAATACACTTTCGCATTTATAATATTAGTATGGATTCCGTGCCTTTTTCTCTCGATAAAAACACTTCTAACTTTATTGGTAATACAGTGCTTTCATCCTGAGGATAAAATTTATCGAAACCGGCCGTGTAAAATGTGAATATTGAAAGCAATCTATACATATAATAAACTGTAGAAATGGAAATTCTGTACATTAAAGATATTTAAAAAAATTATAAGCGGGGGTTGTTACTACATCGCTATAGAAGCCAAAAATGTGGTTAGTTTTTTGTCTGTCTGTCTGTCTGTCTGTCTGTCTGTCTGTCTGTCTGTATGTTTGTTCCACTATCACACGAAAACTACTGATCCGATTTGATTGCGGTTTTCGCAGATATATTTGTCTTCTTCCAACTCAAAATCTGGTGTATAAAAATTTTTCCCCCACCACTCTAAGTGGAGCAAAGAGGGGGTCAGATTTTGTATCAAACTTTTTTCTTTAATGGACTTACTTCATATTATTAACTGTTTTTTCCAACTTAATAACATCTGGTGTATAAAATTTTTCCCACCACCCGTCTTAGGGGACAAAAGAGGGGGTAAGATTTTGTATCAACTGATAAAGTAGAAATACTTTAAATGGCAAAACAACGTTTGCCGGGACAGCTAGTACATAATAAAGTGATAGTTATTGCTGTGAAGCACGAATTTCCACCAAGAAGTTACAGTACATTCAATTACATAATACATTCTCTGTTATACTCTAAATAAAAAAGAAATTATATAAAAATCTATTGTACTTGATATTTTGCGGGTCATTTTATCTCACAATATCGGCCATATCTGTCATAATATTTCAAGGGAACATTATGAGTATGAATGGGAACAAGATTCGACGAAGATGGATGGATGAATGGAAGAATACATTTCCAGTTTTTACAATCGCCGAGAGCATCTGGCTTTCGTATTGAAATCTATTTCGTTTGCATAGTAATGTAATGTCGTTTATTGTTACCTATGGTATAGTTCTAGCTTGAAGAATCTTAGAGCTATATCACACTATCAGAGTACCGTTTATTGTTACCGATGGTATAGTTGTAGCTTGAAGAATCTTAGAGCTATATCACACTATCAGAGTGCTTAGACAAAATGCATTCGCCAATTTCGATAGCGAAGTTAGATCTTTATCGCCCGCAAATGACCCAATCAGTGTGTTAAGCCTATACATAATATAACAATTTTCTTTATTCATACAAGAATCACATAGCAATTTCTGAAAGCTCGTAGCGCTACGAAAAATGCTTTACAAGGTTCTACAAATCTTGATATTTGTTTACGGTTTTATTGTTAGAATTTTTTGAGAGATGAAAGGAATAGTAGTTTGGCCGGACGTGTGTCCGTATTCATTCATGGTATAGTTGCCAATTATCTGTTAATTTTTTTTTTCATTTCAATTGACTTTTTTTTAATTTAAGAATTTTTGTAATATTAGATTAAGGGTTCTTACAGACGAACGGCACGTGTCGGCGGCACGTGTCAGCGGCAGTCGACGGCAGTCGGCGGCACGTGTCGGCGGCAGTCGACGGCAGACGACGGCACGTGCCGGCAGCAGTCGGCGGCAGTGACGGCAGCCGTTGACAGTTTATGACGCTTGCCTACCACGACCTTTCCTAAAACTATCATGTTTCCAGAACACTTTGTTGTAAGATTACAATAATTTTACAGACTTTCATTCGTATCATGAGATTCATAAAGTGTATGAAAATAATATTGTTTTATTCATACTTAGGGTCTAGGAATGAGATAGAACGAACTATTTCTTTCGAACAAGGTGCAAAATGCAAAAGCATTGTTTGGGACTCTTACGTTTCATATTATATTCGGGGTTTCCGTAATTACGACAATAAGCGAAGATTTTCATGTGTTTTATTAAGTTGGAAGTACATACTGTACACGTTGCTTAAACTTAACAGGTAACTAAGTATATAAACAACTTTGTTTGTGGCGTTGTCATGACATGGCATGTTTTGGACATGCGCAATAAAAGGTTTTGTGGCGCATGCGCCAAAAATTACGCCGGCGAACAAGGCCAATAGCTATGTTATGTAATTTCATCTTCAATTTTCGTCATCTTCTATTTATTCAACTTTCGTTTGGCATATTCAATAATTGAATGCGTCAAAATCCACCCGCGTTGAAAGAAAAGTATCATAGCGAGCGCTACGATTTCAACGCGCGTCACGGGCATTCCTCACGTTTGCTGTTGACTGCGCTATAACACATGCCCTTGATGAACAAAAAAAGGCACAATGTGGACAAAGCTAATGACTATATCCACACTAGGTGCTTTCGTCTTCAATTTTCATCATCTTTTCATTCAATAATTGAATGCGTCAATGAACGCAACATCAACATTGTAATTTTTGAAGTTTTGGATTGGTCTTTTTCTGGGCCCAAAGGCATGCGTTATAGCGCAGTCAACAGTGAACGTGAGGCATGCCCGCGAGGCATGCCCTCTTACCGTATCCAAAACTTCAAAAATGACAATGTTGGCGTTGCGTTCAATAATTGAATGCGTCAAAACGAAAGTTGAATGAAAGAAGATGACGAAAATTGAAGGCGAAAGCGCCTAATGTGGACATGGCTAATTGACTCTGAATGTCATACCGTAAATTATCTTAGTACAATTGTATAAAAATGGCATCCGATGAAGAAACATTGTTAATTACTACTAATTTTACTCCGCCGTCGCCGTCGGCAACAACGCAAAAAAAGGCACGTTTGTTGTGAGTTCAAGAAATATTAATGTGTAGAGAACAAGAAGGAGATTTTGTTACACTTTATCCACGTTTACGAAGAAACGATTTTTTTTTAATTATTTCCGAATGTCAAGTGCTTTTTTTGATGAGCTATTAACAATTTTAAAAGCCTCAATATCACGCCAAAACACCGTCATGCGGAAAAGCATATCAGCCGAGCAAAGACTCCTCCTTTTCGTTACTCTCGCATGAATGTGTTAACAAATGAATTATTGTGTAAACAAAATATGTAGTATAAACTCACTAGAGAATTTGAAAGGTTTTATACTACACCTTAAAATATTTCAATAAAATAAATCTAACAGCGTAAAAGATTAGGCTAGTTGACTATTTTTTTTTTGTTACTGGTAACTTAAGGAACTCTCAAGAATAGAAACATCGGTGACAGAATGACTCCGAATGTCATACCGTCTTCATTTTTTAATATAATTTTACTAAATAACAGGAAAAAATACAAAACAATGTTAAATCTACTGAGAAATATCAAATTTTCAAGATCGCTAGTTTGACGTAAAAGTATAACAATTAATAATATTGCTCATCTGTGTCAAAATAGAGCTCATGGTATGCTGAGAACGATGAAATAGGATGACGCCACAAAACGTCTGGAAACATTCTTAAAGTAATCTTACTTTTAAGAAGTTGTGGTACAAAATCTCGAAGTACCTAATAATACTGCTTTCAGAGTTGGTGATAGGCCCCCAGTTGTGACGTACCCCCGCAAGGTAAGCGTCCACAGGTCGGTATCGTACGCAACGGACGTCTCGCATCAAACGGATATTTTTTTCACAGTACGTCCGCTGAATCGGCAACGTACGGATTACCGTTTAGCCTAGTAAATGAATGCTCATGGGTATGGATGGACCCCCCTTGGGTATGGATGGAAAAGTCGAAAGCAGAAATTTTGACTTAGGAACTTTGTTTGGACTAATTTGAAGATAAACATACTAGCTAGTCGGCAATCCGTACGCTGCCGATACAGTGAAAAAAATATTCGTTTGATGCGAAACGTCCGTTGCGTACTATACCGACCTGTGGACGCTTACCTTTACGCGTTACGTCACGACTACAAGCGTTATAAACTGTCAACGGCTGCCGTCGTCTGCCGTCGACTGCCGCCGGCACGTGCCGTCGTCTGCCGTCGACTGCCGCCGACACGTGCCGCCGGCTGCCGTCGACTGCCGCCGGCACGTGCCGTCGTCTGCCGTCGACTGCCGCCGACACGTGCCGCCGACACGTGCCGTTCGTCTGTAAGAACCCTAAGGAGTAGGAAGCAAAGAATACTAGTTGTATGTACAACTAGCTTTAAGGATATTTATGGTAAATTAAAGTAAAATGATTTTCAAAATTTTTGCTTTTAAAAAAGAAAGAAAAAAGAGAAAAATAAATACATCACTAGTGTAAACTAGTGAGCTCTCACAAAGGGCGCTCGGGTGAATCGCATTACGGACGCGTGAATTGTAAATTGGACATTACTCGTTACATCTCCCCGAGGCCGGCTAACGATGCCCGCTCATTGTTTACTGCACTGGACACCATAATCATCACACCCTACTTGCTACTTCAATGGACACTTGTTAATAATGATAAACAAATAGGTTAAAATAATAATGTTTAATAGGTCGTTTCAGCGCTTGTTTCTTCGTTTAAATCAACACTAATTATGCTAAATACATTTGACTTATTGTTTTCCTTAGAACAAGCATCAAAGCTAGTTAATCGCGCTAATCATCATTTTCCGAACGTAGACGGGCGCGGCGCGGCCGTCGGTGCTACGACTTGCTACGGCGTGCTACGGCGTGCTACGGCGTGCTACGCCGTAGACAGAAATATTGTAGTGGCCAGATAATATAATATTTTTTTTTTAATGTAAGCGATATAATATATTTTTATTTAAATAATATATTACAACGAGAATGCCTAAATAGTAGCCATTAGTTTTCCAACAATAAAAATGCAAAATCTAAAAATGAACACATAAAGTTTTATAAAATATCATAAATTAAACCCGCAAGCTGTGCGAATGTGTATTTTATTAAAAACGAAATTTATTAGAACGCACCGGAAGCGGAAACATTTTTCATCTGCACGAACATATTATAACATATATAACATATTATAACGGATTATTCGAAGTAATCCGGTTGAACAAATAAAGGCACGATAGTTTCACGGCCCGCGGCCGGCCGATTGAATTATGACCGGCCATTAGGTTCATCTCCGGCGATCTCCGGCTCCGGCTCCGGCTAATCCGCGGTATTTAGTCCGCCATTTTGTCCGGCCTTTGATTTGTGCGCGGTCACCGGGCGAAAAATTGCCGATACAATATTGGCACGCCATCGCCAATACAATTATTTTAACCGTGTCAGTTTCACTTCTCGAAGTTATAATAAATCTAGTTCTCGCGCTCAACTTTTAATTAAATTTGAATTGATGCGAACTTTTGAAATTTTTAATAATGTCGGAATTCTCTTTTAATGATAAAAAGGTGTTTTAAAATATATTTTTGTATTTGCTCTAGATCCCACAAGGATTTTCTACTTTTAGAATCTCCTTCAGACTTCAATATACAATAGTATGGTTTTCGCTTTTCTATTTTCTAAGCGGCGAGGAATTTCCATGAGTATTGGGTATTTTCACATTTTTCTATCGCGGTTTTCCGATATGAACTGCTTAACGCCCTTTGTGCATTACTCTCGCCCGCGGCGACTCGCCCCACCCCGGGCGATTCGTCCCACCCACTTCTTACAAAACGAAGCTGGCGTTTACAAATATAGATTTGCTATTTTAGTATATACTCGAATCGTAAAGGGAATTTATGATGTGCTTTCCACCTTTGTTACAATTTTTGTCTGTTAACTACTATGTTAAGGAACAATTTTCCCTTAAAAACCACAACATTTTGGGCAAAATAGGCGTACACAAATTGAAGCGGACGTGCCCAAATAAATATTTGGCATATTCAAGTGTATTATGGTCGGAGAATCGTAAATCTTTTGTAACGGAAATTTATAGAGCGTTGTGTTTTCTATCCTCGTCACAATTACCGTCCATTGTTTGTGTTACGATAAAGAATTCGATGTCAGAACATCTCCTTGAGATAAAAAGTAAATCAAGTTTCTTGTGTTTATATTAAGTGATAAGTCATAGTTTATTTATTTATTTAATTTTGTAATAAGGACACCAAACAGTACATACATTAAAAACTTATAGAAATGATCATAAATAGTCAACAAGGGCTGATACATGTACCTTAGTAGGTGACACAGCATTTACAATAGCAATTTCAGGCAGAATATTATAACACCACAATAATTAAAGTTTATTGATAATATTAAGAGTAGTTGAGATTTTTATTGCATTCTAATAAATGTAATGTTAAGGTGTAGTACCTTTTTGCAGATTACTGCTCGAATATTTTATTTATATAATATTTAAACTCTCAAAAATATTTTTAGAATTTAAATATTTTGTAGTAAATTTACTATTTATTTGTATATTTTTTAGTGTTTTACTCTATTTTTTAGTGTTTAAATATTTGGTGGTGAATTTACTAAAAAATTTAAAACAAAAAAAAATTTTTTGTGTTTAAATATTTTGAAGTAAATTTTGTGCAGGAACCTAGCTAATTACTATTTTAAACTGAAAAATAACTCAAACATGTTAAATATTTTCGTATGAGAAAATGATTTTGGTATTACGTTTGTATGAGAAATTCCAAGGGTACCCGGCCTCTTAAGTCCGTATTTAAAATAATCTTAACATTTAAGTAATATTAAAGCCTTTATTTTGAAGAAATACTAGAACACTTGAAAGAAGATTAAATAAAAGTAAGTCGTCACGCGTGGGCCGAAGTTTGCGCCCATGCGGGCTAGGGCGGCGGCCTGGGTGGGCGGCACTCGGGCGAACTTCACATGCAATTAAACTTTTATTACGGCGTGTTCGCGACTTGACAGCTGTGTACACTGTACAGGGTGTACTTATGAGGCCGCATAGTTTGGTAACTATGATTGCTTTAATTTGCAAAGTAGCAGAGATTATACATCTAAATATTTCGCGGGCTTCGAGCCAGAAGGGCGTATAAGAAAAAGGTGTTTTTTTAATAAGAAAATAGATGTATTGCAAAATATTGAAAGTAAATTTACATATGCCTATAAAAGTATTTCCTTAATCGTGAAATTATCTTTTGCATTTTAACTATTCCAAAACGTTCAATATTTTAAAGAAGAAATATATTTCTTCTTTAAAAAAACGTCTTTTTTATACGCCCTTTTGGCTTAAAGCTTGCGATTTATATTTTTAGCGAATCTATTTGACGTAGAATATATTATAGCGGCTTTTTCGAATTCTTGCAAACAAATATAACATCAAACAGATATATCAGAATATGTAAATGTAATACGTAATAGGAATATAGATTACATCGATACAGTTGCCAGTAACATCTTAATTCATATCAAAGTTAAGGAACTCCGCGGGAATGTATAATAGGGGGTGTTGCAACTTCACCCCTCAAGTTTATGCATACAGGATGAGTCGATATTAGTTCTCAGCTATTCCGGGTAGTACCTTTGTACTGTCATTATAATATCTCTGATATGTTGATGTACTCCCAAACTTCATGTAAATGTAAATTACTAAATGATACAGCCGCGAATCCGAATACTAATTCGTTTATCTGAATTATTTAAATGATACTGCGCTGTTTAGATTAGAAATTAATTGTTCTGATACGTTTGCTCTGTAATATTAAGGGCCAAATTTAATAATAACGTTTGTTCCACTATATAACGATATAACAAAAGCATTATGCGTAACTTAAGTAAGCTCAAACCGTCTTACCAAAATAAGACATTGTTCATGGAGTTCCATTATTATCTTATTAATATCTAGAGGAGAAATAAAGAATATTTAAAAGTCTTTATTCTCTACTACAAAAATAAAATATTATAGAAGGGAAGTATTATAAAAAATTGGGGTTAAAATCAGGGCCGTGCCTGGGTATATGGCCGCCTGCGTGCCAGTCTGTATGGCCGCCCCCAGGATAACATTAAAAAAAACTACTTTAATTTTTAATGTTTATTATTATTACACAGGGCATCAAACCGGGAAATAAATCAGTTTTTGGTTAAACGAAATCGAGAACGAAAAAAAATATTGGTTTTGTTCCCAAAACCGGTTTCTGAAAAGAAAAACCGGCTAAAAACCGGTTTTATGAGATTTATATGTTTGGATGAAATTTAAGAAAAAAAAATGCACAAAATAAACATTTTTTTATTTAAAATTTAAACAAAAATAATAACATGAAAAAAATTATGGTATTGGTTTTATAATCACAGACAAAATTATCAAACATAAAGAACAAGGAATAACCCTTAAATCTATACTAACATATTAGGATAACAAAGCTCAGTGGCCAATGGCAGATCTGGGCTGACTTGCAATTTGGGAGGTATACAAAATAGAATTAATTTACTTACTTTAATAATAACATGAAAAAAAGTAATTATGGTATTGGTATTATAATCACAGACAAAATTATCAAACATAAAGAACATAGGAATACGATAATTTAAAATCCTAGGTGTCGCTCAGTGACAATTTAAAATTATTTGATTTTAAAAAATCAAATCTTACGTATTATTTATTGATATTGAAAATAGTAAAGGTTTTTGGTTAATTAACCGGTTTCATAAAATTATTTCGGTTAGGTTACCGGTTAATTAGGGAAATCTTTCAATCTTTCAATTATCGCGATTGAAAGTGAAATTGCTGAATCTTCACGAAGCAATTATTAAATAAAGTACATATTAAAAGTTAATCCTACGGGATTTTTTACTGACAAAATCGTCAATTGCTTCGTGAATATTTAAAGATTCAGCAATTTCGTGAATATTTAAAGATTCAGATTCGCTGCATGACTAGGTATATAAATACTACAACGACATAATCAGTTTTTATACATTTCTTATTTCTGAGAAACTCTTTTTAGATAGATTAGATTAGAGAAACTGTTTTTACTTCGTATCTTAATGAAAACAAACCGATTGTATTTTTGCCCAGTAAACAACTTGTAACGATTTGGCCGCCTCTTAATTTCGGCCGCCTGCGTGCGGTGCACTTAATGAACGCCCGTCAGGCACGGCCCTGGTTAAAATTGACCCCTATATTTTTAAGAACACCCTGTAACGCTAAGCAGCTCTCTCCAGTTTCAATGTCCATTCTAAATATTGGCAAAAGGATTTTTACAAAGTTTTAACTGCAGTTCCCAGAAGCTGGTAGCTTGTGGTTCAAAAAGTCGAAATTAATGTCTATCTACCATCTAAGTGGGTACTTTTATCCCCAAATGATGTAAGTTTATGTCGTTCGAGATAGCTGACTGCATAATTTTAATAAGTTTTTCAGCAGGAACTTTCTTACTCTCATTTTCATATTTTCTAACGAACCGGCTCTTGTTCGACTTATATGCCACTTTTACTCTTATAACGAGAATATGTGCGTGAACTTACACTTTTTGGAATATTAATTAAAAGTTTGACTTTATTCAGTATGTAAAATAATTTTTGTAAAACAACAAGGAACTAAAGAAATACGCAAACATTTAGGCACTATAAACCATCTTCACCATCTTAATTTTCCTATAGTTATTATGACTTATGGCACAGATGATCGAACGATTATTCTCTTAGATTAGAAAACGACGATTCTCAAAGGTCGTGGTCACCTTAGTTCAGATTATTTACTCGGTATGTGTACAATTTTCAAACTTTAATATATTCGAGTGAATAGGGTAAGTCATCCATCGTGGGTCCGACAAAAAGTCGGACGTTCCACGCATTCAGTCTTCTGGCAGTCAATTATCTGATAAGACCGTCACCCGGCGTCACCCTTCTACGTGTTGTCATTGCCGTTGCCATGGTAACGCCTCTAGAAAAATATCTGTGCAACAGAAAGGTCCCGCCAAATTTAATTAAGGTTTCTCGTTATACCACCCTTACCTATTGATTGCAGGAAATAATCCAAATAGAACAGAAATGACGAAACTATGAGTTATTGACTTTTGATGCTGGAATTTCACGTCGTCTTTTGGAATGGAACCTAAATATAATAATGTGGTACTGCGTTTTTCAATTGCTTGATTTAGTTTGTAACAAGAAAAACCAGCTAAAAGAGAGGAAGATGTCACCCCTATCAAAAAATTATAATATTAATTATTACAGATGTTTCGTGTGGAAAAATAATATTTCTGTATCTTTGGCTATATTCAAGTTCGCTTTACCATCTTTACCTCTAGGGTGCTTGATATGTTTAAGTAGGGTCTATCCTACCCGCAACTCTGCCTTAAGCGGGGAGTGGAGCTCCATGGGGTTTTAGTGGGCAGGTCCTACACCAGGGAAGTCCCACATGGCCCGGCCCGTGTCCCCAATCCACCGGGGATTTTCCCATATAAAACATAGGGGTATTTGATATGCAAAATAGCCTAAGAAATATATTTATAGATGCAACTGGCATACCGAATTGACAAATCCTCAAGTAACCCTTCAAATTACTTTAGGCTTCACAATAATAATTTCAGTATTCCAGCCTCAATCAACGACTGATCTTTATTATCTCTTGTTATTAAAACGACCCCATCTAAAATAATAAATAATAGGCCGTCGACGGCCGTGAATGGCCTAAAATTACTTCATTAAGCCCATAACGGATTAGGCCATGGCTTTAATTATAGAGATGGCCTCGTTGATTATGGCTTTATAACGTTTCAGAAACTGGATGACGTGGTTTATGATTTTGTGGCTTGTTACCACCGTGTTTTGTGTAGTTTACTGAATATAATATTTTCCATAATATACAGATATTGGTAACGTCAAATATTGTACATTATGTTTAGTTACAGTTCTCTTTTATGTAGTCTAAAACTTTAGCTGGGAGACTTATAAAGGACTTCCTTTTTCAATAGAGTTAGAAATTAAAATAGCGTTGAAAACAGTTGAAAGATGCTTCATTAAGCTTCAATTATTACTATGATTTTTATTGCAAGAACCTACAATATCTAGTTATAAACATAGAACTACTATTATGTGAGTTTGCGCTATGGAATATTTTTTATAACTTTTTTACATGTTTCTTTCTACTACATTATTCAATATTCCCTTCTACTTATATTGCTAGTCACATACACACGATAAGGAACGTAAGTTTCCGTACAAACAGAATTACCTACACAGTACACGCGTCACATTGCAAATACTCGGCCATTTTTCCATATTATTCTAGAATCTTTTGACTGTGCCGTTACTATTGAATTCTCCATAATCTCAAATTGACCGAACACTAGAAAATTCCGGAAGCTCTTCAATAAAATATACATCGGAATAGTGGTCTTTGTGAGGAAATTGCTTGTAGATATATCGAGTTACAGAGGTCCGCACTTGCGTCCCTTTGTCGAATCATCAAACTACAAATTGGTAGTTTAGTTCCTGGGCTCGGCCGCCGGCGATCAAACCTACGGAATTTGTGAAAAACTCAAACTTCGCTTACGATATTAGGGAATCTTGCTACCGGCTCTTTCCTGTACTTTCGTGTACCTTTATCGTTTAAGTTTTGAATTTCAATGACTACGTAGCTTGAATTTCTTCTAACCCTCTAACTTATAATAAAATTGAAGCGGTGTGTATAAGGTTCATTTCAGACCGCAACGCGGCGCGTAGATGCATTTCTAATGGCGCATTTTCACTGGTCGATATGGCCCGCACGCGGGGTGCGGGAGATTTCTAAAATGCATGCCACGACCAATCAAAATGAGCCATTTGTTGTCATAGACTCCCCGTATGCTGTATACCGCACGAGTTAACGACTAATGAAAATGCGCCCTAAATTTGTATGGATTTGACAGATTTGCACGTCGTCTCACGCAATTTAAATCTGTCAAATCCATACAAAAGAAATGCATCTATGCGTCGCGTTGCGGTCTGAATTGACCCTAACTATTCAAGGTTTGCAGTATTTTTTGATGTGCCAGATAAAGACAAAGATACATTGTATTAAAGCTATTTGTCTTGTATGTAGAGATAAACTACGATAATATGGCGCGCCCCTCTCCAAAATTCAAAACGTTTGAACTTTGAAGTGCGTTGTCTTGCGCGGTCGGCTAGTTATGATTAGTTGACCAACAAATCTTGGCAATAAGTGACATTAAGTGAAATATTACCAGTACAGCTGGTTGATTGGTTAAATACTTACTACATACAAACTTTCATAAACATGTGACTACACACATTGAAACAGTAATTTGGAGGGACCCGCTATGTTATCGTAGTTTATCTCTTATTTGTAATTTTTTTTTTAAGTAATTAATTTATGTATTACAATTTTAAACGTTAATTATTGTATGTGGAGAATAATACAGTTTAATGTGTATTATAATTATTGAAAGTTCTGTAATTTAGTTTTCGTGGTAAATATTTTAAATGCAAAAGTCTACAATGTAGGCGAAATTAAAGTTAAAATTTTATTTAACGAAATTGTATATTGAAATACTTTTTAAAAAGGTAATTCCAGGTAACGAATCAAGTTGAGAATATACAAAAAATATTTTCTGTGGAAAATATTATTAAATATGATAAAACGTCGCGAGCTATCCCCGTACTTATTTATTATTAAAAAGGATCTTATTATACAAAAATGATTTCTGCCCAAATAAATAAATCTTGTGTACTGAAAATTTTAAAAATACCATTTTTAACACAGGATTTTTGTCTCTATTTTTAACGAAATAAATATAAAGGTATAACGTATTACCAATACAACATACAAACTTCTAAAAAAACTCATCTTCGTCTACAATCTAAACCAGTGATACTCAACCTTTTTTATATGGGCCACAAACACGATTAATTCTTGGTGTCGCGGGCCACTACCGAAATTATTTAAGGGTAAAAATAACGCTGTCTAAAATTAGCGATTTCATAGTGGACAAAACAAGTATACATCTATTTACCTGCATAATATTATATCTTTATTCGGTGCGTGCGTGCACTATTTTGCCGGTGGGCAAGAAATTAAAATGGTTTACAATCACGCGGGCCACTGACAAAGTTCCGGTGGGCTGTGTGTGTACCGGCAGGTTGAGTATAGCTGATCTAAACTCCTAGTACCTTTTTTTTAAACATGGGGAAATGCATTACGCATCCCCGGCAAATTGGGGATATCGGCCGGGGTATGTGGGACTCCTGCGTAGTCTACCCACTAAAACCCCATAGTGCTCCACTCATCGCAGCACCTACCGCAACTAAACTCCTAGTACCTAGTAACTTTTAAGATATTATGCCTTACATGTTTTTTTTATATTGTAGCCTTTCCTTTTTGTCTTGGTTATTCCTCATATTGTTTATATCTTTTGGTAGAGACTTTTTACCACTTAAATTAGTTCACTCGGTCCTTCCGTTGGACTTTCTTTTTAGGCCTTACCAATCTTAGTGTCTAAAAACCTAGGCCTAAGTTACGCGGCGTAAATTCCGCATGATTCCGCCTGCAATGTATTTTAAATTACCGATGACACATCGTCGCGTTCCGTCCGTATTTTGTATGCGTTTGACATTGCGGACGTAATCATGCGGAATTTACGCCGCGTAACATCGGCCTAGTGTGTTTAGACACTTAGACAGCGTTTTCCAATCGCATCTTTCAATTAAAGTTCCATACAATCTTCAGTATTTAATGGAAAGACATATTGTCTGTAATAACGACAGTGGGCATGAGTCTGCTTACCCTTCACATTCAATTTGTCCCTCAATCACGCCGGGACACATTGTCCCGTTGTCCCGGATTGTCCCGTTGTCCCGGGTTGTCCCGGGTTGTTGTCCCGGAATCGATACTTCTTCATTTCCCGATTTTATTATGAACATTGTTGTACATAAAAAATATATTTTTTGTTGGATTCGAACATACTTTAAATTGTTTCCTGTTCTGACGAGGGGACTGATGAAGCGAAGGGAATGGCGTTTTTTCCTTTTATATAAAAACTAGCGACCCGCTCCGGCGTCGCATGGGTACAAAAATATAAAGCCACTAAAAATGATTAAAATCGATAGCCTATGACTCTTCCCGTAGTCTACTTTTTATCTGTGCCAAATAACATAAAAATTGCTTCAGTAGTTCGCGAGATAAGCCCTTTCAAATAATTGCCCCCGTTTTTTCCACATTTTCCTATTTGTCTTAGCGTGATAAAATATAGCCTATAGCTCAATAAATGGGCTATCTTACACTGAAATAATTTTTCAAATCGGACCAGTAGTTCCTGAGATTAGCGCGTTCAAGTTAGCCCTTTCAAATAATTTTCCCCGTTTTTCCACATTTTCCTCTATTTCTTCGCTCCTATTAGTCTTAGCGTCATAAAATATAGCCTATAGCCTTTCTCGATAAAATATGGGCTATCTAACACTGCAAGAATCATCAAAATTCGTTGCGTACTTTTAAAGATTAAAGGGAACAAAGGGACATGAGGGAAAAAAATGCGACTTTGTTTTATAATAATATGTATAGATAAATTGAATATAATATGACAAACCCCACAGCTCTTTAACAATTTTTATAGTACGATAATAATATATTATATCTAATATTCGTATATAAAATTCTCGTATCACAGTGTTTGTGCGCGAACTCCTCCAAAACGGCTCAACCGATTTAAATGAAATTTTGTATGTACATTCGTGAGGCCTAAGAATAGGTTTTTATTTACTTTTTATATTGGTACTAGAAACAATTTATTTGGCAAAACAGCGTTATCCGGGTCAGGTAGTAGATTCTAAAGATATTACGTTACTGATGTAAAGATGAAAAATTTAATCATATTAACAAACATTTTATATTCAAACAATGTATTGTTTGAATATAAAATGTTTGTTAAATAGGTGTACCTATTTATTGTAAAAGATACATAAAGTTCTGAAAATTAATGTTGAGTTTTGTGCATCAAAACAAGTTAATACTAATGTAACCGATAAACTTTTAATAGTCCTCCCCAAGATCTGTTATGAACTATAAATATGAAATATGTGTTAGTGTATACTTTGTAGCGTTTGCTCGATTAACATTGTTTGTAGAGGGCGCTGTAAAAATTGATTTACGACATCGAGCACGTGACCTGACTATAAGACGCGAGCCCTAACAAGATTCATGTTGTCAGAGGGACTTAGTTTTTATGGAACAAAATACTGCGATGACAATGGATTACATGACGAAAATATTGGACGTGGTAATTAGAATTTAAGATCCAATAGGTGACGTGCAGGAAGGTGGCAGTAAGCTAAATAACTAAGCATTCCTGATTTGTAACGCCAGCAGTAAATATAACTACAATATAATATTATGTAGTAAGTAGTAAGTGCCAGAAGGCAGCACTATATTTAGACAGTAATTCACAGGTGAACAGAAGAACTTGCTCCGCAGCACTGCTGTTGCGCAAATTCTCTACCTTGGGCCATAAGTATCAATGACTTAACGCGACTTATTTCAATAGTAGTGCTACTATGAGTACATACTTTTTCTCGACGTTTCGGCCGTGTTGCAACGGCCGTGGTCACGAGGGGACTGCAGGAGCGCGACGTCTTCGTTTGCACCGGGCCGTCTGATCTTCGACTACCCTCGAGTTGTCTAACATTTGTGTTCCAGTATATTTACACTCAGCAGGTTCAGTGCGACACACAACACTAACTGTATCCGGGTTTACATTTATTGATAAAGGTGACACACGCGGTTTGCACTTATTAATCACTGGATTCCAGGCTGGAGACAATTTAAATCCGTCCTCACGATTGAAGTTCTTGTACTTTTTAATTTCAATAGCTTCACGTATTACTCTCGTGTGGTAATGACGATCCGTAGAGAGGATTTTGGGGTCGTGTAGTTCCATCCAGTGATTAGTCCCCATATCAAGCAGATGTTCTGCTACCGCGGATTTATTTGTCTGGCGATTTTTCACTGCGGCTATGTGTTCTTTCACTCTTTCGCCAATAGTCCGTTTCGTTTGGCCAATGTACGAACTACCACAGCTACAATCTATTTTATAAACCCCAGGAGTTTGGAAAGGTAAGGAATCCTTTGGTGACCGCAGTACTTGTGATATTTTACGTAACGGAGTATACACAGTTTTAATGGAGTATTTTCTCAGTTCTGTTCCAATTTTGTCCGTTACGCCTTTGACGTATGGTAAAAATGCTGCTTGACGGCTCACCTCCGGATACCTCGTTCTCTCCTTCCGCCTTCTTAATCCCCTCGACATGTTATATCCATTCCGTCTAAGTACCTCCTGAACATGTGTTAGCTCCCTGGGTAAATGTTCAGGGTCACAAAGGTTATGAGCTCTGTTTGTTAATGATGATATAACAGATTGAAGATGCCGAGGATGATGGTGAGAGGATGCGTGTAGATATCTGTCAGTGTGTGTAGGTTTTCTGTACACAGTGTGGGACAATGTGCCATCTTCCTTTACTTTAATCTCCAAATCCAAAAATGCGAGGCATCTGTTTTTCTCCATCTCGTAGGTGAACTTTATTTTTGGATGGATTGAGTTAAGGTAATTAACATACTGTTCTATTTCCTGTTGACCTCCATTAATGATGCAGAAAACATCATCAACGTACCTCTTCCAAAGCTTCACAGTATATGGTCCAGTAGCTAAAGCTAGGTCTTCAAAGTACTCCATACTGTGAAGCTTTGGAAGAGGTACGTTGATGATGTTTTCTGCATCATTAATGGAGGTCAACAGGAAATAGAACAGTATGTTAATTACCTTAACTCAATCCATCCAAAAATAAAGTTCACCTACGAGATGGAGAAAAACAGATGCCTCGCATTTTTGGATTTGGAGATTAAAGTAAAGGAAGATGGCACATTGTCCCACACTGTGTACAGAAAACCTACACACACTGACAGATATCTACACGCATCCTCTCACCATCATCCTCGGCATCTTCAATCTGTTATATCATCATTAACAAACAGAGCTCATAACCTTTGTGACCCTGAACATTTACCCAGGGAGCTAACACATGTTCAGGAGGTACTTAGACGGAATGGATATAACATGTCGAGGGGATTAAGAAGGCGGAAGGAGAGAACGAGGTATCCGGAGGTGAGCCGTCAAGCAGCATTTTTACCATACGTCAAAGGCGTAACGGACAAAATTGGAACAGAACTGAGAAAATACTCCATTAAAACTGTGTATACTCCGTTACGTAAAATATCACAAGTACTGCGGTCACCAAAGGATTCCTTACCTTTCCAAACTCCTGGGGTTTATAAAATAGATTGTAGCTGTGGTAGTTCGTACATTGGCCAAACGAAACGGACTATTGGCGAAAGAGTGAAAGAACACATAGCCGCAGTGAAAAATCGCCAGACAAATAAATCCGCGGTAGCAGAACATCTGCTTGATATGGGGACTAATCACTGGATGGAACTACACGACCCCAAAATCCTCTCTACGGATCGTCATTACCACACGAGAGTAATACGTGAAGCTATTGAAATTAAAAAGTACAAGAACTTCAATCGTGAGGACGGATTTAAATTGTCTCCAGCCTGGAATCCAGTGATTAATAAGTGCAAACCGCGTGTGTCACCTTTATCAATAAATGTAAACCCGGATACAGTTAGTGTTGTGTGTCGCACTGAACCTGCTGAGTGTAAATATACTGGAACACAAATGTTAGACAACTCGAGGGTAGTCGAAGATCAGACGGCCCGGTGCAAACGAAGACGTCGCGCTCCTGCAGTCCCCTCGTGACCACGGCCGTTGCAACACGGCCGAAACGTCGAGAAAAAGTATGTACTCATAGTAGCACTACTATTGAAATAAGTCGCGTTAAGTCCCGAATAACAAGTTTTAAATTATAATGGAACGCGAAAGTTTAAAATGTTAAGTATCAATGAGTCAAAATTTCGCATTCAAATAAGAGACACCACTAATCACTATGTTGATTTTTCTCTGTTTTCTTAGGAATTCTGCCAGGACTTTGCTTTACATTTGCTATATAAGTTATGACGGATTCATTTGCTGTCGTTGTTCAGCTTCAACCTTACTTACTATTAAAAGTATTTTATTGTCATTAAATTCGATACATTTCACAGCAAGAGCCTAACTGGACTCACAAAACGTTTCATTTAATTAGTGCGATCAGGATGTGGGGTATTGGAATAAATAATTGTGCTTTCCGATTAATTGATCTCGGTCAGCTTGTGGTTTAAAGAAACATTGTGGTCACAATAAATTTATAGCAAAAACTTGCTGACATTGTTTTGCCTTGTACGTTATAAACTTATAATTATCTATACTTATAAAATTACATGTCCTGACTGAATGACTGATTCATCATCGCTGAGCAAAAACTGTTAAAGCTACAGCCACGAAATTTTGGTGAGTAGGGTTGTTTTATTGAGTAGACACCCACTAAGGAAGAAATTTAAAAAATTCTACCCCGAAGGGGGTGAAATAGGGGTTGAAAGTTTGAATGAAAGTCCTTTAATTATGGGTTACTGATTAAAAATGAATGGATGCGTGTTTAAGCGTTTTTGGAAATTCTATCCCCAAGGGGGTGAAATAGGGGTTGAAAGTTTCAATGAAATGTCATTTTTTGAGTTAGAAACATAAAAGTTTATGGACATTTGCTCAGACGTTTGCGTTTGACGTTTGCTTAAATAGGGTCCCGTTTTTACCCTTTGTATAAGAAACCACAAAAAGGGGAAAACTATCTATCTTTGTTATTATACTATGTTAACGCGGACGAAGTCGCGGGCAACAGCTAGTAACTTATAATATTATAATCTTTTCTATCACAACTATACAATGAAACGACATCAAAATCCATTTTTTTCAATAGCTAAACGTAATTGTTATGTAGGAACAGACGCGGTAAGCGTTAAATTTAAATAAAGACGACTTCTAAAAGACGTTTTCTTTATAGTTTTTTTTTATATAATCGCCGATCAAGATGTATGGAATTGACATAATGTGAATTGATAGTCAACTTCAATTTATTGGACGCGTATGTCATTTTAAAGCGATAAAAAAACGTCTTGGCTAGGGGCTCTGATTGTGTCTGTCTGTCTGAGGGACACGTCGAGTTCACTTTCATTAGGGGCCAGCGATCAATCCACTCACCTTGATTAGGTAAACACAATTTCACGATTCTAATTATACACACCCACCAACCACGGCCCACCACGGGAAAATGTATGGCGAAATCTATTTCATTAATTATTCTAGATAACTGAAAATATTGTAGTCGGTGCTAATTTATGAATATATATACATTGTTGGAAACTAATACAGTTTCATTTATTATTAAAGTTGGAGCAAAATTATTTCCATATTATCGAGCAATTTTTGTATATACTTATATGTATATACTAGCTGTCCCGGCAAACGTTGCTTTGCCATCTTTATATATATGTTACGCTCAAAGACCGAAATCGCTCAGTGAGCGAAAAAATTGCTCACAACGCGTTGTGGTCATGGTGAAACAGCCACGACGCGAAATTCGCGTTGTGGCTCAAATGAAAACGGCCACGACGCGTTCTGGCAATTACAAAAATACCATAAGGCGAAATTCGTGTCGTGGCTGATATTATAATATGCTACGGTATTCGTTTTTCTTGATTAATTGTTCTTGATTGATTAATCGTCCATATGTATGGAAGATCAAATTTGAATTACCACGCGTACTACAAAATATTTTTTCTTTTACTAAATCACTGCATAACGTGTTTATCATTATTATTTATAAAATATCCATAGTTCCATACTATCCGTACTTATAGTATTACTGTATGTCTGTCTGTCTTGCGTAACGTGTTGTTGTTTTTAACCAACTTCAAAAAAGGAGGTTATTTTTAATATAAAGTAATCTGACCTCAATAAATAATAAAAATATAGTTTTATTTTAATTTATATAATTTAAATATAATAACTACTACTAGTTGATGCCCGCAACTATGCTGCGCCAGACAGATAGACAGACAATAATAATATTAGTACGGATAGTTATATGGAACTGTGGATTTTTTATAAATAATAATGATAATTTACACGAGCAGTGATTTAGTAAAAGAAAAAAATATTTTGTAGTACGCGTGGTAATTCAAATTTGATCTTCCATACCTATGGACGTTTAATCAATCAAGAACAAATCAAGAAAAACGAATAGCATATAATATCAGCCACGACACGAATTTCGCGTTATGGTCTTTTTGTAATTGCCAGAACGCGTCGTGGCCGTTTTCATTAGAGCCACAACGCGAATTTCGCGTCGTGGCTGTTTCACTGTGACCACAACGCGTTGTGAGCAATTTTTTCGCTCACTGAGCGATTTCGGTCTTTGAGCGTAACATATATAATTCTTCTGTGAGTGTGTATGTCACTGAACTTCACTCAAACGACTGGACCGATTTTGATGAAATTTTTTGTGTGTGTTCAAGGGGATCTGGGAATGGTTTAGATTTTCAATTTTGTCCGCTGGACAATGTTTTTTTAATTAATTTTCAATTTATTAGTAGTTGTTGATTTTGGAATGTTTTACATTGGATACGACAGACGGCGCTACCATCGCAGTGTCAAATTTTAAATAATATTCGAATTTTAATTTTAGTCTGTCCCGACAGTTAGCGCTGCGATCAAATTAAAAAAAATACTTTATATACTTAGGCTGCGTTCCAGATGACGTTAATAACGCTCACGCTCAAGACCTTCGTTTCTCCCGTTCCATTAGCATGTGAGCAAATGTGAGCGTCAATGTCACAAACCCAAGTGGAACGGAATTATGGAGCGTTTTGAGCGCTCTGGCGAGGTGACAGTGACAGGTGACAGCTGAAAGAGGTTAAGTTAGAATTCGAGTCTACCGCTTTTATTTAAATAATATTTAGGTACCTATCGATTATCGAAATGGATATTTTTACGGCAGTTAGACATATTTTGCAGGTGCATCGGAATAATGATTCAGACATTTCTAGTGAATCTAGTTCAGATGAAGAGTGGAATGCACTTTTCCACAATTGTGATCGCGAAAAGCGACAGTTTAGACCACGAGTCAATGACTACGAAAATGTAATCAATCTTTATTCTAATGAAGAATTTAAAAGACCAGGAGAGACGATAACTTAGTATTTTATAGAAAAATATTTAATCTTTCATTTAAAACAATTTCTTCTTAATCAAAATATTTTATTGAATTATATTTAATATATTTCAATTAAAAATATTATGTTTTGCAATGAGATTATATGAAGTTTTTTTGTCGCTACTCGCTTCTGAAAATTTCCGAATATGGTATTTGCGATATTGTTACGTTAAAATAAAAAAAAAACTAGAACGCCCACTTCGACCCATTTTCGTCGTGGGTCGTTTTGAGCGTTGCTTGAGTGAAATTGATGACGTCATGAGTGACGTCATAGCCGCTATCAAAACGACCCCGGTCGCCAAAGGGAACGGCAGAAGGGGACGTTTTGAGCGTTTTGGTCAAAATTAACGTCATCTGGAACGCAGCGGGTATATGGCAAAGAAACGTTTGCCGGGACAGCTAGTAATATTATAAAGTATATCGCCCATATTATTTTATTGAAGTGACTAAATAAGTATGTCGCCATGGCAACGTCGATCGCTATCCCGTCGCACAAACAATGGTTGCCGTCAGTCTTAGGTTGTAATAATTTACTATTATTTATACAACAAATGCACTTATCAATATTTAAAGTACCCAGTAGCCGATTCTCAGACCTACTGAATATGCGTATAAAATTTGGTAAAAATCAGTAAAGCCGTTTCGGAGGAGTTCGTGGACTAACATTGTGACACGAGAATTTTATATATAAGATATAATTGGAAACTCGGAATCGGCTCCAACGATTTTCATGAAATTTAATATATGGGGTTTCGGGGGCGATAAATCGATCTAGCTAGGAATCATTTTCATAAAATGTCATTTTATGTGTGTTTTTTTTAATTTTTTGAATACCGAGCGAAGCTCGGTTATAAAGCTAGTGTAATATAATGTGGTACAATGTGTATCTGGAGCCTCCTTCGTCCTTACTAATAAAAACAGAACGGGGTCTGTTTGTCTTTTTCTCGCATATTAGAAATGTCACATGACAGATAAAGACAATGGACCTTGAATTTACACTAAGCTCAGTAAAAATAAAAACGTTTATTTGAAAAAAAAATATGGTTACCTACCAATTTGATGGTACAATGTGAATTATCAAAGGGGGCAAGTATTATTTATCGAGTCAGTAAAATAAATAAAAGCCAAATAAACATTAACTTTAAAGGTATTAAATATGATATATTATATCATAAGCTCGGCTGCCTCATATAAGTGGCGCTGACACTTTTAATGCAGCGGCGACATCGGAAATCTCTTAGGCGGCAGTAATCCTCGCGTCAGTGCCGACCAGACGAAATCCATAATCCAATTACGAGGTACTCCAGTACACGACTACTGACTACTGCGTTCGAAGGGAAGGCAGTGATATTTTTATTTCCCACTTGACGTCTTTTAAGCTAGGTGGGAAAGTTAATATAGGTTTAAAAGGCGTGACTACAATATTAGGAGCTTATTGGTTGTTTGTTGTTAAGTTGTTTTAAGCTATTGCATAGCTCTTATCGTGGCTTTGAGCGCGGCTACCGAATCAAGATATAGCGTAACGAAAAAAACTAACATCCCACTTCGACGGGCACAGCGGCGCGGAGTTGCCAGACGTCGGTACGGTGTTTGTGTGCGTGCTACTAGACGTATGCGAATTATAACTGCATAAGTTGATAAAAAATGCTATGTAATAGCTTTATCGGGACAGTCGCCGAGTGCCACTCGTTTTTTTTCAGTTGGTGTTAATCATGCGCGGTCTCAAGAGAACTTGAAAGTTGAAACCTTTCCTCAAATCTAGGCTACTTTGCATTTCTTTTATTAATTTTTTACATAGGCATATTGCTTATTCCTATTCGTCACCCCTCTCCTCCAAATATTGTGGATGCAAAATGCTCCCTACATTTTAGCTGCAATCACACCTCGCGGCCTCGGTATAAACGGTAACCATGATATCCATAATAATTAATAATTATATTGAAATACTGTATTTATGGCCTTGTTAGAAGCTACTCGTACGTAGAGTATCTAGAGTTTTGTAAACTTTAAATAAACCACATTCGTAGCGGGCTACGTTGGCAAACTTTTAATTGTGTGTTACCTGGATGTGTTTTGAGATATTTACATATTTCTAAAAGCCTTTGCTGTTCTTTTGCTAGGCAAAAGCCTCCTCAAAGGTTTTTGACTTCTCTCGGTCTAACGCAACCTCCTTGCGTGTACCATCGAAGAAGAAGAAGAAGAAGAAGAAGTTATTGCAACGCACCACAACGCACCACAAACATTTATCAATATTTAATTGATAAATGTTTGTGGTGCGTTGTCGGCTGGGTTTGACGCAACGCAACCAAATTACATAGGTGGCAGACCTATGAATCCACTTCTCTGATGGTACTATCTGAGAAGTTGATTCATAGGTAACGTGACCAGACGTCCCGTTTTGAACGGGACTATCCCGTTTTATAGTTACGTGTCCCGGTGTCCCCGAAATGAGCGGACGCCAAATTGTCCCGATATCTGAAACCGCGCGAAAATTTCAATTTCGATTCGATTGATTATTCTGCCATATTTTGACTAAGTGTAGTGTGGTGTGAGTGTTTGTTGAATAAATGTTTATTATTATTATTATAAAAAAATAAATGGTCACGTTATTCATAAGCTTTGTCCATATTGTGCCTTTTTTCTGTTCAACAAGGGCATGCCTTATAGCGCTATCAACAGCCCGTGACGCGCGTCAAAATCCACCCGCGTTGAAAGAAAAGTGTCATAGGGCGCGCTACGATTTCAACGCGCGTTACGGGCATGCCTCACGTTTGACGTTGACAGCGCTATAAGGCATGCCCTTGATAAACAGAAAAAGGCACAATGTGGACAAAGCTATAGTTACATTGAATTGACATAATTCGACCAAATGATAATATAGATCCCTCAATTTGTTAATAGTGCGTAGAAGTTAATCAGTTTTAATCTTAACTCATGTTTATCACTGTATGTTTTCCGTGCAAATAAAAAATAAATAATATAAAATAAAAATAAAATCAACTACCTATGAATCCACTTCTCTGATGGTACACATAGTTCATCATTTACATTCCTATACTTATTGGAAATAAATTAGACATCTCGTCTAACTGGTCGTGAATTTAATTTGAGAGACGAGGTAAGTGTCGTCGAGACTGTCGACTGTCGACTGTCGAGTCTTCGGACGTGTCTGATTTAACGACCCGCGCTGTGAATCACCAAGTCGACTTGCTTCAGTTGAGCTCACAATTCCCGTATTTACGTAACTGCAGTATTTTGGTGTAAAATACTAACACATAAGATGAAACGGAATCTTTAAAAAGAATTAAGTAAGCACTGTGCAAAGGGAAGATTCTATCGATCGATCGATCTAATGTAATAAGAGCTGTCTTTGTATTTTAGTACAATAAATAGATTCACAGTTCGCCAGTGTTTTTCTTCTTCTTTAACTTACAAGGAAAGGCATGTAGCATATTATTAGAAAAATATGTCCGAATTTTGCAGCAAATATTATACTTTCAGTACGTTCTACGTCTTGACCTAAGTTAAGTTCGTCTTGTAAGTTTAGCGGTCACGCGTATCGCAAAGATGTAGGAATGATAAACTCTTATTTGCTTATTTACTATTATTTCTTTCAGTATACACCAATTCATAAAAAGCGCTATATTTCCAAGGAAAATCACGTTCCGGGCGTTCGCAAACGAATTGATTTCATACGGCGTTAATGAATTGATTGACGAGTGTTTACAAGAATGCCGTTTAATTGGAGGACTCTCCATCAGCCGTGGTGGGCTGGTGACAGATCGATGGAAAAACTGCCAGACACTTTTTGAATTTTAAACGAGTGGTTCTGTCTGGGAGCAGACGAAAGGGCCCTCGAATTGAATGATAAAAATTAATTTTCCTATTTCAATTATACGTTCGCTTTCACTACAAGTATTTCAAATAAATGTCGTTATTATTTTAAATGTAAAGGATCGCACGGCTCCTTATTATTAAAATGGTTATCATTAGATATACACATTTTATTGAGCATTACAATACTTAAATGTACTATAACTATAGATTTCTACCGTGACAACAGTAACTTTTCATTGTAATGTAAATTCGGATTCTATTAAATTAATGAATTCGGTGTTCGGCTGGTGAACATTAATTCAAATAAGTTCGGAATCGTAAGAATAAACAAAGAGATCTTTTCGCACGTCGGTAAACTCGATCGGAGAAAAAAAACTTCGCCGGCGCCATTTTGAATTTTAAATTTGTTAACATCGAAACGCTTTTAAGTCCATTAAACAATAGCTCGTCAAAGGGTCGACGTGGACCGTCTCCCGGAGCGTCCCCGGTCTGCTCCCGGTCCGGAACTAAATCATTAGTGTGCTCACTCGACGTGAAACCGATTTATCCCTCCCGACTCCGCTCCGAAACTGGCGCAATATTCGAAAGGAAAACTCACACAAAAAATACCGCCGCGCGGCCGGGAAAATGAGAACGTGGAGGGCAATCGAGCGAAACTCAGGCCAATATGCGAGTTTACGTTGGAGTGCTGACTCAAGAAAACGTCGAAACGGGTTGAGAGCGTACGCACTACACGACGGCGGCTTTAACGCCGAGGAAATGAATGAGACTCGAGGAGGACTAGGCTCAGTAACTCTCAATAATGAATATTCATCGTCCCCGAGTCGCGGAGTGCGTACGCCGTCCAGCCGCGCACCGCCCGCGGTTATAAACGAAACAACTTCGTTACAACTCCGCTGTTTTGTTTTCCACTCGGCGATATTAGTTTTAGTCAAAAAGCTATTTTTCAGTCCGCTGTCGAAAGGCTTGAGAAGTTTTCTAATTTAGCAAATTTGTAGTCGAACGTTTCGCACTTTTGATAAGAGAGACAATTGATTTATATCGCCTTGGAGGTCAAAGGAGATTGGATTCGTGAATGCGATTACTCTTTAAAGTTGGGAAAAGTCTTTGAAAATTCACATTTAATCCTTCGATCGGGGATTCTCGGAAATGCTATTGTATTCTATTGTTGTCGCGACTCGCGATCACCGGTGCTCGTACGGGGCTTGATTGGTTAATTCCTATTTTAGTTGAAGTATCTAGGTTACCTAAATTATTTTGCAGAACAGTAGCTTTCGACTTAAAATATGGTGAACCGTCACCTCGCTTTAGTGCCAGTAAACTAGCGGCAACTAAACTAGATCCATCACTATAATGTGGCTACTTAAAACTCTGCAATGTTCCATACTTCATGCTGCTTAGAGTCAGCTTGTTAAATCGCAGTCGCTTAATCTTCTAATACATTTTGTGAGCTACTATTAATTCTCATTGTGTGACGACTTGGGCATTCGACGCTTTTAAAGGGTTTTCTGAGATCTTTTCACGATTTCAAAGGAACGTTAAGTTAAAAATTACTCCAGTTTAGCCGCATGAAACAAAATACTTCGCAAAGACAAAGTATTTTGGTTTTCATCGTAAATATTCAGTCGTAATTCAACGCTAGGCTATTCTTACCGAACTCCAAAAATGGAACTCATATTCTTGTAAAAACGAGAAAATTTTGCATTTTGGCATTTACTCGTTACACGCGGCTCCAACTTTTTTGTTTATTATAATCCTAGATTACATTTGGTTATTCAAATGCCTTCTGAATGTTTTTTACTAATGAATGATTATTATTCTTTGAAAGTTTAATGAACAATAATTATTATTCTTTTTAGGTCCCATGTTCAAATACAAAAGTTTTGATAGAATAAAATAACCAAAGCAACTCAGAAAAGTTTACCTTGCTACTAACATTTCATACCTTCAGTATTGACGTAGGTTTTTCTAATATCATAGCAAACATGGTATAAGTACATATTATTATTTCCGTATGTTCTTTCTACATACTCATCAATCATCGTACTAAGCAATCTCTGGTCTTCCTCAGGTGCTGCTGTTCCCCGAAGAAGGCTGGGCCCGGAGCGCCTCTTCATCCTACTGGACGCTGCAGCCGTGCTGGTGGCGACGCTCGCGGTGTAAGGTGGTGGAGGTCGCGGGAACTAGGAGGTAACTAAGTCCATTTAATCCAACATGAAAGAAAAAACCTGGGCTAGCACAACTAAGTGAACTAGTAAATACATAGAAAAATATACAAAAAAGGCGTACGAAATACGAAAATAAAAAAATCCGTACGAAATAAGAAAATAAAAATGTTTTGATGACTACATAAATGTTATTAAATTGCAACATTCAACAAACAAAATATTAAAACATTTCAGAGGAAACGAATCCCATTAGCGAAATAAACTCGGACATAATTCAAACACGAAATTAAATGTTGAGGCCAGGCAAGGAAGTGATGTATCATGTTGTTGGACGTAAAACGTGCTTTTGGCAATTAACTGCGGTAGTAAGGTACGGGGGGACAGGTAGGTGTGAGGACTGAGGGCACAAAATTCACGACTGAGGTACAAGGTACAGGAAGTTGCCGTTTTGTCAAGCGGCGCCACTTTCGCGCGATTGCAGCGCCTCTATCACGGATTTTGTGTAACAAGCGTGGTAATTTTTATTCAAAGCTAATGTGTCAATTATTGCCTAGTAAGTACTAATAGGTTTTGTTATTTGAAATTAAAATCGTTTGTAACTTGAAAAAAAATTTAAAGTAAAGGTACATTGTTCCATTTACCGTACCGTAGATGTAACCTCCAGCTCACCAAAACCAACACCAAGTCCAACGCCATCGCCAACGCCAGCACCAACGCCAACACTAACACCAACATCAAGTCCAACGCCAACGGCAGCACCAATGCAAACGCCAACACCAACACCAACCAACTCCAACTCCAACTCTACCTCCACCTCCAGCTCCAGCTCCAGCTCTGAACAACGTGTTCAGACTTTTTATTAAATTATCCTTAAAATAAAAAGTTTTTAAGTAAAAAAAAGTAACAAAGACTTTCTCACGAAAGTTACTTATTGATAGTGATAATTTGTTTATGAATGCAGTAGTTTGGTACAAAAAAGGTTCATTAGATACTTTGCGGCCCGACGCTTTCATTGTGAAAAGTATACTTACAGCAAATATCACGACCCTTTATTTGTGATTGACATATTTTTTCTGACACATGTATACCGAAGTTTAGAGACCCTAATCACTGTAGTAAAGTCACTCTGACATGTTTAGAGGTCTGTAACAGATGTACGTAACACAATACACGTAGCCATAAATTTTAAAGCGAAGCCTACGAATCGTTTCTTTTGAACCACAAAAGAAACACATTTTCTATCTCTTTTTGTCAGCTTTTCATCTCTCTCTAGTATGAAAAGCGACCAAAAAACGATTCAAAGTGATCGCAATTTGTACGCACATCTATCTGCGGCGGTACGTGCCGTAAATAAAGATGGCGGCCGAGTTGGCGGGAACGAGATAGTATTTATTAGCTACACCACCTCCGAGGGAATATTTTAGCTTTGCTTTATTAGCTACTATTTCTTGTACGTTTGTGATATTACGGCCGCCCACGGAGAATCTATTTTACAGGGTAACTCCCGTTTTAAACCTCTGAATAATTCCGGTATTTATCTTCGAGTAAAACACTTTGTATACAAAGGTCGATTTACACAGAAAGCTACTTAAATCATTTAATTACAGACTTATAAAATGCGAGTAGATGTCATTTTCATTACTGATTTAAATATATTATTTAAATTAGTATGAAATACGATCAGAACTACAGTCTTCTCTAAACTATAACTTGTAACCACCATTAACATAAGTTTATAGATACCTACATTTTATAACGCAGTAAATTGTAAGATCCAAGTTGGCCCATTTATCCGTTCCGGAAAGCAGGCTGTTAATTACGCAGCTATTCATTCATCATTATTTAACAAGTTGCCTCTTATTGTAAAATTTATTGAACATCCAACTTCAGTGAGGATTCTCAATTTCACGGGGAACTTAGTTAAGCGTCAATAATTTTTGACTTCACTTTTACCGAGTGAATTTCACGAGAATTAGGAATTCCTAACTCTTTTAATTAGACGGCCGTTAATATCTTAGAACTTCGAAGTATTTTAAACGTAACGTAAACTTCGGTATTAACTTTTACAACTTCATTAAGTACTTATATTGACATAAAAATCAATACTATCGCTATGCTTCCTCATAAAAAAGATTTAAAAATATAACGTTTTAAAGTCATTGTTATAACCAAAACTTTCTCAACGCTGTCGTCATTTTTAATAGCCAGAGATGAGCATAGATTTTGAACGGTAACAGGAGAGTTAAATGAAACAGTTAGCGTTAACGATTATTGCGATTCGCCCACCGGGTCCCGGTGTATATCACGGTAAAGGCAGACACACAACATTGCGGCGTTATCGCATAACCATCAAAATCAAGGAGGTGTACTTTCTTCTGTTGTGATTGAAAGTGTAAACTCGTCCTAATGACAAAATTATAACGGCTTGTATCACGATTAGGGCAGAAACACAATCGCGTAGCGGCATCGCACAACCGAATTACCACTGCTAAAAAGAATTTGGAGGAGTATTTTTCTCTGTTGACTATTAAAATTGAATTAAACTCGTCCCAATAACAAAATTATACAGGACCAAAATACAACCGTGTGGCAGCAAAACACAGGCAAAGTCTTCTAGTTTACTTTTTTCTGTTGCTGTTGAAATTAGTGTAAACTCATCCCAGTAACAAAATTATACTGGCCTTTATCACGTAACACAACCACAGCTTAGCGGCAAAGCACAGTCAAAATCTTCGCGCAACACACAGGAGGTGATATGAATTCATTTATTGACTGTTGAAATAAATGTAAACTTGTCATAATAACAAAACGAACATAATATTATAGCCTTCTCCTTTTTGGAAGTCGGATAATTTTAATCAAAGTCACTAGGAAAGATTGTCCTTTTTTTTACGCAGGGGAAACCCATCATGGGTGCCCCGGGTTGGGTACTCCGAGGGGAATGTGAGACTCCTACTCACTAAAACCACCTGCGGTTCGCCTTCAGCCGTATAACGGTCCCTCCGTTATCCCGGATATAACAAACACGGGACTCCCTCCACGACCGGCCGGTCTACCTCGGACCGGACTTCCACCAAAGTAAGGGAACGCTTAGGCGAACTAAAGCGTTCCCCTCGGCGCCGGGACTGACAAAGCCGGGCAGGTTCCCATCCTGACCCGGAGCCCCGTTAGACAGAAGTTAGGAGGTTCGCGTAGCGACGCCTCCGCACTCCCGTCCTACGCCGGCGGAGCAGGAAAGATTGTTCTGTTCAGTGCAACTCAATGTTCTGTAGCGTTTCGTAGCTGCGTCGCTACGGGATCATGTGTATCGGCCTTTAAACCACTCGTAAGATCTTCGCGCCTGTTAATGCTCGAATAATTCCGCCAGGAAATTAAAGCTGGAAACAAATATAGCCTATTAGCCGAGTCTTTTATGTGGGTTAATCTCGCCAGTGATTATCGAGTTAGCTCTACATGTTTAGTTGCAAAATAACTGCCAAATTGTTAAGGTTCGGGGTTATCCCAAATAGGTTGTAGCCTGTATAATATACCTAAATGTTAAATATCTAGTATAGTAGCCACTCATTATGACCACTTCTGGTGCTCAATGGTTATGCGTGTGGTGTCTCAAGCCGGGGGTCGCGGATCCGAATCCCACCGACGGAACAAAAAGTTTTCAATGTTCCTGGGTCCTTCGATCGTGTATTCTTGGAAATCTATTGTTATTCTATCGTTATCGCGGTCACCGGTGTCCTTATGGGGCTTGATGGGCTAAATACATACGTGTATGATATTATGATCCTAAATATATTTATGCTTTTTTTCTCGTCATGTTGAGATTTAGATGACTATTACCCATTTAAAATTAAATGAAGGGTTCTTAGGGCCGGGACACAAAAACACGGCACGGCGCCGTACGGCGTCGTACGACGTCGTGCCGTGTTTTTGTGTCCCGGCCCTTATACTTGCTAAAAGGGTTCAAGTTCTAAAGATTCGTGTCTGAGTACCAAAATATACTATTAGAATGAGGTTTGAAGTATACCTACATGAATTATTTTAAAGTACACTGTGACTTTCAAATATGATCTAGTCTTGCTTTTGTTATTTTCTATTTGTACTTATAACTGGAAAATTCGTGGTAGCTTTAAAGAAATTAAAAAGAATTCTAAAGCTACATAAATTGTTATAAATTCAACAGTTAATCAATAGTGAACGAATATAGGCTGATATGATGATGATGATGAAACAGTTAATCACAAATTTTACATTTGGATTTAGTCTTGCTACGATAATTTTCTATAAATACGTATTATAACCTAACATAGTGAGTCAAAAATAACACTTAGGGAATAACACATCTCCCTTAGGCAGACCGCACATTAGAGACACAACAGTTTTTAGACAATATTGTTTCACATAGACGAGTCAGCTTTAAGATTAAAAAGAAACAGTTGTGTCTACCACGCGGCGCATACCAAGACGAAACTGTTTTGTCTACGACGACGCAACGCATACATCACTAGGTACACCGCTAGACAGTTTTGTCGTTGATGCACGCGCTCGCATACACTTCAAAGGGAAGCCAACAGTCGTTAGTCAGACTTGTCGCCGTGCAGTTTTTGTACGCATTAGATAACTTTGTCTATATGACATTTTGTTTCAAATGTGCGCGTCTAATACTTTTTATTATGCGATAGTCTGTCTAAAAACTGTCGTGTCTCTAATATGCGGTGGCACTTATATTTTACAATAACGCAACAATATACCGTACGTATACAATCATGAAACAATAAGCGCTTGCGGGCCTTGTGGCCCTCCGCCCTCCGTAGTCCGTATGCGCCGTATATAATTTAGGGGCTGCAAATCCGCAGAATTTATTTTAAGCGAAGGAAATAAGCCATTACCGCGGTATCTGAGATTCGCGCGTCGTCCCGGCTTTAAGGGCTGCTGCTCGGCGATTTACACTGAATTTATTTTGCTCAACCCTAACTTGGGTTAACACTGTAATATGTTTCAAATTAGATAGCGCGGAAAAGTAGATAGGTAGCTACAGGCTACAGCATCCGAGCAGAGAATTTTATATGGAATGTAAGTGATATTACTGCTTACACGAGAAACAACTGCCGTCTGCCGCACGCAGAAACGAATGTTATATCTAAGCCCAATACTCTACCTCAAAATCTTCATTAAATTCAAGTTTAATCATGAAAGCGTAAGTTCTTTCTACGTATAACGAAAATTGTTTCAGATACAGGAACTTTGCAATAGATTTTAGATACAATAATATGGTCTATTGCGCTTATTAAAAATACATGTTACGTAAATTAACCTACGGTTGTCTCAGTTCCGAGTTTTTAGGGAATGTAAGTATATCGCACTAATAAACATTTTATTATTAACCATGCTTCATCAACTTGTATAAAATCTGCCTAAATAATGTTATTTCTTTGATGTCGTAAACACAGTTAGGCAACAATTAAAGTTAATTGTTAACAACAGAAGAACATTTAGGTACTATGTAGTCTATATTATACCACAGAGTAATAAATATAATTATACCTAATATTGCATTTAAAATGCCTGTTATTTAAATTGCCAGACATGTCCTCGAAAATAACAGGGAGCAGTATGACATCGCCGTATTAACTGTATAAATTATTCCGTTGTCTTCATTTCATATTTCCAGCGGCGAGGAAAAATGCAAGCGAGAATTATTTTCCTATTTTCGTCCAGTGTTTGTCCACATTCAACAAACTTATATTATCTTGTCGTTTTCCATTTTGTACCTTGAATAATTCTGTTTTTAGAAAAATCTGAGTTTTTAACTTGAATGTTACTTTTACTTCAAGTATAATAATTATTATGCACTTTCGTAAATCTATTAGCATTTAAACCTCGTAAATGATTTTAATTGATAACTTTTGGATTAGTAGGTACGGATTTTTTATAACTTTTTAAACAAAGCTGTAACTGTTACAGATATACACAGAAGATACTTTTCATCCCAGAAAAAATTACGAATAATGTTGTATCTAATTACCCCGAAAAGTAGATACAACATTAAATTTACAATATTAGACTTAAGGATCGTCGCGTAAAATAGCATAATATAAGCTCGGCTTATTTAGCAAAACGTAAAGAAAATGGAACAGATCCTGTAGCCAAGACATTTTCTTTACGGTTGCTTATTAGAATCGCCGATCAATATGTATGGAATTGACATTGGACGAGTCCAACGTAGAGATGTAAAGTGACCGTCACGTTATAAGCGTCTGACCAATTTGTCCGAGAACATTGGACGTTTTCTCAATATGACCGGACATTTATGAGCACTTATTGTCACTAACGTCACATTCAATTTCTATGGTACCCTCAATTGATTTCAGGTATTTTTTTGCATCTTGTGACTAACTATAATAAAACGATTGGAAGAGGTCTCATCCTACTAATATTATAAACGCGTAAGTTTGTAAGAATGGATGTTTGTCACTCTTTTACATAAAAACTACTGAATGATTTTTTTTATGAAACTTTACAATAGCTTATACATCAGAATACTATGTGTTATTCTGATGTATAAGCTATTGTAAAGTACAATTTACCGCTAGAAAACATTTCATTTCCACGAGAAATCAAACTGTACATGTAACTAACTTTGCAATCCTATATATTTATATGGGTTTATAAAGTTATTCATGCAGTTGTGTATCAGTAATATAGCTTGTGCATCAGAACGCATAGGTTACAATTTACCGCTGGAAAACATCTCATTCCCACGTGAAAACACTACTTTTGTTAATTCTCTAAGAATGTGCGGGTGGAGCCGCGGTATAAATAAGTTAGCATGATATGTACATACCTTCAATGTATCAAAAACACATATTTTGTAACTGTCAACAATGAAACAATGTATAGGTCTACCAGAATCTGATGGCAATTTTTGACAGCAGATTTTCAAAAAATATCCTTGATCATTGGATAAATTTTTATATTTGCATGTTTCACACACAAAATAAGCCGCTAAAGGAATAAAAAAGGATGAAAATGTTTTATTCCCATTACCCCGGTATTGCTAGGTCAATTTATTTTCTCACGTAAGTATAGGTCCTATACTAACCTATATTGTTATCAAAAAAAAAAGGTCGTAACTAATCAAACATCTTCATACAATTATTATTTTTAACAAAAAATTAAAACCGACTTCCAAGGTAAAAACAATAATAACATTAATATGAACTAAAAAGTATTAAATAATTTTTACTATCTAATAGTGCCTTTTTCCGAATTCGGCTAAACCTCAACTATTTCTGTACTCAATCTTCATTATTTTTAAGTCGGTACCAGATAGCTGAATCTTCAGTCCTCTGACAGAATATTTAAAATTTTTGGAACTGGCACCGACTTCAAAATTATGAAGATTGAGTACAGAAATAGTTGAGGTTTAGCCGAATTCGGAAAAAGGCACTATTAGATAGTAAAAATTATTTAATACTTTTTAGTTCATATTAATGTTATTATTGTTTTTACCTTGGAAGTCGGTTTTAATTTTTTGTTAAAAATAATAATAATTTCACTCTTTTTAGTTACACTAGTAGATAAATCTTCGCGTATATTTTACGTATCTTATTACAATTTGTTAAGAGTCACAACTCACACTCACAAAATAATATAATATTATCAGTGAAGTGAACATATTGTGCTAAGTAATTTAACAATTTTAATACTTCAAGCCCGAAGCGGTCACCGGCGATTGCGATAACAATAGAAAGGCTATTGTGTCTCGTTTTTCCACGATCGAAGGATCTATCAGATAAAAAATTGTACAAACTTGCATAGGATGTAGCGTAGCATAATATGTAATATTATCATAATTATTGACAGCTGTTCTTGTTATCAAGAATTCAAATCGATAGGTACTTAGTGCACCATCTATCGATTAATAAGTATAACTAATTAAAAAGACACTTTAATGACTTTGTTTTGTTTAAATACTCTTTTTAAAATAACTTTATTTTAATTCTATTTGTCTATTAAAATTTTATAAAGTAGTAAAGTATTCGATCGGTATATAAAGTAGTTAGTAAAGTATTCGATATTCTGTCTTCTGGCGTGTATTAAAAACAAACAGGTGTTGTTAATTGTTATACAGTACATAATAATTATTGTTAGTATATCCATACCTATGCCTTGTACTACTATCTATTCTGTGCCATGAGACATTGTGACCTTAACACGACGTGGTAATGATGATGATGACGATGATGATGATGATGATTATGATGATGAATATGAATTGCATAGTAGTTTATGCTTTCTGTTCTTAAAACAACGCCGAAACTCCCAAACGTGTATCTATAAGGAATCAGGAGTTCTCTCAGCATCATCGAAACCATGGTATACCTTGGCCCAATATTTGACTTTTTGGTAGCGTATTCTTAGTACACTTCACATAAAACCAAAATCACCATATGTTTCCATATAAATTTCGAGGAGTTCCCTCGATTACTCATGGATCCCATCATCAGGTCACCACCTTTGTGAAAATGGGACCAAATTGGAGTGAAACCTAATACAACAAAACAAAAATTTCGAAAATCGGTTCACAAACGGCGGAGTAATCGGTTCACAAACGGCGGAGTAATCGTTGAACATACAAAAATAAAAAAAATAAAAAAATAAAAAAAAAATATCCACAGCCGAACATATAACCTCCTCGTTTTTTGGAAGTCGGTTAAAAATAAACCCTAAGTCAGCGAAATACGTTTCATAATCGCTAATAGTTGTTAAAAAATTTAACCGTGTTTTATGCGTAAAAATAAATTACTTATAAGTTATAATAATACAGATTTTTTATTTATTTACGAGGCGCCGCACGGCTTTGCCCCCGTGTTCTTAGGAAATTAACAAAAAGTTATTTCCCATGGCAGTGAGATGTTTTCCAGCGATAAATTATAGCCTATGTGCTAGGTGCTAGGTATATTATTGTAAAGTCTCATAAAATCCATTCAGTAGTTTTAACGCCAAAGAAATTAAACATCTGTCTATCTAAACATCCATCCATATGAACTTACAAATGTAAGATAATACGGAAGCTTGTATTTTATACGAAAATATAATTTGAATAGATTTAACCGCGACTGCAGTCACTTATAATCGTATCTGACCAATGTGACAATAAATGTCCAATGTGACCGAGCATTAATTATAAATGACGGACGCTTATAGCATATGTCGGTCACTTTACAACTCTGGTCCAACGTCAACGTCATGTTAAGGCTCGTCCACATTTGTATCATTTGCCCGATCAGATCTCCGTCGCGTATCATCGAAGCTTGTCAAAATGATACGCGTATCTGATACGTGTTGTAACTTGTATCAAATACGCGCATGATCGGCAGAATGATCTAATAGGCGTCCACACTATGATACGCATACTTGATATGGCGCAATGATCGCGACGGAGATCTGATCAGAGATCTGATCGCGCAAATGATGCTAATGTGGACGCACCGTAATATTAACGAACGCTGTAAATTCCATAGATTTTTATCGGTGATTTTATAATGAAGCTATAAAGGAAAGGTCTTGGCTAAAGGGCCTGCAATACCGCGGTGCAGTCGGTGCAGATACGAGACAGTGGAGATACGAGTAGTTCACTAGAATCATTCCTAGTTTAACTCGGTGCCTTTGTTCGCAGTTTCATTTACTGGTTCTGTGTAGCTCTGTGCTCTGTGTCGGCTAGAGCTTGCGAAATACCACGTGATTTAAACTAAATATGTTTTCAAGTATTTGGTTTCGGATATTTTGCTTTTGGTGAAATAATATTCGTATATTCCTTTTCATTTTGTAAACCAGCTATAATGCTACGAATATAATAAAAGAAATGCACTTTAATGAGCTCTAGTTTTTTTATTAGTTATTAACATTAATCAAAAATTAAATCAAACAGACAACAGTTTTGTTCATCGAACTTTAATTATTGTTATCTTCACTTAACTTCGTTTGACTATTAAATTCCTTGAATTAATAAACAGTTGAAAAATGGTACAAGCTTTGAAACTTTAAGCTAAACCCAGCTAAACTAGATATAAAGGTTACACTAACCCCTAGTGAAAACTAAGGGTCAACTCAGACCACAACGCGACGCGCAGCGCGCCATAAAATTGTATGGATTTGACGGATATCAATTGCATGAGACGGCTTGCGAATATGTCAAATCCATATAAATTTAGAAATGAATCTACGCGTCGCGTTGCGGTCTGAAAGAACCCTAATAAGTCAAAATAATATCACAATGTTAAAGTCGCACAGTCTGTCATCTTAATACTTATATCAGATATCAATCTTTAAAGAAAACCTTTGATTTAAGTAAACGCAAAGTAAGACTTCTAATAGTGTATCATTACGGAGGAAAGTACCGAGCAATTACTACAAGAAACAAAGGAGAATAAAGCTTTTTAATTCGGGCGGGTAAATTGGAGGGCCGAAACGCCGGGCCACGGAGTAACGGCGCTATTACGTCGGCCGAAACGTGTGAGCCAGAACGTGCGCTGCCTAACAACGCCATCTCTCGATGAATCCGATACAACCGTCCGTCATAATTACTACCATCTTCCCGTAGTTTGAGCTGATACTTTTTATTGTATACTGTGGTCTATAGTTTAAATTCGGTAGAGTAATGGAAGAGTACGGTATTCTGTCATATTGCGTTATCAGTATGTAGAATCCATACTAATATTGTAAATGCGAAAGTGTGTATGTATGTCTGTATGTTACCTCTTCACGTTCAAATCGCTAAACCGATTTAGCTGAAATTTGGTGTACTTTGAGTCCCGGGAAAGGACACAGGATACTAAACGAATTTTGACGCAACGGACTTGCGGGCTTCATCTAGCAAATAATAACGTAAAGCAGTCTTCCACAAAGGATGTGCGCGGCAAACTGGTCTACCACGGTCATCGTACTTTTTTTTTATGCAATAAGGGGGCAAACGAGCAAACGGGTCACCTGATGGAAAGCAACTTCCGTCGCCCATGGACACTCGCAGCATCAGAAGAGCTGCAGGTGCGTTGCCGGCCTTTTAAGGGGTAATAGGGGAGGGTAGGGAAGGAAATAGGGAAGGGTAGGGAAGAGAAAAGGGTAGGGGATTGGGCCTCCGGTAAACTCACTCACTCGGCGAGACACAGCGCAAGCGCTGTTTCACGCCGGTTTTCTGTGAGGACGTATTATTTCTCCGGTCAAGCCGGCCCATTCGTGCCGAAGCATGGCTCTCCCACGTCGCGTAGGTTTGTGCTAAGCATAAATTGACATAAGCCGACCACATGACGCAGGACTAGGTATCAATTTCCTCGATGGTACCTTAAACACAAAAACTGCGGAACACTGTACTAAAGAAAAGTAAAACTGTAATTTAATTATCTCAAATCACACGCCATAATTTGATACATAAGGATTTGTTTACACTGAAGCTAACAGAATTTGGCAAAGCGTTATTTGCATTATCAGTATAAAATTTCGGTATTGAGTGAGTGTATTGTCATCAGGCACACGACGCACGCCCGCATGGTGGTGAGCGGCGTCAACGCGGTCTACATCGTCGGCACCTTCAAGCACTCCGGCACTGATGCCGATTTTAAGGTAAATCAAGTGCATTTATATTGGTAGAGCAAAATAGGTACCTGTATTACTAGATTCAAAGTACAGTTGATACAGCAGAATCAACGATAAATATGTCTCAAATCTCTAATCTCAAATCTCCCCTTATGCTAAGTCAAGACGTTTTCTTTATAGAATCGTCGATTAAAATGTATGGAATTAACATTACAGGAGTCGAACGTCTACTTCATAATATTATCGAACGCTTATTGTCAATTCTATACATTTTGATCGATTGAAGCGCCGATCAAATCTAATATATAAAATTCTCGTGTCACAATGTTAGTCCACGAACTCCTCCGAAACAGCTTTACTGATTTTTACCAAATTTTATATGCATATTCAGTAGGTCTGAGAATCGGCTACTCGGTACTTATTATATTGATAAGTGCATTTGTTGAATAAATATTAGTAAATTATTACAACTCGAGAAAAACGACGACCATGATAGCGATGGACGTTGCCATGGTGACATACTTATTTTGTCACTTCAATAAAATAATACGGGCGATATACTTACTTTATAATATTATGGCAAAGAAACGTTTGCCGTGACAGCTAGTATATAATATAATATTATAAAAAAGCAATAAAGTGAAACGTTTTGGCTAAGGGACGGTTCACTTTTTGGTGCCCGCTGGATTGGCTAGCTTAGGTCTACATACGCAATTAGTGTAACTTCAAGTCTTTTCTAGAGGCTGGCATTGTCGGTTTCGACACAAGCCTAATAAATAAGAAAAAAAAAAAAAAAAAAAAGTCTTTCCTAAGAACACGGTGTTTAATTTAGAATAACTTCAGCTTACACTCGCGCACAAAGAGGTTTATTTATATAGCAGCACCATATAAATAAAAAACGACAATTATAGAGCCCACCTTTATAGCTGCAAATAAAATCCATTTACGCTGCCAAACGGAATAAAAAATAATCTTTAATGGATTTAACTCACTCACTGGCAGGATTTAACGTGGTTTAAAACGGTACCCTACGCTTTTACAGAACTCCCTGTCTGTCCATCTGTTTGTCACCAGGCTGTATCTCAAGAACCGCTAGTTAAAATTTAACAATTACTCCAAAAATGCGAAAGTGTGTCTGTGTGTCTGTTACCTCTTCACGCCCGAACCACTGAACCGATTTTGCTGAAATTTGGCACGGAGATAACTTGAATCCGGGGAAAGGACATAGGGCTTTTTGTCCCGGATAAATCTACGGTTCCCGCGCGATAAACGAGTTTTGGCGCAACGATGTTGCGGGCGTCATCTAGTACCAAATAAAATATATATTGATGGGGCCTCCCATGCAATAAACGCAACTTTTACTCTAAAATGGTACGGGACCTTTTCGCATGAGTTGGACTCGCTCATGACCATTTCTTTGTTCCAGTTGTATCTGACGACAAACGTGACGCAAGCTGACTTCAACATGGGTTACACTATGACCGGCACGCTGGAGCGAGGCAGCCGGTCCACCAACACCTTTCAGGTTACGCACTTTGCTGTCCTCCGCCGCTGCGACCACGAGGGACATCATTTGAAGAACGCTTAAGTAGAAAGTACGGAAAACTATAGCTCCATTTTATAAGAATCATCTAAACTGTTTTAGGGTTAATTCAGACCGAAACGCGACGCGTAGTTGCATTTCTAAATTTGTATGGATTTGATAGACTTTGACTGTGTGAAAAGTCATGCAAATCAAATTTAGAAATGCATCGACGCGTCGCCTTTCAGCCTCAACTGACCCTAAGAACACAACTTGATATGGTAATTCTTATCCTTTTGACACTACAGTTACTTACACACAACAGTACAGCTTGTTACGTCTACGTTGCTTGGCTCAACCTTATGTTAAAAATTTAAGCGTTACGAAAAGTATTCTCTACGATCTTGAAATAAAATGTCTAGTCTCTACAAAAAAGCTAACGCGTGAAGAGTCAACTAATAGAGAAACATTAGATAAAACAACAACAACTCATTGAGAATGTTTTATTGAGGTTTGAGACAAGATCTCTATGTTATGTTAATATATACGTTCTCTCAAATGCTCTGAAAGGACAGCAACAAAGTATTTTTGTAAACTAAAAAAATAATCAACTGTTGACTCCGCGCCGTTTTAAAACGTATGAATTTTTCATAGAGTACAGTTTTTCTTCGCTTTTGTCTCTGAAAAGTTAAAATGGCTACTTGGAGTACATCAGCACAAGAAACCAAAAACTTTATAATGTTTTTCTATTTTAAACATAATATTTGGATGTCGATTTTTTTTTTTTCAAACGGGCTTTGGCCCACCACACATTCCCACCACTGTATCTCCTGTGTCGCCAGGATCGACAGCGGTATCCAACCACGAAAACCCTTTGATATGATCTCAGGGAGCCCGAGGGACATGCTAAAACTGTCTTGGGACCCGCAACGAAATTAATCAGAAGAAAATAGGAGGAGTAGGAAGATTCCAATTTCCCTCCCCATAAAAGCGGGAGACAGCACAAAGTTGCAATGACCGAAAGTCAAAGAACTTAAGGGGGAGCACCACGGAAATAAGGTTAATAATTGTGACTCCTAAGCTAAGCTAAGTTAATATTGGAGTTTATTGTGTTTGACTGTTGCCAATAATAATTGTGACAAAAACGCTTGAAGGCACGGAAGTTCCTAGCGCTGTCCACGAGATCACCGTAGTATGCGACTCCAGATGTACAGAATAGGTTGTTTAGCATAGTAGTTCTTTCGTCCTGCCAGAGACTGCACTCCCAGAGAACATGATGAGCGGTTTGTTCAAACATGTTGCCTTCGGTCGAGCACTCGCACATGGGTGAAGGCACTAGTTTAAATCCGTAAAGTTTGGCCTTAAAATTTCCATGACCGGTCAGGAATTGAGAAACGCAGTGATCAATATCCATCCACTGTTTGGATAGCCGTTCACGAATATTAGGGAAAAAATTATAAAGATGACGCCCTTTGGTGGAACAGTCCCATCGCGACTGCCATTCGGAGATTAGGCTTTGCACAGAGTTTTCTAAAGGTTCAAACAATCTTGCTATTTTAATTTTATCGCGAGCGCTTAAAAAGAACGGGTTGTCAATGTTTTTGTTATGATAATACATTGTCGCACGACGCTGAATCTCAAGGTCAACGGGTAAAACTCCGGCTAACACAGGCAAGGCTTCGGTGCTTGTGGTCCTGTAAGCTTTGCATAAGAATATAAGAGCAAGACGTTGACTTTGTAGCAACTTTCGACGAGCCGCGCCGATAGTTGCTCTGTCGGCCCACACGGGGGCGCCGTAGCAAATGCTGCCTAGGTAAGTAGCGGTGTAAATTATTTTTAGGGTTTTGAAAGAGAGGCCCCATGTCGACGTAGATATTTTGGTAAAGGAGTAAAAATTGCGCTTCGCTTTCTCACCAGTTTGAATTATATGTTCTAAAAATGTAAATTTATTTTCCAAGTAAAAACCAAGATAACAGAGCGACTGTTTGCGTTTAACGTTAATATTATCAAGTTTAATACTAGGGGAAGATATAAGGGAACCTTTTAAAAGGATTTGGTAAGTTTTATGCGCGGCGAATTTCAGGCGATTACGTTTACCCCAGCTCGATATTAAATTAAGACTATCATTGGCTTTAGATTCAATTTCGGAACGTGAATTTGCTTGAACGATGAGAAAACCGTCATCGGCGTAGCCAACTAGTACGCACAGCGGTGGTAGGGGAAGACTTAATAAATCATCAAATCCGAAATTCCATAGTTTTGGCGAGATAACAGAGCCCTGAGGGCAGCCGCAAGTTAAATCTTTGGCGTGTGTACAATGGCCAAGTCGAAGCTTAGTTTGACCATTAAAAAAGTAAGAACGTATTATGGCATAAATATTAGAGTAGCAACCTCGATTTTTTAGTTTTAATAATAATATCGGCCACCAAGCATGATCGAACGCGCCGGAGATATCTAATGAAATGGCGACCACGTATTTGGATTCCGAAAGATTTACTATTTTTCTAACTTCCATAGCCGCGTCAACAGTCGATTTCCCGGCGGTGAAACCGAACTGATGACTATGAAATTTAGGGCCACCGGGTAGCAGGCGAGGTACGATGAGACGTTCTAGTAATTTACCTAAGCAAGGCAGTAACGTTATCGGACGGTAAGATTTTGGGTCGTCTGGAGGTTTGTTTCCCGCTTTAGGTATTAATTTTAAGCAACCGGTGCGCCAAATTTTTGGAAATATGCCTTCTGCGATACATCTGTTGTAAACATGTAGAATCGATGAATTGGCCGCTAAGCACGCTTGTTTTATCATAATATTCGAAATTTTATCCTCGCCCGCAGATTTTTTTGTAGGCAAAAGGTTTACTATTTTACTAAACTCCTCCGAAGTTGGTAAATCTGAGACCGGTGTATGTATGGGGTCTAACATTCTACTCCTAATGTCGCGGTGGTGTTCATCATCCAAAGAGGGCTCGTCGTCTGGGATGAGAACGTTTAGATATGCCTTCGCCGTTTCATCTAAACTACAAGTGTAAGAGTTGTTAATTTTAATATTTGAGAAAAAGCTTGGCTCATTACTACTATTGGGTTTAAGCTCGTGATATAACGAGGACCAGGGGCCCTCTTTATCTAGTCTGTTCGCGGCATTCTTCAACATATTATTTTTTGCTAACGTAACGGCGGCGCGATAGCGTGACCTTGAGATGCGTAGGTTATTTAAACTAATTATGTAAGTATCATCCGAACGATTGAGGCCAGATTGGATTGGATGTCGATTACCTATTAATATGTTTATGTAGAGTCTATGATTTTGTTACTTAACTCGGATATAAGAAAATTATAAGCCATTTTGCAATCACAACCCTATTACCATAAAAACTCACTTAGCTTAAGTTTTTCCGAGGAAATAATAGCGATTAAGCGACGTATATGTCAAGACAGCTTAACAGAATATGAGCTTTTAATACCTAGTGTGACCTAGTTTTAAGAACAACTGATACTTTGTTAAAGAGCAAAGCTGTTTTCACGCAGGCTTAGTAAATTTTCCTTGTATAATGTATATATTTAGTTCGTAATTAGATACTAAGCGAATATGTGATCCTATGTTTTAAAAGTAAGAAAACTGAATCCGTTATAGAGTTATTGAATTATTAATGGCTTTGTAGGAGGTAAAATCATCTGATTATGTCTGTCTTTGTTCCCCGCTTAGATGTTTGCATGCGAGGGACAGAGATGACTAAATGCCAAAGACTAATATAACCTCCGGATTGTGAGGTCAACAGGATGAAAATTTATCTTGCGACAGCAATGCAACAGACAAAAATTTTACAATGTCTGAATAACAAGAGATATTGTACAATATCTTCTGTCAATTTCCTGTTGCTTTACTGTCGCAAGATACATAATCACCCTGCAGTATTACCAGTTATACTTATACTTTCCCAACTCTACATAATGCTTTTAGCGTCCTAGCTTTTAACGTACAGTATTTTTGTAAACGATTAAGTATTTTTATAAACAGTCAACTATTTACTCCACACCTATATATTATCTCTACTACTTATTCTTATTATTATATTGTAGATGCGAGTATTTTCTGTAAATACAAATTACAATTCTAATGATCTGTACTGGCCTCGTTTCTGAGGCTCTGAGGGTAACATTTTCTTTTCAATTTACTGCCGTTCTTCGATCAATAATTATGTCATGCTAAAAATATCGGTAGTCTGCCTTCAGCTCGATAGTATTTTTTAAGTTCTAGCACCTAGCTAGTATAGATAGATTTTACTCGAAAATTTCTAGAAACTTCTCGTCTAATCGATGTGTAGCTAAGTTAAAATTTCAATTCAGTAGTCTATTTAAGTCATTGCGCTAGACTTAGAAATTTAAGATCTTTAGCCGTTACATCTGTAGATTTCTCTCCTTTAACATGAATCATTAAGACTAGAACTTTTTATAGTTATCGATACATTATAGTGTTAAAATGAACGAGAGTCAAAGTACCTGTTAGTCCCCCGGGCTTACTGTACATATTAATTTCGGTCCACATCGAGGAGTAATGCAGTTAAAATGGCAGCCAGATAATATGTTTTAACGCATCGTCACACAAAATAATAATAGAGAGCAATTCGAAACGAGAGATTTAAAAAACATTTTACGTATGCGTTGTTTTATACGATTTAATGGACTAGCCGAAATTTAAATAATATAAATATGTAGCGATACGTCCACTGTAAATACGTTTTGTTCAATTTCATTGCGATATTTTCTGCTATCAAAACGGTAATCGTTGAAGTAAACATATAAAAATATACTACGCTCTATAGCACTTTTGTGTTAAGTCTCCTACTACTAAATCATTCTTAAATCTAAGTCAAGGAGCTACATTTTTTGAATCTATTAAAATTTTCTGAGTAGGCAACTTAGAACAAAGTAAATTGGAAATCGTTTAGTATAAGGAGTTTGTATGTAACGCATAGTTATGAACTCGAACGTCCAGTATCGCACTCCCTCCAATAATCTACACATCAATTTTATATGAAAATATTTAACTGAATTTGGCTAAGATATTTAAGTATAGCTGTAAGTGTAGACGAGTCTTAAATAACTTTAAAAATCATTAAAATAATATGAAATGAAAATCGGATAGTTTTAAAAGATGACCGATGAAGCATAATTTGAAATCCTGAAAAATAAAGCTACAAATTTTGATATTGTATAAATTTTGAATTTTCATTTTTTCAAGGTTTTGGAATAAAACTTGAAATACCTGCAAATGTCCCCGATAAAAAACTTGATGGTTTAGTAAAATATCAATTGGTTGTGAAACAATATCTTAGGGGAATTGTCTATTATTATAATAGACAATACTTATACAGTTGTATTAAACAACAACTATAGTAGCTTTCCCTTTAAAGTACTAAAAATTAAAAAGTCAACTTTATTTCCTGCCAGACAAGACTTTCTTCGGCGTTAGTGACTGAAATTTTAAAATTGTAACTTATAAAATGTACCTAAACTTAGTAAAAATTTTATTTCAACAGATTTTTTACTAATCCTCTACGTAGTACGTGATGAGATTTGCATTACGCAGTCTTTTTTGGTATGTCTGCGAAAACTTTCCTCTTAATAAAAACTAAACTATTGACTTAACTAGTTGTAAACTAGTCATAACTTCGTGCTAGTCATAAAAATGCTTCCCTAGAAAATTTACTTTCAAACGTAGTCATGGTTCTTGATCTCTTTATTATTTAGCATAAATTTAAGTGTTTTTTGTTAATTAATTTGTTTTAATTAATACTGCTACGTAGAACTAAATCTAAGTGAAAGTTTAGCGGCCACAATCAGAGACATTTAATAATAATAATAAATTAAGTAAGTAGTTATTACTTAAAAAAAACTTCCAATAACAGAAAATCCGTGGAGCAGCTTATATTAATACCGCTAAGAGCAAACGCTGAACAAAATTTTCTATAATTAAAAAGTACTACGATATATTTTGGTACAGTAAATATTTACATCACCCCGACACGTTTTATTTGATATAACAAGGTTTTTGTGTGATTTAAAGTTTAAAGATTTTAGATTACGTTTGGCGTCTACCGTCTTGAGCAGGCTGTAATAAATGTCTCTGAGTTTAGTCGTTAGTGTTTCTGCAAACTGTCGATGTACGATCCAGCTGCTAGATTCTAGATAGGAAATTGTCAATCATGCACTAATTGGTTGATGAGTCTTCAATGCCAATTAAGAGTCGATTACATCGAACCGACTGCAGGAATGACGTCATACCTGTTCTTAAAAATTGGACGATTACGGAATTCTCAAACGCCTCTTAAATTTAACGACTCTTTAAATCACAATATAATTATTTAAAACAGATTTTTCTTATGTGGAGTTATATACACAATAAAATATTATTATCGACTTTAAAAATAGTATTTATAATCCTTTGACTTTAGTAATAATAACTTAAAAGTCATTTAATTTAAGAAGCGTTTGAGAACTTGTGTATATCTTATGAAAAATGAAGTCAACGCAAACTATAATATTATGCTAATTGTAAATGTTAATGTAAGGATTGTAATATTATATTAAAGTTGTGACATTATTTTTGTATAATTACTGTAGTAATAATTATGTACCGTTTAATGTTTTTTAATTATTATTCAAATTTTTAAATGTCGATTAAATCGTCGTAGTGATAATTTTCCATTTACGTGTTTGTTATTGTGTTATTTATTTTAGTTAATTAAACGTCAAGTATCTAGTAAGGAAATGTACAACCCGGTCGAAAAAATCTGCATAGAACTGTATGTACTTCGAATCTACTGATTTTTCCAACATTAACCCATCAAGCCCCGTAAGGCCCATAATATGGGCCGCGATAACAAAAGATTTCCAGGAATTGGTGATCGACGGATTAATATTGAACTGTATTATTGTTGGATTATATTACTCGTAGTAGAATTATTGAGGTACTGATTTTGTTATTATAATAAAACGCAGCCGCGTATTATAAGAAAAATAAATTCAGAAGCCTAAGAAGATACTTGGTCGGGTTACGTCAAGTCAATGTTAGTCGTTAATCGTCATCAATTTATCTGATAATATTATATCAGCCGAGTCTCCAGAATCCACATATTTTGACTGAGATATAATTTCAGTTTTACTCATGAACTTGTTCCTACTTTTAAGTTAGAAATGCTCAACTTTTTAAGTGACTAGATGAAAAGTGCCAACATTAGGGAGCTTCTAGAGTAAGATGTGTAAATATTCGCTTCTTATTGTCAAAGCATTGAACGAAACCAAATAAAGTGTATAGAAAAGGCGTGTTTTATTCCAATAGCCCAGCGATAATCCAATTGAGAATTACCCCAAGGCTGTCTGCACAGAGCAATGAATACATAAATGTAAAAGAAAATACACACATCGACAAAGTCAAGGGATATTTGTATTTATGAAATATCGAAAAATTTATCACTTATTTTTGAAGACAGTAGATGAATGAATGATAGCTTATTTTATGATCTTTAATAAAATATTAAAAAAGTGTTTATGGTTTATTAAATATCGTAAAAATATAAGCTATCATTCTTCCATTTATGGTCTTCAAATTCCTGGTAGATTTTTAAATATTTCATAAAACACAAATATTATCCTTAGGCTTTCTTGATGTAGAGGTATGTACACACAACATACTGACAAGAAATTAGGAGCATGAAAATATTGAAGCGAGCCCGCATGGAGAAATTATATTCGAGTAAATATGTTTTATCTTTAAGCTTGTTTAATTAAAGCTTAATTTAGTACTGTACTTATGTTAAAAGGTTTGAAGTTTGCTGCCTAAGATTTATTTAAAAAATGAAATAAATTTTACAATGAAAACATGAGACCAAACTTGCCTGTGGCAATATTAAATGAGGAATCAGTCTTAATATTAAATGTAATAGAATATTTAAAAAAATGTGTATATAATATCTTTAATTGAATATCAAATATCATATTGTTTTTATAAGCCACGACCACAACCTTAGAATATAGAATTACTTGGCATTGGTAAGGTTATGCTCTGTGGCCAGTGGCGCCACAGATTAATTGCAACATAGTAATAATTATTATGAGGTTTATTTCAAGTGGATAGATTAAAAAGTTTTTTTTTATGTGTTTGTCGTAGTTGTCTACACAAAACACTTCAGTAGAATGGTTGACCTATGTAGAGAATCAAGGATATAATATACATCTTTACATTACCTGCTCTGTCTGTGACAGCCTTTAAGCAACATAAACTGACCTCACTTTTACACTTACAACCCACCTTTTGTCGGGGGTTGAATAATAATATGTTACATTACAAAATAACTAGAATCACGTAGCATAGAAACACAGGTTGAAATAGTAAGTATGAAACACGACGCCACATAGTTTCATAACATTATGTTATCTGGACCAAGTTTCAGTAAAGTTACAGGCAAGTTGCACACTTGTTATTAGGTGTATATTGTTATGTGGAGTTCTGACTTGGCCTTTGTTGCTATTAGTTTTTAAGATACCAAAATACAAAATCAAAATAACTGAAAAAATCTTACTATCAAAATATAATATGACGTAGGCCAATGAATATTATTTAATTACTACTACAAACTTGGCAAGTCTGAAATTTACTTAAAAAATCTTTAGGCAGGCTAAATAAAAAAGAATTTTATCAAAAGCAGTTTAAAAAAGTTTAGCCTAATTCAAAATAAAGTTTTGAAAGTAAAAACTCTTAATACCTTTGTTTCTCAACCTTTTTGTTTTTCGGTCGGATACAAACGACTTTTCTTTTTCTAATTGAAATTGTTTCCTAGATTTCCTTTTTCTTTGAGTGTTTTTTTGTGGTTGAACCTGAAAATTAAAATCATTTTTGCGTGGTTGATAAAGAAAGTTTTCTTATAACGCCATGGAAATTAAAACTTTTGATCATTATATTGTTCTCAGCGTAAGATTAGCAAATCTATATTTAGTAAGCAAAATGTTATTAAGTATCATTATTATTGTCCCACTGCTGGGCAAAGGCCTCCCCTCTTTTCTTCCGCAATTCACGATCTTGTTCTGTTACTGGCCAGTGGCCACTCTTTGTGGCCACCTATTGTTTGGGTCGGCCTCTATTACGCCCACCTGTCGGTATCCACTCCGAAACTAGATCCCGGACTGACAGGTCCAGGACCTGTCCGGGTGTAAGCAAAATGTACCCAAAAAACTACTGGACTGCTTGCAATTAAGTATGGAAATTATTTTAGATATAATATCTATAACAATCCCCATTGTAAGACACTCATGAACGACATACTTTTGGCCTAATTTTTAGATTTGATTAAAAATTATTTAACTTTAATTGAATGAAAAGTTCGATATAGAATTGGAGTGAATAGTCAAAATCTTCATGAAATCAAAGTAAATAAGCGACCATTGATTAAATCACTCCGTAATATCATCGCGTAATAAAATAGCAAAAAAAAAGTAAACTTAATTCAGCTGAACTCAACTTTTGGTTTGTTTGTATTTCGAGGATCCACATAGTATTTTGATGACCTTCGTCAAATCCTTTCTGCTCACTAAAAGCCATGGCACCAATCGCGTGACCGTGCTTAAATTATTCAGTCGCGTTGTCTCAACTCTCAACTCTCAAATTTTATGTCCCCTGCCCCAGGCTATTTTAAAATGGACCTGCATAAATTCGTCACGTTAGTCCTTCTATATGTTAAAGTAACTTAAAAGTAGTATTTATTTACACTTCGTCCCTCAACCTCCGATATTGTCTATAAATTATGATTAAAGTAAAATCATGGTCGGGGTTAGGTTATTTGTTACTAAGGTAGCTCAAAGGATGCGAATTTATGTACTTGACCTTTTTTCTTAACGCTGTAGAGATTCAAGAGTACACTTTTCTTTATCACAAAGTCTAAATTAAATAACATAAAAATTGAAGAACATGGAACATAATATACCTCGGAGTCTAACAACTCAATTTAGGTCTGTAAGTAATTATTTATATATTTATTATGAGCTCTCTGTATTTAACTACTCTGTCGGAGAATTATAATCTATAAGCGCGTGTGTGCAGTAATAAGCCAGTTAGCCGGCGTCAGTGGACGATGCAGTTCGAGCACAGAGTAGTCGTGATCACTGGCGCCAGCTCGGGTATCGGCGCCGCGTGCGCGCTGGAGTTCGCCGCGCGCGCTGCCGACCTCGCCCTCGTCGGCAGAAATGTGGAAAACCTCGAAAACGTCGCCAAACAGTGTGAAGACACCAGCGGCAAGAAACCACTGACTATAATCGCCGATATATCCATCGAGGATGACGTAATCCGAATAATCGCCGAAACCGTCGATCACTACGGAAAAATCGATGTTTTGGTCAACAACGCGGGAATCCTAATATTAGCTGGCGTGCTCGATGACATATCAAGCTTCGATCAGATGCTGGCTACCAACGTTCGAGGCACCTACTTAATGACTCAAAAGGCCATCCCTCACCTGCTGGAGACTAAAGGAAACATCGTCAACATCTCGAGTGTTCTATCGAAGCAAGCGATCCCGGCTATGATGCCGTACTGCATGACAAAGGCGGCCATTGATATGCTGACCAAGTGCGTCGCGCTGGACCTGGCTCCCAGGGGGGTGAGAGTGAATTCCATTAACCCAGGGCCGGTGAATACTAATCTGTTCACCAGAAACGGTGTCAGCGAGGACGTGAACGACAAAATGTACGCGGGAATGGAAGCCGCCATGCCACTAAGAAAGCTGGCGAAGTGCGCAGATGTGGCAAAACTGGCGTGTTTTCTGGCAAGTGACGATGCCAGCTGTATCACCGGCTGCTGCCATCAGATCGACTGCGGCCTGCATCTCGGTGATCCTGCTATAAAATAAATAAATAAACGTTAAACATTATAAACGTTATATTAAGGCGTAATCCGTCCGTGTGTATGCATTTAATAAACATTATGTAATTGACTAAATAAATCTTAGTTTTCTACCGGCTTATTATTTTCAAAAAGACCAAAAATTGATCTATCTTAAAGTAAATTATTTAAATAGAAGAAAGAACATCGCAACGCAATAAACAATATTAAATTATGTCACAAGTAAATAACGTTACAATAACGTCTTCCATTATTTTTAACAAAAAATTAAAACCGACTTCCAAGGTAAAAACAATAATAGCATCCTTATAATATTAACTAAAAAGTATTCAATAATAATTATTCCTATCTAATAGTGCCTTTTTCCGAATTCGGCTAAAACTCAACTATTTCTGTACTCAATCTTCATCATTTTGAAGTCGGTACCAGATGAATCTTCAGTTCTCTGACAGAATATTTGAAACTTTTGGAACTGGCACCGACTTAAAAATTATGAAGATTGAGTACAGAAATAGTTGAGTTTTAGCCGAATTCGGAAAAAGGCACTATTAGATAGGAATAATTATTATTTAATACTTTTTAGTTCGTATTATAAGGATGCTATTATTGTTTTTACCTTGGAAGTCGGTTTTAATTTTTTGTTAAAAATAATAATTTCACTCTTTTTAGTTACCTAGTAAGCCATCGCGTACTATACGTAGAATAATACACCTGTATATTATTCTACTTAGGTATCTTATTACAGTCACACTTACAAAATATAATACGAGTATCAGCTGCAGCCTGCAGATAATTTTAAACAATATATTTAAAAAAAATCGAAGTGAACACGTGTGACGTGCTAAGTAGCCGGTCACCGGACTAGTAGTAGTAGTTCAATAGGCTGGCACTCGCTCGACTTGTCGCACACGCTGACGCCTCGCACTGTATAGTGTTATGTCCGCTGTACACTCTCGCCGAGAGCTCTCGGGCGAGAGTCTCGTGCGAGAGCCCCTTGCCCGAGTGGGATCATGTACATTCTCGCTTAGTTCAATCGCAGTAAAGATCTCAGACAAGATGGAGGAAAACGACCATTCACCATTCACCATACATCGAAAAATATCATTGCAATCCAAAGATTTATAATCATATTTAATTTTATTTCTCACAGATAATGACTCATAATGTCGTTTAATATTGTTATTTTTCTGTTCTACACTGTCCAACGGCGGGACTAGTACTGAAAGACGCGAGAGTGTACAGTAGTGCGCTCGTTTTCCTCGCGAGACCCTTTGTCTCGGGCGCAAAATACCGACAACGGACCGAGAGGGTCCGAGACAGGCGAGACGAGGCGAGCGCACCCATTTACACTCTCGCACTCGGGCCGCCTCGCTGTGTCTCGGCGAGAGTGTACAGCCGGCTTTACATAGTACGGTAGGTACCCGGCCCGCGCCGCGCCGCGCCGCGCCGCCGAGCCGCGGCTCTCGCGACTAAACGCGAAGCAAAAGGTTGAAATTAGGTTGTTTTCCAGAATATCTCGGCGAAGTGAGACAGAATGTTACATGGTCGAAGCAACTTTAACTTCTCAGAAGTAATGTCAGTTAATGTGTGCCTTATGCTCTGGAGATAAGGTTGAATTTGGTGACATTGGTGACCCTGACTTGGTAATGATGATTATAATGATGATGATAATGATGATGATGATGATGAATGTAATTTGCATAGTAGCATATGCTTTCAGTTCTTAAAACAGCGCCTAAACTCCCAAACTTGTATCTATAAGGAATCCGGAGTTGTCTTAGTATCTTCGGAACCATAGTATACCTTGGTGCAAAATCTTGCGTTTTGCTAGCATATGCTTAGGATGCTTCTTATGAAACCAAAATCACCATATGTTTCCATATAAATTTCGAGGAGTTCCCTCGATTACTCGTGGATCCCATCATCAGGTCACCACTTTTGTGAACATGGTACCAAATTGGAGTGAAACCTAATACAACGAAATAAAAATTTCGAAAATCGGTTCTCAAACGGCGGAGTAATCGTTGAACATACAAAAAAAAACCACAACCGAACATATTATAACCTCCTCGTTTTTTGGAAGTCGGTTAAAAAGACGAGACGAGATAACCACATTTTATGGTCCAATTAGCAGAAAAAATTGGAACAAAGAAAATATTAAAACATGTTAACAGGCGCCTTGAGGAAGATTAATTGTGGGAGATACAATTCACGGGCGGAACAAATAGTATTACCAGCCGCGTACTCCCGGATACCTGGAATTCATTATCAGGGCTACTGAGGGAGGGGAGTACAGACTTGACGACGGTATGATCATAATACACAGAAGGAACCAATAGGCCAACTTCAAACCAAATTACGAATTGATGAATCGGGGCGGGTACCGCTACAAACATGCTGTGTTCTGTCTATAATTGTGGTATTATAATAAGCAAAGTCGCTATTTTTACAACTCTATTCGACGCTCCTGGGCGCAGCCGATGCGCGTAGCCCATATAAAGGGAAAACATCTATAAAACGATAGGATGCGGCCAACTTTCATCCGGACGATTCGTGCGCGGGCGATGACACGCATAACAGAAAAAATACCCTAAGGACCTTAGATTAATTATTGGTCTTCGCGCGCGGCGCAACGACGCGTCGTAGCGCTGCGCGCAAAGACCAATCATTAATCTAAGCCAGTGTTTTTCAATCTGTGGGTCGCGACCCCTAGGGGATTCGCGAAGCCTCACTCGGGGGGTCGACGACAGAAAGAAAAAGTTGAGGAATAATAGATAAATCTACCAAACTAGGATTTTTTTAATTAAAAGCTACCTAACGTAGGTAGCTTTTAATTAAAAGCTACCTAACGTAGCTACCTAACGTAGGTAGCTTTTAATACAATTATTTTTTTAGCTTTCTATGACACGAGGGGGTCGCCAGTATATTTCAATCTGTTAAGGGGTCGCGAAATCAAAAAGATTGAAAAATACTGAATTTCTAAGCTAAGGGCCTTATTACACCGAGTAGAATGGCGAGACAGTGCTCTCTGTTAATTTCGTTGGCCGAGGGGGGTCCGAGTAACTGTCTACACTCTACACGGTAGGTGTGACAGGCCCTAAGTAGCGTAGTGTGCACACGATTCACATTCGGTTATCTCGACCGTCCATCGTCTCCAGACGCAGCCCCGTTATCTCTCGTTAATTTCGCCGTATAATCGTCTCATAAATTGATTGTGCTTCCACCGCGCGCCGTGTAAAATACAGGTATTTTTCAACACTAAATTTCCCTAACTGTACCATTACAGCCCCAGATTAGATAAGGATGTTCGGTGGTGGATTGGATGTGTATTCCAAATATTTTATGTTTTATCCTTCATTTGCTGTTTTGTTTTGAAAATAAACCAAAAAATGTAGGTATATCTAATTTTTAACAACATAATAAAATTTCTTAAAAATAAACATACAACAACAAGGACTTAGGACAATAACTAGATAGAGTATACTCTATAATATATATATAAGCTCTCTCTCAGATTTATTCACAAAGTAGTTTTAAAAAAGTAATTTGTAATGTATAATATTATGCAGGTCGCCAAACTTACATAAATACTAGTGTATTTATGTAAGTTTGGCACAAGGATCACTACTATCATGATACATATTATAATATAATAATATTCTGGTTATTTATGTTATATCGTGTATTTGTTCAAAGCTAACAGACAGATCGGCTACTGCAAAACGTCATCTTTTGAGGTCGAGATGGATATTCAATATTGAATTTAAATATTTGAACAAGTCATTAAATCATTTTTCGAATGTTCTACTTTAAAAAAATATATGATCATATTATATTACTTTATGACTGATTTCTTTTGTGCTAAGTGTTATCATTATAACAAAAATAAGTCTATCATTTAGATATCATGTAAAGTTTTATAATATTGTTAAGCAAATGGTTTATAATAATAATCTAGGTGACGCCAGCATTCCGTTGCGCCTAAATTCGTTTATCGCGCCAGAAACGTTCTTTTTTCCAGGATAAAAACTATCCTATATCCTTTCCCGGGACTCAAAGTATCCCCATGCCAAATTTCAGCAAAATCGGTACAGTGGTTTGGCCGTGAAGAGGTAACAGACAGACAGACATACCTGAGACACACTCGTATTTATAATATTATAGTGTAATAGTAGGTACAAACATACATAGTACATATTATATAATATGGATAGTATGGATTCTTTGCTGCCACCTCAACAGAACTATTTTAGAACTAGTTATAGGTAAATTGATTTGCAAACTTTTCCGAGTCACTATAAGATCTCCAGAGTTAGGGGGCTTATTTTCTGACGGTATATTGATTACTCTCCTACTCAAAACTATTCTGGTACTTTGTATAGAGACGATTTAAAATATCACGTACTCAAAAACAATTAAAAAAAATGTACTTGATTAGTTTTTGAGTAGCTTTATACTTTATAGGTATTGAACAAGAAATCAGTAATAAAAAAATACAAAGCGACTTTATTTATGTTTTTTGGGTTCCGTACCCAAAGGGTAAAAAAACGGGACCCTATTACTAAGACTTCGTAGTCTGTGCGTCTATGCATCTGTCCGTCTGTCTGTCTGTCTGTCTGTCTCCAGGCTGTAACTCAAGAACCGCTATAGCTAGACTTCTGAAATTTTCACAGATTGTGTATATCTGTTGCCGCTATAACAACAAATACTAAAAACAAAATAAAGTTAATATTTAAGGTTGGCCAAATAAAATCCCGTTTCTTGTATGGGAACAAGAAACGAGATTTTTTGGCCTTTTTTGCTCGTAACCAATAATGACAATAGCTAGGCACTTGAAATTTTTACAAAATCCTTTATATTTGTACTTTAATAATTACAAAAATAAAATGAATATTTAATTTTCCATACAAATTAGACAATTTTTTGCCAATTTTCGCTATAACTGTACGGAACCCTTCGTGGGCGAGTCTAACTCGCACTTGGGTGATTTTTTTTAATATACTTAGTGTCACTCAGATTACAGTACTGTATATTATTCAATAGAATATAACGTCATCTCATATGTTAAAATCAATTGAACCGTTCATACTCTACATACTCTCGAAAAACAATTCTCCTGGCGCAGTCAGGTAAACCATGTATTGCGCCTATATAATAATAATGTATAACTCAGTTATACCACCTGCTGATCCTTTGAGGCTGCTGCTGTATCAATTACCCCGAACTGTGGTTCAATTTGCCCCCGCACTTAAGGCTCTGATCTCGTATTTGTATGCAAATATCTATTAATCTTAATTCCTTCCCCTTTGTAGGCCAAAGCGTCTTGGAAGCCTTGTACTAACGGAGAAATTGATTTTAGGCAGATAGCAGACCTATATAATTTGATATAGTGTTCTCCTATATCAAATTCAGTGATAGCCTGCGGACAGGCTCAGCCTAGTGCAGGCACCAATAAATAGATAAATAAATAAATAAATAATATAGGTCTCTTAGATGAATGAATGGTCTCGCCAAGCACGCGCGCGCGCTCAAACGGCGCTTCCAAAAGCTAAACGATAATAAAACCAGCCTTAGATTAATTATTATTGGTCTTCGTTCGCAGCGCAACGACGTCGTAGCGCGCGTCGAGACCAATCATTCATCTAAAATAGGTCTGCTATCTGCCTAAAAGGCAGCCTACGTCATGTTCAGCATGAACTAATAAGGAGGAAAATGTAAGTAGATATAAGATAAACAGCCTACTATTTAATGCTGTAAATAGGAATTGTATAGTTATTAATGACCCACAATCACAAAAATATCAGGTTGTGGATATAAATAACTTAAGTTTTAAATTAAGTAACGGGTGAATTTCAACATGTCCATATTTTTTTTCATTTCGGTGAACTTTTTTGTTTCTATGTTTTTTTTTAGTTTTTACCGAAGTTTCCTCTCAATTTTAATGTTTTGTGATTACGAAACTAATTACATAAAAATTAAATAATAAAGAAACGTAGCAAACACGTTTATATTTTAGCTGTCACCGAGATGAAAAAGTCAGCCACCGAGATGAAAATAAAATTCACCGAAATGTAAATTCACCGAAATAGTATACAGCGTGATTGTAAAACAAGCGAAATAATGTATTTTTATGGAAAAATGTTGACACTTTGGGTTACACTTTTGCAATTTTTGAAATTATCTCTAATATTTTTCAGAATAAAACATAGCCTATATCCATGACAAAAAATCCATCACAAAATCAGCTATTGCACAACTCTTATCGCGATTTTGCCTCCCGTACGCTACGCTCACATAAATTTTATCATAGAGCGATGGTTACTCATTTTGTATGGGCGAAATAATCTCTATTTACGTATTAAGTTACATCTACGGTAAATGCCTGGGCATGGTTATTTAAAAAAACAATGAGATAGAACCACAGACATAATTATATCAAGATAGATACCGCATGTCGCTCCATTTGTATAAAAACGAGCGTGTCACTTTTTTCCTACCACTGTGACGTACCAATGATAAGAAACGTGTCCATTATCAAGGCCAATGTTTCTATTTGAATTTCTACAGCTCAATACGGCCATTTTAGGCATTGAGGCATTTTTAAAAGACCGATTTATGTCCGATTCCGATAGCAGACTAAAGAACAGACTTTTGAAAGACGAGCATTGCTCGTCGTTTGGGAACGCGATATTGCACACAAAGTACATACACATACGGTATCTATCTTGATCTATGTGTGGCGGTACCCACAATTCGCCTAACATTCCTACATCGCGCTATCGAAGTTTCGGCGAGCGGCAAGATATATACAACGTCTGAAATGACGTCAGTGGGCTTCGGCCTGACCGAGCATGCTATCTCGCTCGGTCGGAAGATCTTCCTTTTCGGCCGCCACGAACAACGCTAAATTGGTGACCACCGACAAGAACACGCATCCTTCTGGACATCAGTCATCATCAACACTCCCCGCCCCTCCGCACCACGTCAGCAGACATCAAGCACAACCGGGTCGCCTCGACCATAAGCCGCGTTGGAGGTCCGCGCCGGTCGAACCCGTGTCCGGCTTGAACGGGGCAGCCATAGGCTACAACGACCGGTCAGCAAGCAGAGCACGGGGTCCCTCTCCTGGTCATTGCACGCGTAGCTTCGGCCCACACCTGACAACACAAGCGCCTTGAAGAATACCTCCGGTCTTCGGGGGGGAGTGATGTGGCGGTACCCACAATTCGCCTAACATTCCTACATCGCGCTATCGAAGTTTCGGAGAGCGGCAAGATATATACAACGTCTGAAATGACGTCAGTGGGCTTCGGCCTGACCGAGCATGCTATCTCGCTCGGTCGGAAGATCTTCCTTTTCGGCCGCCACGAACAACGTTAAATATGTCTGTGGATAGAACAATGTATTTTTATTTAAAAAATATTTCATGTTACAAACGATTTTAATACAAATAACAAAATATATGAATACTGAGAAATAATTGACACATGATTTGCTTTGAATAAAAATTACCACGCGCCAACTTCACTCGGCAAAGGATAAATGTTATTTGTTGTTTTTTCGTTTTACTATTTTGTAAAGGTGTAGGTAGTATTGTTGCTATTTTAAAAAGGTATCTTCTAGTGCTTTGTTTGTTGTTGTTGTTTCGTTATTAAAATATACTTAAGTTAAACAGTTAAAATTGAGTTACTATTATTCTAACATTATTATAACCAAAACTACTTTTTGAAGGGATTCATTAAATCCTAATAATAATAATCATATTATATTATCTCGTACTGTTTTTGCTATTTCACTAATCAACAAAAGTCAATATTTTAGGTAATCGTAATAAACTACATGAGGTCAAAATATCAGACTATATAATAAGACACTCATGTCTTATTCATAAAATGAAAGGTATATATTGTGTCCTTATAAATATTTAAAGTTAAAAAAAATTACAAATATTGACTGGAACGACGTTAGACGAATGTTAGGAGTTTTTCGTTACGGAATTTCTTGATAAACGCGATCAAAGCTATACAATAGCTCAAAAAAATGAAACACTAAGAAGCACCATATGTCTTATTTTATTCATTAACATTTTTTACTATTTCTCAGATTATTATTCATCCTGTATAAAACAACTTCAAAAATCACCGAGATGAAAAAAGCAATCACCGATATGAAATCTATTGTCACCGAAGGTCACCGAAAATCACCGAATCACCATTTCCGTGATTTTTTTTTCATATCGGTGATTTTTTTCATTTCGGTGACCAAATAGGTCACCGAATTCACCGAAACGGAATCACCGAAATGAAAATTTGCGACAAATCGTTGAATATTTTGACACCTATAATAATTATACCGGTATCTATACTACATACTGATACATATTATTAAAAGTGTTTGTAAGAAAATAGGTAAATACTTCTAGCTGGTTCAATTAACATGATAAATTGAATCAAGGAAATGAAGAGAAAAGTGTCGGGTGTCACCGAGACGATATACTTACGTTTTTAGCGGGAACACGCAGTGACGCAGCAAACCACCTCTAGCTCCGAAGGCACAAGCATGACTGGCGCTTGAGTTCGAGAAGCGGCATTATGTTCAAAAGTACTTCTGGTCTCGACAATTCATGTTTCTTTTTTATTCACCGAATCAAGACAAAATGTTGGGACAGTTTTATTTCTCCCGCTATTTTGAAAGTATAACGATTGAGATTATGAAATTTGTATTGATTATACCTCCATTCTTTAAGAATCCAGTAAAAGAATCCATTTGTTTGTACCACTAATATTTTTTCCTCGGCCGACGAAATTAGGACTAAAAAGTTGGGACAGTCACCGAAGGGTCTAATTTCCACCTTTAGAATTTTTTATTTCTAGTTATCGAATTAAAAACGTGTCTGTTGCCTCATATGGATAATCACACAAACTATGCGATGAAATTTTATTTAACCCTAAACAGCCATTTCACACCCCCAATTTCACAGTAGCCGCGAAAAAAAAGCTGTTGGGAAATTCACCCGAACATGTACTTGGATAAGTATTTACTATCCAATTTCTGTAAGCGACATGTAGCTAGTATGCTATATAATATTTTTATTTTTTCACAAGCCAAGAATTTGGCTTCTACGACTAGGTACTGCTTTTATTGAGCAGGATACTAACTATAGTATTAACGAATTGGAAATTTAATATATTAAGTACTTATCAAGACATCATTTGTTTACAGGTATCTGTTTATAGACAGAGATCCTATTTGATGACCCCATGTGCCAATCTCGAGCCTGGTTCTCCAGAAGAAGATAACAAACCACTGCATAGCAGCAAGAAATAGTGTCGAAAGAACTATTGGAATTTTGAAAACCAGATTTGTTCTGGTTCATAGAGTTTTGCATTATGATCCAGAAATGGTATCTAAAATCATTAAAGCTTGGTGTTTCGTACAATTTTTGTAATAGAGCTGGATTAACCAGTCTTTCCCAATTTGTAGCATGAAGAAATTCGGGCAAATAAAGTGTGGCGTATACGCTCTACGACTTCACATAATGATTCTCAAGTCATTAAGTAGAGTCAACTGCATCATGATAATTGTTTATTATTCTGTACTTAATCTGAATCAAATTCTGAATTATTTTTTTCTTTTTTTTACTTTTTTTTCTTTTTTTTCTTTTTTTATTCCTTTACCTTATAATTATTATAACAAAAGTAATAAGGCGGCTAAACTAGATTTTCAGCTTTTATTTCAGCTGTCGTAATATGTATTTTATTATAATTAAATACGATTCGAATATCCAAATTTTAGTAGCTTGCGTCGCTATTGCAATTAGAACCTTTCATTTTTGTAACAGAAAATGGGCCAGCGATTGTAGGGCCTCCTTAGGCACGTAAAAAACAAAGATTTTACATTCAAAACTTTATTAAGGTGCACGCTTACTATAACGTGATACCGATTTCTGTGCACGTGGCGCTGTAATCTTGAACATTTGGGAATACCTGTACTGTGTACTCTTATTCTGCTTTGTGAAAGACCTGCATCAATACAGCTTTGATTTCTTGTTAGATCTAGTCTATTTCCAATCACACGCAAAAAAATATTCTTGTATACTTCAAATAAACGCCAAACGCCAGATTTTTTGGAGATCTGAAAAATCTAAATTATCAGATCTACATTGGTTTTGACACTTAATGGGAATAACAATTTGCTTTTTGATAGGAAATAAACTAGACCGAATAAGAAACGAAGCTACACTAATCTTGTATAATTTATTTATTTTTTATATATGCACAAACTTAACAAAGACAAATTTAAATGTTATATTAATTCAGTGGCGTACTTATTTCATTATGAGATAAGTTTTACAATTTTTGGATGTTTTGTGATAGATGGCCCCATATACTATCAGAAAAGTTGATTTATAGTCAGAACGTAATTTGGCTGCGTTACGTCAAACCCAGTCGAAAGATCATACCCAAAATTTAATTGACATGATCCGTACACATGAGTTATTTTTTTTTACTTAGGCCCGTCAACTGCCTATTATATACATTACACAAAGAGACATGCTTCAGTAGAATCGGAGTACTCGGCCGTGACAGTCTCACGCCTGCTGACTCAACATCTTGCGATACTTTGCCGAGGGTCAAAATACAAAACCCCGTTGTTTTAGATTGCTACACGTGAATGGGGCTTCTTTTGCTTTTTCTTCCAATACATGTGAAAAGGAAACGTGTTATTCTAAAATATATATTTATTTTATAAAATATTTCATTTATTTTTCACAACTTGCTAAAATGTACGGTAAAAAATGTTTGAGGCCGTCGGAAAAAAATATGTTTTTATTACGTATATTGATTTGTAATCTTATCTGCACAAGCGCATAATTTCAGTAAAATTGCATAGATTGATATGTTTTTTACAATACTGGTAATATATAATTTAAACAATATTTCGTATAAAACCTTCGATCACTAGTGATCGAAGTATAAAACAGAATGAAGGTTGTGTACCATACTTTAAAAAATATATTATACTCCCTCTTGCAAGAATGCGCCTTATTAGTTAAAACCAATATAGATATATTCCCAAAACATAAAAGCAATAGAGTTGGGACTATAACTCGTAACACAACATTTATGCAAAAGGGAGTACTAGGCATGGTAACATTAATTTATAATAGATTGCCTAAGGACATAAAAAAAATTGAAAACTTAAATTTGTTTAAAAGAAATCTAAAAAAATTCTTAATTGACAAATGCTATTATACTGTAAATAACTTTTTAAATGAAAATATTTTTTAATGAATAGTATGACATGATGATATTCTTATTTTTTTGATAGTTAATAATTAATGTAATTGTAAATTGACTATAATTGACATAATAAAATCCATTCCTATAATTTGACTTTTGAAATAATAATAATAATTCTACAATAGTAATATTAATAATAATAATTCTACAATGAAATAAGTAATGAATTCTTTGATGAAAAATAATAGATTTTGTTATGTATAATTACTTACCTATATAATTACTTATTAGTTATTACTATTGACAATTTGTAATATATATGTTAACCATGATACAGCACAATTATTAGCTTATTTTATAATAACACATTTGGAATAAAATGTATACTTTGTTAATTTGTAAGAATAGTAATAAGTATCTCATAATATTATATTGTAGTTTATAAGCTATAAACATTTGCATGCTCGATTGGGCAAATGTGATGGTACCATTGTAAAATCTACTAACATCTTTACTAACTCACATTTGGCAAATAAAGAAATTGAATTGAATTGAATATATTTTAATACTATGATGCGTTAATTGTGCGGGAACTGTATTTTTTTCGGGATAAAGAGTATCCTATGTCCTTTCCCGGGACTCAAAGTATCTTAATACCAAATTTCAGCTAAATTGGCGTGAAGGTAACAGACTGACAGACAAACTTTTGCATTTATAATATTAGTATGGATGAAAATAAATTTTAAAACACGCTGTAATCGCAAGGGGAACATCGGGTCGTACTCAAGTTTCAATTTAATTAAAATTGTTATATAATTTAATATCGAGTAATCTGCAGTACCCATACGTGGTATTACGTGGTGTTACGTGGTGTTCCGTCCCGCACGTGACCACACCTCATAACTCAATCAAACGCGGCTTAGCCTGTTTACCGAACACCGCCATATTGTAATTTAACGTCGCTTGTGGAGAATTTCATGAGTAGACCCTTTTCTAAATATTCCGAATATTTTATGTTTGCACTTTATAGAGAAAAGTTTTATGACATGACTAAATGACACCCGAAACTCCGTTGCGCCTAAAATTGCGGGAACCGTTCATTTTTCCGGGATAAAAGTGTCCTATAACCGTTCCCGGGACTCAAAGTATCTCCATGCCAAACTTAAGCAAAATCGGTTCAGTGGTTTGGGCGTGAAGAGGTAACAGACAGACGAATACACTTTATAATATTAGTACTTTAATATGGAATAGACAAAAGTGTTACAAGCAACCCCTTATATTCCTTATGAACAGGATGAAAAGTATCATTTGTCCTTTCCCGGGACTCAAGGTATCTCTATGCCAAAAAGCTGAATCTGTTCAGTGGTTTGGGCGTGAAGAGGTAACAGACGTACACACTTTAGCATTTATGATATTAAGTATGGTAAGGATGGAATGGATTGTTCATTTTGCATCGTATTGCCCGTCCTCGTCACGTAGCAATGTGAAGTGACCCTTAGTGAACGTGATTTCGAAATGCTTGTAAACATTCAACCACACTAGCAGTCTTATACATTCGAAAATTTCAACATGCAATACATTCTTGTTATGATTTCCGTGTGGAAAGTCATTTACACGAGAGACGAAGAGAAAATAGCAAAAGGTAATTTAATTTGATATGCTATTAAAAACTATATCTATGTGCTATTGAAATAAGCTACTCTTGCTACTTTCTAGCAGCTTGCCTCACGTAAATTTCGTTGAATACCTCAGACCGCCACACATTTTGTAATAATAATAGCCTATGTGTTAATGGAATACTTTAATTAGATGTACTGTAGGAATCAAATTATCTCAATGTAATCGGCAGTTTTTGTGTACAAAAGCAATATGAATTTTGAATATGATACTATCTTGAAAAAATTATACGTGGTCGGTGGTACGAGTATGATAGAGTTCGTCCCTAGGATTGTTACCTACAAATTAAATAATATTATTACAAATAATATTAAATGAAATGAAATATATTTATTGCAAGAATGTAGTGCATAATTACATAGGTCTTCAAAGTCAGTCAAACCCAGCCGACAGATCACAATTAACATTGAATTGACATATTCGACCAAATAACGTAGGTCTGCATAGGAATCAATTTCCTCGATGGCACCTACCTAAGTATGTAGATACCTCAGGCGTGGGAAAGGACATCAGATAGTGTTTATTGCAGTTAAATGATATTTTTCCTGTTCATATCTAATACATAAAATTCTCGTGTCACAGTGTTTGTGCGCGAACAACTCGAAAACGGCTCAACCAATTTTAATGAAATTTTGTTATATTGTTAGGCCTGAGAATAGGTTTTTATCTCCTTTTTATATTGATACTAGAAATAATTTATATGGCAAAACTACGTTTGCTGGGTCAGCTAGTATTACGAATAATAAAACTAGTTTTTATTATTCGTACATTATAATATATAGCATTATTACGCAACAACTTGTGAGAATACATATTATAAATTCGAAAGTGTGTCTGTTTGTCTGTCTATTACCTCTTCACGCCCAAACCGCTGAACTAAATTTGCTGAAATTTGGTATGGTGACACTTGTCACGCAAGCCACCACCGGGAAAGGACATAGGATACTTTTATCTCGGAAAATGTACGGTTCGAGCAAAATAAACGAATTTTGGCACAACGGAGTTGCGGGCGTCATTTAGTAAAGTATAAAAGGATAAACTAATATAATAGCATGGCGCTTAACATATAAGTACTAGCATTTAAATAACTTAAAATTAATAATTATTATAAGTGTTTATTCCAGACAACATTTTCCACTAAATCCATATAAAACAGTTCAGTCTTAGCGCTCGAAAACTCGTAATCCGCTATAAGTTAGAGGTCGAGAGACTGTCTGGTGTAAATCGCCCCCGGGGAGTAATTATAGGTGTGAGACCGTTCCAGATCTAAGTAATACTTTCCAAAAGAAAATTTACTACTTTTTAATGTTTTCGCACCAACATTAAATAGTAGTAAATTTTCTTTAACGGAGATTCTTTTTCGTTTCTTAGAGCTTTCGAAAACCTTAGGTTACTTTTATTGGTTGGAAATGTAACTTATTTTGATGTTTTATTTATATAAATGTAATGAATCTAAAAAAAATATATCAAGTGCCGTAGCGTTGTCGTAGCTCTGTCGTAGCGGTGCTACGAAAATAAAAATGTATGTACCATCGAAGCAATTGATTCATAGGCAATTGACGGACCTACGTCATTTGGTCGGCGTATGTCAATTCAATAGTTAGCTATGATCATTTGGATGGGTTTGACGAAACGCGACCAAATAGGAACGAAAGAATAGGACTTTAGTGGTGACCATATTACGCCATTTGTGGCGATCCTTGGCAAAATAGAGATTATCATCAGATAAAATAATTCATAGGCAAATGGTGGACCTAGGTATTTTGGTCGAGTTATGTCAAGTCAATATCTGACGCACTGACCTCCATTATACAAGTACGCTGAACATAAGATACCCAGCTGTTTTTTGTGCCTATTCGAATCGGAATCAGCACCACAATGCGGGGGAAGAGAACAAAATCTGACATAACTTACAAGTGGCCGCTCAATCGCTGTTGGTTGTAGAAACCAAAGAGAATATTATAATCACTACGGTGGTAGAAACTAGTATTAGTTCCAAGTATTCCCACTACTGCTATCAGCGCCAATATGGCGACTTTTAAACGTCATGTTTACGTCCGATTTAGTTCTCTTCCCCCGCATTGGGGCAGTGTTTCGACTTCAAAATATAGGCACAAAAAACAGCTGTCATTTCAAAGAGTATCATAGGTCCAGCGTACTTATATAATGGAGGTCTAGTGATCTGACGTGATCTGTCGACTGGGCTTAGTATGACAATTGACAACTCCACCAAATAACCCAATTGAGGACCCAATCTGCCTATGAATCAATAATATTTCTCTGATAGTATTATGATGAACCAGGGGCGTATTTCCAGCGTGCTACTGGGCGCACGAGGTGTACGAGTCGTGTTTCGCGGGGTGCGCGGAGGCGACCTGCGACAACCCGCGCGCGCGCCTGCGTCCCTGCTACCCCTACTGCGAGCCCGGCTGCGTCTGCGACCCGCCGTATGTGCGCGACGACCGCACGCACCTCTGCGTTTTGCCGCACGACTGCTCCCCGTGTGTACACACCCTTACAATAAAGTATAGTCGAAGAGATTGATGAAATATTTGATGGGCCGACTTTTTTGTGTGTTTACTTACTAATTTACTAATAGACTTACTAAAAGATAACTTCCTGCTAAATAAACTAATTTTGCGAAAGTCTACCGCGTTACAAAAGATCGACTCGCTATTTTCATAAGTAATACGTCTATCGTATACATATTTACAACTTGTATACAAAGGCTGTCAGAAGGGCATGTTTATAACACAATCTCAATATTATGTACCTGAATATACCGAATGTATGACTTTACCACCGGCAGGGTATTTACACCGTACATAATATTTTATATACGAAAGTCAGTGTAATTTAGTGCCTGCTATATCTGCTTTAATACAAAACTGCGTTTAAAAACATAATATGAAGATCAGAATTAAAATATGGCCGCACTTAGAGACATAATATTTTATTAATAATAATTAGGTACCCAACTTTAATTAAAATAAGATATTGACCTTAATTATTACAGAACACAGCTGGGTATACCTATCCCGACACCTTCACATACAAAATCACATCAAGACATCGACACTGTGGACTATGATGCACCTATCAACTATGACGACAAGAAACCAGCCGACATCTCCAGAATGGGCAACTATTTCAACATCGTCATAGCCCCTCCACTAGCGAAGTCGGTGCAGACACGAGAAGTTCAAGCCGGCGTAGTTTCACCACAGAAACAGTTGTGAAAAATAATAAATAGTTATAAAAGTAACCAGGTTTTATTACCTACTTAACAAAGTATGGCAACACAGTTTTAGGAATAAATAGTTTGTAATGTGTTACTCTAGAGCAGAGGTTCCCAAACTTTTTTTTCTCATAGACCACTTTAAACATAACATCCTGTAAACCCCCCCAGTTCAAGGACGGTCTAAAAAGCGTAAGCGTTCATCCGACAGTTGGACTTTTTTGTATCCTAAGTTTGACTCACAAGTCACAGTACAAGGAACCTTTACTTCGGAGTTCGGAGTGGTAAAAAGTAAACGCAAATATTTTCTTCTTTTGTAGCTATTGAACACAAAAATTCCATACTTTTATTTATTTCTAAATCGCCTCGCTCTGTAATATTTAATCTGCTATTAATATTGTCTGCCTATATTCACAGGAGAAGTCAAATCGGGTCACCTGATTTTTATAGACCCCCGTTAACGACTCGTGGACCCCCATTTTTTTCCATGCAAGCGTAGACCCCTATCGGAATTTGGGAATCAATGCTCTAGACTCTAGAGCCTAAATTAAATACATACTAGTTACCCATACTAAATAAGATATAAATCCGTTTAATATCCCTGTAGTTAACACGTAAAAGACCAAACTTCACTTACACATTTTTGCCTTTGCAAATATTATGAAGGCAAAAATTTGTAAATGTGTTTTCACATAACTGATATTCCGATTCATTGATAACTATAGTGCGACCAGTTTAAGCGCGACCTTCGTAGCATGCTACGAGTATGCTACGAGAGTCACGCTTTAAGGTCGTCCCCCGAGCAAACGACCTTGGCCATACATTTGCCGCGTTGCCAAGATCGCGCCAAAACCCTATTATTTTTACTTATCTTGGTTCAAAATTGTCCTAAAAAAAATTTAAAACGGCGAATATGTAGTTTATGATATTGTCGATCTATTGGCGTGAGTTTCAAATAAAAATAATTTGTAAATCCTAAGGAGATGCTGAATGTATGCTTGAATTTTAACAAATTGGTATTACTTTGGAAGCTGATATCATGAGTATAAGAAACAAAAATAGAAAATTTAAAACGACAAAAGGAATGTTGATATACTGAAGATTGTTGCTGTATTTTTATTATAACTTTGTAGCTTTCAGATTATGAGTGTATAAGGTTTTAAATACGGTCAATTACGGAATCTTCGGACGGAACGCCCTTAAGTGGTGAGAGTTTAAATGACACCCGCAACTCCGTTGCGCCAAAATTCGTTTAGCACGCAGGAACCGTACATTTTTCCGGGATGAAAAGTATCCGGTGAAAGTTTCAAACGGCAAAGTCGGTTTAGTGGTTTGGGCGTAAAGATAACAGACAGACATATGTACACACTTTCGCGTATATAATATTAGTATGGATTTAATTTGTAAGTCTGTCTTTATACAATGTACGGTCACTAACTATTAACTAATGACAACCACCACTTGTTAACCCTATTGCCTCAGGAACAACATAGACAAACGACGTGTCCCTGTAATTTCAGGGGTCACCAAATGGCGCATCCGGACCGCCGACCCATTGTGTGCGGACCAAGCATAATATAATTTTATTATGTTCAAATATGAACTTCGTTAAAAGTAAATTTAATTTCGACTTTCTGATGAACATCTCATCATTGGATTTAATGTAATTGTAACTTCAAATTGTAAATCAATAATAATAAATGTAAGTACTTACTAAGTAAATAAATATTTTTTTATAGAATGTGTGGACCGCGAATGTAATTTCATTTCTTAAAATGGACCCCGAGCAAAACTAATTGGTGACCCTTGCTGTAAATAATTAAAGAACAATAAAACGGTAAAGTGCTTTAAAAACATTGTAGGAACATTTAAACAAACAGCGCTAGTTGCAACTTTTTGTAATGGTAAATCAACACTTGGCGTCCATTTTGTTTTTTAGTAAACAATCGAACGAATTGCCGCCATTACGTTCGCGCCAATATTCCGAAACAATAATACTACATTTGGGAATGTAATCGTTGAAATAAAATGCGCTCTATATTGTTATTAGCACTTCTGCTGTGTGAGTATTCGAGGTGATATTTGATGTTTGACTATTAGCTGATGTAATGCTCTATTCTGAAAACAATTCTGAATAAAGCATCCACAATACACGATCCGTGATTATATCAGAGTCAGCTTTTTCTCGTTTATCTAATGTTAATTTAATGTCTTCAGTGCCACATTGCCAGCATCACTTTTAGGAAACCAAAGCATAATACCAAATCAGTGATTGGTGACTAGAAGTATAAAGTACAATAATAAACATTTTTTTTCAGACAATATTTTAGCAAACACTGCGAATTATGACTATGAAGACGCAGATACCGAAAAGAGACATTCTTCGTTAAACGCTAGAAGAGACTGGAGGAAGAGAACCCTCAATCAACCAGCTCATGCAGGCTGGAGCAACAGAATGTATGATGAAAGACACCATGATCCAGAGCGATCGGCCATGATGGACAAAGAGAAAGAGATGGAATATTCAAACAGAGGAATACGCTATGACAGAGGCAAGTTAGAGTCGAGACCAAAAGATGCTGAGATGACGCAAAATGTTGGGTAAGCGAATCAATATTATATTTCAGTAGTAATTAATCATGAGGTTGTGAATTAGTTAATTGTTATAGCAATGTAATTTAAGGTTATGTTTGATTTTAGCCATAAAATGGAGGAGACCAAGGCCCATCATGATATCATGAATTGCGCGAGACCTAATGAACGGTCAGTATTTTAGAGTTAGACGAAACAAAACAAAACAAAAATACTATTAATTATAGAAATGTATAATTTCTGACAATGATTTCCTCCATCCATCCAAATACATCCTACCATCCATCCATAGTTACGAAGCGTGCTTCGCTGGCTGCGCTGCGGTGTCGTGCGACAACCCGCGCGACCGCCTGCGACCTTGCTACCCATTCTGCGAGAGCGGCTGTATATGCATACACCCCTACGTACGGGACGACCGCACGCATAAGTGCGTGTTGCCCGCGGATTGCACCAAGTGAGTAGGCCTTGCTACCCATTCTGCGAGAGCGGCTGCATATGCATACACCCCTACGTACGGGACGACCGCACGCATAAGTGCGTGTTGCCCGCGGATTGCACCAAGTGAGTAGGCCTTGCTACCCATTCTGCGAGAGCGGCTGCATATGCATACACCCCTACGTACGGGACGACCGCACGCATAAGTGCGTGTTGCCCGCGGATTGCACCAAGTGAGTAGGCCTTGCTACCCATTCTGCGAGAGCGGCTGCATATGCATACACCCCTACGTACGGGACGACCGCACGCATAAGTGCGTGTTGCCCGCGGATTGCACCAAGTGAGTAGGCCTTGCTACCCATTCTGCGAGAGCGGCTGTATATGCATACACCCCTACGTATGGGACGACCGCACGCATAAGTGCGTGTTGCCCGCGGATTGCACCAAGTGAGTAGGCCTTGCTACCCATTCTGCGAGAGCGGCTGCATATGCATACACCCCTACGTACGGGACGACCGCACGCATAAGTGCGTGTTGCCCGCGGATTGCACCAAGTGAGTAGGCCTTGCTACCCATTCTGCGAGAGCGGCTGCATATGCATACACCCCTACGTACGGGACGACCGCACGCATAAGTGCGTGTTGCCCGCGGATTGCACCAAGTGAGTAGGCCTTGCTACCCATTCTGCGAGAGCGGCTGCATATGCATAAACCCCTACGTACGGGACGACCGCACGCATAAGTGCGTGTTGCCCGCGGATTGCACCAAGTGAGTAGGCCTTGCTACCCATTCTGCGAGAGCGGCTGCATATGCATACACCCCTACGTACGGGACGACCGCACGCATAAGTGCGTGTTGCCCGCGGATTGCACCAAGTGAGTAGGCCTTGCTACCCATTCTGCGAGAGCGGCTGCATATGCATACACCCCTACGTACGGGACGACCGCACGCATAAGTGCGTGTTGCCCGCGGATTGCACCAAGTGAGTAGGCCTTGCTACCCATTCTGCGAGAGCGGCTGCATATGCATACACCCCTACGTACGGGACGACCGCACGCATAAGTGCGTGTTGCCCGCGGATTGCACCAAGTGAGTAGGCCTTGCTACCCATTCTGCGAGAGCGGCTGCATATGCATACACCCCTACGTACGGGACGACCGCACGCATAAGTGCGTGTTGCCCGCGGATTGCACCAAGTGAGTAGGCCTTGCTACCCATTCTGCGAGAGCGGCTGCATATGCATACACCCCTACGTACGGGACGACCGCACGCATAAGTGCGTGTTGCCCGCGGATTGCACCAAGTGAGTAGGCCTTGCTACCCATTCTGCGAGAGCGGCTGCATATGCATACACCCCTACGTACGGAACGACCGCACGCATAAGTGCGTGTTGCCCGCGGATTGCACCAAGTGAGTAGGCCTTGCTACCCATTCTGCGAGAGCGGCTGCATATGCATACACCCCTACGTACGGGACGACCGCACGCATAAGTGCGTGTTGCCCGCGGATTGCACCAAGTGAGTAGGCCTTGCTACCCATTCTGCGAGAGCGGCTGCATATGCATACACCCCTACGTACGGGACGACCGCACGCATAAGTGCGTGTTGCCCGCGGATTGCACCAAGTGAGTAGGCCTTGCTACCCATTCTGCGAGAGCGGCTGCATATGCATACACCCCTACGTACGGGACGACCGCACGCATAAGGGCGTGTTGCCCGCGGATTGCACCAAGTGAGTAGGCCTTGCTACCCATTCTGCGAGAGCGGCTGCATATGCCTACACCCCTACGTACGGGACGACCGCACGCATAAGTGCGTGTTGCCCGCGGATTGCACCAAGTGAGTAGGCCTTGCTACCCATTCTGCGAGAGCGGCTGCATATGCATACACCCCTACGTACGGGACGCCCGCACGCATAAGTGCGTGTTGCCCGCGGATTGCACCAAGTGAGTAGGCCTTGCTACCCATTCTGCGAGAGCGGCTGCATATGCATACACCCCTACGTACGGGACGACCGCACGCATAAGTGCGTGTTGCCCGCGGATTGCACCAAGTGAGTAGGCCTTGCTACCCATTCTGCGAGAGCGGCTGTATATGCATACACCCCTACGGACGGGACGACCGCACGCATAAGTGCGTGTTGCCCGCGGATTGCACCAAGTGAGTAGGCCTTGCTACCCATTCTGCGAGAGCGGCTGCATATGCATACACCCCTACGTACGGGACGACTGCACGCATAAGTGCGTGTTGCCCGCGGATTGCACCAAGTGAGTAGGCCTTGCTACCCATTCTGCGAGAGCGGCTGCATATGCATACACTTTTGCAACAGCAAAACAACTAACAACATACGAAAGTTGTAAAATATTTTCTTGCAGATATTTCTAGAATTTCATACCATTTCCACCTGTTCAATTTCTATTTTTATTGCTATACATATTTATAATTTCCTGCCGTTTAAAGTATTTATAAATACAGGCAGGAAATTATAAATATGTATAGCAATAAAAATAGCAATTCAACAGGTGGAAATAGCCTAAATTTTAAGGACCTGATTGAATAGTCAACTTGGTTTTTATAATATTTGTTTTCTTTTTAGAGGTTTGAAAGGAATCCCTGATCTAGGCGAAGAGGTAACTTGAAGAACAAAAAACATTATAATAATGTAAAGATATGTGTAGCGTTTTTTTTTCCTGCCTTTCTTCCGTTTTCGAACCAAATTTCAAAAAAAGCAGGTCACAATATAATCATCTTCATCAGCTATGTTCTATGGCTATAAACTATACAAATTACATAAGATAATAATTATTTTTACGTAAGGAAATTCGTACCTATGTCTCAGTGTTATTATTTAAGTTTCATTAAAACATGAACAATGGCAATATTTGTGTAACGGTGCGTCCACATTTGTATCATTTGCGCAATCAGTTCCCCGATCGATCTCCGTCGCGTATCATCGAAGCGTGTCAAAATGATAGGCGTATCATGATACGCCCCGATCGCTATTAACCGCGTCATACATGCCGTATCAAATACTCGTATGATCGGCAGAATGATCGTCCACACTATGACACGCATACTTGATACGGCGCGATGATCGCGACGGAGATCTGATCGCGCAAATGATACAAATGTGGACACACCGTAACATCTTTTTATAAAATTAAAGGGTAAAAATTGAACGGAAGTAGCTAATATTTTTTAAAGCAATGTTAAGTTCTTGAGTGTCATGTTAAGGTGACATTCCTAACCTCGCGGCAAGCGATTACGACCGACAAAAATCCAAATAAAATGTCACTTTATGACCAAAGCTATTTTCTATCGACAGTATTCTAGCGACCGATACCGCTGCTTTGTAGTGCGTAAAGCAAAATAAAACCTATTAGTCAGGGAGCCCTAGAACAATTTTTTTTATTACTATCAAGCAATTTTTTTGTGAGTAGCTTCATTTTGATATGACAAACAACATTTTCATCTGCGAAAAATCTTGAAAGAAATGATTTATATAAAAATAGAAATGATTTCATACTTTGATTTGATGGTCCTAAAATATGGATTGTTCTATTTGTAGGACAATGTTACTCATAAATTATATAACTATTAATCTGCCAATATACAAAAAATCAGCTGGTTAGGTTTCCGTTTTAGGGTACCGTAGTCAAAACCTTTCTATCTCTGTAATAGGCTCTACCACTTTCAAGATTTTTCGCAGATAAAAATGTTGTTCGTGTTATCAAAATGAAGCTACTCACAAAAAAATTCGTTTGATAATAATAAAAAAAATTGTTCTAGGGCTCCCTGACTATATGCCTTATCATAAAGTTTCATTTTATTAGAATTTTTGTCGCTCGCGTACATTTGCAGCGAGGATCGGAAATCATCGTTACAACTCAAGTTTCCTATAATGACGAGGCTTATCAGTTACATTAAAATTTACGTAACCAGCAATAAATTACGTTTTCGCCGTATCGCATGCTCATAAAAACCATATTTAATCATGTCAAAAAATAAAAACAGATTACAATACCAGCATTGTTGGCAAACAATGAGAAGGGAGACGTAAGAACTATTGTTCCTACGCGCAACAGACGACAGAGAAATTTTGAATGTACACGTGAAAAAAGTGCAAAACATTCGTAATTTGTTATAAATTATGATAAATGTGCTATATAATAAGATTTTGAATTATAATAAATGTGTTATATATGTTGTGCTCGATGATGACTAGTTTAATGCATAAGTTGTGTTTGTTTTTATTAACATTGGCAATTAAGATTTCGAGTGCCAGAAAATTTGGTAGGTACATCTAGTTTAGGTACATTTAGTTTTTATTAACCATCAAGCTCCATAAGCTCACTGGTGAGCGAGACACAATAGAATAACAATAGATTTCCAAGAATCCACGATTGAAGGATTAAATCGAACTCGCGCTATGTGAAGTGTGTCTCCTTTCTTTCGCTACCTGTTAGAGTTTTGGATTTCGCCTACCATACTTACTTTCATCAAGTAGGGGAGAGGGGGCTAGAATTAACAGGGGTAAGTATTAACAAGCCTATAGCTACTAAATTAAATGACGATACGGTAAGACGTTTAATGTTATAAGTTCGGGCAACGTTGGCGAACGATTTGCAACAAGAGTGTTGCCCATCGGCCGTCCCGTTGTGAAGTTATGGTACGTCGGTGCAAAAATACAGGGAAGCGGACATTTTTTGGTCTCGAATTTTTTGATTCATGCTTTAATGTTTTGGTTTTGCGATTGCAGATTTTATATTGTGGTAACATTTCTTCGGGTTTAAATCTGCTGAGGTTCAGGCACTCACATGTCCTCCCTCGCTGATTTCATCTCGCTCACACATGATCTCAAGATCTCAAGATTTTCCCTCTCAATTTTTGTCTCTTTCATATGTGTCATATTTTGTCTCTATCTTTGTGTATTATATTGTCCCACTCTAACTAATCAAATTTTGTATATATAGCCGTAAGATTTGTAAATAAATCACTCACTTCTGAACCTACAGTCGAGTATCTCTTATCTCCTGTACCAAATTCTTACAAGTGGTGACCCCGAAAAGAAGAACACTATCCTCAAGCATACCAACGCGTGAAAGAAGACGAAAAGTTAGAAGAAAACTCATAGAAAATATTTCAAGATGGAAAATCCGATTGAAAATCAAGCCGAAGCTTTGCCCGTACCTCAACAACCTGCAGCTGCGAGTGCTACGACTAGCAACGACGTCAATTCTATCGATTTGGCCGCCATCTCCGTGCAATCTCGACTTCTACCGTTTTGGCGCGAATATCCAGATCTATGGTTCAACCAATTTGAAGCTCTCGTCCTGCCGATGAAGACCAGCGACGACAACAAATTCAGATACGTCCTAGGCCAACTACAAGCGACTGATTTACGACATCTCACGGACATATTGTCGAGTCCCCCGCAAAAAGGAAAATACGAAGCTATCAAGACAAGATTACTCTACGTGTACGGAAAATCGCAAGTCACGAACTTCAAACATCTTCTCAGCGAACTGGAATTGGGAGACCAAAAGCCGAGTCAACTCCTACGACGAATGCGGGAACTCGCCGGCAACATGCTCACAGAAGACGGCATCAAGATCGAGTGGCTAAACAGATTACCGCAGCAAGTGCGAGTTGTATTATCCGTCAACAAGGACTCACCGCTCGACGTACTCGCTGCGATGGCCGACAAAATGCTAGAATACTCATCGACCAGTACCATCGCAGCTATATCAACACCGCCGCCGACACAGTATGAGCATCAGCCGGGTCCAGCCCCCAGTACGTCAAATGAAATATTTATGGCCACGCAAATACAACTTATGGCCAAACAAATCGAAAAATTGACACTCGAAGTCGCCGAGATACGCCAAGGAAGACAGATGCAGCGCTATCCCCGTCACTCTCGCTCCCGTTCAAGATCGATGAGACGACAATACAACCATCAAACTAACAAAGATGAATGGTTATGCCGCTATCACTACAAGTTTGGAGATCAAGCCCGACAATGTATATCGCCGTGTGCCAGACGTAATAGAAATTCGGAAAACTAGAGTTAACACCGACCGTGGCGGACGTCGGTGTTTTGTCTGCGAGCAACCGCCTATGTGTCATCGACCGCAACACCTCACAACGTTTCCTCGTCGACACTGGCGCTGAAATCTCAGTCCTCGCCGCATCAAGAATACAAAAGTCGAAGCCAACACCGAATACCTGCAAGCTCTACGCCGCAAACAATACGCCAATCAATACATACGGCGAGAAGAATTTACTAGTAGACTTGGGCCTCCGTAGACCGTTCAGATGGTCATTCGTCGTAGCCGATGTCAAGACGTCAATACTCGGCGCAGATTTTCTCCGTCACTACAAGCTACTCGTCGACTTACACCGAAAGAAGATAATCGACAGCGTCACTGAACTAGCTATCAACGCGGTATCAGTGACCACGTCTCAACCGTCGGTCCATATCCTAAGTCACGATCAAGTCTACCACGACATCCTGCAACAATACCCAGATGTACTCCGCCCGATGTCCACGAAGTCGCCGAGCAAGCACAACGTCACTCATCACATAGAGACGACCGGCGCGCCCCTATTCGCGCGCGCGCGCCCTCTGCCGCCCGAGAAGTACAAAGCGGCGAAACAAGAATTCGAGCGACTTATGGAGATGGGCATATGCCGCCTGCACATCGACACGAAGCTTTCAAATCGCAACACAACTTGTGTCACCCAGGGGTACGAGCGACGAGAAAACTAGTTACATCGAAGTACTTTTGGCCCTCGATGAACAAAGATGTAACTACGTGGAGCAGAAGCTGCATCGATTGTCAACGAGCGAAAATTCAAAGACACACAGTGACGCCACTAGCGAGTTTCCCGCCGTCGGAACGCTTTGACCACCTACATATCGACATACTCGGACCTCTCCGACCATCGCAAGACTACCGTTACATAGTAACGATGATCGACAGATTTACAAAGTGGCCGGAAGCCGTTCCAGTGTACGAAATTACAGCGGAGATCGTCGCAAAAGCTCTCTACGAAGCGTGGATATCGAGATTCGGCTGCCCCCTGCGAATATCTACAGATCAAGGCAGACAGTTTGAATCCTCACTATTTAACGAGTTAACGAAGAAACTGGGAATAAAACGCATCCACACTACCGCATTTCATCCGCAAGCAAACGGAAAAATCGAGCGCTGGCATCGCACTCTAAAAGCCGCTCTAGTAGCACGTGGCGCCGCCACGCGATGGAGCGAGGACCTACCGACAGTACTGCTGGGACTCCGCACCGCTCTGCGCGGGGACAGCAACACTAGTCCCGCACTGCTCACCTACGGCGCACCGCTACGAGTACCTGCAGATTTCTTCGTGCCGTCGAAGCCGAAAATTCAAGAAGCTGACTACGTGCGTTGCCTCACCGAAACCATGGCAACGCTATCTCCGGCGCAGAACACTGTGCGATCGTCGTGTCGACCCTTCGTACACAAAAACTTACAAAAGTGTACGCATGTGTTCGTGAGAAACGACACCGTCCGGCCGCCGCTCACGCCGCCCTACAACGGACCGTATCCGGTACTACAACGACACGACAAGTACTACAAGATCCAGCTACCTAACCGAGTCACAGTTGTATCGCTGGACAGACTAAAACCAGCATACATCTGTCTCGAAGAAGAAAACGAAGAGGAGGAGCAAAATCCTGCGGCCGACGTGCCCGCCAGCCCGCTGCGCCGCGAGAGAGACCGCGCGCCTGCGCCCGACCTGCCGTCATCACCGCAAGTTCGAGTAACGAGATCCGGCCGCATCAGCAAGCCATCCGTACGGTTCACTTGAAGGGGGGTACTGTGGTAACATTTCTTCGGGTTTAAATCTGCTGAGGTTCAGGCACTCACATGTCCTCCCTCGCTGATTTCATCTCGCTCACACATGATCTCAAGATCTCAAGATTTTCCCTCTCAATTTTCTGTCTCTTTCATATGTGTCATATTTTGTCTCTATCTTTGTGTATTATATTGTCCCACTCTAACTAATCAAATTTTGTATATATAGCCGTAAGATTTGTAAATAAATCACTCACTTCTGAACCTACAGTCGAGTATCTCTTATCTCCTGTACCAAACTCTTACAATATAATTAATGGTTATTTAGTTATTTATTGCATTTCCGTGTTATTTTATTAAATATACCTATAGTTTTTTAATAATAATTAATTATATCCAAAAAGGTCCTCGGGGGCTAGTTTTAACAAAAGGAACGGGGTAAGTATTAACCCGTATAATTTGGTATTACTAGCAAGTTGGAGCTACCACATCTGCCGAAGGAGGTACGCCGATCACTCTGGCGGCACTCCGGCAACATTCCGGCATCCGGCAACATCCGATGTATGAACATCGGTGGATATGTCCACCGATGTTCATACATCGGAGGATCAGATTTAATTTTTGTTTCAAGTGGAATCCATAGGGGCTGAAAACAGCTCAGGGTGGATGGCATAAAAGAAAATTAATATTATTTGACAGAAGTTATTATAGTTCTTTAATATTTGTATGTCAAAAAATCAATAAATTATCGTCTTAATTTTGTTGTTTTTTACTTCCATGGTTAAATGAAATTCTAATAAGTATACTACCGTTAATACTTACCCGGTCACTGTTAATATTTGCCCCCGATACGGGGCAAGTATTAACCGCTGACTTAAAAAAAAATGCGTCTCCCTTCGAATCCAAGTAATTTTGATGAATTTTTAGCTAAGTATATGCAAGCCAAATAAATTTCCGTTACTCGGGTATAAAAATAATATCATAAAGTTTTCAAATTGAGAAGATAAATGACAATATTCAAAATCTGTTAGTACTAGCCCCCCTCTCCCCTTCATACGAGGTATACATAAATAATCCATACTACCAAATAACTAAACATTTTAACGATCTCCAGATACTTTTTAGATAGCCCATAATATGTTTTGTTTTAGGCGCTCAATGCAATATAAATATAAATTGCAATATAATATAGACACGTATAAAAATATAAAACTTAGGTATTAGTTCTCACATAAACGTGACGCAAAATTAACCCGACGCCATTATAGATACACAATTTCAACGTTTCATGAAGTCTTTGAATGAAAATTATTCATAACAACTTCTTGCCTGAAGTGTCATTGCATTGTTTTTTACAATAATTATGACATCATCAAACTACAACTTCGCAGAATGCGGTGAGCACGGAAGATTTGAATATTGCATCGACGAGATTCCGGGCTGCGTTGTTGGATGCGACTGTGATCCGGGATATTATTTCGATGCGGACTCGAAAATATGCGAGCCGAAGTAAGTAATCGAACACTAATTTTTTAAAAATCTATAAAACTACATAAAAATATATTTATTCCCCTTCTTACAGTTCAAAATTATGGTCCCGGCGTAGACTCTCTAGCTCGGACAGGAAAAGAAAACAAAAATACAAAAAATCTAAACAGTCGAGGCACGTCCGTGATTCAGAAGAAAGATTTGTAGAAGGTTTTGCGAAAGTTGCAGATCATGCGAGTGAGTTATCGGACTGGATATCTAACACATTTTTTTCTGAAATTGAAAAGCAAGCTGAAAAGCAATCGAAAACAAAATATGTTACCAAAAAACCAAAAAAACAAAGAAAGGAAACCCATAAAGTACAAGAAAATAGACCAAAAGTAAAACATACTAATAATAAGAAAATATATTTTAAAGCGACGTCTGCAGAAAGACCACCTATCAGGCGTTCCGGAGTTAGAAAAACTAATGAAAGTAAAAATATAGATACAAGTATGGAAATGGAGGTAGGTGAAAGAAATAGTGAAGAATATGGTGGTGAAAATGCTTCGGATATAGAAATCGGTCCCGGTGACAGTGAAGAAACTGAAGAAGACAGTGAATCGGAAGACGAAGATCACGAAAAACATGATCATCGGCATGTTTTGGTGGTAAAGAAACCAAAACCAAAAAGGGTACATCCTATACCAGCCATGCCCGTGATGCCGTCGTTTATTTTCTTGCCTAGCTTGGATACACCGTTCTACCCGCCTGCGCCGCTAGGCCTGCCTGCACCTCCAGTAGTGCCGATGTATCCGTCAGTCCCCGTACCTCCCGTACCGCCAGTTTATCCTTTTCCAGGTAGGTGATGTTTAATTCATAATACATAATTTAAAAAATTACGATGCCAAATTATTATTATTTAATACAGTAATTATTACCTTAGTCGAAAATTTTATATTAATTAAGTAAATATTCTACTTTAGACTGCATACTGTCAAGATAATAATTATAATGAAATAGCACTATATCTGTTATAAAACCTTTCAGACCCACATGAATACACCATATATGTAGCACCTATAACGAAAACGACAATAATACCAACAACACACAAGAAAATCCAAAAAACAACGACTCAACCGGCCACAACAACGACATTAGAAGAAGTACCCACAACGAAAACAACATTAGAGCCAATTGAAACCACGTCACTATCAACTACAACGGAAACCAATTCTACAACACAATCAACCTCTACATCAGATACAATATCAACAGAAACAAAATTAGATTCTACTACAATATCAACATCACAAACTACAGTAAATACGACACCCTTAAATACTTCAACGACATTTACAACAGAAACAGTGAATGGCAGTAATTCCAGGAGAGCTCATGACATGAACGAGGACTACGAATATCTAGAAGATCGTAATTCTTCACAATTGTAAGTACTATTATTAAGCTCAGTAGGATTAAGAAGATTCAAACAAAAACAACTAATATATTATATTTAACCGATCGAGCTGAAATTTTGCATACACGTTTAGTTTGAATGACAATGCACGATATTAGTATGGTATGTGACATCACTCTAAATCCAATATGGCCGACCATTCAAGATGGGAAAATAGTACATGTGATCTGAGGCTTTCTTATTTACTGCCCGTGGTGGGTTCTCTCATCTCATCTCATCTATTTTTCTCATCGACGGAGGCGGAAAACGGCAATATCGGTAAGCGCAGCGGGAAGAAAGTTGACGTTTTCCGCCCTGAGGTGAGAAATAATTATTTTCAATGCAGTCCTACAATATGGATATTAAATGAAAGGGACTGTTAAATTGTGCAATAATACGATGTTCAGGACAATGGTATAAAAATATTGTAATAAATTGATTTTCTTACGATTTTAGGCCTAATAGAAGAAAAGGATTTAACAATCAGCGAATGAAAACGGTGAGCAACTAATAAATAAATCTATTATCTTATCCAATTACTTTTACATTAAGAATATACTTTATAATTACTTAGTTTTTATTAGTCGTAGACTTTATACTAATTTTATTTTACGCCTAGTAACACTTCATAGACCTTAGTTAGCTTCTGAAGTAAAACTTATTATAATTTTAATATATTTCCAGATACGACTCAATGATCGCATATTGAAAAATAGTGACTTCAAAGATAATTCACTTAGATGGGCCCATAACAACTCCAAGGAATTATTAATACTAAACGTTATTAATGTTCCGTCACATGTATTGAAATCTGCATTATATCAGAAATTAAATGACAAAAGTATGCCAGAAATAAACAACACTAACAACAAATATATTGCTGATCGTATTCACAGACCAGAATTTAATGATCACATAAAGCACTTAGACTTCCATCCTCAGAATAATAAAAATAAATATAGCACCGATCCTGCTCAATTTCACGAAAGAGGTGATGATTTTATCAATGACCCTCAAAATGTACACTACACAAACTTAGAAAAGCAAATAGTATCTTCAGTTCTGTCAGAAACAAATATTATATCACCAACGACTCCCTCCAACAATGCTGATTACCTGAAAAAGAATAAAGATTTACTTTTAAATTTAGAAAATCAAATTATGGGAAATACACTACGAGTAGAGGGAAGACACAATGTAGCTGAAACGTTGCAAGAAAACAACATGACTCCAAATGTTTTAAATGCTTTAAATAACATAAATGTATATCGGCGTCAAGAACAAAGATATAATATAGACAATATTATACCACATGAGCGTATAGTTGATAAACATAATATTAGAAACAGAGAGGATAGCATAAATAAAATTCCATTTTGGGAGAGTTCAAATGTTGAATTATACAAATCGTACAAAAATAATCAAGTAATAAATTCAAAGGACCTGAAGCCAAAGCAGTTTCTTCGACATCACCAGTTCAATTCAAAGGGTACAAAGAATGCAGTTCTTTTGAACCAGAATCCTCTGGCCATGGACCTTTCAGTGAAAACAACCAGGCAACCAGAAAGGTCGTACATAGGACGAACATTTTTCTCGGGTGATATAATGTAGATAGCTCTGCTAAACTCAGAAAAGTATTTATGAAAGAAAAACCTTAATACAAAAATAGTTATACCACTTACACACACATACCAGAATAAAACTGTACATCTCGTGCACAGTTTTTACCTCGACTTACTATGTGTGAATAATAATTATTATTATTCACATCTACTAATTCGAGGAAATAATCGATATGTTGTTAAATAATGATAATAAATATTGTATAAAATTTTTACTTGCTTAGATTATGTCAATCGTAATCTTTAAAATTTTACCTATTAGTTAGTTTTAATAAATTATCAAAATATACACAACATTTTCCCAGAAAATCGTAAAGTACCAACAGTGTCAATTAAATCTAATAATATTATAAAATAAGATAAATATATAATTAAGATATAAAAAAAAGAAAATATGAAATTCAATTTAATTTATAATGTTGGCAGCGACTTGAAGTTAATAACAAAATCGGCGGGTACACTACATATTAACATGGGGCAGGTTTACAAATAGAGCCTGAAATTTATTTGGCTCGGGTACGTAGAGAGCGTTTCCAATTTTCATATTTCCCGCCAGGGGACGCCCCTATCTGCCTCCTAAATCTCGTAGCGATATTTTTATGAATCGTAATTGATTTGCAACCCCTGATATATCGAGACCGGAAAATGCTTTGCATTCCAACGTGTATCTCTTTTAATTTGAAATTGGAACGTCTGATATATGATTTATAGTACAAATTACAGAAAATATAGCTACTTTACCAATCATGTTATACTTATTCAGTGGAAAATTATTTAAGAATTGCACAATCAGCCTAAATATTTTTAACACTGTACGGCCTTTCTAACAAAAGTAGTTACACAATGAAAACTGAACTATATACAATTTTCTATTCTCTCATATCAAGCGTCCAACTTATCAGAAAAAGAAATAAGATATACAAAGTTTTAACTTTGTATAGCTTGTTTATTGTATTTGAATATTTTAATCAGTAATAGCGCTATGAAAAAATGGTCATTGGTCAGTTATTAAGAGGAAAAACATTGTTTAGATACAATCAATCGACACTATTTCTATTTCTATCTCTAGCGATATATCTGTATCTGTAACAATTAAGTGCTATTGTCTACAACTAGTCTCTGGATACTCGTATTAATATCTCAATATCTAGCCTCCATGATTTAGATGTCTAATGTCCAATCTAAAGTCACTAGTCACTGGAATATTCATTAACAATCTGCTAAGTGTTCCCGGGAGCTCAGTGGTCAGATCTGTATCACAAACATGAGCGTGCCTCAAAGAAACATAGTAACGAGGCAACACTAAGTATTAGGAGTACTGAACAATAAATTAATTTAGCTTTAAAAGTATAGGAAAGCTGCTAAAATGATTGAGGTTGTAGGACTTTTCATGTAGTTTAAAATATTTTCTTTAACAGAATTGTCCCAGTCAGCTTAGAGATATTGGAGATTTCATAATTTTAAGGCAACTTTATTACTTATATCAAGTATGATTTTTATACTCTATGATTTTTTTTCTCAAGCAACTCCAACGTCAGTAGCAAACGCTTACACACTCAGTTTCTAAATACCACCAGAATTGGGCATTAAACCTTAATCGACGTTAAAACATTACATTAAGTAACCATAATTCACAAAATTCAATTATTTTTGTTATTATTTTCACGTATCGTAATGAATCCGAGGCAATGATTTTGAGCGGCCGATACAATTTGGAATTAGTTTCAGGTCAGCGGTAGCTCGTGCGGGCCGGTCTGGCCCCGCGGGACCCTTTCCATTAAGAGGGTACGCTAGCACTGCTATTCAATACAAACGTATTCCCCAATTTACTCCCTGGGGCCTGGACAATGCGGCTAGACAAATTATGATTTTATACAATATTGGGATCTGTTAAATCTATGCCTCTACGTTCGATTTTTTCCTAAATTTAAATAAATAAAAAAATATGACCCTTCAAAAATCGTAAAAAATTAGTGCCCCGTACCTCGCCAATCTACCGATTATAAAACAAATTTAAAAGATTTGTAAGATAAAATAAAAACGTAGAGGCATAGACTCACTCTTCCTGGAGATATTTAAAAAATTTAGATAGGATTAAAATTTCGAAGGAGGAATCAAAGGACTACGTTACCTCGATTTATTGTATCTGTCTCTGACACAACACACGTGCAGGCGCAGGGTGAAACGTGATGGCAATAGTTTCTTCATTTAAATTCTGCTGCACCCGCGTTCCCTCTTAATGAGTGCGCCCCGGCCCCCGGCCCCCGTTCACCGGCTCCCGGACAACGGACCCGGACCAAATCCTCCAACAAATTAGGATTAGATGAGACCTTGTGTTTTTAGGTCGAATCGTCGCTCGGTGTAACCCGCTCCTAGTTTTATGGCGGGGTAACGCTGAATGTTGATTGAATACATGAAATAACTTTAATAATATTACCTGTTCCAGTACAGGAAATAATTACTTAATTTATAGTTAATACTAAAATTAAAAATATGTATATGTATATGTATAAAGCATCTTCACGCGAACAATAATAATTTATTTGATTGATTGATTGACATGTTATATTATATCGTCAAAATCTAGATCTTATTTCTGTGGTCAAAATAATTGCTCACTAAATGAAATTAAGAAATATGATTTTTATGATTATTTTTCCGACCCAAATATCGACCAATAGAATTGCACCATTCGACGTCACGTGGTACAACCTACATGGTATTATACTGATAATTTTTTGAAAATTTTCTCTGGTTACCACGTGACGTCGAATGGTGCAATTCTATTGGCCGACATTTGGGACGGAAAAATAATCCCCCGAATACCACACGAGCTTCAAAATTATCTGGCATTTCCCTCAAGGTTCCCTGCAAACAAATAAAGTCGTCAAGTTTTTCAGGAAAAATCACTCGCGCTTCGCGCTCGTCATTTTTTAACCTGAAAAACTTGAATCCTTCATTTGTTTGCAACGAACCTATCATGAAATACCCGATAATTTTGAAGCTCTTGTGGTATTATAAGTGAACATTTATAACGTACTCGACATTATTACGAGTATATAAGTAATAGCACCCTACAAATACTCGTGAAAATGAAAATACCTCGGTCCTCGAGTCGGTCGTGCGGGGGACACCTACTCGTAGTTTGTCGCCCTGCACTGGCGAACTACCGCAATTTCAAATCGACAATTTTATTGATACTCATCGTAATAACGAAAGAATTTTTTTAAAATTAATGTGTTGAATGGTTTATGTTTTTAACGTTTATGCTTTATTTATACTTTTACATTACATAGTTTTAAAACCAAAATCTATAACGTACTAGATGATCTGCGCGGCTTCGCCCGCGTAATTTAAGGAATGTCATGGAAACCGTACATTTTTCCGCAAAAAAAGATACCTATGTCCTTTCACGTAGTCTATTCTTCATGTGTGCCAAATAACATAAAAATTGCTCCAGTAGTTTCTATCTCTTAAGATAATAAGCAATTTTAAATAATTTCCGCCGTTTTTTTCCACACTTTCCTATATTTCTTCGCTCCTATTAGTCTTAGCATGATAAATATAGCCTATAGCCTTCCTCGATAAATAGGCTATCTAACACTGGATGAATTATTTAAATCGGACCAGTAGTTCCTTAGATTAGCGCGTTCAAACAAACTAACTAACTAACAAACTCTGCCGCTTTATAATATTAGTATAGATTCTATCTCTCATTTGTTAATTTGTTAATTCATGTATAAGTAATGTACAAGTATAAGTTAAATAATATGTTATGTAACCATTAGTAAATATTGGGATTTGGGGACCTGCAAGACAGGCTGCGCCTAGTGTAGGACCCAAAGTAGAAACTAAGTCTGATAATGTAATATGGTATGAAATAAAATGAATTATATGAACTCTATAACTGAGACTTAGCTGTCTGTCTACGACTAACATTTTTTTATTCTGTTTCATGCGAAACCTTTTATTCCCGAGTTCAACTCGTACTTAGCCTGTTTTAATGAATAATAAGAGCTAAGAGCTAATAGAGAATAAGTTTTATAAAAATACGTTTCTGTGTTCTTTTTACATCACAATTTTGATTCTGTCTATTTCTCTTTATTAATCCTTCGATCGCCAATTTTTGGAAATCTTTTGTTATCGCGGCCCACTTGCGCCTTACGGGGATTGATGGGTTAAAACTATGAAATAGTACATTACGTACCTAGGGCAGGAAAATAAGAAATGTCTCGATTACTTTTCTCACTTCCGAGCGGAAAGCGTCAACTTTCTCCCCGTTGCGCTTACCGATGTTGCCGTTTTCCGCCTCCGTCGATGAGAAAAATAGTATACGCACCATGGGCAGTAAATAAGAAAGCCTCAGATCACACATATCGTGATCTGAGACATTTCTTATTTTCCTGCCCTAGGTGCGTTATGTACTATTTAAATATTTATGTCAAAGGATTTAGTGTATTAGTATGTCTGTATCAATGTTATCCTTTTCTAGATATCTTGACTTGTCCGTATTAATATTACTGTATGTTTTCCAAATTCACAATTTCACGTAAGTGGATGATATTGCAATTCCCGGCGGAATGCGGGGAACTTCTGACGTTAATCATTTCACATTTATTTTGTTTCGTGTCCTGTTTTATTTGTTTTTGTTGTAATTCTTTAAAACCTCTGTGGTCCCTTAGCATTTTAGGCTTTGTTTGTCCTTTTCGGTTTGGGAATATTCTTTTACTTTAAATTGTAAAGTATTCTTACTTTTATTCTATTTACTATTTACTTACTTTCTTAGATAATATAAAATGGGAATTTAAAAAAATACGATTTATTATGATTACGAATGCAAAAGTGTCGCTTTCACCTATCCTTCGATTTATCTATGTATCTACTATTCATGCTTAAACTGAAGTGTCGACTGCTGTTGCTTAACTGAGCAGATTAAGTTATGGAGATATTTTCCGGGTAATATAAAAATAATGTTGCTAAATGACATCATGATTCCTATAGGGGTCGCCTACTGGGTCAGTTTGCTCATAATTAGTTTCCGATATAAGTGTCTCAATCGACCCACAGCCCACATATAACAGGAACGGTCAGGGCCGGATCTACCATATGGAAGCCCAGGGCCCCATGAATTCAAGCCCTCAGCCAGCTCTGGATTTATGTATAGGCAGTATACGTATAGGCCTTTGGGCTGCAGCGTCCTAGAATGGCGGCAGAGTTCGTACATAGGGGCGGCAAAATTAAAGTGGCCTACATACTCATAAAATATATAAATCTGGCCCTGCCCCCAGCTAAGTTTACCAAAGGCTAAAAATTAACGATACGAAAGAATCCATAATTCAATATCTTGTAGTTTCCAGCCCTGCGAATCCTACCGAAGCATTAAACTCAATTCTTATTTTCTTTAGGTTTTAGTACTTACTTCAAACTGACTGTTAAAGTATATATTCCTAAGACACATATAAACATACCTTCCATAAGAACCGATTTTTCAATCGTCAGATAACTTTTACCTAAGGAATTAATTTACCACATTGAATTTTTTATCATAGAAAATCAGATAAGCGACGTTCCTTCAGTCCTAAGCAGTATCAGCCCAGGGCCCCAAAACTCGCGCTCCGGCCCTGGGAATAATGCAATCCGCCCGCCGCACATAATTTCCCAACGAATGTTGCCTTCGGAATACGAAGCGACGGGCCGAAACGGCGGAACGGAAAAACTGCTTATTTTATTACCACCACGAGCTGTAAAGCGGATAGGATAGGCCTCGAGCAGATAGGAATTGGCCTGGGGCGGATAGGCCTCGGGTGAATAGGTCTTGGGTGAATAGGATAGGATACGGCATTGCCAAACCCCAATTAGAGAACAGGCGTTGAGCGTTTTCTATTATACGCCGTCGGATACGAATGTAGCAAAGATAGACCTCGACCGAATTTTGTTTGATAATGTAGCTTTTACAGTGTACAGTGTATATTTTCCACCTTGCTATAAAAAGATATTAACGTAGAACGTATATTATTCAAGTTCGGCTGTCTTTGTCTACCATGACTTGACTCATGTTACTTTTCCATTATGCCAAGCCAAGAAAATGCATAGTGAAAAATTATTTGGTGTGTACTTTTATTAGTAGATGGGCATAATATTATGTTTACGCGTTAGGGCCTAAACGTTAGTCGCTAGTTAAGCCTGTTTTCCAAAATGATTTTCCAAAGATAAGAAGATGCATAGTTAGAAATTATTCGGTGTGTATTACTGTGCTTCAAGCCCCAAAGCCTTTCTATTGTTATCGCGGTCACGGTGACCGGACCGCGATAACAATAGAAAGGCTATTGTGTCTCGTTTTTCCACGATCGAAGGATTGGTAGTTTACGCGTCAGGACCCGCCTCCTGTTTATTTTAAGTTTTCTTTTTCCAGCTTTTTCTCAGACATTTAGAAAATGTTGCCGACACATGTACAATAATTTTTCGTGTCCAGTCCGAGCTCAGGTATAAAGTTTATTAGCGCCAGGTACTAACCGCTAACCACTAGCCACGCTCACAAACTATTTTCATAAATCGCAAACACCTGGCTCTTATTAATACAAGCTCTCCACACCAACGAAGAAACTAATTCCCCCATAAATTATAAACAACGGCTACAAACACGAAAATTGACCTGGTATTTGCCCGCTGAAAAATGTGCTATTAATTAATTGTAGTTTGTTTTGTGAAAAGAAAAAATATTTTTGTTAATAGGGAATACATATATTACGAAAGGTAGGGGCAGAGGCTGCTACTACTACAGTGAATGATCGAACCAATATTCTACATGTTGCCCGCATGAATATTGACAGAAATTGTCAAACCTCTAACAAAGCTTTTATTTACTATCTGTGCTAGTGCTGCTGTCTAGAGTGAAAACACTGCAGCAATATATCCTATAAAGTATAAATTATAAAATTACTGAATAATCATATTATGTAAGATGCGGTACAATGAAATAATGACCTTTTGTGCATATTGTTCTCTTGGTAGGTTAAGGCTGAGGCTTAACCTACGCGTCAGTGACGGAGCGTCAAGTTGCGTCAAGTTACATCAAATGTGTGTTTTGTATACAAAAACACATATTTTGACAACCCGACGCAACTTGACGCTCCGTCACTGACGCGTAGGTTTGTTCTAAGCTTTACCGTTTATGCATAACATTGCACTCTAGTAAGTATATTGTATTTTTAAAAGCCATTAATTCTGTCTTCCCGTCTTGGACTAAATTCTTTAATTTTGGGCATCTTCATCTGGTCCATTATTTTATAACACCGATCCATTGTCTTTTTGGTTTACGAGCTGGTCTCATTCCAAGAAACCTAAGTACCCTCTATGATCATATGTATTTGGATTTATAGGTGCCCGAAAAAAATGACCTTTCTTTGGATGATAATATTAATGATACATTTATGTATTATGAAAATCACTGTGATTTAATTTCATGAATATTCGAATATCGAGCACCTGCAAAATTAATTACATCGTTCGAGATAAAGATAAAATAACATAATATTAATAAAGGAAAGTAATATGATACATGAACATGAGCAGCTGTTGCACCGCATGACCGGCCAGATAATACAGTATGATACAGTAGATCATCTTTCACCGAGTTCACCCAAATTGCACGCACACATCTGTGAGATTACAGATAACTTCAGAGCGAAGCCACATTGCTGTTGCTTTGAGGTCCGCATCAACTTGTTGAGTACCGTCGGACGCACTGTTTTGACGAAAAGATTTACAGGATATGAAGTGTGAGTGGTCGTCTTGTATTGTGTTGACGTGCGTTTTTACAACGCAGCAACGTGACACACAATGTGTTTATTCATGTCGACGATGTTCGCGCGGACGTGTATAAATCGAGCCATAAAAGCTGTGTCACGTCGCGCGCACTTAAAAATATCTGTGTTGCACCAATTTGATATAAACCGTGAACACGGCTAAGTAACACTACTGTTAATACTTATATTGTGCAGATAATGTACAGCGAGGCATAATTAATCTGCTCAATCAACAACACGCCGCACACGACCAACATCACAAAATGGGGAAAACAATGAAAACGTGTAAAGATCGGTGCACACTGAGACGTAGTGAGACGAAACGCGACGTTTGTACTGTTTGTAGTAACATGCACAATATCTCTATCTGTTACTCTTCACGCTCAAAACGCTGAACCGATATTGATGTTTATTTTTTTGGTATTAAGATACTTTGAGTAAAGGAAATGACATAGGATACGATCCCGGAAAAATGTACGGTCCACGCGATGAAGATTATTTTTCGCAACGGAATGGCAGACATAATTTACTTTATATTATAAATATACATATACAGCCGAACGAAGTCATTTTTTGTAAGTCAATTAATAAATAATAACTGAAGCTTGAACAGTCAAGCTTCAGTTATTATTTATTAAAACCACAGGGTTTAGCATGACTAACGGCACCTCAATTTTATAAAGAGTTTGACAGATAATGTATGGGACTTATGTCTAAAATCTTAATCTTCATTTTGCAGTTAAGTAAGGTCGGTCTATCAGAATCTGATGGCAAATTTTGACGGCAGATTTTCAAAAAATATCTTTGATCATTGGATAAAATATATTTTCATGTTTCACACACAGAATCAGCCGCTATACCTAAGGAACTTATTGCCATCAGATTCTGGTAGACCTATGATAATAATCGTCTCTGAGTGCGACATTAAGACGAATTTAAATTCATCTAAGTCGTAATAACCTTAAAAAGTATTTTAGTTAAGTAGGTGACCCTAAGTAATATTCAGTTCTCGCGTGAGTTTCAAGAATCAATCACGAAAACCATGACAAATCAGACTCGTAAAAATTGTTATCGCTATAACTTTATTAAGTATTTAAGATTTATAACATCACGACATTTTATTTTGGTTGAAGAATAAGGTCTAAGATTGAATTGAAAAACGCCAAAATTCATTTAAAAATTCCTTTCCCGGGACTCAAAATATCTCCATACAAAATTTCAGCAAAATCGATACAGCGGTTCGTGAGGAGGTAACAGACAGACACACTTTCGCATTTATAATATTTGTATTTATAAATTATAACTCTTCAATTTGATGAAAATATTTCAATGGATTCATAATATTTATTTAAAATGTTCATCAAAACAAAAACTAATTATTCAAACTCTAACTTTATCGCTCATTATAATTCTACCGACGAACATCACAATCGAGCCTCAAACCTGGGTTTGAACAACTTTATATTTAAACATTAATTTAAAATCAGTGCCTTTGATTGTTTAATTAAAACGTAAACAAGAAAATTAAGTAGTTAAAAATAAAACTTCCAAGAAAAGCTCTATTATTGTATTAGTTAATTTTGTTTATTACTTAATTTTATTTTAACTTAGATTTTATTATAGCTTTTGTTTGTATATTAAATAAACAGAAAAGCTCTTAATTTTATGACAGACATTTCCTAATCCGTATTAGAATTTAGAATGTAGGTAAGTTATTTTTAAGTTTTTACCTCGTTCGTTCTGTCGCACCTATAATATATTATTTAATATTATACTTACTGCCGCACTATACGAGACGAATATTAATTACTAAAATGTTATTAAGGGCCTTCCCTACGGAGTATCAACATTCCTTTCCCCGTTTTAAATTTTCTGTTCTTGTTTTATTACTCATTCATCATGTATTATTACTCAATGATATCAGCTTCCAAAGTAAATCCACTAAAACCACCTGCGGTTCGCCTTCAGCCGTATAACGGAGGGAATCCCGGATCTGTCTAACACAGGACTCCCTCCACGACTGGCCGGTCTCGGACCGGACTTCTTCCAAAGTAAATCTAATTTATTAAAATTCAAGCATACATTCAGCATCTCCTTAGTATTTGGAAATTACTTTTATTTGAAACACACGCCAATAGATCGACAATCTAACAAAACAGAACTTTGTGTAATGTCCAGATTACTGAATAAACGTTTATTTATTTATTTATAATATCATAAACTACATATTCCCCGTTTTAAAATTTTTAAGGACAAATTTGAACTAAGATAAGTAAAAAATAGGGTTTTGGTGCGATCTAGGCAACGCGGCAAGTGTATGGTCAAGGTCGTTAATTGCTCGGGGGATGACCTTAAATGAAGAATTTCAAATACATTACTATGTCGAACTCTTTTTTAAATTTAATTTTAATCGTCATTAAAATATGTGTCTAACTGCCGCACTCAGAGTGGAACATTATTTAGTTAAATGTAATTAATTCAAAATTTTGACATAAGCCCCATACTTTATCTGTCAAACTCTTCATTAAATTGGAGCTAAATCATAATTAAATGTCTCTGAGTACGGCGGTAAGTGCGGCCGTTACTGTCAATTCTATTGCAATTAGTTCATTATTTCACCATTCAAACCATATCTAAACTCGTATCTTCTGATCAAAATCAGCATTTGCCGTTGAGTTTTAAAAGACTACAATTTTTCAAAAACTTTCTATTTCTACCGTCATTTTGCGCGTGTTTCAGCCACTATTATGCAGCAGCCGTCGGCAGTTATTGCGGGAGGATCTCCGAACTTCACCTGGGTTCAGTATGGCCAGTGGCATAGATACCAAGGAAAGGTCCCCTCAATCACTGATCATCTGTACAAATTGCAGATGTTTGTAGCTGTTAAAATTTTTTCTTAGTGATATTTTAGATTGTAAGTGAATATAAGTAATTAGATAAATTGCAAAGTTAATGGGCACCAGGCATCTTTCTTAATACTTTAGAGGCCCGACTCCGCATAAAAATACGTCTGGCTAGTAACTAGTTGCATGTTAGTTAAGGTTAATTTGTTTTTAGAGAATTCTGGGCCTGTAAAACGAAACCGTTTTGAGACTCAAACAATCGATCGAGAATGCCGCATCCTACTCTAACAAACGTGAAATGACGTTGTTAGAGAAGGACGCGGAATTCTCATCCGATTGTTTGAGTCTCAAAACGGTTTCGTAGTAGGCCTACTGTACCCAAACGGGACCCTATTACTAATACTTCGTTGTCTGTCCGTCTATCTGTGTGTCTATCTCCAGTCTATGGGCGTTTTCACACTACAACGATAACGACACGACACGATACCACAAAATAGATAGGGCCACCGCACATATAATACAACTAGACGACGCCCGTAACTCCGTTGCGCCAAAATTCGTTTATCGCGCGGGAACCGTACATTTTTCCGGGATAAAAAGTATCCTATGTCATTTCCCGGGACTCAAAGTATCTCCATACCAAATTTCAGCAAAATCGGTTCAGCAGTTTAGGCGTGAAGAGGAAACAGACAGACAGACACACTTTCGCATTTAAAATATTAGTATGGATTTCAAGTTGGCCGACTATCGTACAAACTAAATTACGTAGTGTCACAATTTAATTGGACAACTTCATCGTGTACGCTGCCAGCCGCAGACTTTTAGTTGGTAACGGTGTTGTTAGCCTAGCGACGTGCGTGTTTAAATGCGTAAAAAGCACGCTTTTATTGTGGCACTAATAAAACGAAGGCGAAAAGAAAGGAGAATATTTTGGGTGCATTCAATACTAAATGACAGAATATTAGAATATTACGATAGTCAGTTTGTACGATAGTCGGCCAACTTGAAATTGTATAATATGTGCGGTGGCTCTCTATTCTGTGGTATCGTGTCGTGTCGTTATCGTGCAGTGTGCAAACGGCCTATCTCAAGAACCGCTGCAGCTAGACTTCTGAAATTTTGCACAAATTGTGTATATCTGCTGCCGCTGGTTTTGGGTTCTCGGTAACCTAGATACGCTACTGAGTATGGCGGGAAATTTGAATTTTTCAGCCGTTACCTGCGCCTATAAATCAAGCGCCAAGGCCTGTAAGCCCCGCGTGGATTGCACCCGAACATCAACTTTTTAAAATTCAAATTACCAACTCCCGCCGTAGCTTATATTACTTCATAATTCTTACGTCGCCATGCGAGCAGAATTAATCGTATTTCAACATTGAGATGTATTTCAATAATTTTACCTGGATCTGTAGGATCATATTAGTATGTATTGTGGTCCGTTTGCTGATTGCGTTTCTAGATAACACATCATCATCATGATTATCATCATATCAGCCTATATAATATATTCGTCCACAGCTGGACATATGCCTCTCCCAAGACGGCCGATCTCCTGCTACTCGCATCCAGATAACACATAACATTAATTAAATACATCTGATCAAATTCACTGAATAAATTAATATCTGTCAAAAACTAAGAAACCATGGCATCACAAAATATTAGTATTTTTAAATGATTTCATCTTCGTGTTTGACCGAAAATATGCCAAAGATTATGGCCATAACTATGGGCTATGGCATACTTAAAGCGAAAATGTAGAGCGTCATACATAATACATTAGCGCGTTTTTCATGAATAGTGTCCTTCACGATGATGGACGGAGACGCCAGCGCGACGCCGCTCCCCAAATGTACAGTACACACAGTTTGACCCCGCACCAGTCTCCTCAACGTTAAAGTCGTAAGGACAAGCCGACCTCAGCGATCGAAAGTCTCAATCTTGGGTGCCCCAAAACGTTAAAGTCAGGTATAAGTCAGTAAGGATAGACTCGAGCTAGATATTTGCATGCCATCAAAACGGCAAAACACGTACTGTTTTATGCTGATTTGTAACATCTTTTATCATGTTTTGTGCAAATAAAGATATTGAGAAATCGAACGTCTCCATCCTGTATGCTCCCTTGCGACTTGTCATTTATTTAGTTAGTAAAGAAAGTTTAGATTCCAATATCCTTAATATTACATGAATTTAACTAAATAGTATATTCTATGAGCCGCGAGATTAGATACGACTAAAAGGTTGTTTTTAAGGAGAATTCAGATTACAATAGGATAATGAATTAAGTTAAATTACATCTATACGTAAAACGTATTGACGTGCACATAGCAAAATTGAAGGTAAATTCTATTATAAACTATCTAGTTTATAATAGAATTTACCTTCAATTTTACGAAATTCACCGGGTCATCTGACCCGGTGAATTTCGTATCACATCCCTCCTATAACCTATTACATCAGGAGGGAAGTGATTCGAAATTCACCGGGTATTTCATTGTTTTCTCTTTCACTTCCCTTGACTTCCACGAATATATTTTTAAGTCTGAAATCCATCAAATTAGTTCAGCCGTTCTCGAGTTTTAGCGGGACTAATAAAATTTTAAATTCATTTTTATTTTATCATAATTTGCTTGCCGTAAAGGTTTTTGTAAAATATTCCTGGACTTATCCTTACTTTCTACTCGTCGCAAAAGCCATCACGCCGGTCACCGCTGAATCTCAATGAATGGGTATCAGCATTCCATCAGAATTGCTGAATCAATGTGTTTACTACCTTTTGCATAATGTAGGTACCTAATAATACTAGTTACAAACACCTTCCTAATTTAAAGATCCACATTATGTATAAAGAATAGTTAAAACGTCTGTAATCTTTATACATATTAAGGGCGTTCCTTACGGAGATACCGTAATTTACCGTATTTCAAGCCTTATAAACTCATAATTTGAAAGTTACAAAGTTATAATAAAAATACAGCATTAATCTTCAGTATATCAACATTCTTTTCCCTGTTTTAAATTTTCTATTTTTGTTTATTATACTCATGATATCAGCTTCTAAAGTAAAACCAATTTATTAAAATTCAAGCATACATTCAGCATCTCCTTAGGTTTTACTAATTACTTTTATTGGAAACACACGCCAATAGATCGACAATGTCATAAACTACATATTCCCCTTTTTTTTTAGGACAATTTTGAACTAAGATAAGTAAAAAAAATAGGGAAAGTCTTTTGCTCAGGGGACGGCCTTAAGTAATGTAGTTAGATCTTATAACAGGGGTTCCCAAACTGTGCGCCGCGGCGCCCTGGTGCACCGTGGAAAGGCAAGAGGGGCGCCGCGACTCGATCATCCATCATTATCCAAACAAATATTTTAAAATAAACTTATAATAATATGAATTATAAAAAGCAGGTTGATGTTGATGAAGGTTGATGAAGCAGGATGAGCTGATGATTAAACACTAACCTAACCTAACTATAATCATTATAGGTGTTTATTTATGTACCTATATTTTTCTAATAGCTAGGTAGAGTAGAGCGCCGTGACAAAATATTGACTTGTAAGTGCGCCGCAGGCTGAAAAAGTTTGGGAACCCCTGTCTTATAATATTATAAATTATATTATAGCACATTATATACAAGGTGTAACAAAACTTAGTAATAATACTTCAAGGCGTGTATGTGTCAAGGTTGAAACTGTGAAAGAAGAAGCGCTGAAAGCGTAACTTTTTTTCACCTTTGTATGGAAAAACTCATGACGCTCGGGCGCTTGCCTGCAAATCACAAAAACATTTGTTCTTTCAGAGTTGCTACTTTCACAGTGAATTCTATATGTATGAGGGACACGTCATGCCCACTCTAAAGTATTATCATTTATTACTTAGTTTCGTTACACCCTGTATATCACAGAATTAACGTGATTCATAGCCAGATGGTAGACATGATAATGGTATCAGAATATGGAACGCCGTTAAGCATTTATGTGTATTATCCCACAAAAAAAAACGTATTGAGTTATGAGTTATGTTCTTCAGCTCATTTAGAAAACGACTGCATTCAAAACTCAACAAAAAAAAGACGAGTTGCACTCCGGGAGTGCCGGGAGAAGTGAAAACTTGATTATTAACGTTGTGCATTATTTTTTTAACCCATTTTTTATGAAAACTGATTTTTAAAAAAATCGATTTTTTAAAATAATCTAAACCCTTACAATCGATTAAATTATTAACCCATTTTTTATGAAAATCGATTTTTTTAATTAATCGAAACCCTTACAATCGATTAAAAAATATCAACAATCGAAAAAAAACAATCGATTGTTAGATCAATCGATTTCGATGTTACAACACTACTCCAACCGTCTTACGGTTTTTCGATCAGCACGAGAATCTGACGCGAGTTTCACAGTTTTTATCCATCCCACAAAAGTGCTCAACGCCGCTAAAGAAGTTTTCACTTCAAAAATTGTGACTTGTGAGTTAGTACACAAATGCTTAACAGGATACGTTCTGGCTTCTGCTAATTACTAGTACATTCACCTAGCTACACCCGCAATATAATCTGAAACTCAAACAGGGAACACAGGTATCATGGCGGAGCAATAGCTAATCCCTACTCGCCAACCAACTTTTCCAGTCTGCTACACACTACACAGTACAATTTTTAACCGATTTCTAAAATGGATCTTCTTATTTAGCAGAATATTTTAATTTAAACTCAGTTTTTTAAAGTCTATTAATTTTTATATTATCATTTGGTAAATAACCAATTTTGTAAAAGAAATTATTGTCATAAAAAATAACTATTAATGGGTGGTTTCACAAAAATATGGAAACTTCGTTTCTGCAGCACATTTCAGTTAAAATCAATACTAATTATTTACTACCACAATTGCTAAATGATAATTTACAATGTGTTTAATTTATCCCTCAAATTATGTTAAAATTAACACTATATTATATATTTAAAATCTGTTTTATATGTCCCAAATGTCAGGCCCTAGGCGTGTCCGTTCTCCGAAATTTTGTGTTTAGGAATCCATATTTTAAAAAGTACTATGTTTATACTTATTTTTATTAATATTTTTTTAAATGTTTAAGTACTCGCAGCTAATTATGTGAGTATTTTGTAGTTAAAATAAACAATAATTATTTTTTCTCGAATGAGTTTAGTGTCCTTAACTTATTTCGCCAGGCCCTAGCCACTTACGAATTTTAAAGTTTCGCGACATCGTAATTAGAATGTGCGTTGAATACTCGTATTGTTGGGGAATTTCAGAGTATTACATGAAGTTATTCTCTGACAACACTCGCTCTGCGGCGGTCATTTTATAAATCAGTGCAAAAATTAAAGTTTGTGGGCCACCACGTGGTAATTCCAGTCACTTGTTCAATCCCTAGATTAGTAATTTTGTTGTTTATTGATATTAAATTCTTATGAATTAATCAATATTTATAAGTAATACGTCGGCATTGTTCGCAATATCATATTATTAGACTTTATAATGTTATTTGCAACAGAATTTTAAGTTCAATTTCATTTAAAAATATCAGTCCCTAGACCATCAGGCCCTAGCTTCTAAAGGCGCTCGGACTGACGTTTAGTATGAAAACATCAGTACTTTAACGAAATACATATATTGTTTAAGCCTTCTCAACTGAAAAAATATACTTAATAGACTTAAGAAAAACAATTATTGAAAATATTATATCAAAAGCTGAAACTCATCAAGAGCAGTCGAACAATCAGCTTTTTTCTGGCCCAAATGTTGAAAAATATATACTTTGGTGATACAGTTCCACTCTTTATATATCCTATAAGCAGTTTCGACCAAGTAGTCCTAAAATAATATAAAATCGGCTAAGTGCAAGTCAGACTCGCGCATGAAGGCTTTAAAGTTGTCAGTCCCTAGATGCGTAAATCAGCAAAACTCTAAAAATTTCCTAAAATAATGCATAAAGTGACTGGCCCTTTTAGTTAAGACACAATTAATTGATCACCTATCATGTACACTAACAGGGAATTTAACAGAGTACCTACTACCTACTCAGACAGGCAGACAAACACAATTTTGCATTTATAATATTAGAATAATAGATATGGATAATATTGGATATGGATAAAATGAATGCGATTTGACATATTATTAAGCCATCGCTTCGCTAGCGAATACTAATGTCAAATCCATACATTTTGTAGCGCTAGCGTTAGCGTTAGCGTTAGCGTTAGCGTTTTGCCAGTTGTCTAGGGGGCCAGTGCAGTTTTCCGCATTAAGTTGCAGAAAACATTTTAATAACGTGCGCATTATGAGAATGTCAGGAGATAATGTCACCACGAGTGTGCTCCAGTCGGCCTGCGGTCGCCCGCAAATATTTTTAAATTATGTTAATATTGTGCAGTACTGCAGTAATTGTAATAATACATTTTACAGCTCTACTCTCTCAGCGTATAACATAGTCAGTAGCTCTACCATGAGTTTAAAGCTCTAGTTTTCCTCGATACTCAATACCGACTAGGTACGTAAATTTTTAGTATATGGCAAATACAGCGCCTCTAGCGATCACTTGCGGACTACAACTAAAATCGTAATCGGTATCGAGTATCGATAAAAACTATAGCTTTAAACTCATGGTAGAGCTACTGAAAGCTGAGTCAATTTTCATTCGCTATAGTATCGATAGCAAAGTTAGATAATATAATTAATCCCACAAAAAAAACATTTCTTGTAAAATGTTGCCGAGACGACCTCATATCTGTGAAAAAGATATGAGAGCTCATGTAGAGTCAAGCTTCTGAATCTACACGGTCTAACTCTGTGGAGGTGATGCGAATATTTATTTTAGTTTCTGATCTGAAGTTAGTAACGATTTAACTATTGGTTAAAAAATTAAAAGCCTTTCTCGATACAAAAATAATTTTGAAACAAACAAGAAAATCTTTAGCTTTATATGCTACTTGTAGATTTAAAAACTTTAATAACACTGGCAGAATAACGCCACACTTCTAATGGCTAGTTTCTGAATTTTTTTGGCAGGAGTTATCTATTCACGATCGCTTTTGATTGGCTGGCGTCAAAAAAATAACCAATCAACAACGCTAGTGAAAAGATAAACTAATGTTAAAAACCCCTGAAAAACCCTCAGGCCTACTGGTTCGTTCTGTCTTATGTGATAAGTGATAACTAGGGCCCGGATTTATATGTAAATTATAAATACTTATTTTTGTTTTGCGTGACTTTCGGCCTAGAATGTGTTTTTTACACGAATTATCATGTTTAGACTGTGAAAAACCAAGTTTTATATTCCATATTTTTCCATATTTTAGGGTTTTTCAAAGATAAGTCCATATTTTGCAAGAAAATGTCACAATCGTCCATATTTTCACAAAAATACAAAAAAAATACGTTCTCGCCACCATGCGGCTGCGTATTTCTATTTCGTTCCTCTCGCGCTTCAAGGTTAACGCAGATTTGGCCGCACCGCACGCAGCGCAGTCGCCGCATTTCGAATTCTTTCTATGAAGTTATAGGCAAGCTCGCAGTCTTCGCAACTTCTACATTCTTTATATGAAGAATTCGAAATGCGGCGACTGCGGTGCGTGCGGTGCGGCCAAATCTGCGTTCACCTTTATCGTCGTATTTATTGTTTCCAAAGAAGATTATTCCTTCAGGGTTCAAGCCCCATAAAGGTGAACGCAGATTTGGCCGCACCGCACGCACCGCAGTCGCCGCATTTCGAATTCTTCATATAAAGAATGTAGAAGTTGCGAAGACTGCGGCACGGGTAGGTATGCGAGCTTGCCTATAACTTCATATAAAGAATTCGAAATGCGGTGACTGCGGTGCGTGCGGTGCGGCCAAATCTGCGTTCACCTTAAGAGCACCGGTGATCGCGACAACAATAGAATACAATAGCATTTCCAAGAATCCGCGATCGAAGGATTAATAAAGAAATAGAAAATAAAGTTTCAGATGCAAAAGGTCCTGTTGCTGACATGGCTAAACAAAAACTGAAGTATGTTTCGGTCTTCGGGTAAAATAAAGGATTTAAGTACGTAACACATAAAGAAAAACAAAATTCTGTGCCGATTAATAGGGTTCCGTACCCTAAGAGTAAAAACGGGACCCTATTACTAAGACTTCGATGTCTGTCTGTCCGTCTGTCTGTCACCAGGCTGTAGCTAGACTTCTGAAATTTTCACAGAATGTGTATATCTATTGCCTCTATAACAACAAATACTGAAAACAAATTAAAATTAATACCTAATTAAGGGTGGCTCCCATACAACAAACGTAATGTTTTTGCTATTTTTCGCTCGATATCAATAATGGCTACAGCTAGGCACTTGAAATTTTTACAAAATCCTTAATTATATTAATTGTAAGTACTTTAATAATTGTTAAAAAATTTAAATAAAATAAATATTTAAGGGTTACCTACCTAAAATAATGTTTAATTATTCTAATTTTATAGTCCATATTTTTCCATATTTCTGTTTTATAGTCCATATTTTTCCATATTTTCGATTTTTAGTCCATATTTTAAGTACATATTTTGGATTTTTTAATACATATTTTTCCGGGCCCTAGTGATAACGCTATCTATGTGATATTCTACGCTTTAATTCGCTGGGTGAGTACATAAGCTTGGACGTGCGTTGTGAAAATTTACCGTAACCGAGTTCTCTACATGGGAAAACAGAAGTATCGCTCTACAAACACCAGCAGACTAAATAGTTCCAGAGGATAACGATAGATGGCGCTAAATATAACTTGTATTTTAATTGGTTCAATTAATTTAATTAATAACAATTTGATGCTAATCTATAAAAGTATGGTCTACTTTACATATAAATTACATATTATTACCTATATTCAAAATAATTATAAACTAATAGGTATCTGGTACTTAATTAAAAACGCCATGATTAAAGAATTAAAACACAATAATTATTGTGTTGATTTATGCAATGATTAAATAGACAACATGCACGAAACCACAGAATATATATATATTAGTTGTACCAAACGAAACTCAAAAGACTTTGACTAACGAACCTCAGACTTTAGCTCTGAGTTCTGAAATTTTGAACGAAATACTCATTATAAATTAAAATAAAACGAATAGGCCAGTCATTAAAGCCAAAACCCGAAAAAAATTAGTTACTTGATAAAATTTTAGGGGGTTGTTAAAGAAGGCAAAACAACTTACCGTGTGATTTTGCAGCGTTCTGGGGTGTACGGTAAGGGTTGAAAAGGGGTGAAAAAGGTTTTTTGTTAATAATATTGCGTAAAAAATTAGTAACACGCTGCAAATTTGGAATTAGGTTTTTCTTACCGTTTTCTAACATGTATTAAAATAGCAGCGTTTTGCAACATACGGAACATTGTATATTATTAAAAAACAATAAAATTTGCTAATAACAGGGATAAAAAAAATATTAACACGCTGCAAATTTGTAATTAGGTTTTTCTTACCGTTTTCTAACGTGTATTAAATTTGTAGCGTTTTGCAACATATGGAACATTGTTTATTATTAAAAAACAATACAATTAGTTAATAACAGGGGTAAAAAAAAATTAGTAACTCTGTGAAAATTTAGAATTAAGTTGTTCTTACCGTTTTGTAAAGTGTATTAATTTTGCAGCGTTTTGCGACATACGGAATATTGTTTAGTACTAAATTGCTGTAAATTTGATATACGTTAAAAAACGGTAAAAACAACTTAATTATAAATTTGCAGCGTGTTACTAAATTTTTTACCCTTGTTTATAACAAATTTCATTGTTTTTTAATAATAAAAAATGTTCCGTGTGTTGCAAAACGCTGCAAATTTAATACACGTTAGGAAACGGTAAGAACAACCTAATTCCAAATTTGCAGCGTGTTACTAATTTTTTTACCCCTGTTATTAACAAATTTTATTGTTTTTTAATAATAAACAATTTTCCGTGTATTGCAAAACGCTGCAAATTTAATACACGTTATAAAACGGTAAGAACAACCTAATTCCAAATTTGCAGCGTGTTACTAATTTTTTACGCAATGTTATTAACAAAAAACCTTTTTCACCCCTTTTCAACCCTTTCCGTACACCCCAGAACGCTGCAAAATCATACGGTAAGTTATTTTACCTTCTTTAACAACCCCCTAAAATTTTATCAAGTTACTAATTTCTTTCGGGTTTTGGCTTTAATGACTGGCCTAGAAGTGATACTATCTACTAATAGATATTTTAAACAACCGAATCTAGAAATATTAGTGGCCGCTAAAATAAAGTCTTCTAAGACTTCATTTTTTTTTGAATAGAATTTGCTAATTACGGAAATATTTTGCCGACAAAGGCCGACAAAGATCGTAAATAGTAGAGCAAGGATAATCAAAAATACATATTTACTAGTTTCCTATTTTAAATAGGTGGCATGATTACACTAATAAAACCTAAGTATTTGATTTTTGTTGTACAGCACGCGAACGGCGAACAAATCGTCCGTGTATTACAATTTATTAAACACTTAAAACTATTCCGTTGAATGAAAATCCTGAAATAGGAGCGCTCCCATCGGTCACATTGACAGTAAAATATTGAACCGATTTTCAGTTACGGCCATTAATACTGTGACATGAATTAAAGTACAACCCTGAAATATACGAGCACGGGTACTCTAAAACGCACCTTGTTACATGGTAGAAGAGACTATATCGCTTTGAGAATATTTTCGTTATGATACGGGGATGGGTGAGCAAAAGAGTTATGCGCAATAGGACCAGCCGCATTGGCGGAGAGCACTGCTAACCCCGTCCCAACCCCGAGCGGTCGCCGCGTCGATACATTCCAAATTACGCAACTTTTATACTAACAATAAGGTTAGTATATTTTTACTATTTTATCGCTGTTACAGGATATTCTAACTTCCTAGTTCCTACTAACTAGTTTATGCTTGTGACCTAATTCGACGCTATGTAGAGCGAGCGATAGCTTATCTGTGTGAAATGTTTAATCTTTCGTAATCGTATTGTCGAGCATGCAAATCGTTAAATACCGAAATGAGTCTAATGTCGATGACCTGTAGCCCCCGCACTTCGAATACTAAATACATTTTTGTACAAACGTGATGGAAATAGTAACTTTGAATCTTGATGCATGTTAACGTCAAACAGGTTAAAAGACAATAGTCTGCCTAACTGTTCTGTTACTGTGCTTTTGTTGAATGTGCCTCTGCGGTTCCATAAATGGTACGAAATAATTAAGCCGAGCAATTATAATACGAATTTTTTAAACTCTACATTTTTCAATAGAAAGAATAATAATGTCGTAGTTAATTATAAATAATTCAAAAGTATCCCGATAAGGAAAAGGTACTTTGTGTATATTTATTATAATATGGCTATAATTACCTACCCAATAATTATTAAATCATAATATTATTATTCACTTGCTCTAGCCTTTACGGCATTAAAATAAACGCTGTAGATTACGTAGAATAGATATCATTCTATAAAGTTCTATGTTTAAAACTTAACATTTGAATCATCATAAAATAAACAACTCATTATTTTAATAAGCTAGAAGTATGTCTGGTACGTAGGTTACCTATCATAACATGAAACATTTTTGTGGTCTTCTCAAATCTCAATACCAAACCACTTACTTACAAGTTACAAGTTACAACGCTAATGAAAACGTCATTTAACTTTGTTACCACGAGTTACCCAATCAGTGACAATTAATGTGCGTGATGTTTCAAAATCGAATTAGCGTTTCAAAACTGGGGCCTTAGCCAACAGTTTTCTTTACCGCTTCTTTGTAGAATCGCTGACCAAAAATGTATGGAATAGACATAGCGTTCGATAATAATAATATGAAGTTGACAATGATTCATGTCATGTCAATTGCATTCATTTATATCTGCGGTTCTACAAGGTGTACCAAAACAAATATAATATATTAAGAGCCTGTTTCGCCACTTCCTGATAAAGTGTCGGATAGGCTTATTTGGCAAATTCTCCAACTCTATCAAGTTAAGTGGTGGATAGCCTTATCAGGAAGTGGTGAAACCGGCCCTATAAGACTAGATAAAAATACTTCAGGTAGGCTTTTCGCTGTGAGAGTAGTCTCAGCGCTGAAAGAGCAAATTTCAGAGCAGCGCCCCAGCGCTTACCCAATGCCCATACAAAGTGCCATGATTTTTCCATACAAAAGTTACTTTTTCAGCGCTACTATTTTCACAGCGAACTCTACATGGTACTCTACTCATACTATTTTTTTTAATTTTGATGCGCAGGGTAAACCCTTTATGGGTGCTCCGGGTTGGGGATGTGCCTCAGTTAAGCTGAAGCACCACTAAAACCACATGCGGTTTGCCTTCAGTCGTATACGGAGGGATATCCTGGATCTGTCTAACACAGGACTCCCTCCACGACCGGCCGGTCTATCTCACAAGTCCATACACGACCTAAAGTATTGTTACTTAGTTTTGTTACACCCTGTATAAAGAAGCGATAACGAAAACGTGTTGGCTAGGAGATCTTTGATGACGTTTGGATGCGGTAAGCGGTTTGGTCGTTTGGATGTCAATGTGGTTGTAGCGCCGCGCGAGTGTGGTCGTGTGTTGTATATGGTTGTATGAAGATATTGACGTTATTGTTCCAATTTCAAGGTAAGCTTTGTTTACAATTGAGATTTCGAAATTGATGAGTTAAAATTGTTCTTAATGGAACAGTGACCTTTTATAATATTATTATGTTTTTCTGATATTTTTTATAAACACAAAAAGTGTTGTTTTATATAATGCGCAGTGTTAATCAATTCGTTTTTTAAACCAACAATTAAGCTATTATAAAAAATATTTCTCATTCAAATTAAAACATAATTAAAAGGCAAAAAAATTCAGACCAATAATACTCATAAATTATTATTATTTTTGCAAAGTTCAAGTACTCGAAGATCGGCACAAAAATTCAATTTCGGAATCGTGAGTTTTCCAAATATTCAATTTATCGTCGCATCCCATTTTCCGTCGCGTCACCAAAATGTAACTAGGTCACAGAATAACGCCGCCCACCGGGTCAATGACCTACTTACGTGAACTACGTACACAATGTATATAGGACATGAAATCTTACATAACATTTAAATTTTATGGTGCATTATCGTTAAATTTTCTCATAATTCAAGTAATAAATCCAATCGGTCTACTGAATTTTTTTTTCGATTAGTACTTTTCTCAAATAGCAAAAGGTCGAGAGGTTGGATAAGTAAAGAGTTTATTGGTAGGCCCTAAAATATATAATACTTACATATAAAACGAATAATTCTAAATTCTTCAGTCTCGCTAAAACTCGAAAGTGGCTAAACTGATTTGGCTAATTTGAGTCTTGAATTGTAGCTTGAAATGTTCGTGGAAGTCCAAGGAATATAGTAGTAATTTTATAGTGCCCAAGTACGCAGTACACAAGATCACTCTCTATTCCTTTACTCTCATAACCCAGTGGGACGGACGACCGACACGACCGGCGAGAGATCCCAGGACCGACTTTTTAACCGACTTCAAAAAAAAAAGGAGGAGGTTATATGTTCGGCCGTGGATATTTTTTTTTATTTTATTTGTGTATGTTCAACGATTACTCCGCCGTTTGTGAACCGATTTTCAAATTTTTTCTTTTGTTGTATAGGGTTCAACTTCAATTTGGTACCATGTTCACAAAAGTGGTGACCTGATGATGGGATCCATGAGTAATCGAGGGAACTCCTCAAAATTTATATGGAAACATATAGTGATTTTGGTTTTATGTGAAGGATCCTAAGGCATATGCTACCAAAAAGTAAGATTTTACACCAAGGCATGCTATGGTTCCGAAGATACTAAGAGAACTCCGGATTCCTTACAGATACAAGTTCGGGACTTTCGGCGATGTTTTAAGAACTTAAAGCATATGCTAATTACATTCATCATCATCATCATTATCATCATAATTATCAGTACCATCACACGATGCATCGTTATGAGTTACGACCCTATTATTGGTACTTTTCGATAGTCTTTTCGATTGAGACTCAAGTTTGTCGAGTGATTTTGAAAATTGTATTAATGTTGTTACAAAGTAAATGATTTAAACTTGGTGTTGTGGTTACCAAGTTGGTAATTTGATCTAGGAAACTCCTTGATTGGGACAAAATATATAGTTATATTATTGTAGCTTAAAGTAGTTAAAGCATAATATTTTATTATGTTGAGCTGATGAGTTTACATGCGGAAGTTTTATAATACAACGAAAGTCACTGAACCAGAACTCTAGAGCCTTCAGAGATGATAGGCGTTTGAACATTCCAGTATTGCTTGATGAACTCTAAGCATATACAGGGGTTTAATATGCTTGGAGTTCTTTAAGAAATTCTAAAGTGGTAGTGAACTCTGATAATAAGTTTTCATACTTATTATGAAAGTTTGGGGGTTTCATCGTTGTTTTAAGAACTGAAAGTACGCTACTATGCAAATTCTATTCATGATAATTCAGTAACAATATTATAGTAAATCCATACTAATATTATAAATGCGAAAGTGTGTCTGTCTGTCTGTTACCTCTTCACGCCCAAACCGCTGAACCGATTTGGCTGAAATTTGGTATAGATATATTTTGAGTCCCAAGATACTTTTTATCCCGGAAAAATGTACGATTCCCGCGCGATAAACTAATTTTGGCGCAACGGAGTTGCGGGCATCATCTAGTAAGTAACAAATAACGACGTGTTATAGTAGCCATTTCATGACAGTTGAGTGCGTATTAGATTAACAGGTCTGTATTATGTATATATATTTATAGTAGGGTATGCCTCATGGCTTTTGAGACATAGCATACCTAAAACTTTTTTGAAAACTGCCTGAGTATAGTAGTTGTGATAATTTCATACCTAAATCCTATATAATATCTACAACTGACAGCTTATAATATGTTAAATAACTAAAAAGAGTGAAATTATTATTTTTAACATAAAATCAAAACCGACTTCCAAGGTAAAAACAATAAGTAATAATATGAACTAAAAAGAATTAAATAATTCTAACTCTTTAATAGTGCCTCTTTCAAAATTCGTCTAAATCTCAACTACTTCTGTACATACTAGCTTCAATATTTTGAAGTCCGACTTTTTACATGCCCATCCGACGCATGGATCATCTCACTTGTCAGACAATCAGGTGATCAGCCTGCATTTTCTTAACCAATCTTGGAAATAACATGTCTCCAACGCGGGAATCGAACCCACGACCTCCGAGTCAAGAGCCGCGCTCTATACCACTAGTGACTAGACCACGGAGGCGTATCATATCGTCGAAAGTGATAGGAAGTTCACTGGGTCATCTAGCTAATCAAAATGACTAATATACCTAATATTTGCAGAGATTATAGAGAACGACTTTATCTATTTTGGTAGTACTTATTGTTATTCTAAGAATCTGTGAGGTAGAGTTGCCAACTCTTTTGTTACTAAATATAACTACATTACTGAAGCAATCAATTATTGTTTGGCTCTAAAAGGCATAAAGTTTCTCGTACAAGGCAAACGGCTTTGAGAAAAAACGCATTTATTAGGTTGTATGTTACAAAAGTGTAGTTATGTCATACTTAGGTATATTTCTTAAGAATTTTAACATTTATATTTTTATATTTTAAACGTGGGAGAGCCAATCTTCAGCGTGGAAGATACCACAGCCTCTCAGAAAACCGCTTGCAGTAGTTCAAAGAGCGTTGGCATAGTCTAAATTCTAAGTTCCATTATCTAGTTGGCGAAGATTTACGTTTATAGCGCGATAGCCGTATATTTTGCTACTAGGTGCTAAAACTGTCCTATAACTAGGTCCCGGAAAAATATGTATTAAAAAATCCAAAATATGTACCATCGAGGAAGTTGATTCCTATGCAGTTGAGAGACCAACGTCATTTGGTCGATTATGTCAATTCAATATTAATTGTGATCTGTCGGCTGAGTTTGACGTAATGCGACCAAACTACGTAGATCCCCCATTTGCATAGGAATCAACTTCCCCGAGTGTACATAAAATATGGACTAAAAAAATCGAAAATATGGAAAAATATGGACTAAAAATCGAAAATATGGAAAAATATGGAGTAAAAAATTACAATAATTAAACATTGTTTTAATGTAGGTAAGAAAAGAGTCACTATCGTGACAGTTAACAAAGAGACAGAGGCCAGAAATATGCCATACTAGCTAGCATAGCATGTTCATATGGCATATAGTTATGCCAGAGAGCATATTTGGTTTGGGAATAAGTCTTTATTATAGAAAAAAACTTGAGAGGTGTCAAGGGACACCCGAATGGAACGAAGTTATTTCTTTATGTTCAAAAAACCTGTATACAAATTATATTATACTCAAATTTAAAAAAAAAACGTCATCTATTGACGCCCAGGAATACTAACAACGCGTTGCCGTTTATTTAAAAAAAACTCCATCTAGTTGACGCACAGGAATACTTACCATCAACGCCATCTGCCCCTAACATGTAGGTACTAATAAAAAAGTGTTGAGGTCAAATCAAGGTCAAATATCGTTCTGTCTAGCCTTCAGATTTATGCCGAACGTGGGATAAGAAACTTCGTTCCAATAATGGGTCCGCTAAATATTGGCTAAAATGATCTCTGCATATCACATGACGTGTTGCATCAAAAATCGGCACAGTTTTTTTTTTGTTGTTACTTAAATCCTTTATTTTATCCGAAGACCGAAACATACTTCAGTTTTGTTTAGCCATGTCAGCAACAGGATCTTTAGCATCTGAAAATTTATTTTCTATATCTTCAATAGTATCTTCTTTGGAAACAAAATACGACGATAAAACGCGAGAGGAACGAAATACGTAGCCGCATAGTGGCGGGAACGTATTTTTACATACACTCCAATTATTCCATTGTAACTCACTTGTTCAGCTTTACGCTGTAAAAAGTTTGTTGAACAGAGTAACAAAAGAATTAAAACGAAACAGAAGATATATTATATTTTTAATGATGGCGTTTATAATAAGTAATAACTGTTGATTGACATTAACATATTATAATAAACGCTGTGTTTAAGGAGATTCGATGGGGGCAGGATACAGTGCATTATCGTGCAAAAATAATTTTTTTGTGGTTATATAAATATGTTTTGTGATAAAAATGAAACGCGCCAGCAAAATAATCAAGGAAGAGATATTTTTTTTTTTTTTTTTTTTTTTTTTTTTTTTTTTTTTTTTTTATAGTTCCCCCTTACGTAATAAGGGACAATTCCTACAATTTTCATTTCTTTTTTACATTTGCATTTTTAAAATAGTAATACATGTGTTATTTACCTCTGCATGTATACATATTTGTGTTTTTATATACATTTAAATTTTACATTGCTGTCTTATTACTTATATTTCTCAACGATTATAATCTATATTTATATCACAATTTTTACTTTATCCAATTACATTTTCAATTTTACTGTATAACATTTTTATTTCATATTTATATTTCTAATATTATAAATTTAGTATATTTATACATTTGCAATTTTTAACAATAATTTTTACATTCAATTTACACGATTTCTTATTACAGAGTTTTACATGATATATATTTTACTTAGGTATATTACAGGTTTCAGTTCGAGCAGAGAATCGGAGTTTTTTTAAATGTCAGTACATACTAATATATATAAATTAACTCATTCAGCCGGTGTGGCCGATTTAAGCTAGAACTGGTGTAATGTGTTCTGGAACACAAATGTAGAGCCTTGTATGATATACAATTTAACTTAATACTATTGACTAATATGGATACATTTAATACTTTCAGATTATACAAGTTATATTTTGGAATACATAATTATAATACAATTTATTACAAACAATATCATTTTTACTTCTGCTTTATTTGCTACATCAAATAAATGCTAAGTATAATTTTTTTTTTTTTTTTTTTTTTTTTTTTTTTTTTTTTTTTTTTATAATTTTGTACATTATAATAATACGTAATTTTAATTATTGTTTCATACATATTTGAATTTTTAACATTGTTGTGATTGCTGCTATAAATTCACAATTTACTGCAGGCAATACAATAAATTTTGACAAATACCTGGCTCTACACTTGCTTTAGCAGCTGTACGACGGCATCGTACTATCGTTGCGTGTGCGTCCGTAGAGCCATGTACGTTCTACGAACGCATCGTCTTCAGGATCGTACGATACCGCCGCACGTGCTATGGCTTCCCACTTTCGTCTTATCGGGCACTCCGGACTGAACGCTCCATGATTTGCTTTTAAGTTGTTTTTCTTACAGTTACTACAACATGGCTCGGTGCCCGCCTCGACGCCCTCACACTGTGATTTGTGGTGAGCTCCGGAGCAATGGCTGCACCTCATTTCCGCAGCTATGTCGGCGCAGAATCGCTTCCCATGTCCGTACCCCAAACAGTGCGAGCACTGTATTAGGGGGGACTGGTCAGCGACCCGCACCCTCTGCATATCAATGTATGCGCGGCCTTCTCTGGTGAGGCACAGCCATACCTCCGGAGACACCTCCAGCACGACGTGCTCAGTATGGGCATCCTTACCACGCTTTCGGTATTTAACCTTTATCCTGTCCTCGTCCCCATCCAGGATATGCTGTATGAGGTGCTTATTTTGAACACGGATTGCGTCACAAATGTCGTCATCCGTGTTCGACTTCAGCACCCCATACAGAATAACCTGGGGGTCCTTGTTTTTCACTATTTCCACTTCGAACTTATCCTTTGCACATATCTCTATCTTTTTCCTTACTTCGTCTCTCTCTTTTCTGTCCCTAAAGCCTATTATTACCTTCCTCTCTTTTCCTTTTCTTATTCTTTCTACTTTTATGCCCTCCTTTCTTGCATCTATTATTTTACCTACGCTATCAACTATCTCTTGTCCTGTCATTTCATTTCTCTTGTCCGTTACTGCTAAGGAGTGGACAGTTATGGGCCTCGGCTCCGACGGTAAGGTTTTTACTCCCCCCGTCGCCGCCTTGGCTGCATAACTCTCCACTACCTTAGAGTTTTCCTTTCTTGTTTCCTGCGCTACCTCTTCATTTAATTTATTCGCTATCACTGTATTCGCTAACACTTCAATCTGCTCTTCTATTGTTTCCTTTATATTATCTGCCCTATCATGTATTTCAAATTTTAACCTATTATACATTTGCATTATTAATTCTTTGCTATCGCAGTTACTTCTTACTTCGTTTGTCTCTAATTTACATTGTACTTCCGATTCCTTAGTTTCCTTTTTACTTCCTTTCCCTTTTTCTATCGATTCCCTCCTTACTAATCGCTCTATGTCACTTATTCTTTTTTCCAGCTTTTCCAGATTGTCTGCTAAACCAGACCTCAAGTCACCTCTCATATTTCTGATCTGATTTAGCAGATAGATACTGTTTTTAACTGTTCTGCTTACCTCTGCCAGAAGGGCCTCGACAGAATCAGCTCGTTTCTGCAGTAATATAGGGCTGCTTTGTTGGTCACTCTGCATACCCTCAAGGGAGGGCTTGCCCTTTGCCTTTTTGAGTTTTGCACTCTCCTTAGGCGTATGTACCATGGCCATTTTCTTGCTTTATTTAAACGTACGGGGGAACGCGTCAATCTAAATAACTAAATGATAAATAGTGTAAAAAATAAAATAAAGTTGTAAAAGGTTTGTATATATTTAACTAGTGACTAGAAGGAATTTGTTTTATTTATGAGCCTTATTTATTGAGTATTTATTAAGTTTTATATTAGCTTTTTAGTTTCAATTTTAACTTATAATTTAACGATGTCCTAGGTTAAGCTTTACTTTCAGATTGAAATGGCAATACTCAATTACGGCTTATATTGTTGCTATTTATTTTTCGAAGGGACGTTGTTATTTCAATTTTTTTCTGTCTTGTACTTTCAACCTAACTATTTCAGTAGTCCAAATAGTGGGCTACTTGTCTATTTATCGTCAAACTAATACTATAATGTGTTGTCCAATGGGGGATCAATTTGTCTATTTAAAAATATATATGTATAGATAAAAAAGAGAGAAAAACTTTACGTCACAGTTTATGTATCCTAGTCACTATTCTAACTTAATCTTAAGCGGTTTCCCAATAGGGATCAACCGGTCAACTAATTCCTACACTAACAGCCTCCCCAATAGGGGGTTAACTGACCTAACTAACTAAAATATACTATAAAATATCAAATTTATAAAATGTCAAAAATTACTAACCTAACAGTTTCCCCAATAGGGGGTTAACTGACCTAATCTAGCTAAATAAAATAACGTGTTGTGTAAGGGGTTCCCTAAGCACACAATGCAATCAAAAAGACTTAACCTAACAACTACACCAAAAATGGTGTAGTTGGTCCTTATCCAAATTCTTACACACTAAACTAACTAGCTCCAATAGGGGCTACTGGTCACTAAAACTATTATTAGTTATTGTTCCTTAGCTTTAAGTTCTTTTCCAGGTGTAGCAGCTGCCCAGTTCCCGGTGCGGCGGCTCCTTCCAGGTGAGTTTGATTTTTCTTATTTTCCAGGTGCTGCAGGTGTTCCGGGAGTTCCGGATTTTCAGGTGTGGCGTCTTCGACCTTGTCCAATGCCGGATCCCGAAAACCGCTGCTTTCTGCGTCGTCCCGAAGCTTCCAGGTGAGTTTTTGCCTTTTCCAGGTGTTGACCCTGGGCGCCTATGTCAGTGTTAAAAACCCCGTCTCGCTACAAGGTGTAGGAGCGGAGATATCGCGGGCGTTGCTTCTTAGCTCAGCTATTTTCCGGTTGCGATTTGCTCCCCGTTTGTGGTGTATAACTTTTGTGAGTCACGCATAGAAGAGCTTGCTTTATAATTTAGGCAGGCGTTTTCTCACTAATACTGGCACTCTTTGCTTTTTTAACGGCAGCTTTGAATTTGGGTTTTGCTATATCTTTTTGGCAGGCGCACTCGAATGTTGGTAAAAAATATGTAGGGTAGATAATTTAATTATTTTGTTGAATATGTCCTTTTTGCGATATAAATATTGTCTTAAACTCACAAATAATTTGAAATCCAGTTAGCACGCACTGTTGTCTTCTCCTGGTAAAAAATTTTTTCACAAACTAGTCACTTTTGTACTTCAAATTTATTTTTAATTGCGGAGCAATAATGGGTCGTGTTAACGCCGCTACCGTCCAAGGAAGAGATATTAAATAAGGTTACTAAATATGGTTTTTATAGGTTAGAAATTAAAGAGTTTGAATTAATGGACGTAGAGCCTCGTTGGTGCATAGAAGGTTGTTGGACAAACTAAAATATTGATAAATATAAAAACATTAGTCAAATTTTTATGTAGGTACTCATGTTCGTAATCTTCGATTTGTAATTGGTAAAATGGCGACAATTTGCTAAGCAGCCTAAATTCTATTTTGATGTTCTAACAGCATTAATAGCTGTACTATGTAGGTAATGGATATAGTATTCAGCTTTAAGCGGTTGATGGGCTGTATAAAGGAATAAATTTACTATTATTGCTGTTTATTAATGTCAAAGAGAGAAATTATGCAGCTTTAGTCTGTAAAAGGGTGTACAATTACATTTTAAAAAGAAGCTGTAGAAGAGAGTTTTGGCTACTCCATAATACAGCAATAAGATTTGAGAACCACCATAATACAGCTCTAAGCTGTATTAAGTAAGTGACGGTATGCATAATACAGCTATTGTACAGCTTTTACACTAAAATTCGGATCAAAGCGTTACAGGAAACTTAAAGCTATACATGACAGTTTCGATACACTGATTTAGAACTTTAAGCGTACTTTGACTTCTTAATACAGACTTAATATAGCTAGAGCTGAATAATTACTCCTAAACCAACATTATAACACTACAATATTTCTTCAACGCTCTTATACAGCTCTAAAACAGCGTTAAGTGCTATATTGGCTGCTTTTTAGATGTCCATTACGCTTGGTTGCTGCTTGGGATGATAATTCATGTAAAAAACACATTATAGGCCGAAAATCGCCCAAATAAAAATATGTATTTACATATAAATCCGGGCCCTACCTATAACACTTGAAGAGGTTATGTACAGGCAGACATACATTGGAATTTATGTATACTAGATGACGCTCGTAATTCCGTTGCGCCAAAATAGTTGTCGTGCGGGAACCGTACATTTTCCGGGATAAAAAGTATCCTATGGCCTTTCCCGGGTCTCAAAGTAACTCCATATCAAATGTAAAATAGTATGGAAGTTTCCATACTAATATTATAAGCGTTCTTTCTGTCCGTCTGTTAATAATACCTCTTCACGTCCAATTTTTATTGAAATCCATCCATCCATACTTGTATGGATGGATTGTTTTGTTACAAGTGATGGTTATGAGTAGAGACCGGATTACATGCATTTGCATATCTGCATATTCATTTGCATATTTTCAGCGGTAATAGCATATTTTACCTAAGATCTAGTTATAATGCATGTTTTCGGTACATTTACAACATTTTTCACTAACCCTGCGTATACGAAATGCGACCAAATTTAACAACAATAACAAAAACAAGGGCCATTGAGTAATAGTTGCGACTTTTACTGCATTTCGAATGCAGTCAGTAGCCGTGCGCGTCTTTTGTTTTGACATTTACGATAGTAAAATGAAAGAGCTAGAAGAACATCGCGCTTGCCAACTACAAATTAATGGGATGAAGGAACTTTTCCCAGAAACTGTACCTAAGTGTTAACAAAGCACCCAAGTTCAAATTCTGCCCAGTTTCCTCAGTGATTGTGGAGCGAACCTTTTCTATTTACAAAAATATTCTAAATGATCGACACAATCTTAGCACAGAAAATTTAGAAAAATATTTGTATTACGTTTACAAAATTTTTAGACTAATTTTAATGTCCTATTATAATGCTACTGTACCTATTATCGCCTATCAAAAAGTTATTTAAGTACTAATTGTATGCGGATTTTGAATTTGCATATTGTCATTTAATTTTGCATATTCTGCCAATTTTCGTGCATATTTGCATGCATATAACAAGCTTTTTATGTTGCATATAATCCGGTCTCTAGTTATGAGTTATGACTTATGTGTGACATGTTCTGTACAACACGGTTATTATTTTGACCTCGTCTATTCAGTAGTTAACTAGTTAGTTACCTTTATGCTTCATACAAACGCGGCTCAATCATGCTGTACACGGTCACAGGGTTTACCTAACAATAATAAAATTACGTAATCATAAATTTTAGTTTTTTAATTTTATTTTATGTAAGTATACTATATTATTATAGTGTTTAAGGCGACGCCGACGGAATAATCAATCAAAAAGACCCCGGTAAAAAAGGGTTTCCTATTTTGCCAACAGAGGAGAGTGATTTAAGCTTCCAAAATTTGTGCATAGATTTGTTAAAGCATACACTTTAATTTGCCCATAACATAAATGAAATGTATTTATGGTTTTTAAATTACGCGGCAAAAACTATTTGTCGCTTACGCCCTTTCCATTTTTTTGCTGTTCCATTGCTTGTTTTCTATGAGAGGCCGGCCTTGCAGAAAACAGGCAATCTAAAACATATCCACCTTACCTTAAGTCATATTGTAGTGAGCTAATATACTGAATGGGCTACTTATTAATAGACATGCTTACATTATAATACATAGATACAAATAATGGGTAACAGATTTGCGACTAACTGGTATAAAATTGCTGAACCATTTGATGTTTCTTGATGAATACTTTCGAGTTCCGGAAAAACACATTTTTCCGGGATAAAAACTATCCTAAGTCCTTTCCCGGAGCTCAATAAGTATCTCCATGGCATTCATCACGATCGGTTTAGCGGTTTAAGCGTGAAGAGGTAAAAAACAGACAGACAAACTGTTGCATATTTATATTATTATACAGGGTTTAAGTTTTGTTACAAAACCAATGATATTATATAAAAAAAACTCAAAGCAGATATGTTACTACCGCGCGCGTTGTGAAGCCTCAAATACGGGTCAATTGGCCCGTCTTTTATTTAGTCTGTCTCTTTTATGTAAATGGCATTTCGTATCTTCTGTTACACTTATCTGTCAAATTTGACACTTGAATTTGAAAATTGTTCGGAAGCAATTTAAGCCGGAAAATAGTATGAACGTAACAGATCTGTATTTAGTAGAATATCATTGTACAAAACTGAGTAGAGAATTCATTGTGAAAGTGGCAGCGCTGAAGTATTATCAGTTAGTTTTGTAAAATCTTGTATACTCGTAGTATGCAAATATGGATAGCCTACGATCTCAACTAGTGAGATCGTAGAGCCATGGTGACGTAATCAACTTTGTCATTCGTTTGACCTGACCGTTTCTATTTAACCTTATTGGGACTCATAATGCTCATGATGACCTCAATTTTACAATTTACAACTGATTAAAATTATTTGACGGCCGCTGTTTATTAAACAAAAGCATGTACAAGACTTGTATTAAAGGTCTATTTACTATATTTACTAAGTATAGGCATATAAATTATAATATTAGAATTAGGTACTTAACAAAATCTACAGTTACCTATATCTGTTTTAAATAATTAATATTAAATGCATTTCCTGTTTCCAACAAGATCTATTTGTTTTGGATAAGTAGGGGAAGTACGGACAAAATGACAGGGTGTTTTGTTTTTCAATCATATTTTTTTATTTAATGATATTATAATTACTCTTAACGGTTTAACATTATCTTAGGTTCATTGACTATCAGTAATACAGTCTTTTAATTCAATAGAAACTATAATAAAACGTACAAAAAGAAAAAATATGACTAATCACAAAAACCATTTTGTCCATATAGTATGGACAAAATGACATACACATTTTTAGAACAAAGTTCACAATAATTAAATCGTTTGAGATTCTTTCTAGCCATTTATATTTAGAATTTTTGGCTCCACGACTGCCGATTAGTTTTTCTTTCGTAGTTTCGCGGCATATCCCCTTAACAAAATTATAAATGTTAACAAAATACTGTACAGTGTACATGGTATATCATTTTGTCCAAATGTAACCAAAAACAAATAAATATCAAAATTCCACCAAATAATCTAATGATTGCAATAAAGTTCATACAAATCACTGGCTAATAGCATAGTTCATCGATTTTAATACAAATAATAACAAATGACAGCAAATAACGCGCCAGAAAACAGGAGAAAACCATCTGTTAAATAAACTTTTGAAGGCGAGAAACACGTTTGATCTGCTTACTGCGGCGCAACTGTGAGAATAGCGCTCAAAGTCTGGCAGGATTGTTAATATGACTGCCGCTGGACTGCCGTTACGTGATACAATCGCAGAAATGTGTCTAAAACCCCCCAATTTTGAAATAAAGGCACTATGTCATTTTGTCCGTATAATATGTCATTTAGTACGTATTTCCCTTACTTCTTTATGAACCTCAGAACGTCGTGTAGTCTATAGGACATAAGACCTGTTTAGTCACGGATTTGACTTTTTGGCAGGGGCGTCTTTCCCTTACGTGCAGCGTGTGCGTTACACACGGACGCCGCGACCCTGGGGGCGCCGAGCGACGATTGCAAGGGAGCCCTACTCGGCGCCCGCCTGCGTTGGCCGGCCGCACCGCCGACGGCCGCGAATGACCAACGTAAAAAGAACTCCAGTTTGCATACATTTTGTGTAACATCTTGAGCTCTTCTTATATATTTTGTCATATTACAGCAAAGCAAAGCGCGCCACGAGCGGCTCGGCTTTTACAATATTATAAATTATATAAACTTTATTTTTAAACGTTAAATGAATTTATATTTTTCGCCAAGATGGGCGCCAAAATGAGAGCCGCCTGGCTTACGTCAGACTGGATTTATATGCGCCGCGCGTAAGCGCGGTTTCGCCGCTAAACCACAAGAGCACAAGCAAAATATGTACCTTGCGGTCGCAGCGGGCGCTGTGCAGCCTACGCCCTTCGTGCCTCCTTCTCATGGGATCTGCGTATTTTGCATACAGCTCTCTTTATGCAGCCTCCGTTTGCGACATAACAGTTTCGCAGAGAGAACAAGCCACTTCCTCCCAATAAGTAGTAAGGTCCAATCCAAGGACGGCGCAAAACTCAGTCCGTTGCTCAGCCCAAGCAGAGTGTTCAATGAGCGTATGCTACGCCGTATCGTCTTTCTCAGGCTGTGGTTAGGCGATGGTTTCCTCCTGTCCATATGGTTCAGGTAAAGGGCGCCCCTTGAATGTGCCATCTACCGTTGCAGTTTCAACCGGATCGCTTCCACAGTTCGGCGGCTGGAAGTTGGGGACGCCATCCGGTCTTGCCTGGTGCGTATTGTAATTATATGCGCCTGGTGACGCCATCAGGTTACCAGCTCTGGTAGCACCCGCTCTCCTCGCTTTTTTTTAGCTCGGCTGTCTGTTGATACACCCTCCGACAACACGTGAGCCTCCAGATCCCACGGAAGGAACCCTGTCAGCGCCAACGCCACTTCGCCAGCTAACGGTTTGATAGCAGCGTAATATTTGCAGCGCTAAAACATGCTGCGGGCTTCTGAGCAGCTGTATATTCTGGGCGCCTATTACTCCGGTCGATTTAGACATTTGATGTTACAAAAAGTCCCAGCAAGCTGAAAATCGGTGAAATTGTTAAAAACATAATTATAAACATTGTCTAAAAGTTCCCCATCATTCCCGTGAGTGGTCAAAGATAAAAAAAAATAGTTTTTCGCGATTTTCAGCAAAACGGTAAGTTTTATCATAAAAGTAGTTCAGACAAAACTTGCAGATCATAAAATTATCTATAAAAATGTATCAGTACTTTTTTTTCTTACGAGCCACCGTTTCTGAGATATAACGTTTAAATACTAGTATAATTATATATTCCATATTGAAAATTTTAAAATTTGTTAGAGAATTACAATTTAATTCACCTTTAACAGATTTGAGAATTTTGATGTTGCGCCCGCGATCGTAGAAATGGTTAATAATTTCTAGTACTTATTACTATATTTACTTTTATTTAGTAACATAGTTTCTTTGTTTTATTCTATTTTTAAATATAGACAAGGAATTTTGTAAAAGTTTCGCAATAGCCAGTATTCACATATGAACTCATCATAGTTCTTAATGGAGGGTCAAATTGGTTGCACCCGCGATGGCACTTCGGCCTGTTTTGTGGCCCTTCATACATTTGATGAAGGTTTTCATTTATACATCATTGTCAAACTAGTCAAAATGTATCCCCTCAAGGGATATTTGATTAATAAATATGCTTCATTTTGCCTGTAGGAAGCTTTAAGTGAGTCAAACTGTTGCACCTCGCTAATGGAATCGCCCCAGTATGAAACAGTAATGGGCAATGTCCAAAAAAAATTACATGTACTTTTTATATTTTTTTTCGTTAAAATAGGGTATTTTAAGAATATAAATTAAATAATTTTGAAATTCATTGGCTAGTTTTTTCTCAATAAATTTTTAAAGTTTCGCTCTGACGTCATCATCGGCGGCCAATTGACCTCTGTAGTATGTTTTTTTTCCTTTCAATCTTATTTATAATGTCTGGTTCGTCAAATGCAAGTTATCATTATGTGAAAGCTGATACGAGAAGCTTACCAAAAGTACGAAACGTAATGTTGGTCGAATTTATTGCTAATTTAACGCCATTGAAGGTCAAACTAAGGTTAAACATATTTGTTCAAAAATATAAGTAACTAATGGGTATTTCTTTTGTTTATATACAGAAAAACGATCACTGACCTTATTCCTCGAAATGTTTTTGTAATGAGCAAAATTTAAAAAAAATGGACAATCCCCATTGTCCCGCGATAGGATAGATCGGTGACTTAGTTGGCCGGAATGCACACGCAGATTCGCCCGCTAATTAAAAAAATACAGAATGTTGTTTTCTGCGCGGGCGCCTCTGCGGCGTAGGTTATCCTTTCTAGGGTTAAACAGTGAAATCATTGTAATAGAGTCCCGTTTTTATTTTGGGTAAGGAACCCTTAAAAGGGGAAAATTCCATCTAATCCATCTTTGTTATTACTTATACTATGTTGACGCGGACAAGGTCGCGGACAACAGCTAGTAAACAATAAAGTAGAAAAAAAGAAGAGTTTGGTTTTTAAATACTTATTACACTAGATCAAAATCGGTCCACCTGTTTGGATGCTACGATGCCACGGACGTGAACCAGATAAACCCTGATTGTCCAGCACTGAGCAGGCTGATTCATCAGTCAGCTTTCAAACAAAAAAAACTAGATCAAAATCGGTCCACTCGTTTGGATGCTACGATGCCACGGACAGATACACACACAGATAAACAGACAGACAGACAGACACGTCAAACTTATAACACCCCTCTCAGAAAGACAGACAGACAGACACGTCAAACTTATAACACCCCTCTTTTTTGTCGGGGGTTAAAAATCTACACCACCACCACCCTGGAACTGAGTTGTTTGATGTTTCATGATAATATTATTATGTCGATGGCCACAATAGACATTCTGTCTACTCTGGCGAAACGATCATATTGCATGACGAAAAATTAAACAACTTGTCAATCAATGTACAGCACGTAGTTTGCATGTAATTCGCATCATTCACTACAATACACGATAATTCGTGAATTACAGCATGTAATGCATGTAATGCAGAATTACCGTTTAGCGAGCGCTAAAATTTTTTTTTTATGCAATAAGGGGGCAAACGAGCAAACGTGTCACCTGATGGAAAGCAACTTCCGTCGCCCATGGACACTCGCAGCATCAGAAGAGCTGCAGGTGCGTTGCCGGCCTTTTAAGGGGTAATAGGGGAGGGTGGGGAAGGAAATAGGGAAGAGTAGGGAAGGGAAAAGGGTAGGGGATTGGGCCTCCGGTAAACTCACTCACTCGGCGAAACACTGCGCAAGCGCTATTTCACGCCAGTTTTCTGTGAGGACGTGGTATTTCTCCGGTCGAGCCGGCCCATTCGTGCCGAAGCATGGCTGTAATTGTTATTACTTACCCATCGATCGTGGCAAAACGAGACACAATAGCTTTTGTATTGTTATCGCGGCCGTATGTGGCCGCTTGGGGCTTGATGAATTAAAATATGAGTTATTAGATAGTAGTTTTGCCCGCGACCAGCGACTAATAGGCTCAATTTCACTGACAGAATATAGTTTAATAAACTATTTTACATGCTAAAAATTGAACTTATATGTATGTAATATTAGAATTTATTATACATATTAAGTAGATGATCCGCGCGGCTTCGCCCGCGTAATTTTGGAATTTCACGGAAACCGTACAATAGTTAGTAGTTCTTAAGATAATGAGCAATTTCAAATAATTTCCCCTATTTTTTCCACATTTTCCTCTATTTCATCGATCCTCTTAGTCTTAGCCTTATATTAAAAAAATAGCCTTCCTCGATAAATGAGCTATCTAACACTGAAATAATTTTTTAAATCGGACTAGTAGTTCCTGAGATTAGCGCGTTCAAACAAACAAACAAACAAACTCTTCCGCTTTATAATATTAGTATCACAGACATAATATTATCTTGATCTATTTCTGTGACTAGTATAGATTAGTATAGATCAGGGGTTCCCAAACTGTGCGCCGCGGCGCCCTGGGGCGCCGTCGAAAGGTAAGAGGGGCGCCGTGAGTCGATCCTCCACCATGATCCATAACCACAAATATTATAAAATAAAATTATAATACGAATTATTATACAAAGCAGGCAGATGATTAAATATTTTTTTATTATTATTTACTTGCTTAACCTAACTATATTTATTATTAAAGGTGTTTATTTATGTATATGTCGCAGCCAACTGGTTTAAATAGCCGATCAATCAAACAGCTAGCCCTTTGACTGAACAACGCCATTCAATCACACGGCTATATGTCGTTTAGCCGACTTGTTGACTGCAACGTTCAACACTACAGCTAGACGATGCTTAGCTAACTGGTTAAATGGCAAATTAACTAAGCTGACCATTAGTTTAATTTTATTATTACACAAGCGCAATGATAATAAGCAGAATAAATTGTATTCTAACTCATTTTGAACACAATTGCAATTAATACCTTCGTGATGCATTTTATAATCCCGTAATTTCTCCTCGAAATTCGAATATTTGTTTAAATTTTGATTCACTCGTATGTGAATACCACACGAAACCATAATTTCTGTCACTTTAATAACACTTGTAACGTATATTTACGAAAAATATCTTAATACAATCACAAAACACCGGCTAGTTGACGCCATATTGTAAACAAAACACACCTAGCGCCGCAGTGGCGGCTTGAATCAGCTGTAGTGTTAAACGTTTCGAGTGACTGAAAAAATCAATTAAAAAGCTAGCCGTGAGATTGAATGGCGTTGTTCAGTCAAAGGGCTAGCTGTTTGATTGATCGGCTATTTTAACAAGTCGGCTGCGACATATACATATCAGTGTAATAGTTAGGTAGAGTAGGGCGCCGTGACAAAATATTGACTTGTAAGTGCGCCGCAGGCTGAAAAAGATTGGGAACCCCTGGACTATAGATAATAATATTAGAAACACGCGGTTTTTTTTCTATTTCAGAATGACTTCACCGGCAATCACCAAGTCCCCTGACAAGCAGAAGGCCGAGAACAAGTCGCCCTCGCACTCCGAACAGAACGGGAACCAAACCAACCCCCCCGAGCAGCCCCCAATCAGTGAACCCCAGCAACCTGACCCCTTCAGCTGGCTTCGGATCTTCAAGTTGGCCGACCTGATGATGAAGCAGGGATGCTAAACTCCTAGACAATGACAATGCGGTTGTAGGCAAATAGAGTTTAATTGTAGCTCCGTCGACGACCCAGGGTATTGGGTTTTTTTCCAAAACTTTTAATTAGCTTGAACATGCTAGATTAGTCTGGGTCTTTTAATATGTACCATCGAAGAAATTGATTCATAGGCAGTTGACAGACCTACATCATTTGGTCGCATTATGCCAACAGCCAACTTAATGTAAGTCGTCGTCAGTCTGCCTATGAATCAAATTATCCGGTAGTAGGTACATTCTTGTTACTAGATGAAGGTTAAAAATTAATACACTACGAGTGTCCTAGAGAAAATTTAAAAAATGATAACAATAAGAGAGTAGGATGTGTGTAGCAATAACCGCATTGACGTCTTTCCATTAAAATTGGACTTCCATTTTTGTTAAGTAGACCTACATTTTGATGTTCAATGTAATTCACTTAGGAATAGTTTATATGAAGTTACCTGATAATTATAATATTATTATTTATTAATTATTATCGAAGATAGAATATTATAGTCAAGATTTGCCAACGATATAATAAAAGCCATGGGATAGTATAATTCCTATTACTCTTGTCCCCCTACTAAAATATTTACACAGAGGACAACTGTTAGTAAATTTGTCCATCGAAGAAAATTATTTATAGGCATAATGGCGGACCTACCTATATCATTTGGTTGGGCTATGCTAAGTCAACGTCCGCGTCTTTCGGCATATTCTGTAGGCCGAGTTTGACATAACGCGACCAAATAACGTAGGTCTGTCACCTGCTTATGAAATAACTTCTCTGATACCACATGGTCTGCTTGGTTTTGTCGGGCACGTTTTATTAGTTTAACCGTCTTTCTCCTTTCATGTAAAGGAGAAAGACGGCCAACCTTGAATAGTTGTACGCTGCGTAAATAATACATTAGTAAGTTATGTGGGTATGCCGTAATCCGTATGAGTTCAATCCATTGAAAGGTACATATTTCAACATAGAGTTATTTATGTACTGCGTACTATTTCAATAATGTGATAGGTTGGCATTTCTTACTAACATGTTTCAATTTTATTAAAGCAATTATAGGAGGTAATCGAAAACAATAAGTAAACGTTACTAATTACTATGCATTTATACAATATAATAATTTACTGTAAACTATGTTGGAGTATTGAGAAGGGTATCTTAAACAATATTATGCCATGTTGCCTTATTTACACCGCCAAATTCATGAAATAAAATTATTACGAGAGAGGTACATCTTGAAAAATGCATATCAGAGAAAATATATAAAAAGTTTTATTGCATCCTTTATCCTTATCTTGTATTGAAATTGTTGCCAGAGTTATAATTTAAAATAAATATTATATTATTGTTGTAAAAATAATTAAGTTTATTTGTAACAAAATTATTTTACAATTAAATTGTGTTTGTTAAATTCCATTTGAGTTTTAATTTACCTACGACTTTACTCTTACTGTACCTTTATTACAAGAAGGTATTTATAATGAAACGCATAAAATATGTATTATTTTTTAATAGTATTGGTAGGAGGTACATAACACGCAAGGTTTTCAGTTTGGGATAAGGGAAGTAAAGTTACAATACTATTTTCAATATGTACAAAATATACAATTATCTAAATCCTAGCAATTTAAACTTAGTACTTACTAGTAGAAATATGATCACAATATTCTTTTAATATTCTTACGACTAAGTTTAATTAAACAAAAGAGCGGGCGCGCCGCTGAGGAATCGGGCGGCGCGGCGCACGTACGCACGCACGCACGCACGTACGCACGCCGTGCGCCGCGCCGCCCGACCGCCTGTCGCCGCGATCACATTTGCTGCACACTTGAGATCAAATGTTAATTTTACATTATATTTAAACTCTATCCACTCACACTGCCGTCCCGAACACCATAACGGAGGAGCGTCTCATAGGTTACCGTTCCCAAAATGATGACCGATACAGATATTAACGGAACAGGCCCCTTAGATAAAGTATATTTCGTTAAAAACGATGTCAAAATTCGTTATCAAAATGTATATGTCATTTAGCGATGACTTATGTTTGACATAAGTCATCGCTAAATGACATTTCACAGACGAAGACTACTGTCAAATCCCATACATTTTGATTACGAATTTCGTCATCGTTTTTAACGAAAGGAGCAATCGAGTTTTTTATACTGTAATAATGTTATTAAAAATACTGCAACGTGTCGTTGATGCGAGTATTACGACGCAATCGAGTGTACAGTACCTAGGAGGCGGTCCGCCGTGCGGTGTGGGGGTCGACGGTCATCGGCGGCCGCGCGCCCGCGACGCCGCAACCATATTATACTTCTCACCGTTCACGTCACGATCGGCGTACGATTCGTAAACGAAAAATATCGGACGACTACTCGCTGCGGGAACTAAACGTATAGTTATGCATTAGTAATTGACATTTTGTTGGCGGCGGAGAGTGCGCGCCCGCCGCGACGCTCGGCGAGCGGGCGCGCGCACTGCGATCGCGTCCGAATTTCACCATAATAAATATTTTTATAATTCTCACGTCGACTATATCGTTAATTTATATTACATCAAATCTAAATATTGTATCGCTATGTTTAATGATGATAATATATTTACATTGCTTTCCTTTTCAAGGAATTTTAAAATTATAAGTGTACATATGGGTATATCTGTTCAATAATAAAAATATGTTTTAAAATTAATGGACGAAGTGACAGTTCGTTAGTATTCCTCTTAGCTAAGTCGAGAATCGTTTGCGACGGAAACGTGACAAAACATATATCTTTTATGCATCTATAAATACAATAAATCTTAAAAAGAATATACACGTCATCTGTGCCGTTACTACTATATCGTACATATAAAATTACCATACATAAAATATTTTGTACTTTGTTACGACGAGAAGTCGCATATTCATCTAACTATACAATGCGAAACATCGTTGGATCGTCGGAGAAGTATCGAAACATAAGTGCACACTCACTTGGATAGAACAGATTCGATGCAGACAATGAACACTATGAGAAGTACAATATTAATTAGTTCGTGCGACTACGGCCGGCGACCCGATCGTTGAGTGGCTACTACGGAACATTTTAGAGCAATGTAAAAAAACTCGCTCCGCGAATGTCTTCCGAGGTCTAGGGCTGTCATCTATTTACAAGATTAAAATAATCTATAAAAACATAACAAAACAAATTATATTTCTCAAAAAAAAAGACAACTTTCTATAATAAAAAAAAAATACAATAAATGAGCATTCAGTATTGTTAAAGCTAAATTACTGATATAATAGAAAAAGTCAGTCATAGATGACAGGCCTAGGGCGAATGGCGCGAAGATGAGACGGGGGTGCGCAGTCGCGCCTCCATCTGAGCTTCAGGCCAGAGGACCGTGTGTCAGTTTTTGTCACTTCTCACTGTAAACTATAATCAGAGGCCCGAGTGTGAGTTTTTGTTTCACATTGGATCGTGAACGCGTTTCGCGTTTACTTAGATTTTGTATGGGATTTGTACAGCGCCACCTAGCGATGCTCATGGGAGTGAGCCCAGCTCCCATACAAAATCTTAGTAAACGCCAAACGCGTTCACGATCGAACAAAAAACTCACACTCGGCATACTGTAGGGAATTGAAACAGCGCCTTTACTGGCAAACTGGAGCAAAAGCACTTTTCGATATCGTGCTAACGGTGAGAACTGTCAAAAAGTGACAGGAGGCGGTCGGAGCGCGAGCGGGTAGAAGCACGTACTGTGTAGCACGAGGCGGCACGTGGAATGAGACATCAGGGCGTGTATTCACTTTGATTTATGCGAGTGCAACTGATAAGTGCAGGTGATTAGTGATTAGGAGAAAATAAAGAACTTGCACTAATCAGTCGCTGTCTATACTCGTTTTCTCCTGATTAATAATCACCTGCACTAATCACTTGCACTCGCACTTATCAAATCAAAGTGAATACAGGCCTTTAACCATAGATACATTATGTTATGCGCAACGGCGATTGTCGCGTCGCTTACATTTAACGTTATCGTACATTTAAAACGGAAGTAAACTATTAAAACTAAAACTAAACTAGTAATTTGGAAATTTTCGGAAAGAAGTATTAAATAGCATGCGTCGTGCGGTCGCCCGGATGCTGATCCCCGCGGGATGAGCGTTCGAGCGAGGCACGGAGCATCGTGTCGGTTGGCCAGTAGTGACGGGCGAAAAAGTAAAACATCAATGGAAAATTAGTAAACTACATAATAATTTAATCATCGAAAGATTCGCGTGTATGTCGTAACGATTGCGATCAGACGCTACATAGTACGTACCGGCACTGTTCGGGTGAATACAGAGGCGTATCTCGCGCTGGAGCGACGCCGCACGCGCCGTTGTCCACACATACATTGCTCAGTATACTTCATACAGACTACTTATAGCCTACGTTTAAAAGTCAGAATCACAGTTTTTTAACGTGTTTTTTGTATACTCCTCGTTTCCACCTTAATTTATACAAAAAAACGATTATCATTCGACCCAGTTACGACTTTCCCTTACCTACCGTAACGACCTAAGCGGATTGACCGTAGTTTAGAACGGATAGACTGTATTTACAATTTCTTTTAAATTACTTTAGACGCTAGGCTTAAAACAAAATAACAATTTACACTAACAATATAAAATGCTCGATAGATCGTCGCCTTCTACTCGGATCCCAAATTAAATATACTCTATCGACTGACCGCTATCATACTCTTACAAATGTTAAACTCCGAACGAGTCGATCCCAGTCGACCGTAACAAAAGAGGCTTAACCTACCTAAGTGCCTACTCGAGTGGCCGCGGCCCGAGTCCGCCGCGCCATAACAATAAATTACGGCTACCCTAACGTTACCGATTAGTGATTACACTTACAGTACACTACTGCGCACTTAGCACTACATTCAGTATCGTAGAGGTAATCCGACACAATTCCGAAACGTCTATCTCTATTGTCTCGCCCGGGGGCCGGCGGCTTCACCAGGTCGATCGATAACTATATTAATAATAATAACTTCACAACCTGGACATATTTACAATTTTTAAAACAAAGTAAAAGTTTAGTGGTCCATGTAGGAGATGTTCGTGTGTCGAGTCCGGTGAGTGTCGCGGTCCCTTTTGGGGAGCGCGGTATAGTCCGGGAGCGTGGTCTAGTCCAGGAGCGCGGTATAGTCCGAGAGTGCAGTATAGTCCAGGAGCGCAGTATAGACCGGGGGCGCGCGGTGCGGTCTGTGACGCGCGGTGCAATCCAAAACGCGCGGTGCGGTCCGGGGCGCGCGGTGAGGTCCGCAACGCGTGGTGCGGTCCGTAACACGCGGCGCGGTCCGGAACACGCAGTGCGGTGCAGAACGCGCGGTTCAGTGGAACGCGTAGTGTAGTCTGCGTCGCTCACGCGATGGCTGTGGCGATGACGATGAGGAGGTGCGCGATGTTGGCGACGCGGTGCATGAGGTCGGGCGCGATGCGCGTCAGGTTCTCGTTGGCGAAGTCGCACGACGGGAATATGTGCACCGTATACATTGACTGGAAACATAATAAATTCTCCTGTTAACATTCATATTATAGTTTCATTGTGAGTACTACATTTATTTTATTATCTACTTTACGTCACACACAACCTGTGTGGCAATTTTCATAACGCTAGGACAATTGGAAGTGGCCTAAAGGTTTTTATTACCGGTCAGTGAGTGAGTGAGTTCCAAAATTAGCTATTTTTACAGGGATATAATATTTCAGGATATACTGAACCTATATCTATGAAATTGGGTAAACTGCTTAAGTACTAGTATAACGTAGGTATAATTTTATCTTTGCTCTCGCAATACTGAGATACAGGGGGTCAAAAGTGCGTCTTTAATTATACCGTACCGTACGCGCGCATACCGTAATGCACGGTATGCGCGCGGCATGCTGAAACTAGGCCTGCGCACTTCCGTGCGCTTTGATATTATGTGCATTCTGCATGCCGACTAACGGCTATAGTCTCTGAACAAAACCGCAGACAGACGGACGGACAGACCTAAACTATAAGGCTTATAGTTTAGATCTGTCCGTCCGTCTGTCTGTATAAAAGTTCCTTGTTGACAAAGGAACCGTAAAAAACAAATAAAATGAAGTGATACCTGTTGGTGTCCTGGTGTGGGCGCGACGTTGACGATGCCGGCGGCCATCTTGCGCTGGAGGTATGTGATGAAGCCGGCGGACAGGTTGGTGCTCTGCTGCAGCACGTCCATGTGGTCGCGCCCGCACGGCAGCGCCAGCAGGATGCAGTGCTCCAGTTCCAGCTAAGTGGACAATATCTTATATATAAAATTCTCGTGTCACAATGTTAGTCCACGAACTCCTCCGAAACGGCTTTACTGATTTTTACCAAATTTTATATGCATATTCAGTAGGTCTGAGAATCGGCTACTCGGTACTTATTATATTGATAAGTGCATTTGTTGAATAAATAATAGTAAATTATTACAACTCGAGAAAAACGACGACCATGATAGCGATGGACGTTGCCATGGCGACATACTTATTTAGTCACTTGAATAAAATAATATGGGCGAAATACTTTATATTATGGCAAAGCAACGTTTGCCGGGACAGCTAGTATTTTTATAATAAACAATATACTATCAGAGAAGTCGATTCCTAGGTTGATGGAGGACCTACGTACTACGTAGGTTGGTTGCGATACGTCAAACGCAGCCGACAGATCACAATAATTAACATTGAATTGACATGATCCGACCAAATGACCGTTGGTCCGTCAACTGCCTAGGAATCAATTGCCTCAATGACCCAATAACACGTAATAGGGGAGGAAGTTGCTAGAGGATTTATTCAACAATTATCTAATAGTAGATGGTGCCCGCAACTCTGTTGCGCCAAAATTCCTTTATCGTGCGGGACCCGTACATTTTTCCGGGATAAAAAGTATAATATTATGTCCTTTCCCGGGACTCAAAGTATCTCCATACCAAATTGCAACAAAATCGGTTTATCGGTTTGGGCGTGAAGAGCTAACAGAAAGACAGACAGGTATGGTAATACCAGAGAGAGTCCCCGGAATGGACATAGGATACTTTTTATTTCGAAAAAATGTTACGTTCCCGCGCATGCCGAATTTTGGCGCAATGGAGTTGCGGACGTCATCTAGGTATCAATAAATAATCGGTAGCCCTCCCCAGTCTGCCGGGGATGCGTAAACGCATTTCCCCAACGCAAAAAAAAACGGTTGTCTGTAAAGTCGGTTTACTGACGACATTGAACGTGACAACGTACCTCTTTGTCGCTCGTTTCGCGCTCTCGCTTGCACTTCAAGCCCTAAATGGAACGCCTCAGAGCAAGGTAACGCCGCATATTGCGTCATGTTTTTTCGTGCGCGCAGCCCATATCGAATTATAAGACGTTGTCACGTCAAAAGAAATCAATAAATAACAAAAGGTGCGCTCACCTTCATCTTCCTGTGCACCTGATCCAGTTGTGCGGGTTCGAGGCGCATCCGCTGGGCGATGCGCAGCAGCGAGGCGGGCGAGCCGTCCGAGTTGCGGCTCAGCGCGTCCGCCGCGACGCCGGGGTTGCCGCCCACGAAGTGCATCTGCACCGCCGCCGAGTCGTTCTTCAGCGCCAGCAGACCCTGCCACATCACCGGGTAGCGCTGCGGGGGAGGGGGGGAATTAAACACTACTTTGAAACGACCAGTAAAAAACTATATTTAAAGGTTTTCTGTCTCAGAAACGTCACTATATAGAAAGTGAGTGGGGGGAAGAGGCATTAAGTATAAATAATAAATACATATACTTGTCTATTTCTTACTATGAAACTGTGTTTCGATCCGCTATTTCTAAAACAATTGCAAATACAATGTCATGAGCCATCCTAACACATTAAATTGGCAGTAACAATAATTTATTATTATTGTACAGTAGGCTAACTCTTTCCTTCCCAGATCTTGTGCGTCTCTCAATCAATTTTGCGTTTTATAGTTTGCATAATATTAACTTTAATGAATTTTAAGTGAAGTTAATTTCCTTTTTAAAAATTGTAAATCACTTGTGAAGACTTGTAATTGGCTCTAAATTGTAACTCTATCTAGTATCTACGTAAAAATTAAATTAAAAATTAAATGAAGAAACAAGATGTATAGAAAGTGAAAACTTTTAATTGGCTTCTTTATTTTTATTTATTTATTTTATTTATTTATTCTTTATGCACAAAGTTACAAAGATACATTTAAGTGTTATAATAATGCATCGGCGTATGGTTGATTTATCATTTAAACACTCATGGTCTTACTACAAAAGATTTAAACACCCGTTGAACAGTTGATTAGAGAAAAATTTCATACAAAATTGTCTCAAAACAACTGTTCAACAGATGTTTAAATCTTTTGTGGTAAGACCGTCACACTCTGTAATACACTGTTTTATTACAGAGTATAAACAGCGTACTTATCTCTTTAAGAGATCTCTTCCAGCAAACCCTATATAAATAGTGGATGTATTTGTCACAGATGGGCCATGTACACAAAGAGACAAAAAAAACAAACTTATGCTAACTTAAATACTAACAAACTAAAACTATTAAGTTAAAATATAGATAAAATAATACATGATAATACTAATAATAAATACTTACATAAATACACAAAATACGATATTATACTACATAATACTATAAAATATACCTACATAATATAATACATACTAATATAATTACTAACAACCTATAAATAAATATAATACATTCAATAATATTTAAAACAAAATATATAACAAAAACGGAAGAATAATGTGAAGACAGATGTACCATCGAGGAAGTTGATTCCTATGCAGTTGAGAGACCAACGTCATTTGGTCGATTATGTCAATTCAATATTAATTGTGATCTGTCGGCTGAGTTTGACGTAATGCGACCAAACTACGTAGATCCCCCATTTGCATAGGAATCAACTTCCCCGAGTGTACATTGGTGAGAAGAAAAGTCTTAATCAAATTTTTATAATTGGAAAAAAAATGTATATATAAATAAAGCAAACACACATTTAAAGAAGCCACTCAGTCAAGAGTCAAGGCAAAGCTAAAAAGTAGCGTTTTAATCTTGACTTAAATGTGTTGACAGTCTGGGCTTCACGAACGTATTCCGACAGACCATTCCAGAGACGCGCTGCGACAGTCGAGAGAGTTCTCATAGAATATTGTGTTGCAGTGTGGTAATTCAAGGGGTCTCTTCACTGTGCATGATCGAACAGGTCTCTCGCTTGGTGGAGTAAAGCTAAGCCTTTCATAAAGGTATAGGGGAGAATGAAAGCGAAGAAGCTTAAAAAGAAGAGTGAGAATGTGTGAATTTCGACGCAATCGTATCGGGAGCCAGTTCAAGCGCTTGCGAAAATCTGAGACGTGGTCATATTTACGCAGACCGAACACGTACCGGATGCACATGTTTTGAAGCCGTTCCAGTTTATTGAGTAACGCTTCAGACACATCTAAATAGACAACATCAGCGTAGTCTATAAGCGGGAGAATGAGAGATCGCACCAGTAACAATTTAGTTGGGATAGGGAGGAAATTCTGTGAGCGTTTAAGCGCATGCATAGCTCCATTAACACGCCTACTGACATCGCTAACATGAACCGTCCATGTTAGGTTAGAGTCAAAGTAAACTCCCAGATTTTTAACCTCATCTGTTATTTTAATGATATTACCATTATACGTAATGTTATTTAAGTTCGCAAAATCTATTCTACTGCGCAACTGTCTATTACCTATAATGATAGCCTGAGATTTATTAGGGTTTACAAGCAGGCCGAAGATTTCCGCAAACTCCCTAATTCTCTCTAGGTCTTCATTGAGCTGGTGCACTACATTATTAATGTCATTTAACGCAGTATGCTTGTAAATCTGTAGGTCGTCAGCATACAGATGGAAAAAAGAAATTATGAACCGTGTTACTTCATTAATAAATAATGAAAAAAGTGCTGGTGATAAGACTCCACCCTGAGGAACGCCAGCAACCAGGTTCATCCAGTCAGATATGATGTTGGGTATATAAACGCGCTGCTGCCGACCCCTTAGATAGGAGTTGAACCACGCCAGAGCCGAATCCGATACGCCGACCGAGCGAAGAATACCGATTAAGACGTCATAATCCACTGAATTAAACGCAGAACCAAAATCGAGGAGAACAATTATTGTCAGTAGCTTATTATCCATGGCTTGGCGAATGTCTTCAGTCACCTTCAGTAATGCAGTAGAGGTGCTATGATCCGTGCGAAAACCAGATTGGAAGTGATTCAGTAACTGATTCTGTTGCTTATTAACTGCTTGCTCTAGGATCTTGGACAGCATGGGTAAAATCGAAATAGGACGGCAGTGTGAAGGAGAATTAGGAGTGGGAACCTTAGGTAGAGGAATAATATGGGCTTTCTTCCAAGATGACGGAAAAGTGTTAGTAGTGAGAGAGTGATTTAGTATGTGCGTAATGATGGGAATAACTCGGTCTGCTATTGGTACAAGCATGTCTCTACTGAGCTCATCGCTTCCGAACGCCTTAGTGGAAATATTTAGAAGACTATTGCGAACTTCGTCTTCAGTAATATTCGCAAAAGAGAAAGATGTATTGTGATCTCTGATGGTGCGCTTAGATAATAGATGAAGGCATTTGGATTTGCTTTGAGGGTTTAACAGTAAAGGGGGATGGCAAATGTTTAGTTCGTATAGCTTTGACGGGCGCATGTATATCATAAATTCTAGTTATGACAGAGGTGAAAATGTCGACCTTAGCATCTATTGTGCTTGCTTCACGCAAAAGAGACCAATCGACATTAGCAACGTCATTACGAAGTGCTTCTACGTTCAAGCGAACAAAACTACGCTGCATCCTTATTTTACTTACCCGTCTTAGTTTTCGTAGGTTATATGATAGGTAAATAAGATCGTGACCTACCACGATACACGAACATGGACAACTGACTTCCCCATTCTCCTAAGAATGGGGAAGTCAGTTGTCCATGTTTAATAACCTTAGAGGGCTGAGAGACAAACATTAAGTCGAGTAGTGATGGATCATGGTTGGGAGAAAAATGCGTAGCAGAAAGGGGTAAAATGTGACAATTTTATTAAGTATTCCGTTTTATAATTTCATTGTGTCAGTACTTAGCTGTAAGTAAAAAATAAAAACTTGAGAGGACATGTCAAGGGACACCCGAATGGAACGAAGTTATAAAAAAAACCACCATCATAACTGGCTTGCTTTCTGAGAGAGAGTGAGAGTGAGAGTGTGAGAGAGAGAGAGAGAGAGAGTGAAAGAAACCGATAAACACACGCACGCCGCACGGCTTACAACTATAGCAAAAAGCACAGACATAGATCAAGATAGATACCGCATGTATCACGAAATACATACACATGCGGTATCTACCTTGATCTATGTCTGTTCCAAAAAGTGTCGTGTCGTTACAATTTTTTCCGTCTAGCCCCCTTTCGCAACGCGCGATAAGGAACTTCGTTAAAAAAAAGTATTTACCCGTAGCAGCATCTGCAGCGAGTCGGCTTCGCGCGGCACTTGCGACGCGTGCGGCGGGCCGGGCGCGGCGGGCGGCAGTGCGGCGGGCGGCCGTGACGTGCCGTGCGCCGGTGGCGGCGAGCGCCCGCACCGCACTCCGTACACTACACGCACATGTATCTCGTTAGTGTAATTCGTATACTACTTATTATTGTTTGTAATAGTTTATAAAATAGGTCTACCAGGATCTGATGTCAAATTTTGATGACAGATTTTCAAAAAATATCCTTGATCATTGGATAAATTTTATATTTGCATGTTTCATACACAGAATCAGCCGCCATAAGGAAATAAAAGAATCAAAATGTTTTATTTCAATTACCCCGGTATTTCTAGAGTCAATTTCTTTTCTTACTTTTTGCCTACGAATAATAAAACCTAAGAAAACGTAACTCCCATACTAATACAGTTTTAAATTTGGTTCCATTCGAACTGTCATGTAACGTCAGCCTTTATACCGCCCAAGGTCACCTAAATATTGCAAATGTATGAAAAGTGAACCTAAGGTACACTTTTTTGACAAGTATTTTGGAGCATGTTTTTTGACAGAGTTACTCTTCCTTAGTTTTTATTATTCGTAGCTTTTTGCCATCAGATAATGGTACACCTATAATATTGTTTCACCATGCACGCCCAAAACTTTCTATACACGTGTCAAAATCATGTCTTTGCAACGCCAGAAACAAATTCAAGTTTTGCCGTTGACGTTATAATAATATAATGAAATGATTTTGACATGCGCAACATAAGATTTCCGCGCGTATACACCAAAAATAAGGGCCTGTTGCACCACTTCCTGATAAGGCTATCCACCACTTTGGTTGACAGATAGAGTATGGAGAATCTGTCAAATAAGCCTATCCGGCACTTTTTTTTATTAAATAAGGGGGCAAACGAGCATACGGGTCACCTGATGGTAAGCAACTATCGTCGCCCATGGACACTTGCAACATCAGAAGAGCTGCAGGTGCGTTGCCGGCCTTTTAAGAGGGAATACGCTCTTTTCTTGAAGGTTTGCAGGTCGTATAGGTCCGGAAATACTGCTTTTCCAGAGTTTCACAGTGCGCGGTAGAAAGTTACGCGAAAAACGCACTGTGGAAGACTGCCACTCATCAACGTGATGAGGATGGTATACTTTTCGCGTGGGACGATGGCGAAAAGTTGCAGGTGGTATGATTCCGAACAATTCCTCAGAGCACTCCCCGTGATACAACCGATAGAGAATGCAGAGCGAAGCTACATCTCGGCGTAATTCCAAGGGGTCCAAGCTGTTTGAAACACTATGGCAATCAACAATTCGAGCGGCCCTTCGTTGGATACGATCCAGAGGGAGCAGTTGGTATTTTGGCGCCCCTGCCCAGAGATGAGAACAATATTCCATATGAGACCGAACCTGCGCCTTGTAGAGTTGTAGGCGTTGGTCCGGACTGAAGTACTGTCTCGCTCTGTTAAGAACACCAAGCTTCTTCGAGGCTAATTTGGCCTTACCCTCTAGATGATATCGGAACTGGACTTCGCTCGATATGTTGACGCCAAGTATCTCAATGCTAGGGGAGATGGTTAAAGATGTGCCCTCGAAACGAGGATATACGAACGCGCAGACTTGTGTCTTGGCGGGGTTAAATTGGACCAAGTTACGTCTACCCCATTCAGAGATCTTCTCCAATGAATTCTCCACCTTAGACACAAGTTCGTTTCGACTCTCAGTGACATTTTGCCGAGAAATATTGGGGGAGCCGGTATATACAGCATCACCTGTACTGTCATCCGCATAGCAATGAATGCCGCTGGTCTGCAACATGTCATTGATATGCAGTAAGAATAGAGTAGGCGATAGCACACAGCCCTGAGGCACACCAGCATCAACAGACTGAGTTTCCGAGCATTCGCCGTCAACTTTATCAGAAAGTAGTGAAACAGGCCCTAAGAGTTTTATTAGCAGTGATATAGAATATCGAAGCATAATACTAACTGATGTTGTGTCTGTCCGCGGGGGCGGGCGAGTGGGCGGGGCGGGGCACACGCGCGGACGGCGGCCGCCGGAGCTCCAGCGGCGACGTCGGCGCCTCCGAACCCTCCGCCTCCAATGTCCTGCAAAAAAATACATGTTTTAATAGTCTTACCAATACAATAGGGACGACGCATATCAAATCTATCTATTTTGCGACTATAGTGTAAGAGAAACGCAAAAGAAGGCGCATTGCAATGTTTTCACCTCGATCAATATTGAATTTTGAGAAAAATAAGAGATTGAAAATCGGGACGTTTTTTAAAACAGCAAGTAGATGTCGGCGGAAATAAACATTCTTTTTTCGGATTTATCAAACAAGAGTGACGTCACTGACCGTTCTCGCTTCGAGATTTAAACAGTAAGTTATAGCATGATTTAATGTATTTTTAATTTTAAACAAACTAGTGATATTTTCTAACAGGAAATTAGTTTAATTTAACATAAATCGTAATGTAATGGCAGCAGCTCATTTTCACGAGTATGCAGTTGGTATCGGGGAAATCAATCACGGGAGAATCGAGTACAAGGGATTTAAAAAAATCTTAGCTTGTCGTTGAAAAAACTGTAATATCATACCTCGTAAAGTGCGTTGGAGTTGCCCGATTTTCGTGCTGCGTAGCACGAAAGTGTTGCTGGTACATTTGGTAATGTTGGTGTGAAAAATGAGCATACATCCCGTCGCCCTAAAACATAAAATATAATTTAGCTATAAAGTTTCAACAGAGTGTACACACGAGCGCTATTGAAATGTAATATTACATTGTGGTATACCGAAGATATGGGAGACGTTTGTTGATGTGCGGGCGGGGGACTCCTGACTAGGTCCGTAGACTGTTCCATGCAGCATGAACAAATTCAATTTATATACTATTTCGTACATTTCATTAGAAAGTCAAACACCACTTTATAATAACAATTGATAAACACTTTATTGTAAATAAGATGTTTACTAACCATAGGCATTTGTCCTTGTGGGCTGATAGCCGGTACGCTTGTGAGAGTGACCCTCGAAGCTGCAACAGATTAAATTTTGTATTTTAAAGTTTATTTTCGTATGATTCGAACATAGAGAAGTTCGACCATTGACCTCTCGTTACCTATTTAGCTGTCGCTATTTCCTTTTCACAGTATGTATACTGTGAAAAGGACATGAATTGAAAAGGATGAATTATACATGATAGCGGTATTTTCGCGGATGGAATACAAATAGGACAACAGTTAGAATAGTCAAATTACAGTGGGCTGGGGACAAAATTTAATGCAAACAAAATGTTTTAACAACGCTATCCAGTATAATTTTGGTGGAACGGGATGCTCGCGGCATGCTACTAATTTAGGATAGATGATATTTTAACATAAATATGGCACTGGGACAAACCCTTGTTGGGTTTAATGGTGCTGTGATTATGTTTAAATATAATGTCTATGTGTATATTATGCTTAATAAATAAATAAATAAAATAGCACCGTACAAATCCAACAGAGGCTGTCAAGTTCCATTGTCATTCGATCAAGTTAAACTTGCGACCTACGAAACTTTTTAGTGTGTGTGATTTTATTTCGATAGTTGTTAAGAAACAGAAATATTTGGCTTTTGTGTTCAAACATCGGATACATCAAACTGTTCTCCTACGGAATTTAAAAGGTAAATATAAAATTATACATTTAATAAATATTTTTGGTATGTTTGTTTCAATATTAGCAATGGCCCCCTCACATTGGTCGTAATGTTGTTCCAATGACAAGAGCTGGAGAGCCATGGGTACAGTATCAAACTTTTGACTAATGGGCTATGTAGCCTGTGGAGGCTCCAAAGGTGACTATTACATTTGTGATTTTTGCCGTTAAGTTTCACTTGTGCAATACATTTAATGTGATATCCCCGGGGGGCCACATTACCATCACTTGATCTCAAAATACCAAATGTGATTGATTAAGAATAATTAAAACTTTCGATAATCCTGCACGAGTTTTATTTATTCCCTATTAAGACATGTTTAAACAAATGAATAAGAAGTCCCATAATGTATTTTTTAGGTTTCTGACTCCTATATTTTTTAAATAATGCTTGATAAACCAAGTGGGGGGCCACATTACCATCTTCTCCTATACTATAGAAGGTAAAAAGGGGATAACATTTTTCTGCATTTAAGTCTGTTTTTATTAGAGATGTGCCGATCATGACTTTGGCCGACTAGCCGGCTAGCCGACTAGTCGGCTGCAAAGAAGCCGACTAATCGGCCGACTAGTCGGCCAAGCCGATCATGGTTTCGGAAGTTTCCGTAACGCTTTTTTACTGCTGTTTACAGGTAAGTTGCACACGACACCTGCAAACGTGTCGAATCGTGTTAAGAGGGCGACTAACCAAATAAATTAAACATCATCTTTCTCTCAAAAATAAAATTGAGAATTTTGGGTTACTCGCCCCCTTAAGTATGTTTACTTCGCGTACGTTACTTTATTTTGTTTCTATGATACAGTTGATGGTTTTTATTAAATATTTCATGTAAGTACATGAAATCTCGATTTATTAATACATACTTAATTTGTTGTTAAAATTATAATAATTACAAAAATAATTTCTTTACTAGCAAGTAATTTCAGAAACACTTCATATTTTAATTTTAAAATGTGTCAACACTGATTGAGTGTGATATGTACACATTATAAATATTAATCAAGGTTTTTCTATAATGTAATTTCAATAATAGCAAAAATGTAAAAAGCCGACTAGTCGGCGCTTTTTGCCGACTATTCGCCGACTAGTCGCCGACTACAAAAGTGGCCGGATAGTCGGCTTTACCGACTAGTCGGCACATCTCTAGTTTTTATTTTATTTTCTACAAAGTTGTAATTTTATGTTGCTTAATGTGGTTGTGTGATGTTTTTAAAATAACAATAGTTTTATTTATAATCAGTAGAGTACCTGGCGGGTGGTGCGCACCAATGGGCGGGATCTGTTTGGGCGGGGCGTGGGCGGGGTGGTGCGCGCCGCGCGGCAGGGACGCGGGCCCGGGGTACGCGCCGCGGAACCCGCGCGACGCTCCCACGCCTGCGCCCGCAGCACCCGCCGCTCCCAGCCCCGTCGAGCCCGCATCGCCGTCTCCGCCCCTAAAAGTACACACAAAACTTTCATTGCGGAAGCCTGAAATACCCGTGTAAGGTATGCGAGGATTTTAGTATTACAGAATGAGGGTAAGGTAAGGTAGAGAGGTAAGTCTTTCGTGTCACTTCCCGTAACAGCTGCCAAGTGTAACAATATAGCTGTAGCATATTATATCTGTTTAACACGACAATTGACACCAAAGACCCTATGACTACGTAATATTATGTCTACCTGGTGACAAATGAAATATTGAAAACCCTCACTGGAAATGTGACAAGTTATAAAATTAGGTGCCGCAGGAGGTGACTCACCTTATGAGTATCGGTGTGGCCCGGTCGGTCACGCGGTGTGTGGAGGGCGGCCTGTGAGGCAGGGCGGGGGACTGCACGCGGGCGTCGGTCGCTTCGGTGGCACCCACCGGCGTCATGTTAGTCGGCACGTTGTCGACCAGCCGTCGGCCGAGCGTCGCGTCGGCGGTTATTCCGGCGGCGACGACCTCGCCCGTGGCGGCCGGCAGGTGCTCGACGGGAATGGATTGGTCCATGCTCCTGATGTCGCGGGTCAGATTGTGTTTCTCTGCTTCCAGCCGCTCCGGCATGAACTGTCCCAGTCGTTCGGGGACGGTGGGTGAGGTGCCGCCGACTTTCGGGGCGATGTTCGAGGGGGTGTCGAAGGTGCCCGCCAGCTTAGCGCTTATTTCCGATATCATCTTCTTAGGTGGCTTCATTATAGGCGTAGGGTTGACAGGCGGACAGCTAGTCACGGGAGGCGCGACATTCGTCGGCTTCACTACTTGCTGTTCCGGCTCCGGCGGGACTACCTTGGGGAGGGGCTCCGATACTTTAATTATTTTCGGTTCGCTACACGTATCGTCCTTTTTGAACGCTTCCTCGTTGCTGTCCATCGATGCCTCCGAGAGACTTCTATTTCGTGGCCTTTTAGTTCCTCGCGACGACTTTCTAGTATCGTTGGAAACGATGGTTTTATCCGTGTTTAACTTGTTACTGGCTTGCCTGGTAGGTCTTTTCTTATTAAGTTCTTTATTACTTTTGCACATCATTGTAGAGTTCTTAATAACGTCATCTATAACGTCGTCGACGGTTGTTCTTTGGATGTCTTTTTCTTGCAGACGTCTGGATTTTCTGGTATTAGTGGAAGGTGAAGCGAACGTTTCAGATTTTTCCTCCTTAGGTTTATCTACCTTTATATTCTGATCTTTTGGAGTTATACTCAATGTTGAAGTAGGTGTTGCACCTGAATTACCAGATAGTGGACTTTTTATAGTTAAAATTAAACGTGGTCTCGTCTCGTTCTTGTTGGGAGATGTGGATGTTTCGTCACCAGAATCTTCATGAAAATCATACACATCACCAGGAATGTTGTTGGGGCCACTATTTACAAGACTTTTTGTTTTCTTATCAACTTTACATCTTCCTCTTCCACGTTTACTAGCATTGGTGCCGCGAGCTGGTTTCGTTATTTTTCGTGCCTGCACTCTGTCTTGATTTTTTTCTGTTCTCTTACCACCACGGCTGTTTCTTCCTCCCCTTTTGCTCGTTGTAGCCTTTTCATTTGTCGGGTCATCGAAATTGTGTTCATTTTGTGGAGGTTCTTCTTTTTTTGTTGGCTCTATATCTTCTTTACTTTCGTTTATTTCTTTAATTTCTTCTGCACTTTTTTGCTCTAATGCACCAACCTTCATATCATCATTCGTAGTTTCAGAATCTTTTTGATGTTCACTTGAAATATTTGTGTCTGGTTTTTTGTCTTCTTGTGTATCATTACAAAGCGAATCGACTTTTTTAATAACGGACTCAATATTTACATCATTTGCTGAGCAAAAATAATTGTCGACTTTTTTGCCTTCTGTTTCTTTATCCGAACTTTCATTTATGTGATTTTTCAGTTCATTGTTATCTTCTTTCTTTATGATATTTGGATTTACAGTAATTGGATCATTTACAGAATGGCCGGCTATTTCGTTTTTATCTTCTTCTACCTTTTGCGGCAGCTTGTCTTCAGATTTCATTTCCTTTACGGTATTATGCATTTCTGTATCATTTGACAATTTTAATTCACCTTGTAAGTTGTCGCTTTTAATCACTGACAATTTTTCATTGGTTTCTTGTGGTGGAACTAAATCTTTTTCTTCAATATTTTTATCATCAAATTTCTTAGATATGTTTTGTGTGACAGTTGTTACGCTCTTGCCAACATTTATTTCAAGTTTTTTATTAGAATCACTTATTACTTTAATTTCATTTGTATTGTCTTTCAAAAGCTCCTCAAAATCAGTCTCACACTTCGTCGGAGTTATATGTTCAGGTGATTTTGGAATCGGATTCTTCATTTCTATATTTCTTAAAAGATTTTTTGGTTCAAGACGAATTGCAGAATCATTTTGACTGCAGTGCAGTGGTACTAAAACTTTGTTTTCTATAATATCTCCCTCACTTCTCGGATGTAGTCTTATCGTTGCTTTAGGACTAGTATTCGTTTTTAGTAGCAAAGGTGTCATCACAACATTAGTTAAGCTGGATGTCGTTATAACTGGTGTGCTACTTTCTGATTTTGAAAGAATTGATGGTGATCTGACAGGAGCTATTGATAATACAGATGGCCCTTTATTTGTTTCGAGTTGTAAAACGTTACTTATAGGGCTAGACGTAACACGTCGTTGAGAATTAATAGAATGAATTACATTAGACACCTGTCCTCTACTAAGTTGTCCTGAATCCTGAGTATTACACATAACAGGTTTAGTTCCACCTTGAATAATAGACGTATTCGAATGACTTACATTAGCCACTTGCAATATGGAATTAGGAACAAACGCAGGAAGATTGTTGTGTTCAGATTTATAAAATTGGGTGTCTCTCTTTTCAGCCAAAAGGTTCTTGTTATTGACTAAAACTTTATTTGTTAAATGCAAAGTAGAATTAAGATTTCCAACATTCAATGCATTTTGCATGGAAATAAGTCGGTTTTGGGCCAAAATCGTAGGATTTGTAATAGTGTTATGTTGTGGCCTCGTAGGAGACAGAATTATTTTTGTATTGTCAGCCATTCCATCCGGTTTTCTACACTCTCCGGTTATTACTTTCTGTTGATGTATGATGGGAGAAGTATTAATGCCACTTTTTGGCACTGTTTGTATAAGATTGTTATTTCCCATATGTTTTGTAATGGGAGCAAGTACTGGAGTAACTGGTAATCGGTTCAAATGTATTGGAGCACCCTGAGTTTGAACCAGTACTGAGTTAGGCCTATTTGGTGATACCATTGCTCTCGCTCCTGGTGGTAAATGCATTGTATGAATCGGGCTAAGCGGGGGTTGTTGCATCCGGACCACAGTAACTTGTCCTGGAGATCTCTGCTGTACCGCTGGAGGTGATGACAATCCAACTGAGTTTATATTCTGTGGTGAGTTTGTATTTATTATAGCCATATTTGTGAGACGCGGTGAAGTCATTCCATCAGCCTGGGGGCTTAACTTTGGACTTTGCAGTCTAGGATCATTGCCAGCCAATCTCGGTGAGATGACGATTGCTTGAGGTTTTTGGTATATTACATGGGATTCCGGAATTTTAATTGTTGGTGGCTGCATAGTAGACACTTGAGGTCTTATTACTTGATTTATAACTTGATAGGGCGCAGATAATCTACTTTGATTTAATGTTGGCCTAATAGTGTTGTTTATTTTCACGATTTGATTTTGTGGTGACTTGATTTGCACAATATTTGCTGTTATATGTGTAGTTTTACTTTCACCCTCTGCGCTTGGAACGTGGGGAGTTGAAATATTAATTACTCGCGGTTCCATTAATTTCTTGTTTGATAAGGTCCACGATGTTATGACAGGTGTAGCCGTAGAAGTGGCTTGATCTGCTGCGTCCTTTTTGACAACTTGGGTCTTTAAACTACTATCTTTATCGTTTTTAGTTTCAACGTTTGTTTCTACAGGATGAATTGATTTTCCTGAAATTTGAGGCTTAGCTACAACAACATTGGTACTTTCAGAGGGTAGCGCTATACTTGTTTTTGTGTTATTGTTGAGAGATTGATTTGTTGCTATAATATTTACAGGTAGCCTTTCTATCGCATCCTGTGTGTTTTCTTCATTTTCCTCGGTGTCTGTGTCTATTAATAGAAGGTCATTATCAGAGACTGGGGTATCTGGTTTCATCTCCATTTCACAAGCATTTAAATTCTGGACTGCTTGCCTCATTTCTTCTGCGTCTTCCTCAGGTATTATTTCATTTTCTACAACAGTGCATTCAATTTCAGCCTGATGAATTGTATCAACTTCCACCTTTTCATAATTTGTAAAAGTATTGTCGTTACCACCAAAACTTTCACCTAGTAAGGCAGCAACAGCATCTTCAGTTTCTTCTTGTGATATAACTGCCCTAGGTTTTTCTTCAACCTTTTTATCTTGTTTTGTTAAGGGAGACTCACTGCTTGCTTTTTGTTTTTCTGGATCCTCATCTAAATTGCATATGCTTCGAACAGCGTCTTCATTCGAATCAACTTCTGATTTATTCATGTCGTAATCTGTTGTTATATTAGTTATAGTGGATTGACAACTTTCAGCATTAATAGGCGGATCTTTTGGCAAAGGCACTTCACTAATATCTTGTACAATATTTTCCATCGGTGGTGGCATTGGAATCTCATCTACTTCTATTGTTTCATTAACGTTATAATCGACTTCAATCCTGTCATCCACAACTAGTCGTTTAGGTGTCATATTAACATCATTTGTTTTAGATTCAGAAGTATCATCTAGCTGTGTAGCAAAGGTTGGACTATCTGTTATTCTCGGCAAACTAGGCGATTCAGAAAGGGATTTACTGTCATCGGATTTTTCAGGATTGTCATGTTTTTGAACGTCTGTGGGAAGAGGAATGTCCAAAAGTCGCTTTGGTGATAACTCAACATTTTCGATGTTATCGATTTTGTCAGTCTTTTCATGATGGTAAAAATGATGATGGTTTTTCCTACTACGCTTGTCTTCGCGACTACGTTTCTTTTTCTTTTTACGATCTCTCGAGTCCTTTTTTAATCTTTCAGCGTGTTTGTGGCTTAGCATATCAAGCTCAGAGCCAACTTTGATATTGTTATGAAACTCATTTTGATCCTGTTTAGGTAAATTATCAGCTATCGTTTCGAACTTTATACGATTATCGTCAGTATTCGACGTATCAGCAAACAAACGTGCTTCTATAGCCTTGCTCACGGCGTCTACATCAAGACTATTTTCATCTTCTTTGGTTGCAAAATGTTTCTTTTCTTTTCGTTTTTTCTCTTTCTTCCGCCTATTGCTTTCATCTTTGTGATGCCTATTTTCATCGCAATCAAGGACACCTACTTTGTCGCTATTAGGAGTTACTTTTGTTTCAAATTCAGATAAATTATTTTCAGTTTTATTAACATGAATCATGTTTGAATCTCTGTCAGATTCATCTGATAGCGGGCCAAAAATATCCTCCATTCGCCCCTCTTTTTTAATAGAATTTGTTGTTATTTCTGCTAGTGAGTCAGAAGGTTGATTAGGCGATCGTTTTTTGTCCTGAATTTTATTATTTTGGTCGCGTTGCTCTTCTCTTTCATTGTCAAAGCTGTCACGGATCTTTTCTTTACGCTTTTCTTTTTTACTACTATGTCTGCGAGTTTTATCCGAATTTTTATATTTACTTTCTATGTCAAATTCTATTTCTTTGTTACTGTCAATATTATTAGTTTCGTGTTTGGAATCATCGTCTGATAGTAAAAATTTATATTTTCTTTGCTTCTTTTTATGTTTTCTTCGCATCTCTGAATGAATACGATTCAAGGGATTTGACTCACTCTCTGACGAAAAATCATTAGTAAACGATTTATTGTAAGACATACGAAAGTCACTATGAATATCTAAGCTTAATTTTTGTCGGTTGTCTTCACTGTCACTTTTACCAAACAAATTCAATAACGAAGTCTTCTTAATCTTATCTTCACAAGAATTTTTTAATAATATATCCGAATCATTATATTTAAGCAAGTTGGAAGAATCTTTGTTAATATTATTAATGTAATCAGGACCATTAGTTTTACCCGTGGACATAATATCATCATCGGATGTGTCAGATATAATTCTTGTTCGCGAATTTTTGCGTGTAAGCTTATTTCGAATATCTTCATCATTGCTTGTACTATTGAAAAAGTCATTATCCCTGCTATGGTCATAATCAAAACTTGAACTTAGACGTTTTTCGCGTTTCTTGTTTTGTGTTATAGAACCTTCATCTTCAGATGAACTATCCATGGACAATTTATGTGTTTTAAGTCTATCGTGATCGGAATCACTATCTTCATCCCAGCTGGATCTTTTCTTTTCCTCTCTTTTTGCTCTACTTTGCTTTAACTGACTAAACTTAGCCTTTATTTTTTCCTGGCGCTTTTCTTCTTCTTGTTTTTGCATGTTCTTACAAGAACGTGCTTTTACTTTATCGTACATGGTGTAAGTTGGTTCATCGTCAATGATATCAAATATTGAATGCTTTTTGGGTTCATCAGAATCTGAAGTATCAGTGCTGTTAGTTGCTTTACGACTTTTACGTCTGATGCTATCGCACTTCTCATCTTTACTTTTACGTTCAGTTGACATTCGTTTTTCACGCATAGCTTCTTTTTTCTTGTCATCGGTTTTGTATTTTTTATCATCTTTCATTTTATTCATCTGTTCTGCCTGTTGTAAAGCATCTGCCTGTTGCTGAAGCTCTTGAATCTGTTGCAGCTGTTGAATGCGCTTTTTCTCTTTCATTTCCTTTCTTAGCGCTTTTTGTCTTTCGTCTTCCTCACTTGATCTCAACTCTAATGTAGCAAGGAAATCAAAATTGTTTTGTAAAGTATCCGATATCGTATTTTTACTCTCAATAACTGCATCTTTCATATCTTCCTGATGATTCCTCTTTGCCTTATTTTTGTCCAGTAAACCGTCTTTTTCATCTACGTCTTTAATTTCACTAAAAACCTCATCGGGTGGTTTAACTTGATTCTTTTTGTCATCTTTCGTTTTGCTTTCAATGATTTTTGCAAAATGGCCTTTATTAAATTTGGTTGACTTAGGTCTTTCGGAATTTCTTGAATCCTTACTGTCCCTTCTCTCGTGTTTTACATCACTACGACATTTCTTACTCTCGTCACCGATGTTATAATCAATACTCTCATGTGATGACATCCTTCGTTTATTCCCAATGCTCACTGGTAAACTAGAACACGAATTGAGTCTTTCCTTTCTTTTAGATTCAGTACTTGGGGAATCTAGAGAGTAATGTCGCTGCTTATCAGTGTCTCTGTTTTTATTAAGTTCGTGACTATTGTCCGTTTTTATTTTTGAACCGTGGTCTCTTCCCTCTTTCTCTTCTTTTATTTCGTTTTTTACTTTTACCTTATTTTCAATTTTAATGTCAAATAATTTAAAATTCTTTTCGTTTTCTAATTTTACAATCTCTAGTTTTACTTTACTTTTAGTGTCTTCTTTAACGTCACTCTCAGATTCTTTAGCTCTTGTGGAATCGTGTGATGCTCTGGAAGCCGATGAATCTGTTGAATCTTTACGGCAAATATCCCTTGACGATTCATCCCGTGAAGATTTGCGACTTTTAGTTTCGACATCCTTTTTACTATCTCGTTTAGAATCACTACTTTCTCTTTTAGTCCTTTCGTGTTTGAAACGATCTTCTTTTTTTATTTTACTTTGAGAAATATCCAAATCAAAAACTCCTTCCTTTCTTTTTTCTTTTTCAGATTTATCCTTTTTATGATTTTCATGACGTGCTGATTTCTCTTCATGTCTAAGTTCCTTTACTTTATCAGGAATTTTATCATCGTCTTTGTCTAATTTTTCAGATTTTATTTTTCCAATTTTGTCTCCATTATTTCTATGGCTCACTGGTTCATCTTTAACCTTTTTATCTTTTTCGTTCTTTTCAACTTTTATAGTTTTATTTCGTCCTTTTTCTTTGTCACTTTCCCTTTCAGGTTTATCTTTCGAAAATTTATTTCTTTCTCTGTCCGCTTTAAGAATTTCCTCTACAGTCTTATCAATTTCAGATAATCTTTTTTCAAAGGGAAAAAATACATTGCTCTGTTTTACTTTATCAAGAGACTTATTGACTTCAAATGTATGTGACTCGTTACCTTCAATATTTAAATTAGGTGTGTTATTTAGTTCAGATTTGTCTTTAGTGACACTTTCGATTGCTTTGGAGTCTGTTGTGCATTTACGCAACTCAATAGAATTTAGAGAGTTGAATAAAGTAGAGGGGTGAGAGTCCTTATGAAAATTGGAAATTGAATTTTTTTCCTTCCGGTCACTTTCTTTTCGCTTCCAGGACATTATTTCATTAGACTTGGGTTCAGTGTCTAATTTTGGTTTCATATCGTCGAGTTTTGTTTCTGATTTATCATTAACTTTTAAATCGTTTTTTGTTAAAAACTTGTCTGCGATTGTTTTTACATTGGTTGCTGCATCTTCTTTAACTAGTTGCATTTTAACATCTTGATTTTTTGCCTTTTCTTCTTCGGAGCTTACAAACGTTTCAAGACTATTGACAACATAATTATTTGGGTTCGTTACAGTTATTTTCTCAGTCTGATTGTCACCTTTTTCTGTGGAAGTTTTTTCTTCCAAACATGAGAAACTATCACTCGAATAACATTTATCTTGCAATTCCATAAGAACGCTATTTTCAAACTGTTTATCAGATAAAGATTTTTCTTGTTGTAGTTTTTCACCAGGTAAATTAGTTTTAAATTCGTCACTAAGCATGAGAATAGAGGTTCTCCTTTTTCTTTCTTCTTTCACTAGTTCTGGACGATCTTTTTCAGTGAGCGATGTTTTTCTTTCGACCGACTCATGAAAAGTTTTATCGGTCGAAGGCGTTCTTAATCTAAGCCTCGATTCATAGGTATTATCTGAATCTAGAGATTTCGTCTTTTCTATGGGGGAAGGTCGATTTAATCTAGGATCTATCGTTCTTTCCGGTTCATCGGAGTCCGGCAACGGCGGAGTATGCACTGTTTGAGGCACTTGGGTAGTATGTGATGGAAACGGATATCGCAACGTCCGCGGCACAACCGAGGCGAGAGAGCGCGGACTTCCACTCGGGCTGGGAGCTCTCGTGGCCACCTCCAACCGTTCAGAGTCTTCGTCGAAAACTGACCGTTTCGCTAGAAGCGACCGCACCACTTCGGACGGCTTGACCTCGTTGATATCTAATTCGAGAAGCCGGTGGCGAAGACGAGCACGATCCGGGGCGTCCATATGAGCCCGGGAACCAGTCCAACGCTCATATTTTTCGTCCAACGATCTAATTCTTTCCTCGAGCGACGGCGAGTGCGGCGCCGACTCGCCGCTCGACGAGGATGCCGAGGGCGGCCGGGGCGGCGACGCGGGAGCGGGCGGAGGGACGACCCGAGGAACGGACGGTGCGGCACGTAAGAGTTGCACGGCGAATTTGGGTAGCGGCAAACTCATCGGTAGCGGCGGGCGTTCCCGGGGCGGACGGCGAGGTTCCGTCGGCGGCGCACCGGCGACGTCGACTTCGTCTCGCAGAGGCGTGCCGGCGCGCGACGCCCGGGAGCCGCGCGATTCCGACCCGTCCCGCCGCCGCCGATGCCGCCGCCGCGACACGTGCTTCTCGCCTCGAGACCCTGACCGAGAACGCCGCGAACCCGCGCCGGCACTCCGATGTCTTTCCTGAAAACAACATAATATTTACTACAAAGTGAAGACTTTTTTAAATCTAGATGTATTTCTAATACACGACGAAATTTTATGAAACTCTCGAGTATACGACCAAATTTTTATCTCTATAATAATAATAAAAAGCTGCTTACTTTTGACAATTTACGTTCCTCAGGACTGGAATCCCGTCGATGTTTGTGTGCTCGATGAGGTGAGACGACGACCGACTGAAGCCTATCTTCATAATTAGCATCGTCGGTTTGGGGACTCGAACCTAACTCGTCGTATACCCTTAAAAAGTAAATACTAAACATTAATATAAACTCTATAAACTTTGGATTTATAAAAATAACTTAAAAAATCATGTCATCATGAAGTAAAAACCCAAATATAAATTGTTTATTTCCTATAAATTATAATAGGTACTACACAAAATATCAAAAAAATTTAATAGTATTATCACTTATCAGATTCAAACGCTATTAATACGACGTTTTTAACTTGTGTGTTAACATGACAGTGATTTTATTCGACTCTCACATGTCTCCCAATTTACCGATTACCGACGGCGTTGCTATTGGTCGTTAACGTCATATTATACCGCTTTATTCCTTTAAATAATTTATGCATATCAAACGAGTGATATACAATTGGTTTATTAACACTAAGGGCCTGTTTCACCACTTACTGATAAGTATATGACAGATACTCTATACTCCATGTGTCAGATAAGTTGTAGATAGCCTATCCGGCACTAATCAGTAAGTGGTGAAATAGCCCCCAAGGGTGGGTTGCACCAACATAGCTTAACTATAACTGTAACTTCAACTATATTACTACATTGCAAAATGTCAAATCTTTGTCTAAGGACGCCATATTTAACGATAACCTTAACCGCGGTGAAAAAAAAAACCTTAACCGCTCATACTTACTTATATCTAATTTTTTTCTTGGAAATTTACAGTGTTGTTATAAAAAAATATTTTTCTTGACGATTTTTACGGATAATTCAATTTTTTATACTCTCAATTCCATTACCTGTAGCTTAAAAAATAAAAATAAATAAACGCAACAGACACCTATCAATTTCTGTGGTCAAAGTTAAGGTTAAATTTAATGTAAACCTAAGTTAGTCTTAACTATAACCATAACTTTAACCACGCCTATGGTGCAACTCACCCTAAGTATGTAAGCGTTGCTAACCTGTATCTCCTGTCGGCGGCGTATTCGGCCGGGTCGTAGACGTCGTGCGTGTAGCGCGGCGTCCGCGACGTCGAGCGACCGAAACTCGGCGCTCGGGACCTCGGTCCGGTCGCGTCGTACCTAATGTTGACATTTTCAGTTATTATTATCGTATCAATGATTTTGTGTGCGAGTGTAAGGATCAATTCAAACCGCCACGTGAGGCGTAGATGTATTTCTAAATGGGTACGATGATGATTTTGGCCGTCCTACTTGTCCGCCATTTTGATTTTTTTTTAAATCGCGTTCACGAATAATTCTTTAAAAACCAACATCAATACAAACAAAAAATAATCTTGGACAAAACCGCGAAAAGTGTCACATTTCGAAGATATGAGCTACCAAAGTTTTACCATAGGAAATAAATATTTTAGATATTGCAACTCTAAGGCATGGTTAAACCAAATGGTTTCTCTTCTATGAAACAGTAGCCACTCTGTAACACGCCGTCGTGTAATGACAAAGTCAGACAAAGTGCAATCTAGCTCAAACAATAATTTTTATCAACTACATACCTAATAAGAAACTCGCGACGGCGTGTTACAGAGTGGCTACTGTTTCATAGACGAGAAATTACTTGGAATAACCATGCCTTAGAGTTGCAATATCTAAAATATTTATTTCCTATGGTAAAACTTTGGTAGCTCATATCTTCGAAATGTGACACTTTACGCGGTTTTGTCCAAGATTATTTTTTGTTTGTATTGATGTTGGCTATCCATTTTTAGGGTTTTTAAAGAATTATTCGTGAACGCGATTTAAAAAAAAATCAAAATGGCGGACATGTTGGTCGGCCAGGCTCCATACAAAAATCTTCATACCCCTTTGTACTGAATTGACAGATTTCGTGAGCGTGAGACTTGCAAATCTGTCAAATCCATACAATACCTGATAAGTGATAACAAAATGCTCAGGCGTTTTGGCATTTCTATTGGCATCAAAACTGATGCAAAGAAGGTGAATGAACCGGTTTTTTAACCGACTTCCAAAAAACGAGGAGGTTATAATATGTTCGGCTGTGGATATTTTTTATTTTTTTTTATTTTTGTATGTTCAACGATTACTCCGCCGTTTGTGAACCGATTTTCGAAATTTTTGTTTTGTTGTATTAGGTTTCACTCCAATTTGGTCCCATTTTCACAAAGGTGGTGACCTGATGATGGGATCCATGAGTAATCGAGGGAACTCCTCAAAATTTATATGGAAACATATGGTGATTTTGGTTTTATGTGAAGTGTACTAAGAATACGCTACCAAAAAGTCAAATATTGGGTCAAGGTATACCATGGTTTCGATGATGCTGAGAGAACTCCTGATTCCTTATAGATACACGTTTGGGAGTTTCGGCGTTGTTTTAAGAACAGAAAGCATAAACTACTATGCAATTCATATTCATCATCATAATCATCATCATCATCATCGTCATCATCATCATTACCACGTCGTGTTAAGGCCACCAATGTCTCATGGCACAGAATAGACAATAGTACAAGGCATAGGTATGGATATACTAATAATAATAATTATGTACTGTATAACAATTAACAACACCTGTTTGTTTTTAATACACGGCGGTCGGCGTCGCCGCCCAGTCCGTCCGTTCAGTTCCGTCTTCTGCCGCGTGGCGGCAGAAGACAGAATATCGAATACTTTACTAACTACTTTATATACAGATTGAATACTTTAACACTTTATAAAATTTTAATAGACAAATAGAATTAAAATAAAGTTATTTTAAAAAGAGCATTTAAACAAAACAAAGTCATTAAGTGTCTTTTTAATTAGTTATACTTATTAATCGATAGATGGTGCACTAAGTACCTATCGATTTGAATTCTTGATAACAAGAACAGCTGTCAATAATTATGATAATATTAAATATTATGCTACGCTACATCCTATGCAAGTTTGTACAATTTTTTATCTGATAGATCCTTCGATCGTGGAAAAACGAGACACAATAACCTTTCTATTGTTATCGCAATCGCCGGTGACCGCTTCGGGCTTGAAGTATTAAAATTGTTAAATTACTTAGCACAATATGTTCACTTCACTGATAATATTATATTATTTTGTGAGTGTGAGTTGTGACTCTTAACAAATTGTAATAAGATACGTAAAATATACGCGAAGATTTATCTACTAGTGTAACTAAAAAGAGTGAAATTATTATTATTTTTAACAAAAAATTAAAACCGACTTCCAAGTTAAAAACAATAATAACATTAATATGAACTAAAAAGTATTAAATAATTTTTACTATCTAATAGTGCCTTTTTCCGAATTCGGCTAAACCTCAACTATTTCTGTACTCAATCTTCATAATTTTGAAGTCGGTGCCAGTTCCAAAAATTTTAAATATTCTGTCAGAGGACTGAAGATTCAGCTATCTGGTACCGACTTCAAAATAACGAAGAGTGAGTACAGAAATAGTTGAGGTTTAGCCGAATTCGGAAAAAGGCACTATTAGATAGTAAAAATTATTTAATACTTTTTAGTTCATATTAATGTTATTATTGTTTTTAACTTGGAAGTCGGTTTTAATTTTTTGTTAAAAATAATAATAATACATTAGTTAAATAATGTTTGTATGAAGATGAACTAGAAAATACTAACCTCAGCGTGTCATGCCTAGGCGTAGGTAAATAACGTCCCGACAGCTCGCTCGCCATTCGTTCGCCGCCCGCCAGCGCGGACGATCCCCCATGTTTCTCCAATTGTTCGTAAAAGGCTTCCTGCAAACAAAATATGTAATAAAAAGCTGTCCCGGCAAACGTTTCTTTGCCATATTATACAAAGCCCGTATTATTTTATTGAATTAGTGACTAAATAAGTATGTCACCATGGAAACGTCCATCGCTATCCCGTGACCCGCGTCGCATAAACAATGGTCGCTCTTTATAGACAAATAATTTGCAATAAAATAAAATTGCGACTATCATTAAAGATCTAAGCTATCCTATCTCTCAAGTTGGAAAAAAGCACACATTTAAAAAAAAGAAACATTAAAATCGGTTAAGTAGTTTAGGAATCCATCGCGGACAAACATCGTGACAGGAGATTTATATATAATAGATTACTAATGGAAATAAAATAAGACTGAAATGAATTATTTAATGATATAATCAGTGTCGTAAAAAGGGCGGTGCCACCGATGCCCAGGCACAGGGCGCAAGAATGGCAAGACCAGGCCGACTTGGTCCCGATGAGTTCCCGCTGCACCCCAGAGATGTTTCCCAATGTAGTAAAAATATCCACAGCCTAACATATCACTTCCTTCTTTTTGGAAGTCGGTTAAAAAACAAGGGTGCAGACTGCAGTTCGGCCTAGTTGTCATTAAATGAATAGTCATTCAATCGAACCGCAGATTGAACCAGTATTGACGTAATCATGCCGAACTTCGGCCACGTATTTTTGGCCTAGTGTGCTTAGACACTTAGGGCCAACGCTAAAACACGGGCGGATGCGGGCGCGGGCACACACGTCAGAAGACCGCCGCGGGTCACGAATCCGCGAGCGGACACCCGTCGCGTGCGCCCATCTCATTTAGCACTGCTAGTATAATTTTTACCATTTACTAATTTATAATTTGGCAAAAAGACGTCAACGGAAACGTCGATCGCGAAAAGCGTGCGCCCGCGCCGTGTGCCCGCCGTCCGCCGCGCGTGTGCCAGTCCGTCGCCCGCGTCCGCGCTCCGTCGCACGCGCCTGGCGCCTGCGCTGCCCATACTATTTTTCATTGTACACACGCGAGCGTGTGCCCGCGCAAGTTTACAGTACTGACTATACAGTATAGTGTATACAAACGCAGGCGTACCTGGCACTCGCGGGAGGCGTAGTCGACGCACAGTCGCGGGTGATCGGGCTCGGCGGCGGACAGCATGGCGGCGACGCGACGCAGCTCCCGCACCGCGCCGCCCGCCGCCGCCGCCTGCTCGAAGTGCACCAGCGCCGCACCCGCCGCGCGGTCCACGCACACCGACGTCGCGGACCCGCACCGCGACACCGCGCCCAGGACCTGACATCGACGATCACAATATGTTCATGTTCAATACTTATATTATTTAAAAAAATGAAAAGGTAACCATCGCACTCAGATGTTCTTATTAACACTACACTAATGATTAATGAATAATGATGAATAAACTTCAATTTAATGAAGAATCTGACAGATATGTGTAGAGCTCCCTGAGTGTGGCTGTAAGACCCAAAATTGTCTTCATAATACTAAATACATACTAAATACACTGTGTACATTGTCTGACATAAGTCGCGTTGAGCTTTCGGACGTCTGAACAGAATCTGGCTGGCTGAATGTTTTTGCATCCGAGGACGTCCGCGGATGAACCGTGCACATTGTTAAGCCGCATCCATTAGCCGCAACTTATGGATGCGTCCGATAATTTGTTTCTAGCTTTGAAGACGCCGAGAGATCATCAGCTAAGATTTCTATTAAGTATCATTACATAATTATTATAATACAATTTACAGTCCTTATGGTACTGATTGGAAGAGGACAACACGAAGCAACAGCATATTTTGTATGTGTCACAGCGACACTACTAGTTTCTATCTGAAAATCCCTCCCGTTGTTCGCGACATAAAGTTCTCAATACGCTGTGTTGTTGTAACATTGTTGCTGCTACTGCGTGCGGTCGGCTGGTTGATAAGTGATTACTGATTAGTGATATTTAACTGATAAGTGATTACCTACTGATTCCGTATTAATAACATAACATTGTTTTTCAACCTTTTTTATAATATGAGCCTCTAAGGGGTCGCGACCCACAGAATGATAAATACCGTTGTACAGTACAATTTCTGTTTCAAATGTTTCTTGTATTACTCTCTCAAGAGACATATAAATACCAACTGGTATATGTAGAGAAGCGGATCCCAAAGGCGATCAGTGATAACGCCCCCTTGTGGGCGCTGAAGGTCTAAAGGGGGGCGGTGTGGGACCCAGAAAAAATGGAGCGTGGTGTAGAGGCTTGTGGGGTGACTTATTTAATCTGGATGCATTTTAACTTGAAACAAAGGGGGCGCTAAAACATAATTTGTTCTCAAAGTGCGCAGCCGGCAAAATAAGTTTGGGAACCGCTGGTATAGACTATAGAGGCTAATCACCTGCTTCTCCGTATGCTCCGTGAGTCCATCGACCCAGACGCACGTGGTGGCGACGGGCTTCCCGAAGCCGAGTTTAACCCGCGAGCTGCCGACGTACTCGCCGTCCATCGCGCGGATCGCCTCCACCACGCTCGAGATCGACGCGTACTGACAGAACGCGTACCCCGCCCCGCCGCCGCTTCCCTTCTTAATGTCGATCTCTATTATACGCCCGAAGTGCTTGAACTTCTCCCTCAACTGCTGCTGCGTTACGTCCTTCTCCAAGTTTCCGATGAATAACGTTCTAGTAGCCTGCAAGGCAGAAAGTGTAATGCGAGTTAAACAACACCATCCCACGTAACACGTTTTTAAAAACATAACCGAGGAATATTTTCCTAAACGCAATTTATAGCGAACCCCGTCATAACAACTCAAAGATCTATAAATAATATTCAACGTTTACCGTGAAACGTAAGCCCACCTTTTTAAAAACATAACAGAGTAATATTTTTATAAACGTAATTTGTGGCGAACCCCGTAAATCTATAAATAACAATCAACGTTTACCGTGAAAGGTTACGTTACTCGAGCGACATAATTAAATTAATAATTAAGTATGTATTACACCGTACTCGTTTGAGGAGAAACGTGAGTTACCTTGGGGTGGTACTCGTCGATATCAGTCTCATAAGGTTTCGCAGACTCCGCGTCATCGTCGCAACTTTGGTGAGGTGCCACTGAGATCTTGCAACCAAAAAAAAGTTTATCTTGAGATACTTCAAGTGCCTTGTCTACATCGGACGGTTTTTTGAATCGGACCACCGCATATCTATCTGCATTTTGACCGACCACTTTCACCCACACCACTTTCCCGTGTTTCTTGTACTCGTGGTATAATCCGTCTTTCAAGGAGCTATCGGTGGATCGGGTAGGCAGGTTTCTAACGCAGATTGCTAAGGGTCGACCGTTGGCAGTGGATGGCCACTGTAACAAAAAGGTATAGGTTACTTAGTTATTTAATATCTTAATTAATGTTTTAACTTTTAGCCTATTGGTTACAGTTCAAGCTGACCACACACGGGTGACTATTCTATGATGAATACGTAGAAAAGTATTTTTATGTACCCAGGAGCAACCAGGCGCTTACGCCAATATGTCCTTCGTAAGTACTAAGTATTAAAAAGTGGCAAAAGATGAACGTAACTTACCACCTAACATTATTAGGAAGATGCATGTAAAATATTATTACATTTTATTATTTTGCTAAAAGGAACATAAAATAACACGTAATTGTACTTAATATTTTCACTTCAATCTGTTTGTTGACGTTGTTTATGACAAAATGTGTGTTTAATAAATAATTTTTACCTGTAATTTGTGTTTTGTAATTGATATTGATTTTAGATAAAATAAGAATTTAAACGTCGATCAGAACTTTTGGCTGCTGAGTCCAAAGTTTCAGTCGAGTTTCGAAAGAGTCAGTTTGAATTTTGGAGCCAATATTTTGCATTATTTAAATATATTTTATTTAACAAACTAGTGATCTTTCTTACAGTGCATCTTCCCCATTTTCTGTAGCATGTCCTCACGAGTTTATCCCGTAGTATACGCGTCGCATCTCGCCGCACACGGGCCACACGCGATAGCCACAAACGCCGCCACAAGAAGCAAAAATGAAGAAGCGTGTGGCGGTCACCTCCGTCAACCGTGTGCGGCGAGTATGTATAGAATGTATGAAAACTACAAGAAATATACCGGTAGCGGCGTTTTGTGGATGTGGCCGGTGGCGCATGTGCGGGAGGAGGCCGAGAGCCCTACAACAGAGACGCACCTGGTGGGGATGTGTGGGTGGCGTGGGTCGGTGGTGCGGCGGCGGCGGCGCGTGCGGCGTGGAGGCGCGCGACGTGTCGCTGGGCTCCGGGCTGCTGGAGTCGGAGCGCGACCGGCTGGAGCCCGAGCCGGACGCGCGCCGCCGCCGCTCGCCGCCGCCGCCGCTGCCACCGCCGCCGCCCGGCGTACTCGGCGCGCTCTCGCCGCCCGCCGCGCCCCCCGACCCCGCCCCGCCCGGGTACCACCGCGCGTGACCCGCCGTCCTTCAACACAATTCACAAACAACATTATATTCAACATCACAAACAAAATTATATTCAACATCACAAACATTATACTATTGATTATTATCAGCTTTAAGTTTGTCATTATTATGCTAAATACGGACATACGGTTTTGCTCGATAGTTTTACTCCAAATCGAGCAATAACCACCGTGTGGACCGCAAAACTGACAGCTCGAAGGCTCGATTCGAGCCGGGCTCGATAGAATTAAATATGTCATTTCCTTCGATTTGGAGTAAAACCACAATAAAACTATCGAGCAAAACCGTATGTGAGTACTTAGCATTAGAGACCTCATGTTGTATATATTGTAAATGACCTAGGTAACTGAAGGGGGATTCTACCGCCACGAGTGTGACACTTGTACCTTAATTTCAGTATGTGTAACTAATTTATGCGAATTGTATCAATAAAATATTAAATTGATTTATATACATATATAAAGAACTAGCTGTCCCGGCAAACGTTTCTTTGCCATATTTTATAAAGTATATCGCCCGTATTATTTTATTGAATTAGTGACTTAAATACTAAAAAATATTTCATAAAGTTTAAATATTTTGTAGTAAATTTACTATTTATTCATATATTTTTTAGTGTTTTACTGTATTTTTAGTGTTTAAACATTTAGTAGTAAATTTACTAAAAAAAAATTTAAGCAAAAAAAATTTTTTTAGTGTTTAAATATTTTGAAGTAAATTTTTGTGCAGAAACCTAGATAATTACTATTTAAAGCTGAAAAATAACTCAAACATGTTAAATATTTTCGTATGAGAAAATGATTTTGGTATTACGTATGTATGAGAATTTCGAGGGGTACCCGGCCCCTTAATAATTAGTATGTCACCATGGCAACGTCCATCGCTATCCCGTCTACAATATCACAATATTATACTACATATCTGTGCTATCCCGTGAGTCGTGACGTCGTCGCGTCGCATATACAATGGTCGCTCTTTATCGACAAATAATCTAAGCTATCCTATCTCTCATGTTGGAAAAAAGCACACATTTAAAAAAAGAAAACATTAAAATCGGTTAAGTAGTTGAGGAATCCATCGCGGACAAACATCGTGACAGGAGATTTATATATATTAGATAACAGAATATTTTATATACTTTTATAATTATATTGGAGGCGGGGATAACACCGTGTAAAATGAAATCAAAATGACTAAATGTTTGCCACGGGTGGGACAAAAAATGGACATACTTGTTACACATAAATCATATAGACGTGGGAGAGCCATGCTTCGGCACGAATGGGCCGGCTCGACCGGAGAAATACCACGTCCACACAGAAAACCGGCGTGAAACAGCGCTTCCGCTGTGTTTCGCCGAGTGAGTGAGTTTACCGGAGGCCCAATCTCCTACCCTTTTCCCTTCCCTACCCTTTCCTATTTCCTTCCCTACCCTCCCCTATCACCCCTTAAAAGGCCGGCAACGCACCTGCAGCCCTTCTGATGCTGCGAGTGTCCATGGGCGACGGAAGTTGCTTTCCATCAGGTGACCCGTTCGCTCGTTTGCCCCCTTATTGCATAAAAAAAATATTCAACAAAACTCTGCTTTTTCATTAAACTTTTTAATGCAAACTACAATATTTGTTTGAAACAATAAGCTGAACGTAACATTTGAATAAAAAACAATGCCCTATTATTAAAACATATTTTACAAAAATTAAATAAAGGGTGTCACGGGTGGGACTAACAATGTCGCCGGTGGGACACGTACGACTTATTAAGCAAAATACGCGCCTTAAGAGGCCGGGTACCCTTGGAATTTCTCATACATACGTAATACCAAAATCATTTTCTCATACGAAAATATTTAACATGTTTAAGTTATTTTTCAGTTTAAAATAGTAATTACCTAGGTTCCTGCACAAAAATTAAGTTCAAAATATTAAAACACAAAAAAATTTTTTGTTTAAAATTTTTTTAGTAAATTTACTACTAAATATTTAAACACTAAAAAATAGAGTAAAACACTAAAAATATATAAATAAATAGTAAATTTACTACAAAATATTTAAATACTAAGAACTATTTTTTAGAGTTTGAATATTTTGTAGTAAATTTACTATTTTTTTATATATATTTTTAGTGTTTTACTCTATTTTTTAGTGTTTTAATATTTAGTAGTAAATTTACTAAAAAAAAATTTTAAACAAAAAAAAATTTTTTTGTGTTTAAATATTTTGAAGTAAACCTTTGTGCAGGAACCTAGATAATCACTATTTTAAGCTGAAAAATAACTCAAACATGTTAAATATTTTCGTATGAGAAAATTATTTTGGTATTACGTATGTATGAGAATTTCGAGGGTACTGTTACTTGGCGGATTCAGAGAGACTTTTTAAAAAATAAACCTTTATTGAAACTGAAATTATTTTATTCAAAAAACTTATTATTAGACTTAAAAGAAGACCTGCACCCGACGAAGGTCCAATTCGATCTGATGAAAAACTCCGCAAAATGAAATAAAGAAATAGCAAAAGTTTCCAATTGCAATTCTATGAAATGCAAGTGAAAACTAAGCGTTTTTAATATACATATCATCCCATTCGACTTTCGATATAACAGTACCCGGCCCCTAAGCTTTTTTAGGGTTCCGTGCCCAAAGGGTAAAAACGGGACCTATTTACTAAGACTTCCATGTCTGTCTGTCCCTCTGTCTGTCCGTTTGTATGTCTGCCCGTCTGTCTGTCTCCAGGCTGTATCTCAAGAACCGCTAGAGCTAGATTTCTGAAATTTTCACAGATTATGTATATCTGTTGCCGCTTTAACAACAAATACTAAAAACAAAATAAATTAAATATTTAAGGAGGGCTCCCATACAACAAACATAATATTTTTTGCTATTTTTTGCTCGATATCAATAATAGCAATAGGTAGGCACTTGAAATGTTGACAAAATACTTAGTCTTATTTATACTTTGATAATTCATTATAAAATTGAAACAATTTTTCGCATATTTACGTAAAGTTCGATCTAAGTCTATGTTAGCGAGTATATAAAAAATTAAAAAAATCAAAATATGCTAATAATTCTTATGTTACCGTGATATTCGAAGTATTTTGTATCGAAATATAATAATTTATAGCATAAAAACAACTTGGAAAAAATTCGGTCCAAAACTTCAAGGTTTACTTTCTCATAGAATCCCCCTGAAATAAATAAACAGTCTGGGAAATAGGCACTGACCTCCGTTATACAAGTACGCTGGACTTATTACAGTAAACTAAAGAAGCGCTTACACGGGCAATAATTTCGGCAATAATTGCTCGGCGACACGAATGGAGCGATCTGGAGCAATCAGTGGAGCAATATGGAGCAATTTATTTCATATCGCTCAATAACTCGATGGCCAATTGCCATTGGCCACATGACTCAATATTGTAATGCGCAATATTGCCGCTTGTTGCCGCAAATTGCTTGATGTAGTCGTGACGTCAAAGTTGACGAGAATCGACTGGAGTTCAGCAATTTTAGTTGCCCGTATAAGCGCACCATAAAAGTTTTGTTCGACGTTTCACAACGTTTCTGTCAATATCCTGACATACCGTAAAACGGGGTGAATAGCAATGATTTTCAACTTTGTCCCAAGAATGTGTAGCCTGTAACTTATTTTTAAGGTTTAAAATGACTTCATTTTATGTCCAGTAATATAGAGAAAGAGCTGTTACAATATTTTTTAACCATATGAAACGATTTACAAGATTTACAAAAAAATATGTACCTTTTCTATTTACCCAGCAACAGGGGCAATAGAAACATGTAAAGGAGTGAATGGAAAAACTGTAAGGGCTGCCAAAATACTTGACCAACATGCAAAACGTAAGGTTGTGTATTTTAAACTTGTTTTAATAGGTATATAAAATATGATATTTTTTATTTTAAAAAATTGTATTAAATAATTATTTAAACTGATTTCATTTGTGCAGAATGTTATGATCTGAATTCAATCAAACAACAAATTTATTCCTATTTTTATTTTTTATATATAAGGGATAGCCCCATTCTGCGCATTTGTTTATGTTATCTATTAGGAACATTTCAGTATTATCGGATAAAGCTCTTTGGCTTCCATGTCTCTTCATATCCCGGGTACTGTGACGATACAATGCCGATTTGTGTATACCATATTTTTTTTGCAACTATGAAAGTATTTATTTAGTTCAGTTGACAGTTTTTGACAACCCTATTAATTTATCTCTATTCACCCCTCATTCGTTGCTATTCCCCATACTATAGTATTTACCCCAACGTTTTTTCTATTCACCCCGCAAATTCTATACACCCCGTTTCACCGGTACATCGGATTTTGGTCGGATTGTTTACTGTATGTGCTAGTAGCGCCTTCTGCTCCGAGTCTTGCTCAATATTCCCTATTGCGATTTGCGTACCGTGTTTTACTGACTACAAAGTACCATCGAAAAAAATTGATTCCTATGCATTTGAGAGACCAACGTCTTTTGGTCGATTATGTCAATTCAATGTTAATTGTGATCTGTCGGCTGGGTTTGACGTAATGCGACCACACTACGCAGGTTCCCCATTTGCATAGGAATCAACTTCTCTGATAGTACAAACACATAATATTTAACAATGTACATAATATAAAATTATACAACATGTAACATACATAAGAAGGACTCTGCGCCAGGATCGAAAATATTTTGCCATAGCTAGTTTGCTGCTCGTGGGAACATAATAGAAGTCATAAGGGTTGTAGCTCTATGATAACGATTTTAGTTACAGAATAGAGGCATGTTATTACCGAGGTCTCTAGTAGGTTTATCCAAGATGGATTCATCCATGGTTATGGTTAACCATCCCGGCCCAACCTGCCGTTATGATTGCGCAGCTGTTTAACAGTAATTGCACAATCGTCGATCATGATTTGGGTGATTAAAGACGAATATGCCCGTCAAAACAATTTGCTTATGTCTCATAAGTCATAAGTATGATTCATGATAAAACATAGTTACATATTATAAGTAAAGGTGAAGAACCTTCAACAGTCAACACACAACGAGACGGTAAATGTATCGTAAAGTGTCATGTTGTAGGGTACGGGCTGTGTCCATCGTTCGGTATAAGAGGACTCACCGTTCAGTATTGGATGGTGGGGTAGCGTACGGCGCCGTGGAGTTGTTCCTCTGGTATCGGGGGTATGCGGCGGGCGTGTTGCCGCGGCGGCAGTAGTCTGTGGCGCTGTCGTTGGTGCCGCGCCACGTGGCCGGCGCCGCCGCCGACGCCGCCATCGCACAAGCGTTCCCGGCGCTCTCCTCGCCTCTGTAACAAACAGAACCCCTATTGTAATTGTTGATAATGACGGGACAGGGATATCAATTTATTCAATATTTCTAACTGCTGTCATGAGACGACTTCGATCTTGTAATTAACCCATAAACCCCATAAGCTCATCGGTGAGCGAGAGTCGAGACACAATAGAACATGGGTCACCAATTAATTTCGCTCGGGGTCCGTTTTAAGAAATAAAATTACCTTCGCGGTCCACATTTAAAAAAAATACAAATGTAAATTTTAAATTAGTAAAAAATGGAAATTACAAAGGTATTTGTTTGTATCAATAATAAGAAAAGTGTAAATTTTTGTTGATACATGTTCATCAGTATATTGTCGACACCGAAATTAATTTTTAGGGAGTGCCTCCGCTGCCGGCGCCGGCTCTCAAAAATATCAGTAATGGGAACCGGCGGTAAAGTATAATTTACACAAAGCCAGTACTGGCTGCCAATAAGACTGGCAGCCAGTATTGGCTTGGTATATGCCGCGTGTGAACAGTTTGGCCTGGCTTGAAAAACTGTTCACACGCGGCATATACCAAGCCAATACTGGCTGCCAGTCTTATTGGCAGCCAGTACTGGCTCTGTGTAAATTATACTAAGTATACTGCCGGCTAACAACGGCTGCCGGCGCTGGCACTCAAAATGGGAGCTGGTGATAATGCGTAAAGCCCTAGGTTCCAGTGCCGATACACAAATTTTAAAAAGAAATAATTATAATCTCAAATATATTCGACTTCCAAAGGTGAAGGTTAGGTAGAAATATATTCGACTTCCAAAGGTGAAAGAACCTATTTGTTCGGCTGTGGATATTTTAGTTATTGTGATGCATTTTCTAGCTTTACCTTAGCTACCTTTTTTCAGCTACCAAAAAGTAAGATTTTGCACCACAGTTATAAACCCCGTGGTATACTGCCGAGTTCCGAAGGTACTGAACATTTGGATAAAGGCGCACGCTGGGTTGAGGGGGAATGAGAGAGTTGACGCGAGTTAGCCAAGGAAGCCGCCCTGGGTTTGAGAAGGAAACCCGACTACGATCTGTGTCCTGTTTCATTGGTCAAGCGTACCGTGGAAAAAAATACTAATAGTGTGGAAAAAAATACTATTCGATAGATTTCCTAAAGAGTAACAATAAATCCTTATTAAGTTTTGTACAAAAATAATTTTTAAGGCGAAAAAAAAAATAATTACGAAAATTAAATGGGTGTAATATTATTATATAAAACGAATCCTTAAAAAGCAACAATACTTATATTTGCTATCCATGTTTGTAAATATAAGTATTGTTGCTTTTTAAGGACTCGTTTTATATAATAATATTATACCCATTTAATTTTCTTAATTATTTTTTTACAGTGTACAGTGTGCTGTACGGTGTCATAAATCACACCGTAGCATTTTTAACCGACTTCCAAAAAACGAGGAGGTTATATGTTCGGCTGTGGATATTTTTTTTTTTATTTTTTTTTTTATTTTTGTATGTTCAACGATTACTCCGCCGTTTGTGAACCGATTTTCGAAATTTTTGTTTTGTTGTATTAGGTTTCACTCCAATTTGGTCCCATTTTCACAAAGGTGGTGACCTGATGATGGGATCCATGAGTAATCGAGGGAACTCCTCGAAATTTATATGGAAACATATGGTGATTTAGGTTTTATGTGAAGTGTACTAAGAATACGCTACCAAAAAGTCAAATATTGGGTCAAGGTATACCATGGTTTCGATGATGCTGAGAGAACTCCTGATTCCTTATAGATACACGTTTGGGAGTTTCGGCGTTGTTTTAAGAACAGAAAGCATAAACTACTATGCAATTCATATTCATCATCATAATCATTATCATCATTATCGTCATCATCATCATTACCACGTCGTATTAAGGCCACCAATGTCTCATGGCACAGAATAGATAATAGTACAAGGCATAGGTATGGATATACTAATAATAATAATTATGTACTGTATAACAATTAACAACACCTGTTTGTTTTTAATACACGGCGGTCGGCGTCGCCGACCGCCGTCGCCGACTGCCGTCGCCTGGCGGCAGAAGACAGAATATCGAATACTTTACTAACTACTTTATATACAGATCGAATACTTTACTACTTTATAAAATTTTAATAGACAAATAGAATTTAAATAAAGTTATTTTAAAAAGAGCATTTAAACAAAACAAAGTCATTAAGTGTCTTTTTAATTAGTTATACTTATTAATCGATAGATGGTGCACTAAGTACCTATCGATTTGAATTCTTGATAACAAGAACAGCTGTCAATAATTATGATAATATTAAATATTATGCTCCGCTATATCCTATGCAAGTTTGTGCAATTTTTTATCTGATAGATCCTTCGATCGTGGAAAAACGAGACACAATAGCCTTTCTATTGTTATCGCAATCGCCGGTGACCGCTTCGGGCTTGAAGTATTAAAATTGTTAAATTACTTAGCACAATATGTTCACTTCACTGATAATATTATATTATTTTGTGAGTGTGAGTTGTGACTCTTAACAAATTGTAATAAGATACGTAAAATATACGCGAAGATTTATCTACTAGTGTAACTAAAAAGAGTGAAATTATTATTATTTTTAACAAAAAATTAAAACCGACTTCCAAGGTAAAAACAATAATAACATTAATATGAACTAAAAAGTATTAAATAATTTTTACTATCTAATAGTGCCTTTTTCCGAATTCGGCTAAACCTCAACTATTTCTGTACTCAATCTTCATAATTTTGAAGTCGGTGCCAGTTCCAAAAATTTTAAATATTCTGTCAGAGGACTGAAGATTCAGCTATCTGGTACCGACTTCAAAATAATGAACATTGAGTACAGAAATAGTTGAGGTTTAGCCGAATTCGGAAAAAGGCACTATTAGATAGTAAAAATTATTTAATACTTTTTAGTTCATATTAATGTTATTATTGTTTTTACCTTGGAAGTCGGTTTTAATTTTTTGTTAAAAATAATAATTACTTAACAATGCATTTTACAGTCAGTACGCGTTCTGAACCGCTAAGCACCGCGCGTGCTCCCCAGCACCTTTATAGCAAGCATTTATCAATCTTATGTGGGACAATCAATGAATCTTATGTTCGGGAACATATTTGGTTTCATTAGACAAACCCCCACACACACTAATAACTCAAACAATTTCAAATGAAACTTATAAATAAACAATAATAATTAATAATCAATTAAACCAACGCGCTTTACAAACACAGTGGATCTCCAATGCTATCATCGCCTTGTTATGACACAACTTCACTTTCTTCGTAATCTTCTGATAAAAGAGGCCTTTCAAGCAACAGGTCGACTATGTCTGGATGAAATTCTTGGTGTTTATTTTTAGACAACTTTGGACGAATGTGAGACACATATGGTACCACACACACAGTACCACGGATAAAGCTTTACATACAGCTCTGCTGTTTCTCTAGAATAATTTCGAAATTGATCTCTATTGATAATTGATAAGTTTCCCAGAAGAAAATGTCTGCAATACAACGTATAATCTCTTTATTAATTCTAAATCTCTCTAAAAAACGGAAATGGCTGCCGGCGCCGTTTTCCGAACTCCGAAGTTTGCCGAAGTCACACGATGTTTGCCGAATAGGCTGCCGGCGCCTATTCGGCAAACATCGCTTGTCAAATGACAGAATAATGATCAAAAACATCAGTCTTGAGCTATAAAGGACTATGAAAAGTACAAATAAGGTCATCAATCATATTGTAAGGATGCATATTTGAATCCTTCGATCGGGGATTCTTGGAAATGCTATTGTATTCTATTGTTGTCGCGACCACCGGTACTCGTATGGGTTAATGGTGGTGATGATGATGCTGATAAATGTGATCCGCATAGTAACATAATACAATATCTTTGCTTCTTTAAACAACGCTGAAACTCTCTAACATGTAAGGGGTAGGGTAGTCCTATTTATTAAAGGAATCTAAAGTTCTGTTCAGTACTTTTTTTTTTAATCCTCCCCCTAACATTATCAGGGCTTGTTAATTCACAATTTTATTTTTTGATTTTTCACATGATTAGTCTAATACAATTTTTCCAAATACATTTCCTGTTCATAATATGCATCTAATAATTTAAAATAGCCAATAATATTTAATACCTATTTAAATTAATAATTACAAATAAAATTTCTAAAATTAAATACAATATCAATAGTATAAAAACTCAATAAAACAGCGGCACATTACAAAAACTATCCTAATATCACAGCTATCAATAGAACCTAATTAGTATCACAGATTATAATATTGCTATTTCTCTTATAAACTACATCCACGATCTTCCTGCAAAAAGCTAGGAAGATGTCCCGCTTGATTGATGACCTTATTTGTACTTTTCATAGTCCTTTATAGCTCAAGACTGATGTTTTTGATCATTATTCTGTCATTTGACAAGCGATGTTTGCCGAATAGGCGCCGGCAGCCTATTCGGCAAACATCGTGTGACTTCGGCAAACTTCGGAGTTCGGAAAACGGCGCCGGCAGCCATTTCCGTTTTTTAGAGAGATTTAGAATTAATAAAGAGATTATACGTTGTATTGCAGACATTTTCTTCTGGGAAACTTATCAATTATCAATAGAGATCAATTTCGAAATTATTCTAGAGAAACAGCAGAGCTGTATGTAAAGCTTTATCCGTGGTACTGTGTGTGTGGTACCATATGTGTCTCACATTCGTCCAAAGTTGTCTAAAAATAAACACCAAGAATTTCATCCAGACATAGTCGACCTGTTGCTTGAAAGGCCTCTTTTATCAGAAGATTACGAAGAAAGTGAAGTTGTGTCATAACAAGGCGATGATAGCATTGGAGATCCACTGTGTTTGTAAAGCGCGTTGGTTTAATTGATTATTAATTATTATTGTTTATTTATAAGTTTCATTTGAAATTGTTTGAGTTATTAGTGTATGTGGGGGTTTGTCTAATGAAACCAAATATGTTCCCGAACATAAGATTCATTGATTGTCCCACATAAGATTGATAAATGCTTGCTATAAAGGTGCTGGGGAGCACGCGCGGTGCTTAGCGGTTCAGAACGCGTACTGACTGTAAAATGCATTGTTAAGTAAAAATGCTACGGTGTGATTTATGACACCGTACAGCACACTGTACACTGTAAAAAAATAATTAAGAAAATTAAATGGGTATAATATTATTATATAAAACGAGTCCTTAAAAAGCAACAATACTTATATTTACAAACATGGATAGCAAATATAAGTATTGTTGCTTTTTAAGGATTCGTTTTATATAATAATATTATACCCATTTAATTTTCGTAATTATTTTTTTTTTTCGCCTTAAAAATTATTTTTGTACAAAACTTAATAAGGATTTATTGTTACTCTTTAGGAAATCTATCGAATAGTATTTTTTCCACACCTAAAAAGTTAGTAAAATTATTTCAAAATTTTGAACCCCTCTACTGCAAAAGGCTGCACGTAAATTTTCGTATTTTTTCTTCTGAACCTTATATACTACTAGAACTTTACTTGCTTCAAAAATGAACCAGACTGACTTAGTAGTTTTTCCAAAAAATCTATTTATAGATTTTTCCCCATACAACATTTTCGTAATAATTTTTTTTTTCACCTAAAAAAATACATTTTTATAAAAAACTTAGAAAAGATTTATTGTTACTCTTTAGGAAATCTTTCGAATAGTATTTTTTCCACACCTAAAAGTTAGTAAAGTTATTTCAAAATTTTGAACCTCTCTACTGTAAAAGGCTGCACGTAAATTTTCGTAATTTTTTTTTCTTAACCTTAAATACCCCTAGAACTTTACTTGTTTCAAAGATGAACCAGAATGACTTAGTAGTTTTCGCAAAAAATCTATTTATAGATTCTTTCCCATACAACATTTTCGTAATTATTTTTTTTCACCTTGAATATACATTTTTATAAAAAACTTAATAAGGATTTATTGTTACTCCTCTTAAAATCTATCGGATGGTATTTTTTTCCACACCAAAATCGAACTTTTTTGCGAATGTCCACTATTTACCGATTTCGGACCACTGTGCGGCGGTCCGGATGCGGACCGCGGTCCGCCATTTGGAGACCCCTGCAATAGAATAACAATAGATTTCCAAGAATTCACGACCGAAGGATTAAGCCGTATACGAAAAATTATTATCGGTTCTTGTATTGTGGCAACTGGCAACTCGCCGCCTAAGGAGTAAATACATTTTATTATTATAAGCACTTTAAGGGTTCATAATTCATATTTCAAGGAATCCTATTATTAGCATTCAAAGTATTTTCAGACATAAAATCTCTTGGGCTATACTATAACTCTATAGTCTATCTATACCATAGGGCATAATCTTATGAATTATGATATACTGATTACTGATGATCTAATACCTACTCTATACCAATTGTATCTGGCTGATTTTGGTATCATTAAAAAGTTTTAATTTTACAGAAGACAAATTCAAATTAGGGCGCATTTTCATTAGTCGTTAACTCGTACGGTATACAGCATGCGGGGAGTCTATGACAACTAATGGCGCATTGTCATTGGTCGTGGCATGCGTTTCAAAAATCTCCCGCACCCCGCATGTGGCCAGTGAAAATGCGTCATTAGGTAAATGTGAGATTTTCATTTGTTTTCTTATTGCTAAAAATGAGTGATTCTAATGAAGAAATTCGATACATTTTAAAATTTTATTACAAAAACCGGCCAAGTGCGAGTCGGACTCGCGCACCGAGGGTTCCGTACAAACCTGCAAGGTTTACAAAGTTCGTTTGATATGAATTTCAACTTGATAGCTCTACGCGTTCATGAGGAAAAAAGTAATAAGTTTATATTTATTAAAAAATATATATTTTGTAATGTAACTAAAAATTTAAGGTTTTCGGAATTTTTCCTTTATGTGTGCTATAAAACGTTGCTTCATGCCAAATTTCAAGATTCTAGGTCGACTGGAAGTACCCTTTAGGTTTTGATTCCCTTGCGAGTACTTGCGAGTTTCAAAATATGCAGTTTAAATTGCTGTTTCTTTTGATTGCGTTGACATAGAAGTTTGATTTTGTTACAGCTTAAAGGTATTATAGACCTGAGTATTTGGTATGAATTTCAATTTAATACCTCTACGCGTTTATGAGGAAATGGGTAGTAAGTTTAAAATTATAAAAAAAAATATATTATGTGATGTAACTAAAAATTTATGGTTTTCGTAATTTTTCCTTTATCTATGCTATAAGACGTTGCTTCGTACCAAATTTCAAGATTCTGAGTTCACGGGAAGCACCCTGTAGGTTTTGATTCCCTTGCAAGTGTCGAAAATTTGCGGCATAAACGGCTGTATCTTTTGATTGCGTTGGCTTAGAAGTTTGATTTTTTCACAGCTTCAAGGGACAGTAGACCTGAGTAATTAATATAAATTTCAGCTTCATACCTCCACGCGTTCCTGAGAAAAAGGGTCTTGACAGACGGACGGACGGACAGACGGACAACAAAGTGATCCTATAAGGGTTCCGTTTTTACCATTTGAGGTACGGAACCCTAAAAAGGTAAAAATGCAACACAAGTCGCGAAAAAAAATTGTGATGTTTATGGACCTAATGCAGTATCTGTGAGAGTAGCGAAAATTTGGTTTTTAAAGCGTTTTCAATCCGGAAATTATGATATCAAAGATGCACGTCGCTCTGGTCGCCCTGTTACGGACAAAGCTAATGCCATTTTTGATTAAGTGAAGCAAGATGGGCATATTAGTAGTTACGATATAGCTGAAGAACTTTTTAAACAAGCTACGAGTAGTAGGATCAAAAAAATTATTCAAAATCTAAACGCCAATAAAGCACCAGGTACTGACGGTATAAGAGCAATAGACGTTAAAAGATTGAGTGATAGATTAGCTTCTGTTATTGCGAGATTAATAAATACATGTGTTAATACAGGAACCTATCCTAAAACGTTAAAATCGGGGATAGTAAGGCCAATACACAAAAGTGGTCCCACTGATGTTTATAATAATTACAGGCCAATAACTATATTGCCGGTAGTGGACAAAATTATTGAAAAATATATATGCGAATTATTACAGAACTTCTACAAGTCGCACGATATATTATCTACGACACAGTATGGCTTTCAGCGAAAGAAGAGTACAACCTTACTATTGTCGCGCTTCACGGACGAGATAAACAAGAACTTAAATGAGAAAAAACACGTTCTAATAGTCTTTATAGACTATAGTAAGGCGTTCGATACTCTCAGACACGATACACTAATAGACAAACTAAAAAACAGTGGTATTAGGGGCAAATTACTGGACTGGTGTCGCGACTACCTTAATGAGCGTAGCTACCGCGTTAAAGTAGGATCTGAACTAAGTGATCCGGTGGAAGTCGACGAAGGCACCGCTCAAGGCTCTGTAATAGGACCCGTGCACTATCTGGACTACGTAAACGACCTCATAAACGTAATTAAGTACTGTTTAATGTATCAGTTGGCCGATGACACCTGTCTCATTTCCGCTGACCGAGACATATCAAAAGCCCTAAAAAATTACAGGCCGATTTTACTGCAATATGTAAATGGTGTCGTGACACCATTTACATATTGCAGTAAAATCGGCCTGTAATTTTATTTACATTTAAGACTACATTTGCTTTCCGTGCAACAACATTTGCTTACTGCACGGAACGGCAACGTCGCGCGGTCGTGAAAATCGACAAATTTTGGCGGCTGAAGTGTTTTTCGCTGATAGCGCGAAAAGCGTAGAACCTAGGATTTTGATCTATTTGGAGCATAGTTCTCTCATTCTAAGCTACGATTTGAGATATTTTTGACGACTTTCCGTTCAGTAGTTTCCACGCTCCAAATGGGCTTGCTGACGGGACGCGACGGCAGCAAGCCCGTTTTCAAAGGCCTGTAACTCGAGAACTATTGAAGCTACATTAATATTTTTTTTGGAGCAGAGTGCTCTAAATAGGGCTCTATTGTAGAGTTTTTAATCATAATCCAAATCATTACCGTTTCAGAGATCTGCGTGGGCTTGCTGACGGGACAGGACGCCAGCAAGCCCACCGGTTAATCACGTCTAACTCCTTTCACATTCTAGTTTCGAAGTTGATTTCACGGGAGCAGAGTGCTCCAATTTTGCTCTAAAATTTGAACCACAATACACGATAGTACTATCAACGGTTCCCGAGATCTAGCTTGGGCGTGCTGACGGGACAGGACGCCAGCAAGCCCACGGTTTTTAGCTCGCAGCATCGTTCGTATTAATGCTCCAATTTATTTACTTGACTGTAGAGGTGCTCCATTTTTGCTCTAAATTCTGATATATTGAAAATACACCTAGCTCGATTGGGCTTTCTGGGGGGACGCACACATAGCATGCGCGTCCGCTGTCGTACGCACCGAGCGCTCGGCTGGTAGGTACCTATTGTGTGAAATTGTGAATTATCAATTAAAATATTATATAAATAGCTGTACTTACACAATTTTGGAACATAAAAATATGAAAACCTTACTAACTCGAGATAAAAATGTGAAAGGTAGAACTTTTGAGCGTGATTAGTGATTACGTTTAGAAAATTGTGTAGGTACTGTGTCTACTCTTTCTTGTAAAATGTAGGTTTGTATGTTTATTTCTTTAAAAATTGTAGTAGTATATTTTACCCGACTGCCAGGAGGGTTATGTAGCTTTTAATTTGTTTTATATAAAGAGCGTGAACCAGCAACAAGATAAACCTGTCAGGGTTTTTTGTTGCTGTATATTAAAATGTATCTTTTATATTATTTTGGTTAATAAATAAAAATAAAATAAATAACTGGGGATTGACCACAAAACGGGTTTTGGCGCATTTGAAAGAAGCTGGATACACAAAATAGCTCTCTAAAGGTGGCGGTTCGCGCCGCGACAGAGACAGGAGACCGAGACAGGAGACTGAGACCAGAGACAGCGACAAATATCTGCTGCCTGATTAGTTCAATCAGAGTCTCACAGTCTTCGTCAGAAAAACTCATTTTTATACCTAATCACGTATGCTTTCACGAGCGCGACCACGAGACGAGTGACGAGACACTACTAGTCGGGAACAGCGACCGTCTCGCTGTCTCCTGTCTCGCGTCTCGGTCTCCTGTCTCTGTCTCGCTCGCGAACTGTCGCGTATATATTGCCTAACGTCAAGTAATAGTTGCGGTCTCTGGTCTCAATCTCCTCCATTCTAGGTCTCCCGTCTCTGTAGCGGCGCGAACCGCCACCTTTAGATGCCTCGTGAGCTCACTAAAAGAAACCTTTATGAACCGTGTACCTACTCATTTGTCATTCTTTATTACGACGTAATGAAACCGAACCACTTTTGAAGAAGCTGATAACTGGTGATGAAAAGTGGATCACGTACGACAAGAACGTGCGAAAAAGTCAAAGGCCGGTCAGGCTTCACAGACTGTGGGTTTTTTTTTTATCTTCCGCCCCGGTGGGTTTTTTTTTTATCTTCTTGGCTTATGCTATCTTGATATTACTGGTTTTTCGAGGAACCAAGAGTTGTCTGATTTTGTTGCTGACCAGAATAGTACTCGGGCACTGTTGTAGAACCAGCAACGAAATATATTGAACCGACTTGACTTTTTTTAATTATCTTAGCCTATGCTATCGGTTCGGTTGGTTCCACGAAAAACCAGTATCAGTACTGGTTTTTCGTGGAACCAAGAGTTGTCTGATTTTGTTGCTAACCAGAATAGTACTCGGGCACTGTTGTAGAACTAGCAACAAAATAGATTGAACCGCCCAGGTGGTTATTTAAGTTTTCTTACACCCCAAGAAAATTAAATATTCAACTCGGAATAATTCGCATAGAGCTGAAAATTGGTATCTAGACATTAAATACACCATTATAAATAAAACCTCAAAAGTTCCCGGCGATCCTCCTTGTGCAAAATTTTTTATTCAAGGTCAAATGTAAGAAAATTAGGTTTTTCCTGTTTATTTTTCAAACGGTACATTTTATCATAAAAATAGATAAGACAAGAGTGTGGATCATAGAATTCTCTACAAAAAATATCTTTACTTTTTTTTCGTACGACTTACCATTCGTTATTTATAAATAGGAGGCTTATAGTTGGGAAAATCATATATCTATGTACTTATAATGTAAAGCTGAAGAGTATGTAGAACTACTGGTTCGAATTGAAAAATTCTTTTGGGGTTGGATAGTCTCAGATATCGAGGAAGGCTTTAGAGTTTAGGCTATACATCACCCACGAGTGATGCGACTAATAGGAGGGAAGAAATAGATAAAAATGTGAAAAAACGGAGAAAACAATTTGAAAGGACAAATTATATTATGTATATTATATTTGCCACAGTTATAGAATAGACCACGTGAAGGGGCGTAGCCTATTTTGTTTCTGAGGAATATGTACGGTTTCCGTGAAATATACAATGTGTCCCGACACCGGTGTCCGATCCTTTAATGTCATGATCTATGGCATATTTTATCGAAAAATTGGCCCTCAAATTTCTTTTCTCTCTCACGGTTGTAAAATGGCAGCCATTTTAGTTTTTCTCGGGCTGTCACACTAATCTGACCAGTACTTCTCATGTAAATATCCTATCAAGATAAAAAAGGTGTCATTTGATAGCTAAATTTGTGGACTACGCTTACACAGGCAATATGTTATAAATTTCGTGGAATTAAACATAGAAAAACCCAAGTTTAAGAAAAAAAAATTGTGTACTTTTTATTAATGCCTTTTTGTGATGAAGTGGTCAGATTTAGTATGAAGCCAGAAAAAAATTTTTTTTTTCAAAAGTTGGAGAAAAATAATAATTTGAAAGCCAATTTGTCACTAATAAATGCCATACATCATGAGTTCAAAATTATTTCTCCAACTTTTGAAAAAAAAATAATTTTCTCCGGCTTCATACTAATATGACCACCTCATCATAAGAAAATCGTTATAACTTCTAAACTATCTTCCCTAGAGCATTGAAGTAAAATAATTTTAGAAGATGAAAACCTATATCTTTTTAAAATAAAAAGAATCAGTTTATTCTGCTAGATTGTTCACAAAAAGCCAGTAATAAAAAATACACAATTTTTTTTCTTAAACTTGGGTTTTTCTAGGTTTAATTCCACGAAATTTATAACATATTGCCTGTGTAAGCGTAGTCCACAAATTAAGCTATCAAATGAAACCTTTTTTATCTTGATAGGACATTTACATAAGAAGTACTGGTCAGATTAGTGTGAAAGCCCGAGAAAAACTAAAATGGCTGCCATTTTACAACCGTGAGATAGAAAAAAATTTGAGGGCCAATTTGTCGATAAAATATGCCATAGATCATGACATTAAAGGATCGGACACCGGTGTCGGGACTCGGGACACATCCATACTAATATTATAAATGTGAAAGTGTGTCTGTCTGTCCGTCTGTCTGTCTGTCTGTTACCTCTTCACGCCCAAACCGCTGAACCGATTTTGCTGAAATTTGGCAAGGAGATACTTTGAGTCCCGGGAAAGGACATAGGATAGTTTTAGTCCCGGAAAAATGTACGGTTCCCGCGCGATAAACGAGTTTTGGCGCAACGGAGTTGCGGGCTTCATCTAGTTGTATAATAAACAAGGGCAGAGCCACGCTTAACGTCTAGTACCTACATACTAGGGTTGTTTGACATGTTCTCGGCCTGACATACTTCTGAGTGCCTTGCAAGCGTACTGTTGCTCTTCGCGACTCGAAAACATAAGATTTGGTAACGGTATTATAATAAGTCACGCAGAAGTATGTTTGGCTGAGAACATCCCTCGTATGCTGTAGTACAAGAAGTTCCGCTGCGTCCTGTTAATAATGTATTTCACAGAAACCGTACATTTTCCCGAAAAACAAAATAGCCAATAGAATAATCGTGGAGGGTCCACGTGGTCTACTTTATATGTATAATGTATTATGTGCCAAATAACATAAAAAATGTTTCAGCAGTTTGTGAGATAAGCTCTTTCAAATAATTTTCCCCGTTTTTTCCACATTTTCCCCTATTAGTGGCAACGTGATGTTACGTAGCTCAAGTCTTCCTCGACAAATAAGACTATCCAACGCAAAACAAATTTTTCAATTCAAACCAGCAGTTCCACAATTTTTTCAACTTTATAATATAAGTATAAGTATGATTTTCTCAAACTTTATACGCGAAAATTATTAGGAATGGTAAGTCGTACGAAAAAAGTGTGTATACTTTTTGTAGAGAATTCTACGATCTACATTCTACACTCTTGCCATACCTATTTTTATGATAAAATGTACAGTTTCGAAAAAAAACGGTAAAAACATAATTTTCATACCTTTGACCTTGAATAAAATTTTTTGCACAAGGAGGATCGCCGGGGACTTTTAAGGTTTTATTTATAATGGTGTATTTAACGTCTCTACCAATTTTAAGCTCTATGCAAATTATTCAGAGGTCAAATGTTTAATTTTCCTGGGGTAAAAATTAACAAAAAATTTGCTTGAGTAATCAAAAAAAAATGTTCTAGGGATCCCGGACTAAATTATTTAAAACACAAATTATGCTTTTCAGTTACTTACTGATCAGTGATCACTGTCACTTAGGGAGATCGCAGACGTCACACTTTATGTGTGATCGAGTCTGCGGCGCACATATGTATTACAATCTGCATGGCGCGCGCTATCAGACTGTATGTAATGTCGGCACTACATATAGGCGAACGCGTTAGCCAACGCATTGGCCAACGCGTCGGCCAACGCGTTCGCCTATATGTAGTGCCGACAAAACGCGTCGGCCAACGTCTAAATACCTACCGCCAACGCGCGAGTCGCCCGTTCTACACATTGGGCCGACACGTTGGCCAACGCGTTGGCCAACGCGTTCGCCTATATGTAGTGCCGACATTAGCCGCAGACTCGATCACACAAAAAGTGTGAACTGTGACGTCTGCGATCTCCCTAATAGTTTCTTAATTCGACTCCCCTTATAAAAACCATGACTTTTCGCTTTAGGTCTAAATAAGAAAAAAATATATTATTTTATTGAAATTTCATTATTATTTATTTTTAAGCTTGTCGCTCAGTGTCTCCCAAGTCTCAATGAATGTGTAACGGACTGTCGGCAATCTGCCAGAACTCAAGTTGTTTCAAAGGGCGGATGTTTGTTGACGATTTACCTGCTGTAATGTTTACGTAACTTTGTCATGTATGTTCCAGTAATTTAAATATTACATAATATATTATAATTTATAATACATACTACAAATTACAATATATTTCGTGATCACCCAGTAGTTCATATTCAAGTTTCAATCATACATAGTTCATAGTACAATTTTCTACACAATATTCAATAACAAAGGGCCAAAAAATGGGGCTCGTAACCATAGAAATTAGAATTATTTAACAGTAGTTGTGTAATGTAAGACATAATTTTACCTAACCCGGTCAGGGAACTGATCACTCCCGACTCTTGATTTAACCCTCCGTGCACCACGTGGGGTCTGACAAACCCCAGACGTACAAAAATTTTCATAATTTTTTAAATATTCGTGTGATTTTTGGACGCTTTATGTAGCTGGAGTTAAGACATTGCCTTACCGTTCGGCAGCGGTAGTTGAGGATTTTCTTTACCGATGCAATGAACAGGCGAGCCCAAAGTGTATTATTTTACATATAGTGTGCTGGGGTCCCACAAACCCCACGTAGTTCAGGACGTCGTTAAAAAGTTGTAGAGACAGAGTATTGTGAAATGTGAAAAAATCTATTTTTCTCGCATATTTGAATTCATTTCGATTTAATAAGCACTCGTGAACAGGTTTATGAACAAATTAAGTATGACTTTCATAGAAGAAGATTTAAAAAATCGCAAAGATATAAACCATGGATACTGAGAGGTTCTTGTAAGCGGTTTCACGAATTTCTTCCGCATGCGGCCCGCCGGGACTTTATTTGTGGCCCGCGTGATGTTAAAAAATTTTGAAATTCACGTCCACCGCCAAAATAACGTAAAGTCTACGTGATAGTTTTTTCACTTTAAAATCGTTAATTTTGAAGAATGATATTTTTAACCCTAAATTTTTTTTGTTGCGGCCCGCGACACCAATACCAAAACATGTTTGTGGCCCGCATGAAAAAAAGGTTGGGGACCACTGCTTTACGTGGTAAAAGATTTCTAAATTTTCATTTTTGGGTGTAAAGGATTAAAAATGGGAGTTATCTCAGTAAGTATCGTTTTATATTACAACTAGCTGTTGCCCGCGACTTCGTCCGCGTTAGCATAGTAGATCACATCCCAAGTATTATTTATTGTACAAAAATATTCAATGTACAAAATTGACTTTCCTACTATGTATATAGATTTTCCGCGCGGCTTCGCTTGCGTAATTTAGGAATTTCACACAACCGTACATTTTTCCGCAAAAAATAGCCTATGTTCCTTCACGTGGTCTATTCTTCATGTTTGCCAAATAACATAAAAATTGTTCCAGTAGTTCTTAAGATAATAAGCAATTTCATAATATAATTTCCCCCCGTTTTTTCCACATTTTCCTCTATTTCTTCGCTCCTATTAGTCTTAGCGTGATAAAATATAGCCTATAGCCTTCCTCGATAAATGGGCTATCCAACAGCAAAATATTTTTTCAAATCGGACCAGTAGTTTCTGAGATTAGCGCGTTCAAACAAACAAACAAACAAACAAACTCTTCCCAATTATAATATTAGTATAGATTAAATAGACAAAAAATAGTTACTTCAATCAAAATGAACAAATAAATACAAATCACGCATTCCATGCCGAGATAAGTCTTGGGGTTTGACAAACCCCACGTGGTTCACGGTGTAACTTTTATTCACGTGGTGCACGGAGGGTTAAAATGTTCATTTTATTAAACAAACAATAAAAAATAATAAATTAACAAATCACACTCATGCTGAAACAGTGCCGCCCCGATATAGTGGGTACGAATTACGAAATATATAAACACTAAACACGCTGCGTTTCTATGCTTGGGAAGGCTTGACCAGCGTCCACAAGCACAAGCGTGTGAAGAGACTACATATATCTGTAGCCCTAGCACAGCGACCAGTCTAAATGCGAAAGTAAAGACAAACTGTGGACAAAAACTTAAGGTGCCGTTCCGATCTTTACCGCGTCTAATCGCAATCGACAAAACTTCAATTAAAATGCCACTTAATGACAGACTATAGTATATGTCATAAAGTAGGATATTATTTGAATTTTTAGTAGGTTCGGCTGGTGCTTTCAGTCACACTCTTTGCGCCTGCAATTTTATAGTTTTTTGATCGTCGTTATTTTATACATCAATTAAATCGAGTCAAATAAACGATACTAACTAGATATATTCTTTCTTTTTAATTCATTACAAAAAATATCTGAAAATTCCAAACAATTTGGACATAGTACGACATGGCAATTTCGTTAAAAGGAGATGTAAATTTGGGATTATTTTCTATCGAGTGAAGTTCATGATATTGTGTAATGGAATATGAATTCCAATATGTCAGATCCTTAACTAACACATATTTTTTCATAATTTAAATTACTATATTTGTCTCCTGTCCCTCGTTTAAATCTTGAAAATCGTCCGTTTCTTGACCTAGACCCCCTTAATTACTTTGTGTTTTTTTATAAAACTGATTTGAGAGTTCAATAGTTTGTTTTGATATGATTAAACCTATAAATACACAATATTCTGTATGTTTCCTTCAACACAACAATATTATATTCTTTAGATTTTTTTTATACAAGCATGCATAGAATCCCCCTCGTTTTGACCATGGCCTGTTCCAAAAAATCTATGAGTTATAGAAATCGCAAGAAGTTTAGCAGCATAAAATATATAGCGCAAAAATATAAGTAACGATTTTTGTTTTGTCCATACCATCCATCTGAATGGTATGGACAAAACAAAAATCGTGAAAAAAGAGAGAGGTTTTAATAAATTTTCACTATGAAAATTTATTAAAACCTCTCTCTTTTTCACTTTTGAAAAATAATAATATAAGGCACTTCCTATTTCTGTGCTACCTCTTTTGGCTAATCTATTTGATAATGCCACACATAACAATATCCTATTTTCCGAATAGCATCGTAAACAGTAAAATTGTAGCAAGGATATTTCCGTTTATAATGGAACGCTGACACTTCAGATTGAGGTAGGTATACTCTTACGGTCTTATTCATAAAAAAAGCTTATAAAACGTTTATAATGTTTAATAGTTAAAATGCTCTATAGGCTTATGAAACGTTCGATAAAATTGTCTATTCATAACAGTTCTATAAGGGCCTGTTTCACCGCTTCCTGATAAGGCTATCTACCACTTAATTTGACAGATGGAGTATGGAAAATCTGTCAAATAACCCTATCGGGCACCTTATCAGGAAGCGGTGAAACAGGCCATAAATCTTCTATAACTAAAAATTGTCTATAAGCAAAAATGTTGCCACTAGTAGGAAGTTGGCAAACAAGTTTGACGAACATATTGAATTGATCATAGATAATATGTATCGATTGTCAAAATACGTCTGATCATAGACAAGATGACGGCTTAAAACTATAATTTGTTGTCTACTACTCTACGCCATACGAATTACGAAACGTCAACTGTCAAGTAAAGCTGTCAAGTGTCAGTGTAAAGCTTGTATTATTACAAAAAATGGGAAAAATTATATAACCAAGAAGCTTAAAATAAATAATAATATCTTAAATATAAAATTCTCGTGTCACAATTTTAGTCCTCGAACTCCTCCGAAACGGCTTTACTGATTTTTACCAAATTTTATACGCATATTCAGTGGGTCTGAGAATCGGCTACTCGGTACCTACTTATTATATTGATAAGTGCATTTGTAGAATAAATAATAGTAAATTATTACAACTCGAGAAAAACGACGACCATGATAGCGATGGGCGTTGCCATGGTGACATAAGTTTATTTAGTCACTACAATAGAATAATACGGGCGATATACTTTATAATATTATGGCAAAGAAACGTTTGCCGGGACAGCTAGTATTGTTATAGATTCTTGTATAGTTTTGTCGATTCTTGATGAACAACAATTTACAATGACAAAATATTTGTGACAAATGTCAATTTTGAGTTATCAGCTGTTATGCGTTCGGCCATCTTGTATCTTATAGTACTGTTAAAGTAGGGTTCTGGCCTCTATAACTTTATGATAGGTTTATAGAACTCTTTGATGTTATATTGCTATTATGAATACATTTTTTTGCGAATCTTCTTATAGCGATCATAAAGGACACTTTAGGTGTTCTATGAGTTTTTATGAATAAGACCGAATACCTTTTGCATAGCAATTAGCATTTACCAAAACCATAATGAATTTATTTTACGGCAATAATCCGGTAAACAGGTGTTACCAAAATAAGATGAGAAATATTTATTTGTAAGATTGGGTTACACTGAAAAAACTAATTAACAAAAACAGTTTGGCTATTGTGTATGTAGCATAACTAAGCATACTCATAAGCAAAGTCAGTTTAAATGCAAGCAATTCGATTGAGTTACATCGTATAAAACGGCTAATGGTAATTGAGTTAGGTCATGGTTTATATTATAACTGTTTTGTTAAAGGTAACCAAAAACGATTCAGGTAGTTTTCAACAAAATTATATAGATTATAATTATGCCAACTATTGCTAATTACTTACACAACCTTTTTGTAGCCAGCAGTTCAAAAATCATTTTACTATAATTATGTTATGTTAGTTGCAGCATACAGTATTTGTTATATAAGAATTGAGAAGTTATTACTAACTCAACAAGAATGTTGCTTATGACGAAAAGTTTTGTACGGCGTCCGCGCACATTCATGTTCATTCCTGTGTTTTTGCATTGCTATCCATGTCGCCATTTTTCGTCGTGAATTGAAACCATCGTGTAAAGTCTTATTATTGCTAGAGTAATATACAATAGAACTATGGCCTAATTCATGAAGATCAACCGGACAGTTTCTGTCATTCCACTACCTATGTTTTAATTAGGTAAAATTGTCGGGAAATTAAAACGCACGAAGGAACAATCCGAGGAGGCACCAGAAAAATTGACCATCGCGCACTATCTTAGATATTGGGACCCTGAAATATACATTGATAAGTTCAACGGTAAGTACATTACTTTGTACCTATATCTAATGCTGAGTCAAAACGGTAAGAAACTACATTTTGATATATAGGTATTGATACATTTTCGCCTGCGCCGCCGCCCAGGGCCGGCCCTGGATGCGTAGCCATACTAGCCATAGCAAAGCCAAACTGCTGTCATCTGCTGTTGTGGTGTGCAGTGTGAGTAGCTGCTTGGCTCTTGTGGCCGTAAATTGTCATTTCCCACTGATTCGGGATTCCCCATGTATAAAATACGCTCTGCTCGAGTTCGAGCCTCATCTGCGCCACTCAACTTTTCAGAGTCGCTGAACCATCAACCAAGTTTTCTTAAATAGTTATAAGTATGTATTAACAAATAAAACTTTTGTCTTTCTCGGTTAGTTATAAAAAAAACTGAAATTATGTCCTTGGGTCAGGCAACAAGAACCTTACCTCTTACTAGGCTGCTATTTATGTATCCGGAACTGGCCACTTACAAGAACAATATTTAAAAAGTAATTACAACATTTGAAAATAGAACTCTTTGGTTGAAGAATACATTTTGTTTCATGTGACTGTCAATTATTTTTCCATTGTGGCGTCATTTTGAAAATTGCGTGTCTTCATTTGCCATGGATTTAACGCGTGAACATTTTCGTGCAATGATTTACTACGATTTTCGGCGTGGGCTAAATCAACAACAGTGCTTTATTCAACTCACCGCAACTTTTGGAGATGAAGCACCATCAAAAAACACTGTTTACCACTAGTACAGTGAGTTTAACCGATTCATGGCCAATGCCGCGCCCAGCGCGTCATTCAAAAAGTTTTAGTGAGGCCGATGACGCGCCAGACGCGGCATATAAGAATTGTTAAAAAACACGTTAAAACTAATTTATTATACTGTAATTACAATTCCCTTGTCTAAATATACATGTTGAACTCAATTTTATGCGTGGCCGTTTATTTTAGAATTAAAGGCTACTATTCAGAGATCGTCAATCATTGGTTCACTCGAAGAATCCTTACTTTTCTGCGATTAGCGTATTTATGAAACTTTTTTTTCTTATTAACACTCATCTTCATCAGCGTCAGTAATTTAGCTTCGATGCTACTGTCTGTTGAGTTATTTTTTGCGTCATGACAAATACGAGAACTTTCAATTACTTATTGTCCTTTTCAATGTAAAGTTTTGCAATATTGAGTGACTATATTCTGGAAAACTTTCATTCTCCTTATTGTCGTTTTCCAGGCAATTTTCATTTGAGTATGTTTGTAAATCGTGGCTGGCTATATTCAGGAAAGTCATTATATTCCTGCTGATTATCCAAAACAAACGTATTTCATTTGTTTAAATAAACGATTTTCTGAGAGCTCTTAAATTTTAATACAAATTTATATTGTCATAGCTACACAACTACTCTAAGTTATTTATTCTTCAACTAAAATAGATGAAGTTGCTAGTCATAATAAATCCCACAACCTTTACGGAAAAACTATCATGCCTATTGATTTGTGCTTTAACATGTAATTAGGGTTCTAACTTCCGTACCCAAAAGATAAAAACGGGACTAATAGGTACTAAGGCTGGCCTCACACAGCCGGAACGTCTCTCTGAATAATTCATAATCGGAAATTCATAATCTAAATTTCAGCACCTTGCCTCACACACATCTTTGAAAATAAGACTGATCAGTAGTCTCATGATTCCTGGCACATATTTAAACGTCTTTATGGAAGAAGAATTAATACTAATAAATATTATTTTTCTTTTACTTTCGTTTTCACTTAATGTTTCCCAATTTGGAATTAAACTTTTAAGAATTTCCAACCACGCTATGTTTTTTTCCCTGTCATGGTAATCCTCAATGGATGTGTCCTATATTTCAATGCTTAAGATTAAATTTTCCGTGTCAGACATCACGCCAGCAGGTCACAACACGTCCAGGGGTTAGCTTCTTGCAGTGTCAACTGAAATAATTCATAATCTGATTCCAGTATGTGTGTGCCGCTCTATTAAAATGTATGGGAATACGCGCGTTATGAAATCATAATCTTAAATTTATCGATCCGGAATTCAGAATGCTCGTCAGTATCATTCTTACAGATCGATCTGAGAAACATAATCTGAAAAAAATCAGAATGTGTACGTGGAGCATACTTACTGATATTGTATGGAATTCCAGTCTTTCTGAATTAATAATATGAATTCAGAAAGACATTCCGGCTGTGTGAGGCCAGCCTAAGACTTCGTTGTCTGTCCGTCTGTCTGTCTGTCTGTCTCCAGGCCGCAACTCAAGAACGGTAATAGAATTGAAATTTTCACGGATTATGAATATCTGTTGCCGCTATAATAACAAATACTAAAAACAAAATAAAATTAAATAAATAAAATAAAAAATGAAGGGGGGCTCCCATACAAAAACATAATTTTCGGCATAATTTTGCTCTATAATGGTACGGAACCCTTCGTGCGCGAGTCCGTGTTATATGTGTTATCATCAGTCAGTCAAGGTGTGACGACGTGAGCCCTCACAAAGCTCGGCTTTTAGTAACCAGCACTAATTAAAATCATTAATACCTACATACTCGTATGAGCAAAATTTGTGCCAAAGGTTGACGACTACTTACACATTTTGTTAACAGTATGAATTACTACTTTTATACGCCATATCAGCTTTGAATTACAACTAATACGAACACTGCACACAAAATTTATCTTTTCCCTCTCTGATTTACGCCTATTTACAATAAAATATGCATAAAACACAACCAGTGGCCAATGCCGCACGTGGCGCGTCATCGTTTAGCAGGGCCGATGACGCTTATGGTGCGTCATCGAACAAAGTACTTGGCCTGTCGTAAGAATTTGTTGAAATGAAGGTGGCAACGAATCGGTTAATCGTGGGCGGTCTATGCTCACGGATGAAAATAAAGAAGGTCGCCCAAAAACAGCTGTTGTCCCACAAAATATAGATGCTGTGCGGGAACTAATAATGCGTGATCGTCATGTTACATATCGCGAGATAGAGGCGTCCTTAGGCATAAGTATGACGAGCATACATAAGATATTACACGAACATTTGGCTGTAAAAAAAATATGTTCGCGTTGGATTCCGCACAACTTGACAATCGATCAAAAACGGGCTCGTGTCGATTGGTGCAAAAAAATGATAAAAAAATACAACCGTAGTACGACAAAAGCCGTTTATAATATGTACACAGGTGATGAATCTTGGATCTATGCATATGACCCCGAAACTAAACAACAGTCAACGGTGTGGGTGTTCCAAGATAAGCATATCGAGCCCTAGCGTATATATTGTAAAGTGTAAACAATTTTGATGAAAAATGTTTCTTCAAAAATTGTGTAATTTAAGAACAATAGTACCTTTAATTACGCAAAATATGAAAGTAAAAGGGAGGATTGACAATATTTTATTTGAAATAGAGAACTAAAGACAGAATATAGCGAAAATAAACACATCGTAGCAATTAGGACACATGAAGATTAAAATTACCTGTGAAATGTACACACACCGGCAAAATTAGCGGAACATAAGTAAAAAGGGCCACAACTTGAATTCAAGTGGGTCGGGCTGTGTGAAATCCTTTTTTATAGTTTCTAAGCTCATTTAAGAAATAAAATATTGAACAAAACTGGCAAGTTGATAGATTTTTATTGCAATTATGCCCTACTAAGTGTTTTTCGATGATTGACGTTGTAAGTGTTTCTGATAAGAATGGCGTTTTTAGCGGGGTGCAAGGCATGCCAGCTCATTTAATTGTTTGGTTTTTGGAAGAACACATTGCTTGATACAAAATTAGTGGATTTTTCAGCATCTACGACAGCTAGAGCTGTAACCACGATAGAGAAAGGTCACACCTATCGTTCGGTCAGTCAGGCCTTAGGTGTGTCGGCTTTCGCGGTCCATCGTAAATTTCAACGCTACAGAGAGACTGGATCTTACGTTCGGAGACGAGAACAAGGCATATATCGGGTGGCAAAGGTTCAGGATAACCGTTTTGTAAGGGTACAAGCCTTAAGAAATCGACCTTAAACTGCTTTGCAGAGATGAAACCTATAGGAACAGGTCCGAGATGTACCTGTAAGTGATTGTACAGTAAGAAGAAGACTCAAAGAAGTTAAATTAAACTCAAAGGTGCCAGCAAGGGCACCAAAACTTGAGACAGGGCACCAAAGTGCCAGGCTAAGATTTGCGCGTGAACATCAAAATTTGACAAGTGAGTGAAATCATGTGCTGTACAGTGATGGGAGCAAATTCTGTGTAAATTTTATTGACAGGCGATAAAGAATGTGGATAAATCGTAAGGAACGCTATAGACCATCAAACTTAACGGAAACAGTGGTATATCATGCAGGCTTCGTAATGGTTTGGGGTTGCATATGATTTGGAGCCCGCACAGAGCTGATGATTGCTAATGATGGTACTTTGACAGTACAGGGCAATAGCACAGACATCCTAGAGCTGCATGTTGTGCCTTTTACACAGTTTTAGGTAGTAACTTCAATTTTTTGCGCGTCCATAGAGTAAAAAAATCGGGCATTATGACCTAAATGATGCTAGCGTGGCTAGGTGGAGAGGTCAGCACTACACACAGCGTGGCTAGTTGGATCTGATTGAGAACGTGTGGCACATCAATGGGTGAACGGTACGAATTAAAACTCCAGCTCCAAAATGTGTTCAGGAGCTCGAGTTGGCGCTACTGGAGGAGTAGAAGAATATCCCACAGGAAATGATTGACAATCAAAATGCAAGCATGTAATGGCATATCCAGACTCTCTTCAGATCCATAGAAGGCATTACACGCTGTTAACATGGCATTTCTTAAGTAAAAATGAAGAATTTAACTTAAAAACTTACTACTGAAATTTCAAAGATTTTTCTTAATTTTAGATTTTTGCAGATTTTTTTAATTTTACACGTTTTTATGCCCTAAATTTATATAAGTTTTATTTTTTAATCATCAATTATTAAATTAATAAATAAATATATGAAAAACAGCGATTAATTTCTTCGATCACTAATATACAAGATACACAGTCTCATACAAAACCTCTCGAAAATCTGTCCCCGAGTAATAGAGTTTAATGAAGTATACATTTATCTAAAATCAACCTTAATTATAGTAATTATTAAAGATCTTTTTATAAAACAATGAACATTTGTGTTTACAAAGCAATAAAATTTTTACGTCCGATGCACGCTTCATACTAAATTCAACCATCCGCGTATATGATTTAAGTTCAAATTTGTATAGTGCCAAAAAAAAATCCAATTTTACGACCGAAATTCGCCGCTGGAACAGGGCGAAGTGAAGTATGAGTGGAGTCGAACTGTTCAAATTTTTCCGAAGTTTAATGTATAAAGTGAGGAGTAATTATTTTTTACTTGTAATATTATGTTGTTCTAATGTTATGTCTAATTTTATCATTAACCAAAATATATATAAGTGTACATACATTTTCCGATAGGCCACAAAGGACAACTCACATCACCCATCGCCCATACTTTTTAACCTACTTAAAAAATCCTTAATGGGAACTATATTTGATCGAAGATGGGAACATAATATTATTACCACATCTAACTGGATCTCGAGGAAACCTGAAAAAAATCCTCAATAAAAAAATAATAGTAATAGCGACTCCATCAAATGGAACAGAAACATAGCTTATAACCCGAACATTTCAAGTGGGCATGATAAACTACGATAAGTACCTTTAGTATGAGTATTCGCAATTGAGATGGTTTATACCTGGTGTTGATTTATTTACAACTTAATTTTAAAACTGTCTTTTGGTGATTTCTTAAAGAAATACCAATATTTACAATACAATTGTAAGAAATATATTAGGATAAAATTAATACTTACCGGAAATATGAAATTCCATCCTTTTTTTTGGTTTTAGACGTATGATTTCTACAATTATTAAACGCGCACCGAGGCATGTTTCCCGGCGGAGCGTTCGAGCACTACTAAATCAAAAGTGCACCAGAATGTTGAGTTTGGTGCTCTTTTGGTGAGGTCGTTTTTTGCCGCGGATTGTGTATCTTGTATATTAGTGATCGAAGATTAATTTACAAAAAAAAAAAAAAATTTATTATGTTCCGCTAATTTTGCCGGTGTGTATATATTTTTCAGGATTATTCCTATGATTTACACTGCAATCACTCACAGAACAAGTTACCATTGTTATATTATGTAATAGTGTTTGTTGAAAATAATAAAGGATTTAAACAATAAATTGCAAATACCAAAAGGGCATAAAAACGAGTGACAACTTGGTGACGACCTGTCATATTATAAAGGTGGTAACAATTTAGATTAGACTGCCTCTCTCTTTTCATCTTGTTATAATTCCATAAAGGATTTTCTTCTCTCTCGCACTCTTTGTTGGTCTTTAGCATTATAAGTTTATGGTCCAAAATAATATAATAGAACCACCATCTCAATCAATTACATTGACTCTAAAAGGCAAAAACGTATTCATTCTTCAACTACTAGTGATTTATCGATACCAGATAATATACAGATGAAACAGTTCGAAAAGGAGCAAGATTCTGATATCATGGAATCGGAAACCGACGCACGGAAAGCAATGTCTCTATGGATGCTATTACCGTTAAATCGAAACCAAAAAAGAAGTTAAAAAAGAGGATTTAAGAGAACTGAAGACGGAGTTTGGAAAGATATCGAAAGAGACATGGCAGAAATAAATAGCGAAAATTCAATCCCTATCAATTTAGATTTATTAGCTTATTGGATATTATGTAAAAGGAAAACAGAATGTAAAAGAATTAACTTATGACTATACAAATAACATTCACGGTTTAATTAAAATATGTAATAAAATTCACAGTAAAATAAATAATCTGAGTTTAAAAAATAGGTGCTCTCGTTTATCTATGAAATTACATGAAATATTAATTAGTGACTCGATAAAACCTACCTTGTAAGATAATTAGTAACAATAAACTAGCTCGATATACTTATATTTAACAAAACATATTGTTTACGTTTACATATTTATTATATTACTAGCTGTCCCGGCAGCGTATTTGCCATTTGAGTCACAAGCCAGACTCTAATAGATGAGCTTTTGTTTATGCATATTACTCGACAATACCTATTCTATCTCAGTAAAAAAAATGACTCAAATGGATTAGCTTTTTGCCTTGATATTTTCAAAGAAAATGCACGGACAAAACCTAGTACTGTATTATACATATCCACTCCAATAGATAAGCTTTTGTCAACATATTTTCAAACATTACGTACGAACTACGAACAAACAAATTTCGTTTGTTAATTAGTATTTTTTGTCACTAAAAATATACAGAATAGAAACGAGTAATTTAATTATATTTCTCACGTCCGGGTGGAAAACGTCAACTTTCTTCCCGCTGCGCTTACCGATGTTACCGTTTTCCGCCTCCGTCGATGAGAAAAATAGTAGGTATGTAACGCACAATGGGCAGTAAATAAGAAAGCCTCAGAATAGATTAGGGTTTTGTCAAGTTTTTGTCTAACAAAACTGTTCTCTCATATATGTATATATATATATATATATATATATACGTCAGTTTTATTTGAGTATGGCACGTTCGCGATTAGCAAATATATGGCGGTGAGCCTCTAGAGTCTAGTCTCTACTCGACTAAGTTTTGTTCGTAGTTCGTACGTAATGTTTGAAAATATGTCGACAAAAGCTTATCTATTTGAGTGAATATGTATAATACAGTACTAGGTTTTGTCCGTGCATTTTCTTTGAAAATATCAAGGCAAAAAGCTAATCCACTTGAGTCATTTTTTTTACTGAGATAGAATAGGTATTGTCGAGTAATATGCATAAACAAAAGCTCATCTATTAGAGTCTGGCTTGTGACTCAAATGGCAAATACGCTGCCGGGACAGCTAGTAATGTAATAAATATGTAAACGTAAACAATATGTTTTGTTAAATATAAGTATATCGAGCTAGTTTATTGTTACTAATTATCTTATAAGGTAGGTTTTAACGAGTCACTAATTAATATTTCATGTAATTTCATAGATAAACGAGAGCCCCTATTTTTTAAACTCAAATTATTTATTTTACTATGAATTTTATTACATATTTTAATTAAACCGTGAATATTATTTGTATAATAATTCTTTTACATTCTGTTTTCCTTTTACATAATATCCAATAAGCTAATAAATCTAAATTGATAGGGATTGAATTTTCGCTACTTATTTCTGCCATGTCTCTTTCGATATCTTTCCAAACTCCGTCTTCAGTTCTCTTAAATCCTCTTTTTTAACTTCTTTTTTGGTTTCGATTTAACGGTAATAGCATCCATAGAGACATTGCTTTCCGTGCGTCGGTTTCCGATTCCATGATATCAGAATCTTGCTCCTTTTCGAACTGTTTCATATGTATATTATCTGGTATCGATAAATCACTAGTAGTTGAAGAATGAATACGTTTTTGCCTTTTAGAGTCAATGTAATTGATTGAGATGGTGGTTCTATTATATTATTTTGGACCATAAACTTATAATGCTAAAGACCAACAAAGAGTGCGAGAGAGAAGAAAATCCTTTATGGAATTATAACAAGATGAAAAGAGAGAGGCAGTCTAATCTAAATTGTTACCACCTTTATATGACAGGTCGTCACCAAGTCGTCACTCGTTTTTATGCCCTTTTGGTATTTGCAATTTATTGTTTAAATCCTTTATTATTTTCAACAAATACTATTACATAATATAACAAAGGTAACTTGTTCTGTGAGTGATTGCAGTGTAAATCATAGGAATAATCCTGAAAAATATACATTTCACAGGTAATTTTAATCTTTATGTGTCCTAATTGCTACGATGTGTTTATTTTCGCTATATTCTGTCTTTAGTTCTCTATACCCCGGGAAAATTAAACATTTGACCTCGGAATAACTCGCATAGAGCTGAAAATTGGTATAGACTTTAAATACATCATTACAAATAAAACCTCAAAAGTCCCCGGAGATTCTCCTTGTGCAAAAAATTTTATTCAAGGTCAAAGGTATGAAAATGAGGTTTTTCCTGTTTTTTTACCAAACTGTACATTTTATCACAAAAATAGGCATGGCAAGAGTGTAGATCATAGAATTCTCTACAAGAAATATTCAGTCATTTTTTTCATACGACTTACCATTCCTTATGAATGGCAGGCTTAAAGTTTGGGAAAATCATATCTATGCTTATATTTTAAAGCTAAAGAATTTGTGGAACTACTGCTTTGAATTGAGGAATTCGTTTTTTGTTGGATAGTCTTATTTATCGAGGAAGATTTGAGCTATATAACATCACGTTGCCACCAATACGAGCAAAGAAACAGAGGAAAATTGGGAAAAACGGGGAAAATTATTTGAAGGTGCTTATCTCACAAACGGCTGAAGCAATTTTTATGTTATTTGGCACAGATATAGAATAGGCCACGTGGAAAGACATGGGCTATTTTGTATATACAGTTTTCATGAAATTTATAATTAACGCGGGCGGAGTCACGCTTAACATCTAGTACTACATACTATAGTATGTTTGAAAAAATTTAAATGTTCTCGGCCTGACACACTTCTGAGTTGACTTGCAAGCGTACTGTTGCTCTTCGAGACTCGAAAAGTTTAGATTTGGTAATGGTTATAAGTCACACAGAAGTATGTTTGGCTGTGAAAAGCCCTCGTATGCTGTAGTACAAGAAGTTCCGCTCCGCCCTGTTTATTATGTATTTCACGGAAATCGTATATTTTCTCGAGAAACAAAATAACCCATGTCTTTCCTCGTGGTCTACTTTATATCTGTGCCAAATAACATAAAATATGCTTCAGCCGTTTGTGAGATAAGCTCCTTCAAATAATTTTCTCCGTCTTTCCCCATTTTCCTCTGTTTCTTTAATCCTATTGGTGCCGACGTGATGTTATATAGCTCAAATCTTCCTCAATAAATAACACTATCCAACAAAAAACAAATTCCTCAATTCAAAGCAGCAGTTCCACAAATTCTTTACCTTTATAATATAAGCATGGATATGATTTTCCCAAACTTTAAGCCCGCCATTTATAAGGAATGGTAAGTCGTATGAAAAAAGTGTCTGAATATTTTTTGTAGAGAATTCTATGATCTACACTCTTGCCCTACCTATTTTTGTGATAAAATGTACAGTTTGGGAAAAAAACAGGAAAAACCTTATTTTCATACCTTTGTCCTTGAATAAAAATTTTTGCACAAAGAGGATTACCGGGGACTTTTGAGGTTTTATTTGTTATGATGTATTTAACGTCTCTACCAATTTTCAGCTCTATGCGAGTTATTCCGAGGTTACGTTTTTTTTGTGTCTAATTAGACCGGACTACTATTTCAAATAAAATATTGTCAATCCTCCCTTTTATTTTCATATTTTACGTAATTAAAGGTACTATTGTTCTTAAATTACACAATTTTTGAAGAAAAATTTTTCATCAAAATTGTTTACACTTTACAATATATACGCTAGGGCTCGATATGCTTATCGGTATTTAACATTATCATAAAACTAATCTAAAAATGCAATGGGGGTGTAATGGTATTGTGGTATGTATTTAATTTAAGAATAAATAATATACTATGTGTGTCGTTTACTTTCAACTTTATATTTGCATTTCTATTAAGGCGGGATTATAGGCGACTGACATTTTAGAATTTGAGACAAACTAGCTCAAAAGATGGCGCTCGAAAGGTACATATTTACATATCAAGCCGTAGTCGATTTTATTATTTTCAGAAATAATGTGATCACGTGGTAAACTCGACATACAGAGTAATGATTAACAGAGAGGCCATGTTTATAACTTATGCATAACTTGATAAACGAAATCTTGAATTTTGTATTATAATAAAATGATGTATTTATAGATATTTAAATATGATGTTTGTTCTGTACTCACGAACATAAAAAAGTATTTCCTCATAATAAATACATATACAAATTACAATGTATAACAAAATAAAGTATTAATACCCATACTGTATAGTTCATCGCAAATGTTCATGATATTGGGGTATTTTCCATAGAAACATAAGAATTCAAAAGCAACTCTTTTAACGCTGCTACTTTCACAGTGAACTTTATATAAGGGACACATGTAACACATCCCAAAGTATTAATACCGAAGTAGATTTAAAATTCGGTAAAGTAGATTCAACAGTTCTAAACTAGAATAAAACAGCTCGCTTACTACTGGGAAATAGGGAGCTTATTTTATGACCTCAATGAGAATCTTGTGCTTGGGTTTATTGCAATAGCTTTAATAAATAAGATGTAGAGTGTAGCCCCATGATGATCACTTATATCACCTGGAATCAATATACCTAATACCCTCCACAAGTTCAAAAACGATAACTCTACTTGCAGTAAAGGTAACGTTTTTGTTTTCATTATAATAATAATATATTCATTATACTTATGCAGATCATATTCATATTTTCTTTGTCATTTTAAATTTTTAGAAATATGTTCCCAAAAGAGATATCCGTCTGTCTATCTCCAGGGTGTATATCAAGCAAACTCGGTAGCTAGAGAACTTAAATTTTCAAGAATATTTTATTATTTTTGCTGTCACCAATCACCATAACAACAAAATATAGAAACAAAATATTATGAATAATTAAGAGGTCTGAAATATTCAAAACAAAAATGCAATTTTTAGGCCTTTTCTGCTCGACATTAATAATGACAACCGGTAGCGGGTAGGTGTTTGAAATATTTACGAAATATTATCTTATTAAATTTAAACTTCAACAATAATCTATACTAATATTAGAATAGTCTGTCTGTTACCTTTTCATGCCGAACCATTTTTTATGAAATTTGGTGAAGAACGGACGAAGGATACTTTTTGGTCCGGAAAAAATTACGGTTCCTGTACATTGCATCAAATTGTCGTGAGTAAAGAATTAATAAAATTGCATAAATACAATCTCTTTAGGTTTTACTTTTAAATGCCGTCGCGATTTTTATTCATAAAATATATTTTTTTGATAAAATCAAATAAGGTTTTAGGGCATTTCATTTCGATCGCATTATTTTTTCTTAAAGAATTTAGAATCCTTAGTTATATCCTCCCAAGGTGCACCAAAATCATGGTTTAGTACTTTTAAATGCCGTCGCGATTTTTGTTCATAAAATATATTTTTTTGATAAAATCAAATAAGGTTTTAGGGCATTTCATTTTGATCACATTATTTTTTCTTAAATAATGTAGAATCCTTAGTTGTTTCCTCCCGAGGTGCACCAAAATCATGGTGTAGGTATCTACAAAATATCTATCTATCCGCATGATAATATTATTTTTACGATTTCTTGTGCAGATTTTATTACTCCAGTGCTAAGATGCAATAATTCTTTCTATTGCTATGGATTGGACATATCATATATCCTTTTACAATGTTTTGACATGTATACGTAAAAATCTGTCTCTGTGTTGCGGTCATCTGTGCATTGTTTTCTGACTAGCTGTAATGTTTACATTTTTTGACTTTCAAACCTACTAAAACCGTAAAAATAATCGTTTGGTGAATATAAATTATCGAATAGCATCGTATTAGGTAGTCTCTCGCTAAATAATTTAGGTTACAAAGCAATATTGAAGTATTTGTAAACCAAAATGTCGACTAGGTTCCGGAATAAAACCCAGTCTACTGACCACTGCCCAAGACGTCAAATACTAATAAAAGTCACTAGTATAAGATAAGTATGGCGTATTATAATTACATTACAAGAAATACGTATTCGATAATTCACTGGCAAATATTTGGCAAGAATCAACGGTATGGGACCACGGCGATTCTAGACGTAAAGAGCTGCCAGTATACTGGGCTATATTTGTGAACATACTTTAGGTTTTCTATGATAGACAATCAGCCTCGGACACACAGATTTGATTGATGTCATTTATTTATTTTCCATTAAGTGCCTGTGGATTTTTTGTACCAAATATTCATGATCAGGCGTTGCTCTCACATACCAACAGATTGTTCAAATTTGTAAACAAAGCGATTTATCTTTATAATTGGTATATTTTATCAAAAACGAAGCTGATGGGTGCCTCCGAAATCATGATTGAAACATTTTGGCGTAAAAAGATTTATTCCTGTGTTTGTTTTAGCTGAATTCTAGAAGAAATAAAATTTTGAAAGGATTATTTTTAACACACATTTTTTTTAGTGGTAAATGGATTTAAATCAAAATTTTAAGCTGACCCTAACCTTGGTAAGGAACGTAATTAACTTACAAAAAATGTTTGAATGCTTATAATTACTTGTGGTCAAAGTTCTAGTGAAAATAAAAACACAAAATTTAACTAACCCTCGTTGTATGCGGCCTGTAATGTAAGGACTGATTTGTCAGTTAGCTTTTACCTGAGTAATAAGTAAGTAACTTTATAATGTGTATATTATTTACCCTAATAAGAACCTCATGTCATAACATATCCAACGATGAAAAATAACCCCAAACGAAAATGTGTATCTACTTTTCAATCGTCACCTTTTTTCCGCCAAATAAAATATATGATACCTAATTTGAATTACAAAATCTGTCAAAGCTGCATATAATTTATTTCTCATAGAAACGCAGGTAAAATAACTCGAACGGACTATTATACTATCGATAGTAAAAGATACATCACTAGCACGCGCACACATTGACAAATCAATAATCGTCACGATTTTTCGGGTTGTCAGGTGGTCTGTACGACAGTATAATATTATATATTATAAGTCTATGTTTTGGACAGTGGATAGCTCGTCCGATACACGGTCATCGTTTCTTTCAAATATTTGATTAATTTCCTCCTCCAATTGATTATCTCACTTTCCTTTATGCCGTGATCAGCTTGTGATATTGCCGCATTCTGGGGATAATTTTTCGCTAAGTGGCCCATTGAGTTACGAGAAAAACATTTCAAGCTGTCATTAGAGATGTATATTGTGTATAATATTATATCCAATGGTTGATCCCTTCGTACGATGTTGAATTGATTCCGGAAGTCGTGATTCATCCTCAGGGCTAACGTATAACTGTTTTCTAAAGCTCATAATGTGGAAAAAGCCTGGATCACTCACACCAATCTTCATAAACGTAATAGGAAACAAAATTTTAATTTTAAACTCTTCAAATTTTTGTTCTATGATTTTATTAGGTATAACAGGGCAAACATTCGATAATACTAAATCTTTGATGTACAAGTTTTGTCTAACAAAAGCTAAGCCAGTTCAGTTTGCGCTTTCTCTCTAATGGTACACAAAAAATTTCATCAAAATTGGTCCAGTCGTTTAGGAGGAGTTCAGTCACATACACACGCACACAAGAAATATATATATATATATATATATATATATATATAATTATACGACGCGAAATTCGCGTTGTGGCTCTAACGAAAACGGCCACGACGCGTTCTGACAATCACAAAAAGACCATAACGCGAAATTCGTGTCGTGGCTGATATGCTATTCGTTTTTCTTGATTTGTTCTTGATTCATTAATCGTTTTATCGATTCGATTGTAATAAGTATTTGAATTACCACGCGTACTACAAAATATTTTATTAAATCACTGCATAACGTGTAAATTGTCATTATTATTTATAAAATATCCATAGTTTCTTAATATCTATCCGTACAAATATTATTATTGTCTATCTGGCTGGCGTAATGAAGTTGCGGGCATCAACTAGTAGTAAGTATTTTATTTAAATTATATAAATTAAAAAAAAACTATATTTTTAATATTAATTGAGATCAGATTACTATATGAAAAAAACAACAACACGTTGCGACAGACAAACAGACAGACAGACAGACAGACAGTAATAATATTAGTACCTACGGATAGTATGGAACTATGGATATAAATTTATTTATAAATAATAATGATAAACACGTTATGCAGTGATTTAGAAAAAATATTTTGTAGTACGCGGTGGTAATTCAAATTTGATATTCCATAGCTATAGACGATTAATAAATCAAGAACAAATAAAAAAAAAACGAATAGCATATCGACCACGACACGAATTTCGCGTTGTGGTCTTTTTGTGATTGCCAGAACGCGTCGTGGCCGTTTTCATTAGACCCACGACGCGAATTTCGCGTCGTGGCTGTTTCACTGTAACCACAACGCGTTGTGAGCTATTTTTTCGCTCACTGAGCGATTTCGGTCTTTGAGCGTGACATATATATATATATATATATATATATATATATATATATATATATATATATATATATATATATATATATATATATATATATATATATATATATATGTATATATATATATGTATATATGTATATATATATATGTATATATGTATATGTATATATGTATATATATATATGTATATATATATATGTATATATGTATATATATATATATCCTTTGTAAATACGCGTCCCGGCAAGCGTTGCTTTGCCATAATATAAAGTATTTCGCCCATATTATTTTATTGAAGTGACTACTAAAATATAATGTATGTCGCCATGGCAACGTCGATCGCTATCCCGTCGCACAAACAATGGTCGCCGTCAGTCTCAGGTTGTAATAATTTACTGTTATTTATTCAACAAATGCACTTATCAATATATAAAGTACCCAGTAGCCGATTCTCAGACCCACTGAATATGCATAATATAAAATTTGGTAAAAATCAGTAAAGCCGTTTCGGAGGGGTTCGTGGACTAACATTGTGACACGAGAATTTCATGTTATATTATATTCAATAATTTCATGGATTTAATACAGTGGAATGTAAATGGTTACTTTAAAATATTGGGGAATATTAAACTATTGATTAATCGATTAAGTTCCAACATGCATACGTTTACAGGTAACTTTACTTCAAATTACTCATGGTTTAATTCATTCATTAAGGGGCTTAGAAGAGCTAATCGTAATTGACCGAAAATTGCTTACATTAAGGCCGGCCCCAGAGCAAACGACCTTGGCCATACAGTTGCCGAGATCGCGCCAAAACCCTATTATTTTTACTTACCTTAGTTCAAAATTGTCAAAAAAAAATTAAAACGGGGAATATGTAGTTTATGATATTGTCGATCTATTGGCGTGAGTTTCAAATAAAAGTAATTTGTAAATGCTAAGGAGATGCTGAATGTATGCCTGAATTTTCATAAATTGGCATTACTTTGGAAGCTGATATCATGAGTATAATAAACAAAAATAGAAAATTTAAAACGGCGAAAGAAATGTTGATATACTGAAGATTATTGCTGTATTTTTATTATAACTTTGAAGCTTTCAGATTATGAGTTTAAAAGGCTTTAAATACGGTCAATTACGGAATCTCCGGAGGAACGTACACGCGTACGGCTAAGACTTTTCTGATATTGGAAATACTTGATTACTGCTAATTAAGGATTTATTAAAAAAAACTATAGCACTAGTACACTGGTAGAGAAGTATTGTCCATAAATTAAATAACTATTGAGTGCAATTTACCACACATACCGAGCATTTTAAGATTTTATTAGAGGCATGTTTCCGATTTTTTTCTATAGAGAAAAATAAATTGCATCGTGTTTTGAAAACACTATGGAACTAGCATATATTCTGAATAATATAATTTAAGATATTATCTTTCTCAATACAAGCAGGTACCGCATTCTATCATACAGGCATTCCTCTTCGAAATCTTGCATTTAGGTGTTCTAAGCCTAATAATTTTAAAAAAGTGTACGTATATATACCTATTATATCATGTAATAGGTATATGTACACTTTTTTAAACCGTTTACATAGTAATAGGGCTAGTGGTGGTGTTGCAATATTTATCAAATCGTATACTTTTCCAGAATTAATTAATATTTAAACACAAACTTAGAAGCAGTTAAAATTAAAATTAAATTTCCTTTCACTGTTACTAATATATGCAATATATATAACCTTCCCAATAGCTGCACACTTAGTTTAGAAGATTTAAATAATTCACTAATGGCCTGTTTCACTGCTTCCTGATAAGGTGCCCGATAGGGTTATTTGACAGATTTTCCATACTCCATCTGTCAAATTAAGTGGTGGATAGTCTTATCAGGAAGCGGTGAAACAGACCCTAAGTCAATTAACTCTCCCTTTTAGGGTCTAGAAGCACACTAGGCTGAATTACGCCGGCGTAATTTACGTGGCCGAAATTACGTTCAGACGCTTACGTCTGATGCGACACACTATAAATTACGCGAAGAGCCGAAATTTCGCGGCGTAATTTCCGTTGCGGAACGCGCGCGTAAGTATTTAAAATTCTCAGAAGTAATGTATGTGCGTTAACGCTTTGGAGATAAGGTTGGATTTCTTATGTTCGGTTTTGATAATTCCGTCGCGTATAGTGTGTTGCTATTCGGAACGTGCCACGTCAGTAGTGACATATTTCAAACGAAGTGTCAGGGGCGTTTCAAAAAATAAACAACAAGAGTTTGTTTATTTTGTAAATATTATAGAAAATAAAATATATTTAGAACAATAATTAATGGTATTTGGGTTATATTTAGTTAAAAACTACTTGTGGAAAATTAATATAATCATAAAAAACTGGTTTTTAGAGTGAAAAACACTCAATAAGCTTCAAGGCCCAATCTATGCTAAAAGGAAATAAATTGGTGTTAGCAGGACATGTAAAGGATGTAGAAGAGCTAAGAACTAATGGCAATGTTATTTAATACGAGCCAATATAATTCGCCGAACATCGGTTACTTTAGCACCCTATAAAACACGTTCAAACGTAAGTACTCGACCGACCAAAAAACGTAACTAAACATTTGGATAAAGCAAGTCTAAACATTAAATATTTATTCTTGCAGATAGATAATAATGATTTTTGTTGGAGTAAAATGCAGCTGCATTTTAACCAGAGGGGCAAGTGCAAACATAATATTGCTGCTTTAATCAGTAACAAAAATACGAGCCATAGGTACTTGAATAAAATAAATTTTATGTTTTTTAAAATCTTGTTTTTATTTATTTTTTACAACATTAATTATACTCTTCAAGAAAATCGGAGTCCAAAAATTTCCTAAAACACTGCCAACATTTTTCACGTTTCTGAGTCTTTGCATTAACACACTTGCAATCAATGAGTTTCTAAAATAGTAACATAGAATATCATCGCTTTCAATATGGATTCTTACTCGAGCAATATCATAAGTCCTTTCGGTTTCCTCTTGAGAGTAGGTACTCGTTTTGTTTTGCTCAAAATGGGGGCATAATAATTTTAACTTTTTTACCCCTTTCATCTACAACTTGCTTACTTGAAAAACCTTCTTCATTCAAAACTCTATCTCCAGCTTCTAAAAGATCAGTTAAACCAGATGTCGTATCTGGTTTATCGTCATTTGTGAGTCACTATTTCTTCCACCTGATACTCTGGATTTAAATGAAATATTCTATGAAACTATCACTGCAAGTTTTGTCGTCGGGTTTTGGAGACCATCATGGTGATCCATCAACACTAAAACAATAGTTAGGTACTCAAAAACTTTTTATAAAATGCAACTCAAATAAAATTTTAAAATTTACATAACTGATAATGCAATTTTAGGTTATATCGAATCACATACTGTTTCATTTTTAGAGCAGATATCTGATTTAATTTAAGGAAAAACATTAAATTTGTACTGACTACCTATATTTGGCTGTTATTTTTGCAGTCTACGATACAAAAACAATTAAGACCAATTTCTAAAAATTTCACAACAAGATTGACAAGTTTGTTTGACTACTATCTGAGCCCTATGGGTTGCATATTTTTGCCACGGCAAGCGCGGCAATCGCTTTCATTGTCCCCTCCACCCACTTCGCACGCTCCGAATACAAAACTTTACCGCCGAATCGCTGCCGAACTTTACGCTTGACTCGGCTCGACGGAATTTCGGCATAGTGTGTCGTCTGTCGCGTTCCGCCCATATTTTGTATGGATTTGAAACGCGGCGTAAACGCGCCGGAATTTACGTCGCGTCGGCGTAATTCAGCCTAGTGTGTTTAGACCCACACAGTTATGGGTGATTTTAATAGCTACCATTTTTATTGGGGATCCGATAAATGCGATACCAGAGGTAGATTAATAGCTCAATGGCTCGATGACCATAATGATTTGTTATTGTTTAACAATGGACAACCTATGTTGAATTTCAATAGTAATAATGGTAGCATGAGCAATATAGATTTAACTTTGTCTTCACGAGATATATCATCATATTTTGAATGGAACGCCTTAGATGACCTATATTATGAGTTATGACAGTGACCATTTCCCAATTTTTATTATAACGTTAATTATGTGTAAAATATTAGAGAAAATTATTGCCAAAAGAATGAGATGGTACGTTGAAAAAAATAACTATTTATCCCCTTTTCAATACGGATTTCGCCATTTAGTTCCACTACAGACCTTTTGATGAATATTGAGAGTGAAGTTATCGATAGTATTGCTAATGAATATTTTATGGTAATAGCTCTACGAATAATAAAACCTAAGGAAACGTAACTCCCATATTAATACAGTTTTAAATTTGGTTCCATTCGAACTGTCATGTAACGTCAGCCTTTATACCGCTCAAGGTCACCAAATGTATGAAAAGTGAACCTATGGTAGACTTTTTTGACAAGTATTTTGGAGCATGTTTTTTGACGGAGTTACTCTTCCTTAGTTTTTATTATTCGTAGGTTGCGCTTGATATAGAAAAAGCGTATGAAATGACATGGAGACAAAGTTTTAAAATCACTGCAAAAGATTAATATTAATGGAAATACTTTAGCATTCGTTAAAAATTTTCTTACAGCGAGATCTATTCAAATAAGAATTATTAATGACACAATTATCAAACCCTGTTTCTATAGAAAATGGTCTTCCACAGGGCTCAGTGATTAGTGTTTTATTATTTTCAATTACAATTAATGATATTTTCTCTTATATATTATAATAAGTCCTGTAAAAGGATCCTTATTTGTTGACTACCTAACGTTGACATGTTTTGGTACAACATTAAAACCTATATTTACAATAATTAATACAAAAAACTTTAGACAGTTTACAACAACGGGCCAAAAAATCTGGTTTTAAATTGTCCATTACTAAATCTGAATTCATAATTTTAACTAAGAAGAGAAATAAAATAAGAAATTTAAGGCTAACTTTAAATAATGAACAAATTAAAGAAGTTCTAAATTTAAAAATACTTGGCTGACTTTTGATCGGAAATTAACACGGGTAACTCATCTATACTTAGAAAATTACATTTCCTGACTGACTGACTGACTGACTGATGCCCGGTTTCTGAAGTTCTCAGTTTTGTCGTTCTATTTTTTCGTTCCCATTTGCTTTCAAGGTCAAAATTTTATATTTACGAAATAAATTTCTTCGATCAAATACTTTTAAAATGTTAAGTCTATAGTGTTCTACTTTGCCACGTATTGTGTATTTCCGTAAGATAATTAATCAAAAAGATATTTGCCATGTCTGCCATACATTATAGGCGAGATAAGATGTGCGCATTGTTTCTCGGAGAAAATTTAATTTTTAGTTGCAAATTCTCGTTTTGTCACGGGTTAGCCTTTATTACCATCCATTGCCTATTTAAATGACTTTTGTTGCTAGTGACTTTTATAATACATTATGATAAAGGCTATTGAAATACCTTCTAAAGATATGTTGCATGGCTTTTGAAAAATATAAGAATGCAACAAAAATTTAAATTAAATGCCAAAACTTCATTTCCATCCACTTCATTCATTTCATCCGATTTTTAAACCAATTTTCCGTTTTTTTTTTTTGGTATTATTTAGTATTTTATAACAGATTTTGTCCAAATCCTATCTATATATTACATTCCATTTTTAATATTTCTTGCTGCGAGTCATTTTGTACCAAATTACCACTAATCTCAAAAATAAAAAATGGATTGCTTCATCATCAGTTGGTTCACTTGAACGGTTCTATTTTGGACGTTCCTTGTCTGTCTCATCACTGTTATCTGCCATTAGATAGAAAAGGGGGGCTTAATTACGTCTGAGACAATATTTACTTAGGAGAAGTCACTGACGTTCAAAACAAATATTTTTACCTAGCATGTGGATTGTGGAACTCTATATCGATATTGTAGATTAACGCCCTTTCAAAGATATGCGTCTGGAGCCTTCAATGAACCGACGAGCACACATTTCTGACAAATAAATATGGAAAATATATCTTCGAATAGTATTATTCATGTTACTCTCATAATGAAACTAAATTTGTGATTATTTTCAAATAACTAGTATTTTTAGTAACACACGGATAACCCTGTTTATTTTCCTTTTAATAAGTACCTATCCATGTAGTACTAATCTAGCTAGTACTTCATAATTAAGTGATTAATCATAATATTTAAGATTTTAAACTGTTTTTTAACAATTTAAGATTTTATTAGTTACAGGAACATAATACATATTTTTGTTGCTAAACATCAGTATATCTAATGCCTGTTAATGTATAAAGTGGTAAAGTGGTGTGTAACAAATTGAGATATTATTATTTTCAAGGGTTTACTAAAGTTTACAAAACTAGTCGGCGCTAAATTGCATAGAACTGCGATTAGTGAAACTATTTCTTAAAATAGTGTTTTCCTTAAAAACTCTAGTAAGTTAATAGTGAAGTTAAGTACATGGAATGTTGATTGTATTATTTTTTTTTAATAGAAGGCAGGTCGCTATAGCCCTGGCGTCACTGCGACCCATGAGGATCTATTGTGACTCTATGTTGATTGTATACGATTATATAGTATAACTAAAGATTGGTTGCATTTTTTTAAATAAAATAATAAAGTCTGACCTGTTTCCTACTTTTTAACAAAAGTCTTATATTTAAATAACTATCACTGGTCTTATTACTCATAAAAATAAAACAATAATAAGTATTTTGTTTATCTAACATGAAATTCCTTAATTTTTTTCGCTTTCATAATATAACTATTTTTCATTTCCATGCAGTCCTTTAAATTTCCATCTTATCGATTTTCATTTCCGTCTGTTGTATCATTACCATCCATCTATTTATATCGTAAATATAAATAGTAGACTAAGGCAATTCAGGGATCAGAGTAAGTATACGTACAAGCCTAAATACAAAATTTTGTCGTAATATCTTAAAAAAAAAAATGATTCTACAAAAATGGCCAAATGGGACCGAAAAAATAGAACGACCCAGTTATACTCTCATTAGCTATTGGTACAATAAAGTTAACTATAGGATAAACGTCGGTTAACTGTCACTGGGTTTCTGAGTACACAATGAAGCGTTCAATAACTATCAAACAGTTAAGCAGTTCCACAATCTGTCGTTAGATGTGTCTTTTAAAATTCACTATTTTAAATTCAGGATTATTACTAGTTTTATAAAGTATACGAATATTTACGAATAAGCGAATAATACGAATATTTTATTCAAGAGTAAATAAGTAAATAAGCATTGTTTTAGTTAGAAATTCTTAAAATTAGCTATTTATCAGCGGATTAATGAACGATCGTAGCAGTATTACAGTAGTCTGTGATTGTAGTCAATTTTTTTTAATAAACGTCAAACTCATTTATGCACAAAAAAGTTTCGTCTAGTTTCCATTCCATTGGACATTGCCATGTTCATAACTTACGTTTGTGCTTTATCTTTTCTTATAAAACCGCTGAACCGATTTTCATGAGATGCACACTGAATAAAAATGTTGCAATTTGCAAATCATTTACCTGCTATGTTTTAGATATAGTTTAAATGTTGTTATAGTTTTAATTCAACCACAGTCCACATTACAGAACACAATACATATTATACTAGCGGAAAACTAAATCAACATCTGTTTCATGGTTGTAGAGTCTGTAGAGACATAAGACTACCTACTCTTTTATTTTGTTGTAACACTTGTTGCTTTGTTTAGGCCAAACAATGCACTTTTTTGGGTTTTGATATCTCACGTATTATGTTTACTTTTGAACTATTTTTTACGGTTATATTATAACTAATAATTTTTATCTGTAGATAGACCGTACGCATCCGTACGTTACTGAAAACGGCCGTAAGTTTCTAGGTAAGTAGCTGTACGGTACTCAAATATAAGAAATAAACTCCAATACTTCTAAATCAGACTCTGATGGGCTGCTCGTATACATCACGTTAATTTTTATACGAAGCTTTTTAATAATAACAAGCTAAAGCCTAAAAGTTAATGTCATTTGATTGAAGCAAAGCGTCAAATAAAGTTATGAAATCAATAAACGTTGGTCCGTTAAGTTAACCTTACTATAAACGGAGTTTGTCTTACACTGCGATGTTCAGAAACGCACTTTCTTAGTTTATCGAACCAATAGCGCTATTGAATAGATAAACGGCCGTCAAAAGTTCCTCAGAAACCGGGCATGATTCATCATCGCTGAGCAAAAACTGTTAAAGTTACAGCCACGAAATTTGGTGAGTAGGGTTGTTTTATTTAGTAGACACCCACTTAAATTTCAAGAAATGAATTTTGAAAATTTTACCCCCAAGGGGGTGAAATAGAGGTTGAAAGTTTGAATGAAAGTCGCATTTCTTGAGTTAGAACCATGAAACTTTATTTTTGGGTTATTGGTTAAAAATGAATGGATACGTATTTAAGCGTTTTTGGAAATTCTACCCCTAAGGGGGTGAAATTGGGGTTGAAAGTTTGAATGAAAGTTCGTTATTTCTTGAGTTATAAACATGAAATTTTATGTTTGGGTTACTGATTAAAAATGATTGGATACGTGTTTAAGCGTTTTTGGATAATCTACCCCCAAGGGGGTGAAATAGGGGTTAAAAGTTTAAATGAAAGTCCGTCATTTCTTAAGTTAGAAACATGAAAGTTTATTGACGTTTGCTTAAATAGTGTCCCGTTTTTACCCTTTTCATAATTTTTATTTTAATTATTTTTAACAAAAAATTAAAACCGACTTCCAAGGTAAAAACAATAATAACATTAACATGAACTAAAAAGTATTAAATAATTTTTACTATCTAAAAGTGCCTTTTTCCGAATTCGGCTAAACCTCAACTATTTCTGTACTCAATCTTCATTATTTTGAAGTCGGTACCAGATAGCTGAATCTTCAGTCCCCTGACAGAATATTTGAAACTTTTGGAACTGGCACCGACTTCAAAATTATGAAGATTGAGTACAGAAATAGTTGAGGTTTAGCCGAATTCGAAAAAGGCACTATTAGATAGTAAAAATTATTTAATACTTTTTAGTTCATATTAATGTTATTATTGTTTTTACCTTTGAAGTCGGTTTAAATTTTTTGTTAAAAATAATAATAATTTCACTCTTTTTAGTTTTAGTAGCCAGAGGGATTAACGTCCCAGGGTAACCCTACAGAACCATAAGACCAGTTTTAGGCGTATGACGTCTTTTCTTTGCATTAAGAGTCACAACTCACACTCACAAAATAATATATTATCAGTGAAGTGAACAGTAGTTAGTAAAGTATTCGATCTGTATAATATAAAGTAGTAAAATATTCGATCTGTCGTCTGCCGCCACGCGCCGCCCGCGCGACACCGTCGCCTCTGCAGCGCCGCCCGCGCGACACCGTCGCCTCTGCAGCACCGACCGCCGTGTATTAAACAAACAGGTGTTGTTATGTAACAATACATAATTATTAATTATTATTAGTATAGCCATACCTATGCCTTGTACTATTATTTATTCTGTACCATGAGACATTAGTGACCTTAACACGACGTGGTAATGATGATGATGACGATGATGATGATTATGATGATGAATATTAATTGCATAGTAGCATATGCTTTCTGTTCTTAAAACAACGCCGAAACTCCCAAACGTGTATCTATAAGGAGTCAGGAGTTCTCTCAGCATCTTCGAAACCATGGTATACCTTGACCCAATATTTGACTTTTTGGTAGCATATTCTTAGTACACTTCACATAAAACCAAAATCACCATATGTTTCCATAAAAATTTCGAGGAGTTCCCTCGATTACTCATGGATCCCATCATCAGGTCACCACTTTTGTGAACATGGTACTAAATTGGAGTGAAACCTGATACAACAAAACAAAAATTTCGAAAATCGGTTCACAAACGGCGGAGTAATCGTTGGACATACAAAAATAAAAAATAATAAAAAAAAAATAAAAAAATATATCCACAGCCGAACATATAACCTCCTCGTTTGTTGGAAGTCGGTTAAAAAAGGGGAAAACTATCCATCTTTGTTATTATACTATGTTAACGCGGACGAAGTCGCGGGAAACAGCTAGTATTATATAAACTTAAATCTGATTGCCACAAGAGACAATGTAATAAGGTTTTGTCGTCGATTTCTTGGGGCACTGACTTCGATCACTAATATACAAGATACACAATCCGCGGCAAAAAACGACCTCACCAAAAGAGCACCAAACTCAACATTCTGGTGCACTTTTGATTTAGTAGTGCTCGAACGCTCCGCCGGGAAACATGCCTCAGTGCGCGTTTAATAATTGTAGAAATCATACGTCTAAAACCAAAAAAAAGGATGGAATTTCATATTTCCGGTAAGTATTAATTTTATCCTAATATATTTCTTACAATTATATTGTAAATATTGGTATTTCTTTAAGAAATCACCAAAAGACAGTTTTAAAATTAAGTTGTAAATAAATCAACACCAGGTATAAACCATCTCAATTGCGAATACTCATACTAAAGGTACTTATCGTAGTTTATCATGCCCACTTGAAATGTTCGGGTTATAAGCTATGTTTCTGTTCCATTTGATGGAGTCGCTATTACTATTATTTTTTTATTGAGGATTTTTTTCAGGTCTTTTATTTTGCATTGATAGTTTAACGTATTTATATAAGACTCTGATTGAATCTGATACTTTTTCCGTTCTTTTTATCCAAAGTCACTATAACTTTGCATTTGAAATACTTCAGATGAATCGAAATCACAATATCATCCAGATAAATGGGTTTTTCGGTATAAATAGCGAAGAATTTCAAACCAAATTCGGACTAACCCGATACAATAGCGAAAAAATCTTGAAAATCGGTCCACAAACGGCAAAGTGATCGTTGAAAAATATAATATTACAAAAAATATAAACAGACGAACATAATATTATATTCTCCAGGAGGAGATTATAATATTATGTTCCCATCTTCGATCAAATATAGTTCCCATTAAGGATTTTTTAAGTCGGTTAAAAAGTATGGGCGTTGGGTGATGTGAGTTGTCCTTTGTGGCCTATCGGAAAATGTATGTACACTTATGTATATTTTGGTTAATGATAAAATTAGACATAACATTAGAACAACATAATATTACAAGTAAAAAATAATTACTCCTCACTTTATACATTAAACTTCGGAAAAATAAAAAAATGGACTATTAAAATTATTACAAATTACAATCAACAAAAAAAATTTGAACAGTTCGACTCCACTCATACTTAACTTCGCCCTGTTCCAGCGGCGAATTTCGGTCGTAAAATTGGATTTTTTTTTTGGCACTATACAAATTTGAACTTAAATCATATACGCGGATGGTTGAATTTAGTATGAAGCGTGCATCGGACGTAAAAATTTTATTGCTTTGTAAACTCAAATGTACATTGTTTTATATAAAGATCTTTAATAATTACTGTGGTTAAGGTTGATTTTAGATAAATGTATACTTTTTTAAACTCTATTACTCGGCGACAGATTTTCGAGAGGTTTTGTATGAGACTGTGTATCTTGTATATTAGTGATCGAAGGGCACTGACCGAAAATGTTTAATAAATATTTATAATGCTTTTATTCGACAAAAATTGGACTATGGATGTATTATCTACGATTCCGCAAAGAACAGAACTTTGAATTTTTTAGAAAGTACCTATTCAAAACACAGCTCTCCGCCTATGCATAGGTGCGTTTAAGACTGGTCCTATAAAAAGTATTTTAGCTGAAGCCGGAGAAGTGCCTTTAGAAATAAGAAGAAAGAAATTAGTAATCGTATATAATATACTGTTAACATACTATCTCAGCCTCAAAATCCTATTTACAATTATTTTATAAAGTATTCATCAGTAGATGCACTGTATCGTTTACAATCTAGTCTTCCCCAACCCTTACGCATAAGATCTGCTAAATATCTGAAAGAAGTAAGTGAAGAAGAAGTTGACATGATTTAATATGTGACTTATGTTGTAATGTGATGACTGATGAGATAATACCTAGAATTTTATAAACCTATTTAGATTTACATAATATGCATGTTACTAAATTAATATGACTTCCATAAAAATATATTTGCATGCCATAAACAGGCAAAACATGTAGGTACATCAATGTTTGTAACATCTAATTTCACCATGTTTTGTGCAAATAAAGAATTTTGAATTTGAATTTGAAGTAATTAACCTTAGTATGGACTATGGACCCAACTATATTAAATAAGAAAATATCGTCATGTGCTCCCTGGGAAGACCATGAATTTCCTATTAATTTGGAACTGGCAAACAATCTTAAGGATAACACACCGCGTGAAGTTTATATAAATCTTTATAATGAGATTAATAGTAAATATAGAAACAGTAATCTTTTCTTTACTGATGGGTCAGTTGTAATTTGTAAATGAGAGGTCGGGTTTTTCAATTGTATCAAATAATAGTTGTTATCGATATAGAATTGACAACATTTCATTTAATTAATCATCAAAAATAAAAAATACCATTTCTTTGTTTTTATTTCCGAAGTCCTAAAAAAATTACAGATTTTTTTTAATCATTAATTTCCGAGAAAAAAAAATTAAAACGAAAAATCCACTTTTGACGTGATTGGTACGGCAGAATACGATACGATACACACCTTTGCTTGTAGGAACGAAAATAATGCAGATCTAAGCACAATAAAAAAATCACCTTAAAGTAAAGTACCACAAAGTCAGTGACAGTACTGACAGTTTTTTTTGAAGAATTTTCAGATATGACGTGCAAAGGTATTTTGTTGTTCAACCGTACCAATGACGTAATTTGGCGCTTAAGTCATTTTAGAATGATCAGAATTAAAAACCAAGTTTTATAAATGAAAATGCAACACATTTTCAAAAATAAAAAAATATGGGTCCCCTAATTTAACCGCTTCTTTTATATTTCGTCATAAAACAAGTACAAAAAATATTTGAAATGTTGTCAATTGCAGACTACCACTCTATTTTTAGATGTAAATGTGTGTTTAGTGAGCTGTACTCAAAACTTTAGAAATTGTATTTAATGAAACTAATTCTATAATGTACTTAATTTATACGGACTCTAAATCATGTCAGTACAGGTTTGCAGAATAATAGAAATAATAACCCATTAATAATTGAAATTAAAGAAAAAAATGTTAAACCTCCTGAAAAATAACTTCAACTTTCAAATTGTATGGATCCCGAGTCACATTGGAATAGCTGGGAATGAAATGGCGGACTCTGAAGCCAGAAATGCAATAAATGAAAATTAAATTTGCACAGAAATAAATTCACCCCCTTCAGAAATACAAAAAAACTGCAAATATAAGGTTAAACATTTTTGGGATAGTTATTGGAAAACTGAAAACACTAGTAAATTAATAAATATTAGAAATTCTATTTTTGAAGAGTCCCTCATTTCATTCAGCAGAAAAGATCAAGTTGTAATAACGAGACTTCGCATTGGACACACTAATTTCTCACACACATTTAATAACAAAAGATGAAAAGAATAAATGTAGGTGTGGGCAAAAATGAGTGTCTCTCACCTTTTAGTGGAATGCTCAGCTTACAATAGAGAAAATCAATTCTTTTGTTTACCAAATAGTCTTAAGGAATGTTTAAGTAAAAATGGCTGTGATCAGACCTTAACATTTTTGAAAATGATTGATGTAAATATAAATTGGTTTAGATGCATACCTATTTGTTACAATTTAAATTCTATTGTCTTCTTTTGTTAATTATTGTAGTCGTTAATTGACCTTTGTTGTTAAAAAGCGACCTTAAATAAATAATAAAAAAAAAGCAAAACATGTTTTTTTTTAATTTTTCACATAAATTTTGCGGTTATGGAGAAAAAGTGTCAATAGAAAAGTCTTAGATGTTTTTCTTACCAACAACTTTGCCATTTGACTTTTTTCATAGGAATATTAGTTTCGCCAGAAATAGAGATAAACCGTTTTTCCCCCTTAAAACCTCCCCCCAAACTTTTCCCTAACTCAGATCGCCCGTAAATTATTTTTCCCTTAATTTTTATAATATTCTCCTCCTTTCCTAATGGGTTTCATCCTACTGTATTATTTTTGACTTGCAGATTCTGTGAGGAGGATGAGACTCCTACTCGTATTCACCTTCTCCTCGACTGTCTTGCTCTACTACAAAGCAGGAACAGGCACCTTGCTCGCCACGAATACTCATCCTCAGAGGAAATTCGTGGCACCAACCCCAGCCATATCGTTTAATTTATAAGCAGTATTGGGTTGGGGATGATACTCTAGTGCGAAGGAGTCACAATAGATCCTTATGGGTCGCAACTCGCAGTGACGTCAGGGCTACAAGCGACCTGTCTTCTCTGGAAAAAAAAAATGCTGAGAGCGAGAGGCATTCAGATTAATTTATAATAATAATACTACAATATGTATTATATAATATGTATGTGTCAACCAGAGTTCAAAACAATTAACAGAATACGATGCGATCGTCTTGCACGTAGCTCCTAGTGTAAGGTCAATGACCTGTGCTTACGTAACTTAAAAATATTATAGATTAGCTGTTGCCCGCGACTTCGTCCGCGTTAGCATAGTAGATCACATCCCAAGTATTATTTATTGTACAAAAATATTCAATATGTACAGAATGAACTTTTCTACTATATAGATGCTCCGCGTGGCTTCACTTGCGTAATTTAGGAATATCACGCAACCGTACATTTTTCCGCAAAAAATTGCTTATGTCCCTCCACGTGGTATATTCTGCATGTTTGCCAAATAACATAAAAATTTCTCCAGATAGTATTTCTTAAGATAATAAGCAATATAATTTCCCCCTGAAAGAATTTTTCAAATCGGACCAGTAGTTCCTGAGATTAGCGCATTCAAACAAACAAACTAACAAACTCTTCCGCTTTATAATATTAGTATAGATTTATAGAATACTAACTGTCCCGGCAAACGTTGCTTTGCCATAATATATTATGACGTAGTGATTATATATTCTCTTTGATATTATTATTTGCCATATTATTTTATTGAAGTGACTAAATATACATATGTTACCATGGCAACGTCGATCGCTATCCCGTCGCACAAACAATGGTCGCCGTCAGTCTCAGGTTGTAATAATTTACTATTATTTATTCAACAAATGCACCTATCAATATATATAAAGAACCCAGTAGCCGTCACTTACTCAATCCAGTCGAAAAGTATCGACATCTGTTGGAATCTTTTGGAGTTAACAGATAATTGTGACTGTCAATTAATTATAGACAAATAATTTGCAATAAAATAAAATTGCGACTATAATAATTAAAGATCTAAATGCTATCCTATCTCTCAAGTTCGAAAAAAGCACACATTTAAAAAAAAAACATTAAAATCGGTTAAGTAGTTTAGGAATCCATCGAGGACAAACATTGTGGCAGGAGATTTATATATATATATTAGACTAAGGGCCTCTTTCACCATCTCCAAGTAAAGTGTTGAGTAGCTACTTGTCAAGTTACGTTAATTGGAAAGTAAAACTTACAAGTAACTTTTGTCAATTTCACAAACAAAAATGAAGCTCTGATTAACTACTTGCCGGTTAAGTGAATGACATAACAAATCGTACATTACATTCGTTCAAAATGACGTAAACGTCAATCGTCTGACGCTGTCACTTGTCATTGGCGGTGAAACAGAAGAAGTGTACCTTTTTTTGTGTGTTGTTGCCATTGTTGTTGCTTTTCCCTCGACCGTGGATTACTGTAAATCTATTGTTGTTGTTTATTTGTTATGTTTATGCAGGTATACCGACGTATAAGTTAGTATGCACATAGATACTTCTTGAAGTAGGTTACTGACAGAGCATCATATTCAATAAGTTTATTAATTTGTTTCCAACGTGTAAAAAGGATTAATAGTACTAGAATAGAGTAGAAAATTATTTATTAAAATTTGTACAAAAACTAACTAGGTACTAGATACTGTGTCATTAACCCATTACTCATTATTGATTATTTAATGATAAAAATATTAAAGTGACTTTTGCGTTTTAGAATTATTTTGTGTTTAAGTAATGTACTTGGTTCGCTGTAAACTTCGATTGACGAAATCTAGCCAAAAAATCTGTTTCATCTAAGTCCATGAAATAATCAACACGGGATTTAAAGACACGAGGTCTCGATGTTTGTTGCAACGAAATATAGTCCAATTCATCTAATTGGTGATCAATTAAATCAAAGAAATCCATATTTGACAAGAGATAAACAAATTTAACCGTCAAGTAAACTCGCTAATTGGCAGATGAAGTGGCAAGTAAGTTACTTGACAGTTTAATCATACGATTATGCTACTCGAGAGTAGAGGGTCGTGAAATTGACACAATGGGTCCGATTGCGTTTCTTCGGTGCACTTAAATAAGGCCGAATAATAGACTTAAATTAGTCTAAAATTCGTACTAATATTTAAGCTATTGCGTTTGTGGATTGATTATGTCCACGACACTATTTATGTCCATCTCGGACATAAATAAGTTCAAAAGCATGTTTTAGCTATTTTGTTTCTGTCAGTTTGACAGCTCGTCGGCAATAAAATGAACTAAAAGATTGTTTTATAAGTTCGCACTTGTTAAGTCCGTACGTAAGCGAAGTTACTTTAGAAAATTGTGAAATGTTAGGTACCTTATGGCTGGGCTATCATACAAAGAAGATACAATGAGGAACGGCAACGGTATGCATATTATGAAATATGAATAATTCAGATTTTCTTGTATAATCATAAGCATGACTTATCCAAACTTTTTTCGTTTTATGACTGCGAGAAGGTTAGCGAATAGCGAATCGACGCGGTATTGGAGACCATTCCGACCCTTTCGACGTGCCTATTATCTAGCACGTGTTAACTATTCACTTCGATTTTTTTATGTATTGTTTTAAATTATCTACCTACCTGATATATTTTGTGAGTGTGACTCTTAACAAATTGTAGTAAAGATGTAACGTAGAATAATATACGCGGTGGCTTACTAGGTAACTAAAAAGAGTGAAATTATTATTTTTAACAAAAAAATAAAACTGACTTCCGAGGTAAAGACAATATTTTTTTGTTTAAAATAATAATTTAATTCTGGGCTTCTTTGTGTTCTTATATTCATTTATTTTTCTTTGCGACGAACACGACTTTTTAGGAATAATAATTCACTCAACAAAAACACCAAGTGAAAAACAATAGGTACGCCATACGGTATCGCGTTCCCGCGGAATCCCGCCTGCACAATGACATTTGGTTTGGCAGTTGGATGACATTGACATCTCTCAAACGAACGTTATTATGTCCATTTCCATAGACGCAGAATTAAGTTCACATTTAGTGACGTGAACTTAATTTAACAGAAACGTAATAGCTTTTAATTAAGTACATGCACTAATTTAGTAAAATTTTAGTCTGTCCTTATTTAGATACGGGGAGAAACGCAATCGGACCCAATATGTAGTTACGGGTGACTTTAACTGGCGAGTAGTCTACTCGACACTTTACTCGAAGGTGGTGAAAGAGGCCCTAATACCACAATAGACATAACTAATACTACTATTCATGCATCGTCATGTCATCCTTGGCATTTGGCAACACAAACTCGCGGCCTTTCATGGTTACATTCATATAGATTATTAATTATTATCGATCCCTCTTAGTAAAGATAATTATCAAAATGAGCTTAATATCATTTTCCAAATTGCGATATCCAACGGATATAGTCCAAAAATCATTAATAATATTTTGAAAAATAAAATCAAGAAAGAACTGGTTAAGTTTTTGTACGCAGGTCCTATTGATAAGGAGATAGTTAGATATAAGTCCAGTTTGACCTACATGGGAGAGGTATCTCCACGCTTATCCAAAATAATTAAAAACAACGATATGCATGTCGTATTCAGGACAAATAATACTCTAAAACATCATTTGTGTCATAACTCATAACAAAGACCAGATTGATGAAAAATATCAACTCCCATACAAAAAGGCGCAATTTTTTGTCTATCTTTGCCTTATAATGGTACGGAACCCTCATGAGCGAGTCCGACTCGCACTTGGCCATTTTTTAATAATTATTCCGGTGTAGGTTGTCCCGTAATTGTTAAAAGGTCTAATTCATGATCAGAAATATTCAGTTTTATCCAGTCGCTTGGGTCCCGGTACATTTATCATAGGTCGTAGGAGCTAAAATATTGATTTCTAAAAAAATCATAAGGTGTAAATTTTTTGTTTTTCGTCAATAACTAAAAAAATATGCGTTGTAGCAAAAAATATTCTATTTATTAAATTCTCTATAAATTAGATTCTCTACAGTTCTTCCAAATTCTTATCCGATTTCAAGCTACTCGCTCAGGAAAAGTGAAAATTGACAATAAGATATTTTATTTTAAACTAGACGTACCGCGCGGCTTCGCCCGCGTAAATTAGATATTTCGCAGACAAATTAGTCCACAAAAATTTTGCCGATAGTCTTCCTCGATAATCACTCTCTAACACTGAAATAATTTTCAAATCGGACCAGTAGTTCTTGAGATTAGCGCGTTCAAATATGCCCTTTCAAATAATTTCCTCCCGTTTTTTCCACATTTTTTTCTATTTATTGGCTCTTATTAGTATTAGCGTGATAAAATATAGCCTATAAGCCTTCCTCGATAAATGAGCTATCTAAAACTGAAAGAATTTTTCAAATCGGACCAGTAGTTCCTGAGATTAGCGCGTTCAAGCAAACAAACAAACAAACAAGAGTGAGCTCTTGAGGGGTCAGCTCATTTCAAGCAATTCCAGGTGGAAAAATGAAGGTTATTCTTGACGCCAAAAATAATAGACGACTTACCAGCATCTGAGGCTTTACTAAGAGTCTAAGAACAATATTTTGTCGCTGCAAACAGAAGTAGCAAGGAATACCTACATAATATCTAATTATATAAATCTATAAAGCGGAAGTTTGTTTGCTTGAACGCGCTAATCTCAGGAACTACTGGTCCGATTTAAAAAATTATTTCAGTGTTAGATAGCCCATTTATCGCGGGAGGCTATAGGCTATATTTTCTCACGTTAAGACTACAATAAGAGCGATAAATATAGAAAAATGTGGAAAAAACGGGAGGAAATTATTTGAAAGGGCTTATTTGAACGCGCTAATTTCAAGAACTACTGGTCCGATTTGAAAAAAAATCTTTCAGTGTTAGAGAGCCCATTTATAGAGAAAGATTATATAAGCTATATTTTACTACGATAGTACTTAAGATAGCCCATTTATCGAGGAAGGCTATCGGCAAAATTTTTGTGGTCTATTTATATAGAGTATTTGTCTACGAATAATAAAAACTAAGTAACAGTAACTCCGTCTAAAAAAGTGCACCAAAAGGCTTCAAAATGTGACCCGAATACATGGATATTTTATGCATGTGTTCGGTACACATTTTTCGTGTATATATACTCGAGTGACATTCAACCAGGTTGACATGATAATTATTGTCAAACTCATTTCGCAATTTGTTTACTTACTTTTTACGTAGCTTTTTGCATAGCATTTTGTTCTTAAAATGCCTAAATTCCCTGTGAAATGATGAAGAAGTCATACACATACGACTATTATTGTAAAAGTGCAATAGTCAAAAAATTATATAAATAATAATATAATTATTTTTTTTACAATATTAAAAATTCATGAAATTTAAATAAAGTCACGTGACATAGAAACGCGCCATGATTGAGATGTGACGTTAAAATGTTAAATACATTTCAGTAGTATACGGCAATATTACCCTTATTTCGTTAACAATTAAGGTCAAAATTGTTTGCGCTAACTATGTTTATTGTTCGCGATAACTATTATGCCACGTACGTAGCTAAACTATTTTTAACATTGTGACGTCCACAGATATCAGAAACAAGAGATGGGCCGCCGAGCGCACTTTGTTTGAGTCCTGGTGTAAGCGACATGGACACCTGAATAATTACACAAGTTACACCCACACATTAACAAATCCCCGCCACTCACACATTCAAGTCGATGCTCTCATTGCTGCGCACACATTACTATCTACTGTGTAAGTACGCGCCTCAGTCCAGACAACACATTCAACAAATTTCACATACGACCGATCGCAGCTGACATTGAATTGACATAAAATGTATGTCTCTAATGTCTAATGAGAGCCTATCCTAACTCTAGTAGGGCCAAACCAGAGATAGATCAAAAATATTGGGAACGGCCGTAAGGGGTCGATTTTAGTCGCGCGGCAAGTCACCAGTCGAATCGCCTGTCCAACCCGAATTTACACATTCTACAAAAATCGCCTGTGACTAGTGCCGACAAACTATGTATTTGCAACAAGCGATCGGTTGCGACTGAGCGTTTACACGGTCGATTTTAGTCACCAGCCGCATGCGGCCATTGGCCGCACGACTTTGGGGCTTGCGACTTTAGCCGCATGCGGCGTAGTCAAATTGCCATTTACACGGTCGATTTTCGCCGTGCGGCGTAAATCGTGCGGCTTTAGTCACCCGTGTAAATCGAGCATTAAGGTGGCTTTCGGATCTTTGCCGCGAGCGACCGCAACCGACAAAAATTCAAACAAAATGCCACTTTATGACCAAGGCTATAGGCTTCATTTTAGTCTACACTCTACGCCACTAGCTTACGCCGCCGCTGGTGGCAGCATGGGACGCCACACACAATATGTCAGTAGAAAATGATGCCTATAGCTTAATATTTCATAAAGTAGCATTTTATTTGAATTTTTATCGGTCGCGGTCGCTCGCGGCAAAGATCCCAAAGCCACCTTTGAATAAATTCGTACGGTATGGAAATAAAAAAACTACATAATTAGTACTATCATTTATTATTAAAACCGACTTCCAAGGTAAAAACAATATGAACATTAATATGAACTAAAAAGTATTAAATAATTTTTGCTATCTAATAGTGCCTTTTTCCGAATTCGGCTAAACCTCAACTATTTCTGTACTCAATCTTCATTATTTTGAAGTCGGTACCAGATAGCTGAATCTTCAGTCCTCTGACAGAATATTTGAAACTTTTGGAATATTTGATTTTTCATACCAAAAATTATTTATATGGCAAAACAACGTTTGCCGGGACAGCTAGTAATATAATATAATATTATCATAATTATTGACAGCTGTTCTGGTAATCAAGAATTCAATTTCAAATCCATTCAAATCGATACTTAGTGCACCATCTATCGATTAATAAGTATAACTAATTAAAAAGACACTTATTGACTTTGTTTTGTTTAAATGCTCTTTTTAAAATAACTTTATTTTAATTCTATATTTTGTCTATTAAAATTTTATAAAGTAGTTAGTAAAGTATTCGATCTGTATATAAAGTAGTAAAGTATATTCGATCTTCCGCCACGCGCCGCGCGGCGGCGCCGCGATACCGTCGCCTCCGCGGCGCTGACCGCCGTGTATATTTAAACAAAGTGTTGTTATACAGTATAAAATTATTATTATTATTAGTATATCCACACCTATGCCTTGTACTATTATCTATTCTGTGCCATGAGACATTTGTGACCTTAACACGACGTGGTAATGATGAAGACGATGATGATGATGATGATGATGATGATGATGATTATGATGATGAATATGAGTTGCATAGTAGCATATGCTTTCTGTTCTTAAAACAACGCCGAAACTCCCAAACGTGTATCTATAAGGAGTCAGGAGTTCTCTCAGCATCTTCGAAACCATGGTATACCTTGACCCAATATTTGACTTTTTGGTAGCATTTTCTTAGTACACTTCACATAAAACCAAAATCACCATATGTTTCCATATAAATTTCGAGGAGTTCCCTCGATTACTCCTGGATCCCATCATCAGGTCACCACTTTGTGAACATGGTACCATGGTAAAATTGGAGTAAAACCAAATACAACAAAGCAAAAATTTCGAAAATCGGTTCACAAACCACAGCCGAACATATAACCTCCTCGTTTTTTGGAAGTCGGTTAAAAATACTAGCTGTCCCGGCAAACGTTTCTTTGCCATAATAATAAAGTATTTCGCCCATATTATTTTATTGAAGTGACTAAATAAGTATGTCGCCATGGCAACGTCGATCGTTATCTCGTCGCACAAAGAATGGTCGCCGTCAGTCTCAGGTTGTAATAATTTACTATTATTTATTATTATTTATTCAACAAATGCACTTATCAATATATAAAGTACCCAGTAGCCGATTCTCAGACCTACTGAATATGCATATAAAATTTGGTAAAAATCAGTAAAACTGTTTCGGAGGAGTTCGTGGACTAACATTGTGACACGAGAATTTTATATATAAGAAGATGTTTGTATAAGATAAAAAGATTATTACCATTAATTATGGGACAATCAATTTTGGACTTACTATATATTATTTAACTAGCGACCCGCCCCGGCGTCGCACGGGAATAAAATATATAGCCACTGAAAAATTTATAAAAATCGATAGCCTATCACGATCCTTCATGTGGTCTACTTCTTATCTCCAAATAACATAAAAATTGCTCCCGTAGTTCGCGAGATTAAACCCTTTCAAATAATTTTCTACATTCTCCTATTAATCTTAGCATGATAAAATATAGCTTATAGCCTTTCTCAATAAATGGGCTATCTAACACTGAAAGAATTTTTCAAATCGGACCTGTAGTTCCTGAGATTAGCGCGTTCAAGTTAGCCCTTTCAAATAATTTCCCCCGTTTTTTCCACATTTTCCTCTATTTCTTCGCTTCTATAAATCTTAGCGTGATAAAATATAGCCTATAACCTTCCTCGATAAATGGGCTATCTAATACTGAAAGAATCATCAAAATCAGTTGCGTAGTCTTAAAGATTAAAGGGAACAAAGGGACATGAGGGAAAAAAAAGTGACTTCATTTTATAATAAGTATAGATATGTAGTTAAGGAGGTTTAAAATAATAAGTATTAATTAAACTGTCAAAATAATCACCTAATATTAGTTATTAGTTTATTACTCATACAACGCGGCAACGTGACGTATCGACAACAAGAAATGACAGGTACATCACTATCTCACGGCGCTTATCAGCGGCGGTGCCGGGCAGCGACGGATTCAATATGCGCAATTTTCATTACTCGCTCAGACTGTTTCCAACACCTGGCACGCTACACTTAGCGAGCAATGTAATGCGTTCAATCTTTAGGGGACATATTTCTCGCACTACCCGACTGGAAATTTCTAGTGCAATTATTTTAACGAAAAAATGAGATTTTGGTAGAAAATACTGGAAATACACAATTGTTTTTGTACTTACCTATGAAAAGTGACTCCTTCAAGTTTATAGTCACTTCGATTCTTGCACACAACCACCGAACAGTTAGGCATTTTTAAAAAACAATCCCATAGTACGCGCTTAGACAATCACGTCCCGACTAATTGTGTTTTCGCGAAGTTTACCCGTGTTGGTCGCACTTCACTTACACCGGCCACGCCCCCACAGCCACTCTTGTCATCTCTATGGTGACGTCACACGCGCTCGTGCCGGAGTGTCGGCGTATCTTCGGTATTTACTATTTTTATTTTGAAATAACTTTTGAATTATTGCGAAAAACAAAAAAAACAAAATTTGTTTGTTAACAAACTTATATAAATATGACCTTTCCATTAATAAAAAAAAATTGTTGAAATACTCAATATTGTCATATTTTTGTGTACGAAAAGGAGCCTAGTATGGGAGTTACGTTTCCTTAGTTTTTATTATTCGTAGGTAGGTTTTGTTCATTAAATCTCGATACCTTAACAGAGGTTTTCTTATTTTCCGTTTTAGTATCAGTTTCGAAGCTTAAAATTTACGAAACCAACGATAGATCTAATTAAAAAATAATAATAGCCTATTCACATTAGGCACTTTTAGTTGCCGATCGGTTAAGCGTTCGGCGGAACAAATTCGCGCGCTAACGGAGCAAGTTGAGATTTTAGCTCTACAAGAGACGTGGCTCCTTCCGCATGATTTGGGGTTTATAAGTGAGCTGAATAAATACTTTGGCAGTTATGCAAAATCTGCGGTAGATACGTCGCAAGGTATTTTGACAGGCCGACCGTATGGAGGCGTCGCGCTCATGTGGCGTAAAACTCTGTTCCCCGACGTATCTATCATTGACTGTGCCAGTGATAGACTGGCAGCTATAATTATTAAGTTGGAGGGCCGTAACTTGCTTATAATGAGTGCCTATTTATCGTATGATCAAGGAACTGATGAAAGCCTAGCGGACTTTATAAGCTCGAAAGTCTGGTTGACATAGAAGCAGTATTTGTGCTAGGCGACTTGCGACTCTAGATTTGGACAAGAGCTATGCGCTTTCTGCTCGGATCATTCTCTGTCCATCGACGTTCAGCTGCTGCCCACAAACTCTTTTGCGCACATCAACGATCCATCGGAAGTGGAGCGAGGCGTTGGTTGGTTAGACGGCCGCCCAGGTGTCAGTGACATCAGCTGTTATCGACTACGGAGTTTACTGGTCGGATCATTTTCCCCTATTGATGTGTTAGTCCGGTCTCGGAATAACTTGCATAGAGCTGAAAATTGGTAGAGACGTTAAATACATCGTTATTCATTACAAATAAAATCTCAAATGTCCCCGGGGATCCGCCTTGTGCAAAAAATATTATTCAAGTTCCAAGGTATGAAAAAGAGGTTTTTTCCGTTTTTTTCCCGAACTGTACATTTTATCACAAAAATAGGTAGCGCAAGAGTGTAGATCATAGAATTCTCTACAAAAAATATCAATTTTCAGCTATATATATACAGTCTATACCATTTTTCAGCTCTATGCAAGTTATTCGGAGGTCGAATGTTTAATTTTCCCGGGGTATGTAAGCTACTAAACATTATTCAAAAAAAACTCAGTCATACAAAAGTAAATAACCCTCTTTCTAGAGTGCATCCAATACACTCTAGAAAGAGGGTTATTTAGATCAAGTGACGAAATTAGTCAGTTGGTTAAGAGTTTTGACTGTAACATAAATTCAGGGGCTTTTGCCGCAAAGGATAAGGTCCGAATTGGGCTAATTTTAAAAGTGCCGGCCAACGGAAATAAATCCATCATTTTAATAGAACATAATCTAAGGAAAATTTTTTATTATTGCACCAAAGTTCTAAGTCAAGTCTCCGAGTTGTTATTCAAGGTCAAACTTTTTTTTATAACATGTAATAAAACTTATTTTATTAATTAGTAATCGATCCGAGTCATAGAACAGATTAGAGGCCAAATACCTACAAATGATTTGGAAAAATTAAAACGGTCACCGGTATGTTTCTTCCTACCACGAACTACTATGTGTATGTCGCAGCCAACTGGTTTAAATAGCCGATCAATCAAAAAAATCAATAAGTAATCGATCCCAACGTCCCTATCCGAGTCATAGAACAGGTTAGAGGCCAAATACCTACAAATGACTTGGAAAAATTAAAACGGTCACCGGTATGTTTCTTCCCACCACGAACTACTATGTGTATGTCGCAGCCAACTGGTTTAAATAGCCGATCAATCAAACAGCTAGCCCTTTGACTGAACAACGCCATTCAATCACACGGCTATACGTCGTTTAGCCGACTTGTTGACTGCAACGTTCAACACTACAACTAGACGACGCTTAGCTAACTGGTTAAATGGAAAATTAACTAAGCTGACCATTAGTTTAGTTTTATTACTACACAAGCGCAATGATTATAAGCAGAATAAATTGTACCCTAACTCATTTTGAACACAATAATTGCAATTGATACCTTCGCGATGCATTTCATAATCCCGTTTTTTGATTCACTCGTATGTGGCATGTGCCCCCATAATTTCTGTCACTTTAATAACACTTGTAACGAATATTTACGAAAAATGTCTTAATACAATCACAAAACACCGGCTAGTTGACGCCATATTGTAAACAAAACGCACCTAGCGCCACGGTGGTGAGCGCTGAACTAATTCAATCAAACGGCGGCGGCTTGAATCAGCTGTAGTGTTGAACGTTTCGAGCGACTGAAATATTCAATTAAAAAGCTAGCCGTGAGATTGAATGGCGTTGTTCAGTCAAAGGGCTAGCTGTTTGATCGAACGGCTATTTTAACCAGTCGGCTGCGACATGTACACTAATTTTTATGTTATTATTATTTAATAATTAAAATTTAAAATGGTAATTATAGCTTACATATTTGGTCTCTACATTTGAATGTAGGTTCAGAATCAGATATCATTTATGCAAAAAGTCAAATCTTCTTCAATCGATATTTAGACAAAAATATACTGCAATAGACCAATTTTTGTGGAAAGCTTGGGTTCATCGTCAGAAAGAAAGCTGCAAGAGTTTACATCAATCCCATGCGTGATAAAAAATCTAATCATGGTCTATATAATAATATGTGTTCTAAGGGCAACATTACAGGTCTTTAGAATGTTTTCTCGGCAATGAAAACGAGATGCTCATTTTTATAAATCTTCGGACAGACCTGGCCTTGGTATGAACCAAGGTGTTATGTAACGATTAACGAATGACGAATCTGATACTCCATAAAATGCTCTCGCGCATTACGCGATAGTAGCTAATAGTTTGTGAGCGGAGCGATTAGCAGAAACGTTTAAATAATGGCCATAAAAAGAAAAGTTCAAAATATTGGTTTATCCCTGTTCTCCATTTCAAAGTTTCACTACATTCTAACACCCTGTGCCGAAGTGAATAACGTGTACACTGTACACGTGTCATTTTTGTCTTATTATAAAAATTACATCAATCAAAAATACTTGGACAAATTACAACACACATATTGTGCGACACACAATAATTTAAAACATTGCGATTCGACTTCTAGGGATTCGAGATCGACAAAAACATCCAATACGAAAAAGGTTAAGATACAAGGAGGTACACAAAATTCACAGAGTTAATAACAAGGTGCATACATATAACCAATAAGGAACCGCCGCCAGCCACTATGAAAGACACTCTTCCTTATGCCTTCCGAATTTGTTATTTTTCACTGCACTCCATCACTTAGCACGGTAAACCGCTTTAACACATTTCTCACTGCACTGTCACTAAAGGGTATCCCCCACTGCAATCCGAGCGATCACTGCAATCCATTATAAGTGGTGGTTCACAGGGCTTCACTGTCATGGCGGCGGCGGAGTCCTTTTTATGTGCGGAGACTAATGACATACATGCTTAGTCTAATTATTATTATTTTTGAGCCTCAATAACAACAACGATTCAAGCTTGAAGCGAGTTTTTCTGTCAAATTGAAAAATTACAGCGGGGTGTTTGTGTTAAACGGATGTAAACAAAGGCGATCGGGGAGGGGCGACATATACCGTTTGCAGGCAGGTCACCCCCGCAATAGAAATTAAAGAGCCATTTGCAGATTGTTCCAAGTTAAATTATTACGTAGCAGTAAAGTTGATTTGTGATTTAATTTTATACGACAGGCTGGCCGCATACACACGTTTTCTGTATTCGATTTCAGAATTCCTTTTTCCGTGTTGGGAATTTCGTGAGACTAGCCGCTAGCGCAAACGTTCGTTTATTTCACGCGCGAACGCTTGCAGCACTTGAAACGTTTCCGTTCGGAAAAAGGATAACGTGTGCGCGAGTTAATGTATTTTATACTGATTCTATGCATTCAAATTTTCGAATACGGATAGACTTCGGAAATCGTATGCGGAAAACGTGTGTATGCACAGGCCAGCCTAATGAGCTATTTCTAATGTCTTTTGTCAGCAGTTTATCTAATCAACGGCGTTGTTGATTGGGTAATTTGAAATGAGTTGAATAGACTGGTTTTGATTAAAAATAAAATTACTCCATTTCTGTTATATTTTAATAATAGCGTACGTTTAAAGGTGTTGTGGATCGGATTTTAGTTAAAAGAGGACCTAGGTGGTAACTCTTTTCTACACATAATATTATGTTATGTGAGCCGAATATCGTTATTTTCATGCGCGTGTGAAAGAAACAAACAGACCGAAATTCTCTCCATCCGAACTTTTACAAGAACAATTTCCATAGCCGCAAAAAGTGCAAAAAACCTTTAATCAGCATTAATCGTCATCTTACCTTATTCTCCGTTACTATAGGTAAGCATATCGTAATAATTACTGTGCTACATTAACGTACGATCTTTTGTTTTCAAATAAAGAACATGGATATTCAAAAAATGGCTCCCGGCCTAACCCAATCTGCAAATGGCTCCCGTAGCGAAGAAAAAGCAATACTCACGATAGGTGGTAGCGCGAGGTGGAGACAGGAGCGGGTGCAGAATTCACGGAGGATGAAGAACCTGAGTAGCCGGAGCCGGCAGGCGAGGAGCCGGCGGAGGGGGCGCCCGCGGACGATGGTATCGCGGCCGGCTCGTAATACTCCGTGGTGAGGGTTCGCTCGTCGAGAACGTGCTCCACGTTGTGAGCCTTCGACGCGGACTTGATGTCCATAAAGGCAACAGTGGCACAGACGCCGCTGTTGGCGCCCCCGCTCGCGTTTGCACTCGCGCTCTCCATTCGACCCAATAACTTGACATTCTGGACTCGGCCATAGCTGCAAGAGACGAACCAATTAAAATACACGTTTATGACAGACGCAAAAATGGCTTTTCAGCTTAAGGAAAAATAAGATGTATAAATTTTAATAATAAATTTAATACAAATTTTAAAAGACAAAAATAACAAAAAGGTAAACGTGTAATTTAATATGCAATAAAGAGTGAACGTGTTGCGTTTTCATGGTAAAGATTTAAATAAAATACGGAACCCTAAAACTCATAACAAAATTTTGAAAATTCAAGACGCGATATATTTTAGTCAAAGATTATATTATTTTAAGTAATTAGAGGTATATTACTTTTCATAATTAGAGGTATATTACTTTTTACAATAAAATACGAATTCTCTGGTCCAATTTACATACTACCTACATCATAATATTAATTTCGACATCCTTTTTGCTTCATCCATTACGATTTTAGAGGTAGCTTATAATATAATAATTATAAGTTATAACTTAAGCACATTATATTCTAGTTATCAGTTGTTTTTAATGTCTGACTCTGTAGTCTTAACTCTTAACCGATTTATCTTGTTTGACCTTTAATCCGAACGATAAACGGCTTGATACAAGACTCTGAACAGACTACGCATTTATAATACAATAATATTATAATTGCGTCTCTGTCTCTGCGTAGCATAAACTGGGAATAACTTTTTTAACAATAATTTTATTATATTACTAGCTCTCCCGGCAAACGTTGCTTTGCCATAATAATATAAAGTATTTCGCCCATATTATTATTTTATTGAAGTGACTAAATAAGTATGGCACCATGGCAACGTCCATCACTATCCCGTCTCACAAACAATGGTCGCCGTCAGTCTCGAGTAGTAAACTTATTTACTATTATTTATTCAACAAATGCACGTATCAATAAAAATCACCCAGTAGCCGATTCTCAGACCTACTGAATATGCTTATAAAATTTGGTAACCATCAGTATAAAGCCGTTTCGGAGGAGTACGGTAACAGCTAACATTGTGACACGAGAGTTTTATATATAAGATTATATTTTGACCCTAATGATCTTTGAATAGATCTAACCAGTACTACAAGACTACAAGTGTCCATGGCTTCAAAGCCACTGTGGTGTAAAAAATTAGTTTTAAAAATTGAAGTGCCAACTGCCAAAATTAGTTTTTGAAAGTTGGCACTACTGTCAATTTATCAAATCAAAGAATTTTCTGTTACATAATATTATGCTTGGGTGTTCGCTGGAAAGATTTTATTAATTTTTAAGGGTAAATTTATTTGGCCTTCGTCGATTACACAAAAGCTTTTGACAATATTAAACACTCAGCAATATTTCAAGCCCTCCACAACCAAAACATAGAAAACACATACGTATAGATCTATTAAAAATTATCTACCACAACAGTACCGCCAATAGAAAACTAAACAGCACTGGTCCATCGTCACGAGTCCTCAAAGGAGTCAAACAAGGGAACCCGCTCTCTCCTAAAATATTTGCAAGTGTCCTTGAGGAAGTATTTCGAGAGCTGGCGGCTTCATCGGCGACGAGGGGTATTGTCGTCGGTGACAGGAGGCTCACAAACCTTCGGTTTGCGAACGACATTATTCTCTTCGCACCCACAGCCTTGGAATTACAAACAATGCTTGAAAACCTAAGCAACGCAAGCCTCGAGGTGGGACTAGCGATGAATCGGTCCAAAACACAAATAATGACCAATAGCAGAAAACGTAGGATCGAGGTAGATGCGCAAGAATTACAGTATGTCGACGAGTATATCTACTTGGGCCAGATAGTCTCCTTTAACAGTTGACTAGGAATGGAAGTCAATCGTCGAATTGAAAACGCCTGGAAGAGCTACTGGTCCATGAAGACGCTAATGAAGAGAGATTTGCCAATCTCATTGAAACGCAGACTCGAGAACGACATGATGTGTATTCTGCCCATCTTAACCTACGGTGCTCAGACCTGGTCATTGACTGAGTCGCAAAGGTCCCAGCTCGGGGTCTGTCGAAGAGCAATGGGGCGCAGCATGTTAGGTGTAAGACTATCTGACCGAATAGGACGCTGCGGTCCAAAACAGACGTCGGCATGAAAAACGCAAAATTAAAGTGGGACTGGGCGGGTCATACGAGCCGCATGCATCCTGACAGTTGGGCAAAGGTCACCACAGAGTGGGTACCAGTGGATGGACGACGTCGCCGTGGACGGCCTCCAAAAAGATGGCGAGATGAACTGGATGCCTACAAGCCAGGCTGGCCTGCGGTAGCGTTGGAGCGAGACAGATGGAAGATTTTGGAGGAGGTCTTTGCTCAGCAGTATGATAGTATAGGCTCATAAAAAATATTTAAAAAATCGTCATTCCCTCACATTCTATAAAACTCAAAAGGTTAAGTACTTTAAGTTGCACAGATAACATGCATTTTAGGAGAATGTATTGATAAAAATAACAGATAAAATGATTTTCGTCATTTCCTCACCATCATTCCGATTTCCGTCATCATCAATGATTGATTTTAACGATAATTTTAATGATGTGGATAATCATGTGGCGAACCAACACATACTAAAATTCTAGTACTCATTAGTACTCTCAAATTAATATAAAATAAATACTTACCATGAATTATTTCAATATTGTTTGTAATTTTAGGAATATAATATAATAACCGAATTTTCAAATTTCTTGTGAATTATCTATTTATTTTATAATGGCACTCGTAATATGCAGAAAAAGCTTTTCAGATAGGTGACATGGCAATCACTATTATATTATTATGTTAACTGTTGTTGGGGACTCCAATAATGGTGTTAGTAACGTCGTTGATTGATTTTATGAGATTTAAGATTGTTAATTTAACTGAAATAAAATATTTCACACGACAATAAATTATGATACGACAAGATGAAGTAAAGTCATGTACAAAGTTCAAGGGCAGGGGCTAGTAACGACTAAGGTATATTTGGAAATGAATAATAACATAATATTTCATTTACGTCCATAAATCACAAAATGTATACTTAAGTACAATTTGCAATGGAACTATTACATTTATTTTTTAATAGTTAAAAAGTTCCTTCAGTTGTTACTTGTTGGTTTACTAGTAAAGAGATTACACATATTAAATATGTACATGATTCATTCATCACACCTTAGCATTATAATTTATAATTGAGAAATTTGAAACAAATTATTGTGAAAATGGAAAAGCAACTCAAGGAAAAGCAATTCTTGTTTTTATAAATAAAATTCACAATAATGATTACTTCATGTCTCATGATTACGGAATGTAGGTACATTTTTTGTAAACATACAATTCTATTAACATACTGCTAGGAGCCGTTGATAAAATATGGCGTGATATAAGAACATGTTTTTGACTAATACGTGGTAACACGGCGATTAAATATTCACATTCTAGTCGGGAGGAAAAATACCGCATCGAACACGTCCGACCGCCAACTGCTCGACCACACGAATGTCGAGCTCCGCGCCGGCACCGGTCGCGCATGAACAGACCAAACTACAAAAAGTGCGCAGTTGCCGCTTTTAGCGCTGTAGCTGTATCGAACAACACGCGACGTTGCCGCTCCGCCAGACTTGCTTTACTACACACCAGTCACCAGTTCACCACATACAATACTGTGTACTTCATTCTGTGTATAATTCTTCGTATTGAGATAAGTATTGGTATTGTAGCGATAGGTATTTGTAGACACAAAATTTATGTGCGAATGAGTGCGCATTAAAATTAAGTGCCTATTATAATCATTTTATGCATGACCAGCATAAAAACAGCTGAGTTTATGACTTTAAAAATTTTATGAAGTAAAAAATACTTGTAATTTAGGCGATATAAAGCTAATTTATACCGAATTGGTAATAATAAGAATACGTTTATTTTGTCAACACACAATATACTTACACAAAACAAAAAAAATAAGATAAAAAGGACTTAAATGCATGCACTACATTAAAATATTATAATAGGTGCAATAAATAATAGGTAAAATATTGTAAATTGTAATAGGTAGGTATAATATGTTACGTGATGTCAAAATTGGCCCCAGCTCAGCTATTCTACGCAGCAAGCAAGCCGAGCTATTTATTTTTTTATATTATTTATATAAGAACTATAATATAATATTATGCATTATGCCGCGCCGTGTTGGTTTCCGGATAATATAATAATATTATGTTATATCTTTATTTATTTGTTTCGAAAAACCAACAGCTTATGATTATGTATAATGAAATAGAACCAATATTATACAAAAAGAAAGCCAATAAGAGGTTTTCACTATTAGACAATTAAACTGACATAGTTAGCAACCTTACATGAGTATACATACAACGTAATCTACTGATACAACATTATAATTTATATCCTTATTCTTAATGTAATATATATTCCTTATTTAATTACTATACCTTATTATATAATTATCTACACAAAAATGAAACTTATAAATTTCGTGATATTATAGAAATCCTATCAGTCACTTACTAATTTTATGCTTCATATTTTCTTAGTTATTATGTAATAATAAGACATATGTACCTATTTTCTGTAGACTAACGTAGATATTGACAATCTAACTATTCGAAAGCTGCTGGTTTAACTAAACATAAAATTATAATGTAAGATTAAAATATAATTTATTTTTACGTAAATAGAGATTTATACATATATGATATAGTCTTGTTTACTGTTCAAGTGAATGAAAATATAACTTTTAAAGTAACTCTTTTCTTTACATTTTATTGTTTATTCATGTTTAATTTAAGTGATATTATTGAGACTTTAATAAGTAATAACACACAGATAAAACCAAAAATAAATTAAAATACGCTCATTTACATTACACGTACACCCATTTATTTAAAGCAGATGGTAGATAATGAGAAACTTAGCGGTGGCTTCAGCATCGAAGTGATTAAATCGGTCGATGTCTAGTGCGCTGTGCGACGTTGCCAAGTTTACTCTTACAACATGGCCGCGCCCGCTGTGCCCGTTTCCGTGTGAAACCGACTCAACTGCGTCTGTGTATAAAGAGGCATGGGGGCAGGCAGCGGTGCGAGTTGCGACGACGATACCACGTAGCCGCTAGCCCGCTACTCGCTAGCGAACCCAGCAGGATGTACGAGGGAGTGAGAGGGGTGTAGGGGGAAGGGAGATACCAGCCCGATGACGTCAGTCTACTTTCTGAATACTCAACTCTGTATAATATGCAACTGGCTATAGCTATCTATGTACGTCTATTATGTAGTATTTTTTATTTTATATTATTTTTTTTATTTTATTTTGTATGGAAGACCAACAGCTATCAATAACAAACAGTAATTAACTAAGGGCCTGTTTCACCGCTTCCTGATAAGGCTATCCACCACTTAATTTGACAGATGGAGTATGGAAAATCTGTCAAATATCCCTATCGGGCACCTTATCAGGAAGCGGTGAAACAGGCCATTAAACTAGAAACTAGGAAGCCAATTACAGGTCCTCACAAAAAAATATATACAAGATAAGTTAACTAGTATCCAGAAGTTCAAATATAACAGGCGCTATATACCACCAAGTTGACCGCACACAAAGTGAGACTAACGAATCACAAATTTGTGATTCGTCAGTCCCACCCCACACGCAATCAACTTAGTTTTATATTCAATAAATTCGTTTCTACATTACAATTTACATACTAGCAACAAATTTTTAATTACCCGACTACGGTGAAGCAAAAAGGATTATAATTTTGACCTGTATACATGTATATTATGTATGTATTTATGTAAGTGGGTATGGATGTTCATCTGTTCCCTCGTAACTTTAAAACTATGTACTTACATAGTATATCTTATTTCGTTCTTTTAAGATCGTGTTTCAGTAGTCTGGTTTCAGTTTTTGAAACTTTATTTTTATAAATAATTATAGGTACAATAATAATTATTATTATAATAGCTCTCTAAAATGTGTTTAATTGAATTATTGTTATTTTTAAGGATTCGTAATCCATATCCGAATTGAGGCTCAGTCGTTCAAACCAAATTAGAAAATATTAAATATATATTAGATAATATTTAATAATATATTATGAACAGAAAATTTCATTCTGGCGCGACTGCGAGCTACTGTACAGACGAAAGACTTTTTCGCACAAACAAAAAACATAGCTATTAGCTATGTTTATGTAAATACTAAATAGAGATCATGTTTGTTTAAATGCGAAATTCAAAAAATGAATGAAATGATTTTTCTGCTAAGGAAATTAATCCCAAAAAACGCCATTTTATCTGTGCAGCTTATTAATATTATTAATCAGTTTTAGTTCAAGCTTCAAGTACGTTTTTCGCTCGTTTTTAATTTAAAACGCTAATATGGGGTTTTCCCATAAAATACATAATATTATGTTTAAACAATCTGGCCTACATGAATATGCATCAAATTATTTTTGTGCTTTTTTGTTAAATAAATGTAAATAAAATTGGTACTTGGGACACTGTGAGGGAATGATGTTAGGATTAAATTGTTAAATGCAATTTTATTTTAAATTTATTAATTTATATGGCTCTAAAATCTCATTGAAACTTAGGTATTACTTATAATATTATGTGGATCGTGTAGAAAGTGGAAATATTAGAAACATCCATTTCTTTGTTGTATTTTAAATATTTAAACTCTAAAGACAAAACTTTCGGAATTTCGTGAAAATTACCAATGTATAACTTAAGTATAAGTGACGTTAGTATTCATATTATAATAATTAATAACTAAAAAGTACATACATAATATGTAGCAGACTGCAGGAACGCTGTCTCAGGCCTCAGCTTATTCGGCAAATCGTCAATAACCACAAATCACAATTACGGAATACCATATTTACATTGAAAATTGATGATTCAGCGGAATCTTGAAGTATCACATTTTATGTTTTACATTTTAGTAAAAAAAATCTTCATATTATATGGACGCTGTTAAGTTTCGTGTACTAACCCACAAAAAATGACGTTATTCAGTTTTGTGGGTTAGGACACTAATGCTTAACAGCGACCATATAGTTATTACATAATATTTAATATATTCTTTTAGCAACAGCAGAAAAAAACTTGCTTAGTAAAAACACGCCATTTACACATGGTCGCTTGTATAAAAAAAGAACGTGCCATTTCCACATTATGATATTTTTTAAATACGTATTTTTACATCAATCTAAAATGATAAAATCTATATACAATCTACATATTTCATAATCTTTAGACTAGGGTATAACTTTAAAGATCAACAGAATCGTTCTTCCATTGATTCGTTTGTGTTTTCCAGCATAAAAGTGCACACAAACGAGCCATAGACCCTAACGTCTATGGCTTGTTTGTTTACGTTTATTGTAAAATTTGTTGTCACACGTTCCATATTATTCTAAAGTTAAGGTCATAACTCATAATTAATCAAAATGCTAAACATACAGTTGGCAGCAGCAACTATTCTATTATAATTTATTGTTATTAAAATCAAAAGCAACGAAATGTTTGTTTCAAGATAAAATCGATTCAATATTAACTAAAATCATGCAAAGATCGTGACATAATATTCAAAAATATTCGAATAATAACACTCCCTAGTTTCGACATAAGATTAAATGTGAAGTAGAACGACTGAGCATACGAGACTAGGTGACCGTCCTAGATTTATTTTCATATCTACTTACGTACCTAATATGTCAGTTATCTAGGGGGCGATCCACGCCAAGCGGACAGGAAAAAATAGTCGATGTCTCCGATTTTGATAAAATTTGGATATGTTATTTTGGGCATTCGTTTACTAGGCTAAAAAGTAAAGAGACATGTTTTGTTTTCAAATTTTTGCAAGAGTTTTGGATTACTCATCGAGTCATCGTGTAATGTGCGGAGGTCGTTGACACGTACACTTTGTCCGCGTATAAAAAATGTATGAAGTGTTTCAACTTTCACCAAGCTGCGAAGCGAGTCACATTTCGACAGCTTTAGGTCGGCCGTTCATTTCCAGCGAATAAGCAACTATGTTAATTAACACGCTTCATTGCTGTCACGCATGTGCTGTCCCCGCGGCTGTCGTCGTCGCATACAACTTAGTATTTTAATTTATAATGAAGTTTAATGCATTAAAAACAGTAAGTACAATAATACCCAACCAATAAAATTTTATTTTCGCGTAAGTATAGGAAAGTTTTTTTTTTGATAATAAATAATTAAATTCGTGAAAATTTTTATAAAAATCAATGCGTTTATGACAAAATCATGCAAAAAATCAGGGAAACCTTTCAGGACGCGCGTTTTAAACCACGTCTTTGATAAAATACGTAGGCACCGTTGATACATAAAATATGCGTATTATACATAATATATAATAGGTTGCCAATTTTTATTCTGCTTTTTGGCTTGGCTAAAAATGAATTAATGTATTTTGCTACATAATATGTATTTTATTTTTCTCGTACACGGTACATGTAACATATTTAAAGTTTTCATAAACTCTGAATAACAAGCAACATAATATTATGTTACGTATACAGTATTCAAATTTACAGAAGTGAAATATTAGGAATAATATTCTCTTGATTTAACTGGGTGTAGACTAGAGATGACGGGCCGGAAAAATTATTTGAAATAGAAAAACTATGGATTATATACTATAGCCAGATATACTAGCTAGGTTATGGAGTAGATAAGTTACAAGTTTTATTAAAATAATTAGGGAAAAATGAGTTATTGTCCGTATGTTACGAAATGTTACTTGTTCGATTCTTCCACTCACGTCTTCAATTATTAGCTGACTACTATAATTATTAATTATTTAAAATGACGATGTCTTTAAAATTTTATGTCACATAGAGCAAAAATAAATGAATGAAATCTTAGTCTTTGTATCGTTATTTTATTTGCGTTGCTGTCATAGCGTACGGACTTATGGACTATGGAGTATGGACTATGTAGTGTGGAGACTGGAGTATAATGCCGAATGCGGCGCCCCCGAGTCCAATAGGATAAAATAGCCTGGCGCGGGCGGTGTCGGTCGGGGACGGGGGTATTGCGGGGGTACTGCGGGGCGGGGCGGGTCGGGGTTCAATCCGGTCGGGTCGGTCTGGGAGCCCGCGGCGGGTCGGGTTGCCCGCGCAGGTCGATAGAGCGAGGGCCGCGCGGGCGGGGCCGGCTGTGGCTATGCACGGGGTGGTGCCCTCGCCGCCACCTCGTCAAAGTTGCATAATAACGTTACAGCGAGCATCGATATAGCTCTCCAAATAAAATTACCCCTCCTCAAACCTGGAAATTTCATTCCATTTATATTAAACTCTGCGTTTTTTTAGATTGTGCGCACAGTGCACATAGTCTGCATGGGCCATGATTTATGAAGGCATGAACCCCTGAAGTATTTGGATTTTAAGCTGCATCGCCTTGGTGCAGAGGGGAAACGCTACAAAGGGCAGTTTATCCACCAACGATTGATAGCCAAAAGACCCAGAAGATAATATCAAATATATGAGAGTGTATTTATTCAAACCCTATTGATTAATATATTGAAAAAGGCGACAGCTTGCAGTATAGCAGGGATTCCCCAATCAGGTTCCGTAGTCGTTGTTGCGTAGTCCTTGGAGAATGGAGTTAGTCAAAATAAAGAACATTTTATTACGTTTTTAGTAACGATTAAAAACTTTTTACGTTACTGATAATTATTAGCAATATAAAATGCAGACGTGTCACCTAGGTTATTAATTATAATTTATAATAGAAAAATCCTACTACTAACTTGAACTTCTGTAGACTTTAGAGTTTAGAATTTAGATGATAATATTATTATGCACATTGCGGCCATCAAAATTTAAATACCATGTAATGTAACAAAACGGCACACAGCAAGTTGTTTAAATAAATGCACGTAATCGGTGTACGTTGGTAAATTATACTTGAAATACAACTCGCTATGACCTTTTAAGACAGAATTACAGTTAGAGCTGACATTTTGCCCTGCGTTTAAAACGGAATCGCTTTATTCGTGGCGACTGGCAGGTGATGGCCTCGAAGCGACATAGTGAATGGAAACATTTCAACGAATCCGCCAACTAAAACACATTATAATGCTACGCGACGTAATAAAATATATTGTGCTATAATGTTGTGTATACGTTAATATTTAAATGAGTACAGACTATTCTAGATGAAGTCTATATAAAAAATAAAAATGTATTTAATATACTATATATTTACAATTAGGTCATTTTTTACTCTTTATCAGGCGGCTGACCTCAGTCATCAGTGGCATTTGGCAACGTACAGGGTATCAGAATACTACTTAACTTAGGGCCGACTGGCACTCGTATTTTTCTGTTAATGGAATTTTCCTCATTTTTCACGTATTCATTACGGTTTACGAAGATCAGCTATTTCACGGCGCCTACCATCTACGTAAGCGGTAAGACTCATTTGTAATTTATGACTGGAAAATGGCATTGTTCTCGTTTGTTTGATCTTTGGCTTCACATTTTTAACATAAATGATTGTTATTGCGTATTTTTAAGGTCAAAAATTATATAATATGGGTGATTTTACAAAAATTGGGTAACTCGCAGTCACTAGTCAATATATATTAAATCACATTATATTTTAAAGTTTTTATACTTAATTTTGAAAGTATGTAATCTCTTTTAATTGGTTACTCAATTTCAGATACGTAATTTAATTAGAAATTGTATAAAATTGAAAGAGTATGCTCAAAACGTTTTTGGCCTGTCACAAACCCAAAAACGTTCAATCAAGAGACTGCACATCAGATTTTACGATTAATTTCAGAAAACTCGATAAATAATTACAATTTTTAAGAGGCCGGGTACATTTGGAATTTCTCATACATACGTAATTCCAAAATCATTTTCTCATACGAAAATATTTAACATGTTTGAGTTGTTTTTCAGTTTAAAATAGTAATTACCTAGGTTCCTGCATAAAAATTTACTTCAAAATATTTAAACATTATTTTTTTTTTGTTTTTAATTTTTTTTAGTAAGTTTAGTATTTAATATTTAAACACTAAAAAATAGAGTAAAACACTAAAAAATATATAAATAAATAGTTAATTTACTACAAAATATTTAAATTCTAAAAAATATTTTTTAGTATTTAAATATTTTGTAGTAAATTTACTATTTATTTACTCTATTTTTTAGTGTTTAAATATTAAATACTAAAAAAAAATAAAAACAAAAAAAAATTAATGTTTAAATATGTTGAAGTAAATTTTTGTGCAGGAACCTAGATAATTACTAATTTAAACTGAAAAACAACTCAAACATGTTAAATATTTTCGTATGAGAAAATGATTTTGGAATTACGTATGTATGAGAATTTCGAGGGTACCCGGCCCCTTAATGTACGTAATAATTAATGTCAGGAATTTCATAATGTAAAAATATTTACAATGTCTTTAAAAAAGAGAGGAAACTTTGTCATAGGTTTCATTCATCAGTCCTTTGTGTAACTTTCAAGTGCGAAATTTTTTACCAAAAAACACGTATACATAGTCAAATACCTATTAATTATGTTTAGTTGGTAATGTTGTCAGCTTAGAACTGCAGCATTTCTTTGCCACTATTACAGTATGAGTGCTAGCTCGTCGGATATGACATAATCTTGGGCAGGGCCAGTCAAAAACTCAGTACTGTGGGTAAGTCGTTAATTCCTTATAAATCTTAATTTTATTTTGATTTCTATACTGTTTACTATGATTAGTAAAAAAATATTATAGTAATATTAGAATATACGAAAAGAAACATTAACTTTAATTATAACCTGAAATTTATGTCGAAATCATCAGTCCTTTGGCGTCAGTCCTTGCCTGAAATCGTGCCAACGGACTGACATGTGGCCAGAGTACTGATGTTTTTTTCTTTTAGATCACTTTTATAACAACAATAAAGGTGTGTTAACCATTTATTTATTTTAGTGTAAAACATAATGGAGCCTACCACAAAAGAGAAATTAGACAGAAGGATAACATATTAAATAAGAAAAGAGAAGCTGAAAAGACTTTCTTGCCCAGAATCAAACTACCTCTTCAAGTAAGCTGAATTATCCAAGAAAAATATAGATTACAAAATGTACTTAAGAAAAGGAGAAAGGGCAAAGAAAAAATGTTAAAGAAACCTCTAAAGCTAACGGTTAACTTAAAAAAAATTGGTCAAGTGCGAGTCAGACTCCAGCACGAAGCCCTCGTGCCATAAAATGGCTATTTTCGTGTGGGAGCTCCCTTTAAGTGTTTATTTTATTTTAATTTCATTATCTATCTATTAAAAAAGACGAAAAAAATAGTATTTTGTGAACATTTCAATTGCCCACCTGGTGCCATTATTGACATTGAGTTAAAAGGACAAAAAAGTATATTCGTTGTGTAGGAGACCCCTTAAATATTTATTTTCTTATAATTTTATTGTTTATTATTAAAGTAAGAACAAAATTGAGTATTTCTAGAGAATTTAAAATTACCTGGTTGCATTATTGACATTGAGCAAAAAAGGGCACAAAAAATCACGTTTCTTGTATGGGAGCCCTTTTAAATATTTATTTTGTTTTTATTTTTGTATTTTCGTTATAGCTGCAACATAATTATACGTCATTTGTGAAAATAAAAACTATCTAGCCATCGCTGTTCTTGAGATACAGCCTGGTGACGGACAAATAGATAGACAGATGGACGTACTGACGGACAGATGGACAAAAAACGAAAACTTTAATTCTGTTGTTTATTGATATTAATTATTAATGTATACAGTTAAGTAAAAGTACTTAAAATAAAAAAAAAAGGTTATTACAATTGTCAAAATTACCCACATTATTACAAAATATTTTTCGATATTTTTAACTTACTAAGAACTTGATACATTAAAATAATTAAAGTGATATAAATATAGTTTATAAGCGTTAGATAAATGACACAAATGTCATATATTTCCAATATGTTTGCATTATTTAACAGTACAACACGGTCAAATTAACTAGACGCACGGTTTGATGACGTCATTATGGAGCTCGCATGTTAATTTGACATTTCGATGCGTCAAGTTAATTTGACCGTGTTGTACTGTGTCACCCTCGTCAGTCCTCTGGCAGTCAAATTCAGAAAAATCGAAATATTTTTAAAAATACTCTAATAAATGACTGTCCCGATTTGCAACAATATATTCATTATGTTACCCATCTTATAAACCCAAACATGTCTAAATTTACCATAAAAAATACAGTAAACAAAATATCCCTAAAAGTTACCCAATTTTTGTAGAACCACCCATATTTACTTAGATTTTATACGTAATAGCCCGCCCAATAAGTACTAACAGGCAAGCTTTTTTAATTTTTTATAATTTTTGCCAATTTTGCATTGCCATAAAAATGGAAATCAGAATACGTAGTATGTTTATGTACCACAGTACCACATACATTTCATTTATTTATTACATACTTTAAATTGTAAGTACATATACAATTATAATTAATGTTACATAGCTCCCATAATTTGAGTTTCCACATGAATCAAAATAGTCCCGATGAGCCTGATGAGTCGTATTTTGGGTTTGGGTGGTTTTATAAAAAAAATATATAAATTATACTAAATATATCAAAATATATAAATTATCTACACTAAATACGAATTATTTATCATGTCCTGTCAAATTTATTACTATGCATAAACATAACCGTCGATATCGTAATCTTGAAGTCGGTTAAAAATATAACAAAAAAATACCGAATCCAACGCAGTTGGGTAATTTCAAAACACGGTTTATGTGCGGGGGCGCCGCAGAGACTGTACCTACTACCTACACAACTAAGTATACATAATACACCTACTTACATTCTATAATACACATTGTACACCGCACTTTTCGGCTTGTAGATAGATGTATAATGTAGAATGTAGATTGTAGACGTATCGTTCGGGTGGTTCGGGTACGAGAAATATGCGACGTTGCCACACTTCTCGTCCCACTGGGCGCCACTACATTTTGTCCAAGGCAAACTGAGCCGTAAGGTGTGTCGACTGTCGAGTGACGAGTCGAGTTGGTTTACTTGGCGGATAAAAAGTGTAAAGTTTAAACGAATATTAATTATATTCAACACAATCAATCAATATTTAAAAATATAAAAATGTTGGCTTATAAAAATTAAAATATCACTTACATACCGAAAAACGTTATAATATTTATCGGGTTACTTGTTGTCTATGACTCTAATATTTTACATACTAAGAATAATTATACACGTATGTGTACATAATATTTATTGCAATACCAATTTAAGCTGATCGCTCTCGGCGTCTTAAGATGGTATTTAATGATCATTCGTTTCGTATCAAGAGCGCCATAGCACTCAAGTCAAGGTTTGACCAAGAAACAGCCTCTCTAGACTCTAGCTGACAGTGCAGTAGAGTGCCGACTGCCGAGTTATGGTTTATTAATGTGTTCGCACTTACTTGATACGCCACACATAATAGTACTGTTCCTAATAACTAAAACAGCATTTATTCAAGAATTTACAAAATGTAGCTACTCACAAAAATTAGCTTGTTAGTAATCAGTAATCACAAAAAAAATGTTCTAGGGCTCCCTCACTATTACAACTTACCATTACTTAGCTTAATCAATATAGCAAATAGTAAATACATAATATCAAAAGCAATAGTAAAAAGATAAACTCCGGTAAAAAAAATATCAGAAACTGTGCAATAAGCGACTAAAACAAATGACCACAACAATTGCAATACATACTACATAGTTAAAACTTAAAAGAGTATTTATTATTTAATAAAAAAAACTTAAACATCAAAAACAATAACCCATCAAGAGGCGCGAGCACCGGTGCTCACGATAACAATTGAAAGGCTATTGTGTCTCGTTTTTCGATCTAAGGATTAATTATGTATTTATCAATTAGTTGTCAAGCTTAATAATTATTATGTAATACATATTATTATGTACATTAGTCCTAGGTACAATGAAAAGTAGGGAAGAGCATTCGAGATGTGTCGCTGAAAAATAATGAAATCCTTGTAATTTTCATTGCAAAAAGTTGAAAGAAAAAAGTGCTGCAAATGGGAGAGAAGAAAAATATTACGTAAATATTTCTTAAATTTAATAATAGGGAATATGATCGTCTAATAAAAAATGCCATATTTATAAGGATAAAATTAGAAGGAAATATAGAAAGAAACGGATAGAGGAACACTAAGGAAAAACTACAAGTTAAGACAACATAATTCCTAAAAGAGAGCTAAAGAAAGTAGTGAAAAGCTGAGGAAAACGGCGAACACTCTACTAACAAGGCGCGCCATTAAAAAAAAGAATACGTTATTTTGCTCAGGTACATAAATAGGCAGTACTAGCTATTTATTTGTTTATTTAAATTCAAAAGGAAGTAATTTGAAATTCAACGTTGTTTACGTGGAGTGTTTCGTATTTCCATCTTATCAACACAAAATTCTTGGAATTATACTCTTCGTTATGGAATAAAAAAAATTCATAGAGGAAAAAGTAAACAAAAAAGAAATCTAACGTCACAATTTCGCTCGAGAGGTCAACGACCGCCAGCATCGTCCGCCTGCGCACCCATGCTGCTTTTGGAGCGCGACATTGCAAAACAGTAGTGGGGCAATGGTTTTACTAGCCGCATAGATAGAGTTGTATGTAGCCTCATTATATGTATACAATGTGAACTCGTATGCTATTATTGCAAGTAACTATGATCATTGGCATTGAGTATTTACTATTCACGTATCAGACAGCAACGGGCGTTTTCACACTGCGACGGTAACGACACGACACGATACCACAGAATAGATAAGGGCCACCGCACATATAATATAATTTCAAGTTGGTCGACTATCGTACAAACTACAAACTAAATTGCGTAGTGTCACAGTTTAATTGGACAACTTCATCGTGTACGCTGCCAGCCGCAGACTTTTAGATTTAGTTGGTAACGGTGTAGCTAGCCTAGCGACGTGCGTGTTAAAATGCGTAAAAAGCACGCTTTTATTGTGGCACTAATAAAACGAAGGCGAAAAGAAAGGAGAATATTTTGGGTGCATTGAATATTAAGTGACAGAATCATTGAGTTAATATACACTAGGAGAGAGCCTTATATCGGTGTATAAGCATCAAAAGCGTGTAATGTTATGTCCGACTTACTCGGACATAACAAAGGAGTCGGTCTGCATATTTCATGTAATGTGTTAATAAAGGTTTTTAGTGAACATTTTGTGTTAGATATTGTTGAGTTTTGTGGTTCCGCTAAATAATAAACCATAAGAATGGCCAAAGAATGCCTCAAACACGTGGATTTAACATTAAATACGTAAGTTTAGAACAACGTTTTTTGGGCTTTTCGGTATTTTTGTAAGCTAAAAAGATAATTTATTAGTTTATTAATACCTTAATCGTGGTATATAAGGCATTAGTGCTAAAAATGTCACATCAATTAAAAATTTGTCTACAAAAATTGCATAGCTTTTTACGTGTTTACGGATTCTCATTACTTGAACTATAGTTATCGATATCATGAACTAAATGACTTTCTTTTCTGTATTATAATGTGCTTCGAAATGATCGACAAATAGAAATATTCAAGAAAATAAACACACACTACTTGTATGAAAATAAGCAATATATATATGTGTGTGTGTGTGTGTATCGTGTCGTGTCGTTATCGTGCAGTGTGCAAACGCGCATTCTCGAATAATAATATTAATAATTATTATTACAGTAGTAAGTGGTGTCCAGTGAAGGTCCTCTTTCGGTTGCGGTCAGTTTACGCGAATATATTTTGTGGAATTCGGATTCGTTTACGCCGTAAACTAGAGTATGTGTGAGTATGTGTATAAATTACTATGGGGTTATAATATTATCTTAATATATATATATTTCTTGTGTGCGTGTGTATGTGACTGAACTCCTCCTAAACGACTGGACCAATTTTGATGAAATTTTTTGTGTGTGTTCAAGGGGATCTGGGAATGGTTTAGATTCACAATTTTGTCCGCTGGACAATGTTTTTTTAATTAATTTTTAATTTATTAGTAGTTGTTGATTTTGGAATGTTTTACATTGGATCCGACAGTCGGCTGCCATCGCAGTGTCAAATTTTAAATAATATTCGAATTCGGATTTTAATTTTAGTCTGTCCGACAGTTAGCGCTTCGACCAAATTTAAAAAAAATACTTTATATACTTAATATGGCAAAGAAACGTTTGCCGGGACAGCTAGTAACTTATAAATCTTATAATATTGTGTTGTTGGCGCCTCACGGCAACTCGAGCTTGCCCGACTGTACCTCAGTTCAATCTTTTTAATGAATATTGTTATTTTATTCAATATTATAATACTATATTAAAGGTAAATTGCATAAAATTGTATGTAACGTTTTGTCAAAAAGTACATAATATAAAAATAGTAATATTATTAGACTTTGTTTTGAACAGTAACTCCTCTCGATGACAAATTGATTTCGTCTATTATTGTGAATCTCATAAAATACAACGTGCCAGCATTGCCTGTTTGTAATGCTGCCTCCCCATATAGACGAACGCACTGCCAACGCGTTGGCCAACGCGTTGGCGGTGCGCTTGCAACGGCGTTTGTTTATAATCCACACATTGGAAGGTCGTTCAGTATGCTTTAGATCGCGCCAATGTGCGGACGGATTCAAAATGGATGTTGAGTCGCTAACAGCTGCAGCTGTATATTTATTCACAGCTTATAATCCATACTATTATAATAAATGCGAAAGTGTGTCTGTCTATCTGTCTGTCTGTCTGTTACCTCTTCACGCCCAAACCACTGAACCGATTTTGCTGAAATTTGGCATGGAGATACTTTGAGTCCCGGGAAAGGAACCTTTTTATCCTGGAAACATGTACGGTTCCCGCGCGATAAACGAGTTTTGGCGCAACGGAGTTGGCGTTATCTAGTTACTTTATAAATGTGGACAACAAAAAGGTTTTAAAGGGTATTCTCGAAATAAATAAGTAAAAAGCGAGAAAACGTAACAAACAAAGAAATCAACTCACTTTTACATATTTTATAATATTAAAATAATATAATTATTTTATTACTTTATTATTATAATAATTATTAAGTACCTTATAAATATAATTATTATCATGATTAATATATATTTATTATTTATTAAATATTAAATTTATTTTGTCTTTAGTATATTTATTGTTAATAGCGACAACAGATATAAGTACACAATCTGTGAAATTTTCAGAAATCTAGCAATAGCGGTTCTTGAGATATAGCCTGGAGACCGACAGACAGAAAAACAGACAGACAGACGGAAGGACAAAAAGCCTTGCGACAAATTTCCTTTGATCATTCCGACACCGCGCGGCAAGCTCGCAAACGCGTTGGCCAACGTCTAATGTCGGCACTACAAATAGGCGAACGCGTTAGCCAACGCATTGGCCAACGCGTCTCGGCCAACGCGTTCGCCTATATGTAGTGCCGACAAAACGCGTCGGCCAACGTCTAAATACCTACCGCCAACGCGCGAGTCGCCCGTTCTACACATTGGGCCGACACGTTGGCCAATGCGTTGGCCAACGCGTTCGCCTATATGTAGTGCCGACATAAATACCTCACGAACGCGCGAACGCCTGTTCTACACATTGGGCCAACGCGTTGGCCAACGCTTTCGCTTATTTGTAGTGCCGACATAATAAATACCAAGTAAATGGCACAAAATTTATCAACACATTAAAATTAACTCAACATCTCTCAACTCAGTGGCCAGTTCTCAGTGTCCTTGCAATCAGAAACATTGTGCATGCTTTTGCGATTTGTCACACTTTCCGCCGATAGTAAGCTATTATATTAGTCAGCTTGGCCTTTTATGTCGATTTTAATCAGTAATAATTGTATAAAATTTTGTATATACTTTACTGCGATAAATTCGCGTGTAAAAACTCAAAATTTCAATATTCTATAGACATTTTAGGAAAGTCCAAAGCAAGAAAGAAAAGGTTCAATATCGGTTACGGTTTCGGCCAAAGCATTGCTGTAATTTGAGGCGTAATGAGGGCCTGTCCACTGTCCACATCTCCACGTTACGACGTCATCGTCAAACGGTGCGGGTATCGTGGCAAGGTACGTTGACGTGACGCGTTAATTTACGTCAACGTAACGTAAAAATGCACGTCTTTTTTTCTTCTCTTTCTCTGTTTTACATGTTAGTAGTGAAGAATGTAAGTCAGCAGTTTTACAAGGCATGGCGACGTACAATGTTGCTATATCGTGATGTGCATTTTTCGTTACGTCAACGTAAATTTGCACGTCACGTCAACTTATCGTGCCACGTTACTGCACCGTTCCACGTTAAAGACGTCGTGACGTGGAGATGTGGACAGGCCGCGCTTTTGATCGCAAAAAATAATTATTATCTAATAACAAACATTTTACAGAACGGTGGGTTTAGGCCAGACTAACGAAATGATTACTCATTCCGCGTTTACAAAAGCTAGTCAAAAATATTCGTTCGTGATTCGTGAATGAGAAGACCCTTTACCTGACTGCTCGGAACACGAGGGTTGCTTTCACAGCCCCTCGTACATTTTTGTCTATGCAGCTTAATATGGCTGCATTGTGCATATTGTGCTTTAGTTAAAAGTAAACAACACATTTTCGACTTGGTATTATTATATTTAGGTACTCATGTCTTGCATTTTCTACGATGTAAAAGAGTATATAATATGTACCTAGCTATGAAAATAAAATTAGTTTAATATGGAATCTGATTTGTAATAGTAGTATGGAGACTTAGATCGAAGTCTACATACTACTATTACAGTACAAATCAGAATTTAAAATCGACGTTGAATAAAATAAAACGTAAAGCCTTCGCAAAGTTAAATTGTTATATTGAGCAGGTTGGTCTAAGTTTTATGGCTTATTATGAGTTATGATGAGTTTATGACTTAATATGGTAAAAGAACACATTTTAAATGCTATTTTATTTGGAACCTTTATAAGTTTATACCTACAACGTAAAGTAATTTTACGACAGAGATTACCTTCGCTGCCAATTGCCAAGCCATCTCTTGTTGACATAGAAGTATGGATGACTTGAGGCTTAATCGTATAGTACAAAGTACAAACGTAAAGATTGTTATTTACCTACCTTATTTATCCACAAAAGGGCATTTGAATTGTGTTAATTATAGCGATGTTGTGGCCTGTCCTTGTTGGCCCATTTATTGAACCAATACAAGTGATTCTCAACGTTCAGAGGCATGTTCAACTAACATGATAGACGTCGTTTGTGCGTGCTATAGAAATCAATCATAGTTCTTCATCATAGCCCAAACGTGGAGACAGGCCTTTTAATTAAGCTAGTGTTTATGAGTGCCTACTGAGCAACAAACGCGTTACGTGATGATACCAAATGGCTGCGTCTTCCCCCACCCAACGGAGGCCTCTGCTTCATTTGATTTGGTATTTGATACACCAAAACATTGAAACGTGTAACACGGATGCATTAAAATAAAACACGCTGAAGTTAACCAAGCACTTGGCTAAGAATTCTGTTAGTTAATTTCTGCGTGATATAGTATACCCGACGACCATTTGTTTTAGGTCCAACGCGGTAAAGTTACCATGTTACCAGTATATTATATGAACATAATACTGCAGGTATATTATTTAAATAGCGTATAGCGATTTAAGTGAATTAGAGGTTAGTTTATAAGTCATTTATAAGTCATGGGATAAGCATAGAAATATTGAAGGCACGTACCGTTTAAAATGCTCTCTTATTCGATCTTCTCGTATGTTATCGGGTAAATTTCCAACCCACAGGTGCCGAGTCTCTCTAACCATCTTGCTTCGAACTCCACATTAGGAATCATTACCCGTTCGCGTCACTACGTGGCAAAAATCAATTTTGCACACCACGGTGCGTCACACATTTTGATAAAAACACTTTTAATACACTAAGAACATTGTATCGATGACACAAATTCCACTTATTTGTTTTTAACCAACACTATCTTTCACTTCACGGCATACGAAATCTCTTCACAAAACGCACTGCACTGTAAACACACTACGTAATGACGCGAGCGTACACTTCGCAGCTCTCGAATTGACAGTGAAGCCAGCTTCGACGCGAGTTTGCCGATAAGCTCCGCCTTCTGACCGCTGCCGCGCAAAGTGGAGTAGGATACCAGCCTTTGAACCGCAAACTGTCCGATTTTGTTTTAATTTTCATTATTACGTATCATAAAATAACAAAAATATATAAATATAATTTGCATTATTGATTCCAAATGTATATAATTTAATTTTAACCACGTCAATAATTTTATTTTTTACAATTTTGTTGCCATTTAACTGATGAGAGTAAAATTTCACTGAAATAAAAAAAATTGCCTTTCTTTTTTGTTAACATAACTTTGTTAATTTACCTGGTTTGATCTAAATTGCGTCAGCCGATTTCTTTATCCTATGTCGATTATATTATTATGACTAGCGTTATAGCGCTCCGCTGGCCAGATTACCCCACATTCATTCTGTCTCTCTCATATGACGCCGGGACATTCTCTTTCTATCACATTATACTTGATATCAGTGTTGCAGTGTAATTTTTTTGTGAGAGTTTTAACGGAAATTATTGTGATTTAAGTATTCAAAATCAGAGACATGATACTTATAACCATGTTATAAGTACCATGTCTCTGTTAAAAATATTCATGAACAAGAAGGGAATATCCCTTTTACGGACAACTGTCTTTAATATTTTAAGTAGATAAGGGAATAGACCTAATGCTAGACACTGACCTAATAGATGACACTTATGACAAAAATACCATAAAAATAAGAATTACTCGAATTATTTCTCACCACTGTAAATTTTATAAGCTTCTCAAGCTATCTGTTGAATTGAAAAAATATATTAGAGACGCCTAAAAATGGACGTGTCTAATATTAGACCTTGTACTGATCTAAAAATCGATTGCTTTAGTTTTTTAGCAGTAAAAATAAAAGAAAAAGCAGAGCTGAGAAAAGAAAGAAGAAAAAGAAGAGGCAAAAGAAGCATGGAGACTAAAGACTGAAAATAAATTTGCTAGGAAAAAAGACGGGTTGCACTCCGGGAGTGCCGGCAGAAGTGAAAACTTAATTATTAACGTTGTGCATTTTTAATCCATTTTTTATGAAAATCGATTATTAAAAAATCGATATTTTTTATTAATCGAAACCCTTACAATCGATTAAATTTTTAACTCATTTTTTGTGAAAATCGATTATTAAAAAATCGATTTTTTTAATTTATCGAAACCCTTACAATCGATTAAATTTTTAACCCATTTATTATGAAAAACGATGTTGTGGCCAGTCCTTGTTGGCCCATTTATTGAACCAATACAAGTGATTCTCAACGTTCAGAGGCATGTTCAACTAACATGATAGACGTCGTTTGTGTTTTAAAAATATTGCGAGTATTCATAGATCATTTTCCGATTTAGGGATCCGTTTGTGAAATATTAAGTTTTAAACTGGAAAAAATCGTTAGAGTCCAGTGTCTCCCCCTTCTACCAGCTAAACGGTTGGTTTTGGAAATGTGAAAAAATTCACGGGAGTAGGTAATATGCTGAATTTATTATTATTATTTTTAACAAAAAATTAAAACCGACTTCCAAGGTAAAAACAATAATAACATTACTTAATATGAACTAAAAAGTATTAAATAATTTTTACTATCTAATAGTGCCTTTTTCCGAATTCGGCTAAACCTCAACTATTTCTGTACTCAATCTTCATTATTTTGAAGTCGGTACCAGGTAGCTGAATCTTCAGTCCTCTGACAGAATATTTAAAATTTTTGGAACTGGCACCGACTTCAAAATTATGAAGATTGAGTACAGAAATAGTTGAGGTTTAGCCGAATTCGGAAAAAGGCACTATTAGATAGTAAAAATTATTTAATACTTTTTAGTTCATATTAATGTTATTATTGTTTTTACCTTGGAAGTCGGTTTTAATTTTTTGTTAAAAATAATAATAATTTCACTCTTTTTAGTTACACTAGTAGATAAATCTTCGCGTATATTTTACGTATCTTATTACAATTTGTTAAGAGTCACAACTCTCACTCACAAAATAATATAATATTATCAGTGAAGTCAACATATTGTGCTAAGTAATTTAACAATTTTAATACTTCAAGCCCGAAGCGGTCACCGGCGATTGCGAAAACAATAGAAAGGCATTGTGTCTCGTTTTTTCCACGATCGAAGGATCTATCAGATAAAAAAATTGTACAAACTTGCATAGGATGTAGCGTAGCATAATACGAGTAGTTAATATTATCATAATTATTGACAGCTGTTCTTGTAATCAAGAATTCAAATCGATAGGTACTTAGTGCACCATCTATAGATTAATAAGTATAACTAATTAAAAAGACACTTAATGACTTTGTTTTATTTAAATGCTCTTTTTAAAATAACTTTATTTTAATTCTATTTGTCTATTAAAATTTTATAAAGTAGTAAAGTATTCGATCTTTATATAAAGTAGTTAGTAAAGTATTCGATATTCTGTCTTCTGCCGCCATGCGCCGCGCGGCGGCGCGGAGCGGCGACGCCGACCGCCGTGTATTAAAAACAAGCAGGTGTTGTTATACAGTACATAATTATTATTATTAGTATATCCATACCTATGCCTTGTGCTATTATCTATTCTGTGCCATGAGACATTGGTGGCCTTAACACGACGTGGTAATGATGATGATGACGATGATGATGATTATGATGATGAATATGAATTGCATAGTAGTTTATGCTTTCTGTTCTTAAAACAACGCCGAAACTCCCAAACGTGTATCTATAAGGAATCAGGAGTTCTCTCAGCATCATCGAAACCATGGTATACCTTGACCCAATATTTGACTTTTTGGTAGCGTATTCTTAGTACACTTCACATAAAACCAAAATCACCATATGTTTCCATATAAATTTCGAGGAGTTCCCTCGATTACTCATGGATCCCATCATCAAGTCACCACTTTTGTGAAAATGGGACCAAATTGGAGTGAAACCTAATACAACAAAACAAAAATTCCGAAAATCGGTTCACAAACGGCGGAGTAATCGTTGAACAAAAAAAAAAATATATCCACAGCCGAACATATAACCTCCTCGTTTTTTGGAAGTCGGTTAAAAAGGAAAACTATCACGGCTAGGAAGACTTCATAAGTTATTGAGTAATAGTCGATCAACTAATAAAAATGTATTCGGCGAAGTATAAATGGAACTTTTCGTTCAAATTCCTTTGAAAGTAACTGAGATAATGTTGTTAGTAGTGTAAAACACGCTATAAATATACGTTCATTGACCATAAAAAAATTGTCAAAAACTAGCGGTACTACGGAACCCTATATTGCGCGTGGCTCGACACGCACTTGGCCGGTTTTTAATATATTTTTACTAAATAACAGGAAAAAATACAAAACAATGTTAAGGGCGTTCCGTCCGGAGATTCCGTAATTGACCGTATTTAAAACCTTATAAACTCGTAATCTGAAAGCTACAAAGTTATAATAAAAATACAGCAATAATCTTCAGTATATCAACATTCCTTTTGTCGTTTTAAATTTTCTATTTTTGTTTCTTATAATCATTATATCAGCTTCCAAAGTAATACCAATTTGTTAAAATTCAAGCATACATTAAGCATCTTCTTAGGATTTACAAATTACTTTCATTTGAAACTCACGCCAATAGATCGACAATATCATAAACTACATATTCGCCGTTTTAAATTTTTTTTAGGACAATTTTGAACTAAGTTAAGTAAAAATAATAGGGTTTTGGCGCGATCTCGGCAACGCGGCAAATGTATGGCCAAGGTCGTTTGCTCGGGGGACGGCCTTAAATCTACTGAGAAATATCAAATTTTTAAGATCGCTAGTTTGACGTGAAAGTATAATAATTAATGATATTATTGCTCGTCTGTGTCAAATTGGAGCTCATGGTACGCTGAGAGCGATGAAATGGGATGACGTCATAAAACGTAATCTTACTTTTAAGAGGTTGTGGTACAAAATTTCGAAGTACCTAATAATACCGCTTTCAGAGTTGGTGGTAGGCCCCCAGTTGTGACGTACCCCCGCAAGGTAAGCGGCCACAGGTCACAGGAATTTTGAAAATCGGTTCACAAACGGCGGAGTAATCGTTGAACATACAAAAAAAAGAGAACTCTCCGACGATTACAGGTTAGAATGTGGAGTGAGATAACGTCTCCTTCTCTCTGATTGCTGAGCTGACCGACACCAGTGACCAGAGTAGGTTGTTTTATTGGTGGTCTCTGTATTAACTGTATCAGTTAATCCGATGATATGGTGTTGTTTAGCCCATCAATTATAGCCGCCCTCAGAAAAATGATAAGTGTGTGTGAAAGTTACGCCAGGTCGCACGGTCTTAATCTTATACGCTATAAGTTATAACGTACTTAAAGAAAAGCGAGCTCATGATATTTAATTTAAGGGCTCGTAAAATCGGAGATGTAGCACCAGTGCTGCTCAAATGTGTTGCGCTCCGAAGAGTAAAGGAATTTAAATATCTCGGTCATGTGGTCACTGAGGATTTAAAAGACGACGGAGACATCGAAAGGGAGGGAGAGCGATGGCGCGGGCGGTCCGCTAGCAGTGTTAAGAGGCCGGGTGCTATCGAAATTCTCATACGTAACGTACAATACCAAAATCATTTTCTCATACGAAAATATTTGACATGTATGAGTTATTTTTCAGCTTAAAATAGTAATTACCTAGGTTCCTGCACAAAATTTTACTACCGTAGCTCAAGCCGGGGGCCGCGGGTTTGAATCCCGCCGACGGAACAAAAAGTTTTCAAAGGTCATGGATATGTATTAAATAATATTATGTTTATAATATAATAAGAATCTTAAATATATGTATACATAGTATAAAAGTAATAAATGCGCGCCCGAAAAACATGACAGTTCATGCGGCGTTACCTCTGAGGAGTTCCATTTAAGGCTTGAAGTGCAAGCGAGAGCGCGGAACGAGCGACAAGGAAGCACAATCGGCCTTTGCGTAGACTTCGGCAGCGTTCGACATCCGTCTATCTCCTATTCTGTAACTATTTCGGCGCAATTTTGTATAGATGTTTTTTGTTCGTCTATATCCATTTGAATTTTTCGAAGAGCGGCCATAACCTCTTCCATCTTCTGAGTTGAATCAATATTCTAGTAATCTCGTGAAAAACTTCTCGCTTTTCAGAAATTTTTGTACGGCCCCCGGTGAGGATCGATCCTACGACTTCGGTTGGAGTCATTAGTATCGTCCACCTGCGCTACTAGAGCACTTCCAGCTGCTCCGGGTTGTTTGTTTACTATAGTGAGTTGAACTAGCAGTCCAAAGTCCAATGTTTAGACACCCGCAAGTTTTTAAGGCCGTCCCCCGAGCAAACGACCTTGGCCATACATTTGCCGCGTTGCCGAGATCGCGCCAAAACCCTATTATTTTTACTTATCTTAGTTCAAAATTGTCCTAAAAAAAATTTAAAACGGCGAATATGTAGTTTATGATATTGTCGATCTATTGGCGTGAGTTTCAAATAAAAGTAATTTGTAAATCCTAAGGAGATGCTGAATGTATGCTTGAATTTTAACAAATTGGTATTACTTTGGAAGCTGGTATCATGAGTATAAGAAACAAAAATAGAAAATTTAAAACGACAAAAGGAATGTTGATATACTGAAGATTATTGCTGTATTTTTTTTATAACTTTGTAGCTTTCAGATTATGAGTTTATAAGGTTTTAAATACGGTCAATTACGGAATCTCCGGACGGAACGCCCTTAATATTACATTTTATTGTTTGCATTATTTTAACCATTTATTCCAGTTTTTATTGTCCACTTTCTTATTTTTCACTCTTATAATTGATGAAATACTCGTAGTGTGATAATAGGATCTTTTTATTTAAAAGTCCATCCAAATTGCAACAGTCTTGCACTGTCACTGGCAAAAGTTTTGACGTGATAACGTCTTATAATTCGATATGGGGTGCGCGCCCGAAAAACATGACAGTTCATGCGGCGTTACCTCGCTGACAGCTCTCAGTAAGGCTCACCTGGGCCGCGCTGTTTGTTTCGATTATATTACGTATTTCGATGACTTAGAGCAGGGTTTCCCAAACTTTTTCAGCCTGCGGCGCACTTACAAGTCAATATCTTGTAACGGCGCCCTACTTTACTTAGCTATTACAAAAAGATACATAAATATACACCTTTAATGATTATAGGTAGGTTAAGCATGTAAATAATAATAAACAAATAATTAATCATCTGCCTGCTTTGTATAATTCGTATTATAATTTTATTTTATATTATAAGCTGTCCCGGTGAACTTCGTGTCACTTTAAAACCTTCCCTGGACTTCTAGGAATATTTTAAGACTAAAATCAGCCCAAACCGTTCAGCCGTTTTCGAGTTTTAGCGCGACTAACACATTTGAAAATCCATTTTTATATATAAGATAATATTTGTGGTTGTGTAGATAATGTTGGAGGATCGACCCACGGCTCCCCTCTTGCCTTTCCGCGGCGCACCGGGGCGCCGCGGCGCACAGTTTGGGAACCCCTGACTTAGAGAATACTTTTGTATGAAGAAGTTTGATTAGTTATGACCACACTCTGAATGAAAAATAAATAATCTGTGAGCTATTAGTATTATTTCGGCTATTCAAAATTGTGCTCTATTTCCTACGTGTCAAGGTATGACTTGTGCAGTCATACCTTGACACGTAGGAAAAATAAATAAACAATCTGTGAGCTAGTAGTATTATTTCGGCTATTTAAAATTGTGCTCTATTTCCTACATGTCAAGGTATGACTAATTGTGCTTTGTTCGAAGATTTTACTGGATTTCACGAATGTATGTAGGTAGCGTTTTGTATTGCGAATAGTTTATTTCACTCATTATAAATATTTATAGACAATCATTTGAAAGAAATACATCGACATAACTTTAGGTTACGAATACAGTCGAAAAAGTTTGTTTCTATTTATAGAGATTCGGAAGCGAGGGTTAAGGGGTTAAGGATGGTTGAACGTGACAACGTCATACGTTGTCACGTTCAACTATCGTCAGTAAACCGACTTTACAGACAACGGATTTTTTTGTCCCCAATTTGGGGAATTTGACTATGATTTTTGGGGAAATCTGAAAATTGTTATTGGCAACCCTGTTTGTCTGTCAAAGTCATTCAAAGAGACACTTCGACTGCCCCTAAGTATACTGAGTCAACTAACAAATTGCAAACTTTACAGGAGAGCGTTTGTAAGAACGAATCGTTATATTTTTAACGTCGTTAAAATTACGGAAAAATAAATGATCATAGATAATTATCTATAAAAATGCCCTTCAACAGGGCAAAATAAAAAATACATTATTTTATTATTTACTGAGATAATGTAGATATAGGGCATGCCGGTATTGGGAATTTTTGCATTACCGGTATACTACCGGTATTGATTTTACTAAAACCGGTTTTCCGGTTTTTCGCTATTTTTTCGGTATTTCTTTAAATTCATCAAAAAAAACGCTAAATCCTTCATAATTCAATCGAATGAACAAAAAACCATTAAAATCAACTTGTGTATTTAAAGTTTAACAGTTAAACAGTGTTTAGTTCCTTACACAAAATAAATAACTAAAACAATCTTCCATTTAAGTATACTTAAAATAGCAAATAATTTAAACATTAAAAACGCAACTATCATTTACATATTATAAGTAAAGTATCTGTTCTGTAACTTAGAAAATAAAAATATCTATTAGTCAACATTAAAAAAAAAACCCAAAGGTATCTTTCATATTAACAAAAAACAAGATATTTCTTTTAACTAAAGTTTAAAACATGCATCCTCTCTGAATCTGTAATAATAATATTATGTTATTATATTTATTTTGTTATTTGCTGTTGGAAAAGTGTCCTCAAGAAACATATTATGGCATCTTAAGTATCGTCATTTAATGAAGATCGTATTTTATTGCACATAAAGATGCCGATGACACTGCACTTACCTTTGTGGCGGAATTACGGGCAAATCTGGAACGCAAAGTTCAAGATGGTTTTACAATAGCTGAAAGATGGCTCAAATCCCATACCCTAACGTTAAATTCTACGAAAACTAATTTTATTACCTTTTCCGTGAACCTCAGGTCCCAACCAACAGTTGGCTTATCTTTAAGATCACACATCTGCATTTCTTCCCTCGATAGATCCCAACCCCTTTGTAACTATCCTACAATTTCCTCCGTCGACCATATAAAATATGCGTAAATTAATCTATATATTTAAAAATCTACGTCACATTGCAAACCAAGAAATAGTCCGTAAAGTCTACTACGCCTTATGCTTACCCATAATTTCATATTGTATCTCTTGCTGGGGCGGAGTGACAAAAAGTATACTGAAGTCGCTCGAGATATCACATAGGGCAATCCTGAAGGTTGCAACTTTCCGCCCTATTCTGTTCCCGACCACTGTATTATACAAAAACTGTGATGTACTGCAGTTCTTTTTCAACACCGTAACACTCCTTTCATCGCGATTACGAAGCGTCGTAAGGACAAAATATGTCAAATACCCCAACCACGACTGTCTTTTACAATACGGTTCTTTTTCTTTTTGGGCCCATATCTTTATAACAAAATTAATCAAATAGTACCACTGTACGAATCCACATTTATTGTTTGTAAGTAGCTAATCCGGAAATACTTACAAAATAAAAGTTACAATGAAACGGAATGCTTCATGTCATAACACACACATACACACATACACACACATACACACACACACACACACACACACACACACACACACACACACACGCACACACACGCACACACACACACACACACACACACACACACACACACACGTATAATTAGTACTAGCTGTTTCCCGCGACTTCGTCCGCGTTAACATAGTATAATAACAAAGATGGATAGTTTTCCCCTTTTTGTGGTTCCTTATACAAAGGGTAAAAACGGGACCCTATTTAAGCAAACGTTAAACGCAAACGTCCATAAACTTTTATGTTTCTAACTCAAAAAATGACGAACTTTCATTGAAACTTTCAAGCCCAATATCACCCCCTTAAGGGTAGAATTACCAGAAACGCTTAAATACCTATCCATTCATTTTTAATCAGCAGACCAAAAATAAACTTTTATGTTTCTAACTTAAGAAATGACGGACTTTCATTTAAACTTTCAACCCCTATTTCACCCCCTTGGGGGTAGAATTCCTTCCTTAGTGAGTGTCTACTCAATAAACCAACCCTACTCACCAAATTTCGTGGCTGTAGCTTTAACAGTTTTTGCTCAGCGATGATGAATCAGTCAGTCAGTCAGGACATGTAATTTTATAAGTATAGAATATAATAATTATAAAAATTATTGTAACTGTAAAATTAGAAATATACGTCACTATCTTTAATTTGTAACATCTGCAGGGAAAGGGACTGTTAACCCTTACTACAGGTTTCTCAACCTATCAAAGGTAACAGTGCTCCATCCACCAGTGACGAGATTGTAATTTTAATAAAAACAGACCTGCAATTAGTTTTTATTAGTAACACTTGTTATAATCTCCCTTTTTTGCACCAATAAAGTTATTATTATATAATTAGCTGCTGAAAAAGTTCTCTTGATTCAACGCTAGTAGGTCGAGATACTATCATCCATTATACATACTAATCTATACTTAGTATTATTAAGCGGAAGAGTTCGTTTGTTTCTTTGTTTGAACGCGCTTATCTCAGGAACTACTGCTCCGATTTGAAAAACAGTGTTAGATAGCCCATTTGTGGAGAAAGACTATAAGATATATTTAATCACGCTAAAACTAATAGGAGCGAAGAAATGAAGGAAAATGTGGAAAAAACGGGAGAAATTATTTGAAAAGACTTATCTCATTCACACATTCTCTACTGGAACAATTTTTCTGTTATTTGGCACAGATAAGAAGTAGACCACCTGAACGATTTATTTTCAGATAAGAAGAGACTAATTTGTCTGTGAAATATCTAATTTACGCGGGCGAAGCCGCGTGGAACGTCTAGTTAAAATATATTCATACAATTTCTAAACAATAGGCTCAGAAAACAGCACTAATGAGAGAGAGAGTGTACGAATAAAAGTAATAAGTGTGGCAAATAAATATTCCAACACAGGACTCACACACACACAGCAAAACTATCATTTTACTATTTTATATGATTTGCTGAAAAAATGGGACCAAATTGGAGTAAAACCTAATACAACAAAACAAAAATTTCGAAAATCGGTTCACAAACGGCGGAGTAATCGTTGAACATACAAAAATAAAAAAAAATAAAAAAATATCCACAGCCGAACATATAACCTCCTCGTTTTTTGGAAGTCGGTTAAAAATGTGCTGGTATTTAAATCCCGAGTGGATACTGCATTGGCCTAGGATTGTTGACAGGACGCTATCGCAATGCCGCCGTAAGTGGCATAGAACTCCTAATAAGGCAATGATCCGATGAACCAAGTGGTGCAGTCACGGATACTTAGTAGCCATCAGGATTTAAAGTCAGCAGAAGGTCCAACAGGGAAGGATTCTGACCGTCAGCCGTCTACATCTGGGATTCGCGTAGGCGTAGCAACCAGTTGTGTTAAGTCGTTCGCAAGGGTAAAGTCGCAGACAGATCTCCCAGCATGATAGTTTTCAGGAACTGGATCATTTATGTTTTTTACCAAAAACATAAATGCTTTTCCGATATCATAGCTTTTTAACCGACTTCCAAAAAACGAGGAGGTTATATGTTCGGCTGTGGATATTTTTTTTTTTTTTTTTTTTTTATTTTTTTTTTTTTATTTTTGTATGTTCAACGATTACTCCGCCGTTTGTAAACCGATTTTCAAAATTTTTGTTTTGTTGTATTAGGTTTCACTCCAATTTGGTACCATGTTCACAAAAGTGGTGACCTGATGATGGGATCCATGAGTAATCGAGGGAACTCCTCGAAATTTATATGGAAACATATGGTGATTTTGGTTTTATGAGAAGCATCCTAAGCATATGCTACCAAAACGCAAGATTTTTCACCGAGTTATACTATGGTTCCGAAGATACTAAGAGAACTCCGGATTCCTTATAGCTACAAGTTTGGGAGTTTAGGCGCTGTTTTAAGAACTGAAAGCATATTATGCTACTATGCAAATTACATTCATCATCATCATCATCATTAATTCATTACCACGTCAGGGTCACCAATGTCACCAAATTCAACCTTATCTCCAGAGCATAAGGCACACATTTTACATTACTTCTGAGAAGTTAAAGTTGCTTCGATTAAACGTAACATTCTGTCTCACTTACAAATTACAAATTATTTATTTCCAGAAAAATACAATATTAATACAACTTAAGATTAAGACAAATCCCCACACTAGGCATAGCCTGTCCTGTGGGGCCAGAAACTTCGATGAGATACTCTGGAAAACAACCTAATTTCAACCTTTTGCATTGCGTTTAGCGTTCATAGTACAATATTATAATTGCCTGGGCTGTCAAGCGAGCGCGAGCGGCGCGGCGCGGGCCGGGTACTGTGTGCGATCAGCGATGCGTCACGTGCGCGGTGCGACAAGTCGAGCGAGTGCCATCACCAGCCTATAGAAACTAGTCCGGTGACCGGTTACTTAGCACGTCACACGTGTTCACTTCGATTTTTTTAAATGTATTGTTTAAAATTATCTGCAGGCTGCAGCTGATATTATATTTTGTAAGTGTGACTGTAATAAGATACGTAGAATAATAATATACAGGTGTATTATTCTACGTACCTATAATACGCGTTGGCTTACTAGGTAACTAAAAAGAGCCGCTTGGGAGTTGAAGCGTTCGAGACCGGTTTCAGCACGATACTTACTTATAATTTGTTGCTAATACCTAGTTTGTATCCTTCGATCGTGGATTCTTGGAAATCTATTGTTATTCTATTGTGTCTTGCTCACCGGTAAGCTTGTAACAAGATACGTAGAATAATATTATACAGGTGTATTATTTACGTACATAGTACGCGATAGTTTAGTACTAGGTAACTAAAAACTAAAAAGAGTGAAATTATTATTTTTAACAAAAAATTAAAACCGACTTCCAAGGTAAAAACAATAATAACATTCTTATAATATGAACTAAAAAGTATTAAATAATTATTCCTATCTAATAGTGCCTTTTTCCGAATTCGGCTAAAACTCAACTATTTCTGTACTCAATTTTCATAATTTTGAAGTCGGTGCCAGTTCCAACAGTTTCAATTAATATTCTGTCAGAGAACTGAAGATTCATCTGGTACCGACTTCAAAATTATGAAAATTGAGTACAGAAATAGTTGAGTTCTAGCCGAATTCGGAAAAAGGCACTATTAGATAGGAATAATTATTTAATACTTTTTAGTTCATATTATAAGAATGTTATTATTGTTTTTACCTTGGAAGTCGGTTTTATCCGATAGACGTTTTGAAAAATGTAATCTTTTAAGATAAGTGTTATAAAAATTTTGGCTCTCCTTATATCTATGTATAATTCATAATTGCAAGCATTTGAATTTTATGAGTTCAGTTGTTAATAAATCCGAAGTTATGAACAAATTATTATAACTCTTGAGCCTATCGAGATGTTTGAAGTAGTTATCTACTTCAAACATTCGATATTTACAGCTGTGTAGCTTTATAGCTGTGGCTGATAAAAGATCCACTTAGTGTAAATATTTTTGAAACGTACTTAAGTATTAGGTGGGTACGTATTTAATAATTATGATTACCTATCACTAAAAAGGGCGTAACTTTCACTATTTGTATTTGTTTTTCATTTATTTTACTAAAACCGAAAATACCGAAAATCCCGGTTTTCGTAAAATGAATACCGGTATTGAGAAGACCTAAATTTGGCCCGGTATCCCGGTATTTTCGAAATTCGGGATCCCGGTTTGCGACCCTTAGTAAATATACCAAAAACTGCAATTTGGAAAATTTGTTGGTTGACTCAGTATACTTAGGGGCAGTCGACTTGACAGTTGACGTTGTGAAATGTGAGCGTTGCCGTTGTCAGCCGAATCGAAGAAAATGAAAATTATGTTTTGATTTTTCATTTTTGTCTAGGTATATCTTTTTAAAACCTTGATAAAATGATTGTGAATTCTTTCAGTAAATTAAGAGCCCTTAGCAGTAGCTATTACTTAAATAGAAGTGTGAGATTTTCAAGCCAAAAACCCCAGGTCGCATCAAACGATGGATTACAACTTAGTGATAATTGTGTGCAAAAATTAAAACAGTTATGTGAGGAAAATACATTTTTAAGACTGTGTGTTGAAAGTGGTGGCTGTTCAGGCTTCCAATATAAGTTTGATATCGACAGCAAAATAGGCGATGATGATAAGTAAGCTTGTAACATTCTTCTTTTTCAATCTGAAATATTGCGCAATTTTAACCCTATTATGAGGGATCGTAATGTTTTTCCTACATAATAATATAACAAATTGCTATTTACCGGTTCCGCTTTTGAATTCTTTATTTTATTTAAACTCTGTAAGCAGAATTTAGAAATAACATAAGTTTTCAGAGTGTTTGAGAGAGATGGAGTAAAGGTGGTAGTGGATGAAACATCATTGGAATATATAAGGGGATCAACAATCGACTACCACACAGAGTTAATAAGATCTGCTTTCCGAGTGGAGAAGAATCCCAACGCTGATATTGGCTGTTCATGTGGAGCGAGTTTTTCTATAAAAATTGACTAACAGCTTGAAATGTGATATAGTGTTTAAAGCCCGTATATATAGTAGTGATAATAATATTACAATTATGTAGTTTAAATAATAATTATATTATTTTTGTTGGTTTTTAATGAGGCTTATTTCTTAATCCTTCAGGCCCCGCGCGAGCACCGGTGATCGCGAGAACAAAAGAATACTATGGGAATTCCTAGAACCTCCGATTGAATTAACTATCCTGGTTATACATAATATAGGCTAAGACACTATTTTTTTAACTTATTTTGTACAAGGGAATTATTTCTTTTAGTTCAGTTAGGCTCCAACATTGCTAAACATAAGACAAGGATGGGAATTATTATATTATTTTTGTTGGTTTTTAATGAGGCTTATTTCTTAACTATCCTGGTTATACATAATATAGGATAAGACAGTATTTTTTTAACACATTGAATGCCAGCTACGCAATATTGCGTAGGCACTAGTAATGCTAGGGGCCAAATATGTAATACAATATCACTTTCTGTATGTAATGTAATGTAATAGCACTTTCATACAATTTAAATGGGTATTTGCATTATTAGGCCTCCTGGAAAGGACGTTTTTAGGTTCGTTGGCATCTCAAATAGGACATGACATGGAAAAAATGTAACTTTATTATTTTTAAACTATTCTAATCACAAAACTTATAAGGCACTTCGTAGGCCCAACATACAGTTTTATGAGATCAAAAATTAGTTTTATAAGTATGTAAACACATCAATAACTATAATTATAATTTATATAAAAAGGAACATGTAAGAATTTTATATAAAATTATGCAAAATTATGCAAAGCGAGGATCAGTGTGGTAGGTTTACAACACACAAGGCAGGCTTTTCTGGACAAGTGGCACATAGTACGAAAGATGACTTCTTTTGTTTTTTATTTTTGGTGCAGACACGACAAGGCTGCGCTGGAACAGCCTTCTTAGTAGCTGGGAGCTTTTCTAAGTAATGAAAATCTTTCAACGGAACACGATTTTTATGAACGGCCGGCGATTCAAGTGGTACAGTACAGAGGGCCCAGGCAGCAACGGCGATGGGTCTGCAGCAGACCCATCGCCGTTGCTGTTTGCTTCAACTTGTTCAGGCTGTACAGTGTACTGGTGGTATTTGTGGTCTAGGTGCTTCTGCAGCTGTGGTAGTAACACCGCCACCACCACAGTTCAGTCCCAGTAGATATTTCACAAAATCTTCCCAAAACTTCTCAGTCCCAGTAGATATTTCACAAAATCTTCCCAAAACTTCTCAGTCCCAGTAGATATTTCACAAAATCTTCCCAAAACTTCTCAGTCCCAGTAGATATTTCACAAAATCTTCCTAAAACTTCTCAGTCCCAGTAGATATTTCACAAAATCTTTCTAAAACTTCAAGAACCGTATTTCGGATGTCCGGTCTTATAAACGTAGCGACCTATGCGCGTTTTGTACGTAAAATGATGTGGCACTACACATGCCATTTTTAAACAGGGTGCCGGGTATGTAGTGTTACGTAGATGACCATTTGTATGGTGGGAACCAATAATGACCTGAAAATATATTTGGCACTCAATGTGTTAACTTATTTTGTACAAGGGAATTATTTCTTTTAGTTCAGTTAGGCTCCAATATTGCTAAACATAGAACAAGGATGGGAATTGAGGACATAGCAGAAACATTTTTATTGTTAATTTTATTTTTAAGTTGGTGGTTATAATATGTATGTGTTGTATAATAGTCAATCAATCAAAGCCTCTTATTCTGCCTTGAAGCTAAAGGATGTCTCGAAGGTCAGTGTGCCTCTCGGTATAGGCCTCCTCCAGCCTTTTCCACTCGGTTCTGTCTAGTGCTACTATTACTATTATACTAGTGTGTATACTTAATAGTAATTTTGTGCAAAGTTAAAAAAGAAATAAAATACACTCAACATTCTTCATATTTTATTGATTATACAATTATTAGCCATAATAAAAAACTTAGGTACTTTGCTCTGGCTACCATTTCAAAAATCTTTTTAAAAGCGCAACTTATTTTTATTTAGTAATATATTGCAAAGTTATAACTTATATCAAACAATTACATGACAGTAGAGCTTGTCTAACTTGAAATGACGTGCCCCTCCCTCGTATTCACAGTACAAAAATGTTTCATTTATATCAACTTTGAAGTGGTGGGGCGTGTCATTTCAAATTAGACAAGCTCTACAAGATTCTAATATAATATGAGGAAAGGAAACTTTATTTAGTGAGATTGGGATGCATTGATCCAAACATTGGCAGCGGGCAAAGTGAGCTTGGCATCAGCCTTGCCAGCAGAATTGGCAGCAGACCTGCAAAAACATGAGCGTAAAATTATTATTATATCTATAACAACACAATAAATGTAATCTTACATTACAACACAAATATTCTAACAAGTAGCCAGATTTTTTTTCCATCATACTTCTCTACTACGACCATTTTTAAATATTCCATCATCTTCATGGAATATTTAAAAATGGTCAAAAAAGGAGTTTTTGTCAAGAAAATGAATCCTATAACGCTGATTTTTCCTATAAACTAATATAATAATTTTGAGTACATTTAGCCATCTTAAATGCCTAGTTTCTGACTTCTGAGGTGTCTTGAGTCTTGACTCTTGACAAGAACTAATCTTTATTCAATTATTTTCAAGAAATAGCTGTAGCCCTAGCACGACCAGTTGAAATGCGAAAGTATAGACAAACTGTGGACATAAACTTAAGGTGCCGGCAGGGCCCCCGTAAGGGCTACTGGCGCCTGTGTGCAAAAAAAGGATTTTGGCGCCCATTTCGGCAAATTTTTTTGGTCCTTGGTTTTGGCACCCCTAAAGGTGTCGGTTTGGCGCCCCTAGAGGATGGCGTCCCGTGTGCATTGCACTCAATGCACATATGGTAGCGGAGGCCCTGGGTGCCGGCCGTTCCGATCTTTACCGCGGCTAATCGCGACCAACGATAATCGCGACCGACAAAAATTCAATTAAAATTCCACTTTATGATAGAATGAAGATTTATAGTAAATGACATAAAGTAGGATATTATTTGAATTTTTAGGACTATAGTCTGTCATAAAGTGAGAGCAAACAAACATGCTATAAAATAAATTAAGTTTCTGTCAAACTGAGATACCATGCCCAACTTCTAGCTCAGCTATACTCAACCTGCGATCCGCACGCGCCGGGGCTTTATCAGTGGCCCGCGGGATGTTTAAAAACCATTTTGAAATTTACGCCTACCGGCAAAATAGTTAAAAGTTTTCGTAAAAGTCGTGAATTCTTCCACTTTTAGACTGTGTTTCCACTGAAGCGGAGCGGAGCGGAGCTTAGCGGTGCCGAATTGACCAATCACCATGCTCGAAATCTTCGCTGTCATTCCGCTGGAATAGCACGATTGGTCAATTCGGCACCGCTAAGCTCCGCTCCACTCCGCTTCAGTGGAAACGCAGCCTTAAATCGCTAATTTTGAAGAACATTATTTTTTCAACTCTATCACCACTATCACCAAAACGAGTTTGTGGCCCAGACAAAAAAAGGTTGAGTACCACTGTTCTAGCATTGTCATACGTGTCTCATTAGTGACTCCATTGGGACACATTGTGGGACACACTTACCACTATGTGTCCCAATGGACGGATGGATGGATGGCCATTGGAAAGTAGCTCTTACGGCAATTCTGCGTTAAAGGTGAAGGCATCGTTGACGTTCTTGACGTTGTGTGGCGAGTAACGGTTGTACAGGCCCCAGATGCTGTTCATCAGCTTACTGTTGTACTTCAGCGGATTCAGCTCCAGCACTGAAAGATAACATTTAAAGACTTTACAATATATTTCCAAAAGAAAGTATCAGTGACGGACTTAGGCCCGTATTTTTGGTCAGTACTCAAGATGCATCTCGGTCTCAAGACGCGGTTCAGGCAGTGATTGGTTGGCTGACTCTGTGATTTTGACAGCCAACCAATCACCTGAACCGTGTCTTGAGACCGAGGTGCATCTTGAGTACTGACCAAAAATACGGGCCTTAGACTTGATGCCCTAAGGCCTAAGCAATCCATGCCTGTGGGCCCCCTTTCGGCTATCCGAATGTGTCAACTAGAATCAGTCTTTGAACCTTAACTCTTCTGGTGGCCCCTCAGACGTGCCAGGTAGGCAATTGCTTAATATGATTAAAATAAAGGCTAATTCGTCACTGAGTAGTGTACAGAAATATTACAAACTTTGTGCAGAAGAATTAAAACATTATCGGTCTTACCACAAAAGATTAAACATCTGATGAACAGTTGTTTTGAGACCATTTTTGATTTTGTACTGAATTTTTCTCTAATCAACTGTTCAACAGGTGTTTAAATCTTTTGTAGTACTAACTACTAAGACCGATTGTTTTAAGTTATGTCGATTTCAACACAATTCTACGCAAGACTGTTAGGTCAGCTCGTAAGCTATTTGTCAAAAGTTATCGTAAAATTCTCAGCGAGTCCAAGTAACCTGCGCAGGCCAACCAGTCAAAACAGTAGTGATGCAACAAAGTGTTTGCCTACGCAATTGCTACGTCATACTTGCGTGCAATAAAATATAATATTTTGTTACGTAGATAGTATTGTAATGGAAAATTTTGTGCGTGGGCGTGTCTCATAAACGATTTGTTTATTGGCTTCATCGAAATTATTTACTTCTAAATTGAAATTCTTACGCAATCATACTCCTACTCCTTCTAGAATTAATTAACCTATGTATTATGTAGTAATTAAATCTAAGCTCTTGCTAGTATTCTAGAATTATACTGTACTCGGCGAAACATGGCGGTAGCGGTCATTGACTCCCGTCAAAAACTTGTCATTTTCTATATGAACCGCGATTGTCAGTGAAGTGTCAGATGTTGTCAATCGCGGCTTTGTATGGAAAATAGCAAGTTTTGACAGGAAGTCAATAACCGCTACCGCCATTTTTCGCCGAGTACAGTATAGTAACTTATTTTGTCTTCTTCCTAAAACAACGCGCAGATTCTCATAAGTCTAAGAAATAAGATCATAGGTGATAGGCGTATATTTTACCTAAGTCTGCGAGTTGCGACCATGCCTTATTTGATGCTTCAAAATTAAAACTGTTGAATATAATAATTAGGCTTAATATTAACTGATCACCAGAAATAGTAACATTTCACAGACAAAAATTGTAAACGATCACCAAAATATAGACCACCATTTTAATGTAAAATGATAACCAAAGATTTAACATCTTAAAACCAAAAATAGTAAATGATAACCAAAATTTGTAAATGATCACCAACATTATACTAGCATTTTAATGTAAAATGATCACCAAAGATTTAACATCTTAAAACCAAAAATAGTAAATGATTACCAAAATTAGTAAATGATCACCAAAATTAGTAAATTATCACCAACATTATACTAGCATTTTAATGTAAAATGATCACCAAAGATTTAACATCTTAAAACCAAAAATAGTAAATGATTACCAAAATTAGTAAATAATCACCAAAATTAGTAAATTATCACCAAAATTTGTAAATGATCACCAACATCATACTAGCATTTTAATGTAAAATTATAAACAAAGTATTTTCATTTTGCTATCCTATTAAAGAAAAATGAACCAAAAAAAAATCATTGCTCCGGAGAATAATAAATAATATAAACCAAATTTGAACTACATTTTAATTTTAAAATGAGAAACAAAAGAATTACATCTCGTAATTTGACTATCGTAAATAAATAATAATATAATGATAACGGGACTCAGTATTAGCACAGTGTAACACTGTGGTATAAGTATCTCCATGTCCATACCAAATTTCAGCAAAATCGGTTCAGTGGTTTGGGCGTGAAGAGGTTATGGCCAGACAGACAGATACACTTTCGCATTTATAATATTACTTATTAGTATATAAAACTCTCATCATCCATGCTAATATTTTAAATTGGAACGGGTAGGTGTCCGTCTGTTATCTCTTCAGGTCCAAACTGCTGAATATAACAATATAATATGGAGTTATAGTACTACCTTGTTAATTATATGCTTACATTTTTTGTCAATCGTAGTGATTTATTTGGACAGAAATATCGCATTGATTTGCTCACAAGGCTTTGGTGATCATTTACTATATTTGGCGTTCGATTACAATTTCAAGTGTGGTCGTTACAAAAGTAGCTGGTAGTATTGCAATTTTAGACTTTCTTTTTTTGGTCTTAAGTAACTTTTTTTGGTAAACAAGTTTAGGGTATCAGAGCATTTTTTGGTGGTCATTATAAATATTTTGTTCCCTAATAATTATATTATAAGTACTTACAGTTGGTGTTGAAAAATTTGTTTTTTTCATCGTTTCCTTTCTTCACGTTGCTCACTTTCATATTGCGCTGGGTCTCCCGGATCTTGGCAGCGGAGAATGCAGAAGGTGGTATAGCGGCCATGTTTTTCTGACAATCTGCAAATAAGAAGAGTTCTTATAGTTTGTCTTTGTACTATCATATCAGAGAAGTTGATTCCTAGGCAGATGGCGGACCGAAGTAATTTGGTCGCGTTAACCTATCTATAGTTCTTGCAATCTACGAGTGCGCGTCGCCTTTAGTTGTAGTTGGAAATGTGAATAGACATTTTCGTTAGTGTGCATTCCCGACGGAGCAGTCAGTTATCAGTAGCGAGCGAGCCATGTACGCGTGCATAGATATTATGGTCACTCACACAACTAAGGGCGACGCGCACTCGTAGATTGCAAGAACTATACCTACATAATAATCGATCACAGCTAACATTGAATTGACAATAAGTCGACCACAATATGTCGTATGTCATTGTCAGTCAACTGCCTACGAATCAATTTCCTCGATGGTACTCGTACTTACCTACCTAAGGTACAAAATTTTGAAAGGTGAATCAAAGCACAAAATAAACTTAAAAAATGTAGTACTTATTTATAAATAAAATTCTGTGATTGTACCTTATAGTCGGTGCATTTAGGTATCTTGTTATACTATAAGAACTAGAACCTATGTAAATTGTATTGCTTCTATGCAAGTATTTAAATTTTAAAGTATATAGAGTCAGTAGGCATAAAAGTGTGTAGGTACTAATAAAAATCTTAATTAACAAGATAAACTGTACGTAACTCCTAAGAAGCTAATTAGAATATCGCTTTTTTTGTTATCGCAAACTTTTATTGCTTGTTTGTGATAGTCGATAGGTATTTCCATTCTACCTGTTTAGGTACTACCATACTACATAGTAACAACTTAAAAATAAATCTAAGAACAACATTCGCGAACTTTGATAAGACACAAAATAGCAGACGGAACGCGGATTGAGAGCCTGAAACTGATAAAGAAGCTTATAATATATTTTAGCAATGAACTGTTGCTATTTAAAAAACATAGGCACTTTAACTATTATATTGTGAACAGTGTTTTTCTAATTTCTGCTCATTTACGTCTAAAAATGCAGATTGGATAATATAGATACTTAATATAGATATAATATAGGAGGAAGGGTTCTTGAATTTATTATTTAATACATTATTAAACAATAAAAAATACATAATAAGATCAAAATAAATATATTATGGTCCCTCACTCACTAAAAAGTGAGTGATAAGTACCATATTTTTACCAAATGTTTGTCTAGCCGGGGACCACCCGGTTGGTTTACCTAAACTAAAGGTTTTTGATAAAGAAAACAAGGACAACCTCTTTATAATTATAAGTAGCACTAATTTTATTTATTGGTCAAAAATCTAAAAGTTACAGATTTTAGTTAAATGTGATTTTTGTGACTGCATAGTCCATACCTACTCTTTACTAACTTCTGAATTTTCACAATGTGCGCCATTAGGATGGCTTCACGGTTCACTTGGAATGCCTCCAGGGACCACCAGTGGTCCGCGGGGCGCGGACCACCGGTTAAGAACCACTGCTATTTAAAAGTGTCTAGTACACGAATGTAGAAGTAATTATTATAATAGTGACTTATAACATAGAAGATAGAGCATACTATAGAATAATAATGGATAATTAGGTGACATAGACTTCGTCATAACACCAAAAACAATGCGTTCATTGTTCCTGTTGAAGCGACAGCGAGCATATCCCTTACAAAAATGTTCAATACTCATGTACTTATCTACTTATTTTTACACGTCGCTTACAAAGAAGTGATATAAGTGTTCTAAAATGTTGATAACGAGTCTATTTTTAACCCCCAACAATGAGAACAAATACCTTTACAGCGCTGGTTTGGATCTTGTGCGATTCTGCTGATGGCCGCAATGTTGGTGGAGATGCCGCTGCAAGTGAAGAAACTCAGGGAACCAGAAGGCACCATGTAACCACCGAGTATAGTAGACAGGAGAGAGAAGAGGTCTACGGCGAGTAGACAGTTAGGAGCGAAGTAGTTGGTGTCTCGAATGCGACTATTCAAAATGGCAGTACGTGTCGTCTCGGGGTTATCGGTGCGTATTGGGTCAGGCGATAACTCAATTTTACTTCCACAGTCCACTGTTGTAGGGCAATACATGGTAACGTTGAAATATTAAAGACGAATTATGAGATAAAATCGATTATCTACATAAAAAGACTCAACCCGGAATATTCAACTGGTCACTGGCTAAGTTGACATTTCAGTTTAGTAGTTAAGTTTTAGCTTAGTGAAGTTTCTTTAAAGATATTAATCGTCTCCATAATGTAGTTATGGTTATATTATTATTATGTACGTAATTAAGTAATTAATAAACCTTTTTAAATATTATACGTAAGTTTAACAAAATGATAAATTGACAGTACGTATATAAGGTTATAGGTAAGTACTTCTTCTAGGTAAGTTATTCAAAAAAGATTGCTGAATCATATGGAATAAATATAATATAATTTAAAGTTCTCTAGTAGGTACATAGTTCTCTAGTAGGTAGTATTATAGGCCATATATAAATTCCATGGGTTTGGCAATTGGCACCGAAACAGCGCTCCTAGTGGTAAACAATAGCAACTTATTTAATATAGGTACTGTACTACATAATTACATATTCTGTGATAATACTACGAATATATACAGCAGAATGTCATTATTACCTACCTTTTTTTTTTCATGGGTTTACCTACCTACATTACACCATAATATTTTATTATATTTTTATTTTTATTATCTTAGGAAAACATACAGTGATTTAAATTAACAATCTAATAATACACGTTTTCACAGTTAGACACTCAATAATAACAAAAGCTTATGATCTTACAATAAAGTATTACTAATTATTAATAAGAGGTAAGTTCACAGTATGGTAGTTACAAGTACTTAAATTTATACAGGGTGTCAAAAGACCGCTTCCGATAACTTTGTGGTATGATTATACTACATTTTCTGATTACGAAAATGTATTTTTTTTTATTTTTTTTTTTTATTTTTTTTTAATTTTAATTTTTAATTTTTTTATAATTAATACCTTTTAAACATGATAATAAACCAAATAGAAAAATAATTTATAATATTTTTTTAAATTTTATTATTTTTACTCCATTATGCAATATGCAGCGCCGCAGCGCGCGGTCAACGTTATCGTGTGTACGAAGTACCTACGAACACCGAACACGAAAACGTTAGCCGCGCAATCAGCTGTTAGCACTTAGCTCCGGCCTACGCACGATTCGAAAGGTCGTATGCGACGAATGACGATACACTACGACAGAACACACAGAAACCCTAATGTATGTGGTGTCTTTTCAATTTTAAACCCATGAAGGTCGCCATGACGTGGAACTTATAACTCTGACCTTTGACCTCTTATCTAAGTTACTTGCAGTGTTAAAAGTTTAATAGTAACTCATGTAGAATACTGTAAGCAACTGTCTGTGCACAACTTACTACAGTACTTAATACTTATGGCAAACTTAGAAGTTTGCCATGCTGTTGTAAGTACTTACTTGTAACTAGTCTAAGATTATTAGACTACATAGTTACAAAAATTTCATCGTTAATAACGAAACCAATATGCGGATTAACTGTCTATCCGCAATCGTCACTTATCAATCGAAATTACGGATGATACACGAAAAAAAAACCTCATACATAAAACTGGCAATTAACTTACGTGAAAAGTGTTCTTACTTCTTTATGCATTTTGAAAATAGTCCTTAACACCAAGCAATAAGACCAGTCACCACCAACAACGTCAAAAACACTTCTCGCTTTAAACACAATCTATCACAATTCACACCACAAAGTATTTTAACACAACTAAAATAATAATCAATTAACAGCGCGAAAATCGCTGCGCGCCGCTTGCTTATCTAATTCGCACTGGCCAGCCGACCTCGGCGGCGCCTGACCGGTCCGTGGCGACCGAGGCGCGGGAGGGGAAGTGTTATAGGGATGACAAACAGTGATGCATTTCGATACCTTTATTTCGATTATCGTGATAAAGTGATTGTTATGATTGTGATTGTTATTATACGTATGCGCGTATACGCGTTTACGCATGCAGTGAAAATACTTTAATAATACCTAATTAATTAAATAACTTTTAATTATTATTGTCGCTATTTTTAACATTGAGTAGGTATTTGTTTTTTTTTTAGTTTGACTGTAATCATAACATACTCGTATGTAAAACAATAACGATTTATCGATAAAAAATTATCGATAACTGAAAATATGCAGAGGGATACATCCCTATTATTTTACAAAGTTTTTTCTTTAATTTTATTTAGTCTGCTGTAAGCACGCGCCGCGCTGGTGTACTGTGAAGTTTTTGTTTAAGTTTTGTAATTTTACGGATGTTCTGGTCTTATTGCTTGTTTTGTGACATTGATAACTATTTTTTCACGTGATACGTCTGTGAATGTGAATGAACTTTTAATACTCGTAAACCTTTATGGAACAGTGCAGTAAAAAGTGTTTTTAAAAGAATTGGAATGTCTCCTGTTTACGAGTACTTTTGTTTCGTGTTGAAAAACTCTGCAATCTAGACATTGAGTTAGATGGAGCACAGCTCGAACTGCATTTCATAAAAGCAGACAGCTGATCACAGGTCAGTGAACATGTTATCGAGTATTTTGTCCATAGTAACTGTGTATTGTATTTTTACAACTTGATTACTTTTCCTTTTTGGCCGGAAGTAAAAACTGAGTATTTTTGAGAAATAAACCTAAGAAACGGTAATTACTAAATTCTAACATTTTATTAAATCGTGAAAACAATTGTAATAAATTAATAATCATTACAATATTGATGGTTTATTCACTACCTACGGGCTAGGGCCTAGGGCACACCACGATCAGCTGTTTTGTCTAGCGCGCGCGGGACTTGGCGCGGGCGGCGCGGGGGGAGTGGCGCAGCCCGGGGCTGGCGGGGCTCCACTGGCGCGCGATACAATCGCGCATTTACATCAGCATTATACATTGTGTGTTGAAAATTTTGACTATTTTAAAAACTGTCGATTTAAAGAAAATTACTTGCACCAATGGATATATCTCATGCCCTATAATAACCCCACGAAGTTATCGGAAGCGGTCTTTTGACACCCTGTATATACGAGAAAGTAACCATCCGCAATGAAAAATAACATTATTATACCATCAAAAAAGAAAAAATATCTAGCAAATTGACAAGTTCCAATTCCAACAGTTAAGAAACGGTCTCAAACCATTGTTTAGTCATTAGCTTTCTTGTAACGCTTACGGAAGAATTAAATAAATCAAGATCCGTACGTTTGCTTATGTCGTTAAAAATGTTAGGTGAACGAACAAAAAACGAGTTTTTGCGATAGTTAGTATGGGAAAAAGAAGTAAACAAGGGGTTAAAGGAAGATAATCTAGAGGACCGCGAAGGGACTTTGAGGTGTATTTTGGATAGGAGAAGAGGAGAGTCGATTTTACGTTGGGCTATTTAATAGACTCGAGATGTCTGATATTCGACGTCTGTGGTAAAGTGGAAGGAGGTGGAACCTTAAACATCTAGACTCATAATTAGGATCAGAAGACCCGCACTTAAATTGTAAAAATCTTGTAAACTTTCTTTGGATAGACTCTAGTCGATCGATGTGGGTGCTATATTGAGGACTCCATACTTGAGAGCAATACTCAAGAATACTGCGTACGTATGAGCAATACAGTATCTTGAGTAGGTATTTTGATATTTTTAAATTGAGAGCTCATTCTTATGACAAAGCCCAGAGACCTGTTTGCTTTGGAAACTATGTAGTCTATATGATTAACATAAGTTAATTTTGATTCATGGATAACGCCCAAGTCACGCACTTCAGAAACCTTTTTCAGCTCTTGTTCCTTGAGGTAATAGGAGTAATTGCCAACGGCCTTTACCGTGCGGCTGAATGTTATTGAGCAGCATTTACCAGTGTTCAAATCAAGTTTATTAGCCTATATTTTACATATTGTACATATATAAAAAGTTCGTTGATTAATTAATTAATCGTGTCTGAGCCCTGCAGAGGTCTGGGAAACCTTATCTATTGTAGTAAAATTTTAAAAAGTATTGTTATTGTTGCAACTTAGGTACGAAAAACTTGGAATAAATTAATTTCAATATACTTAATTCTGGTGAAATTAATTTTCATAGTAATTCTGCCAGAAGAGATTAATATTACACAATAAACAGTAGAAATAGTAGACGTTGTAGGGATGACTGTTGAATATTTGAATGAAGTTATCTATACCTACCTACCTGTACCTACTAGACACAACACTCGATATCACTTATCAAGTTATTATCACACACCCCGTGGGGACAGACAACAATGCAGTTAAATGATGAAAAAATATGTGATGATTGCTGAAACTAACAAGTTATAAGTAAAATATTATTATTTAAATATCAATTTTATTTTAATATAAGCCCCCTTTAAATGTCAATTTTAAACGTAGACACAAAATATTACACAAGTACGATATAACACAAATTTTTAGAGTCAATTAGCTGAAAAAGTCTAATTGTTCATATTTTACAGATTAAAATTATGTGTCCTAAATCCTGTATAATTTAGACTATTTTATTATTTCAATGTATTATTAATTTAGACTATTTAATAAAAATAAGAAGACGTACCAAATATAATATAACCACCACCTTTTAGGAAGTAGCATTAACCTAATATCAATCCCCGTAAGGCCCAAGTGGGCCGCGATAATAAAAGATTTCCAAGAATTGGCGATCGAAGGATTAAATGGTCCTTCGCGGCGAGATGTAGAGCCAAGTGTAGAGCGGTCTAATCTAACCCACTGTAAGCCATTGCGATTTGCGTCCTAAAATCTTAATTATAGGTACTTAAATAGAGCCAGATTAACGTAGTAACTATTTACAGTTATCTGTGCTAATACGTTATTTATGTACGTGTATAAAGATGAAATAATTAGATAAGGTCTGTTTTTTGACGTGATAACGTCTTATAATTCGATATGGGTTGCGCGCCCGAAAAACATGACAGTTCATGCGGCGTTACCTCGCTGACAGCTCTGAGTATTTACACTTTCAAGTCTCTCAACAACCGTAAGGCCCATCTGGGCCGCGCTCTTTGTTTCGATTATATTACGCATTTCGATGACTTAGAGAATACTTTTGTATGAAGAAGTTTGGTTAGTTATGACCTTTGATATATTGATTATTGACCACACTCTAAATGAAAAATAAATAAACAATCTGTGAGCTATTAGTATTATTTCGGCTATTTAAAATTGTGCTCTATTTCCTACGTGTCAAGGTATGACTAATTGTGCTTTGTTCGAAGATTTTACTGGATTTCACGAATGTATGGTAGCGTTTTGTATTGCGAATAGTTTATTTTACTCATTATAAATATTTTTAGACAATCATTTGAAAGAAATACATAACTTTAGGTTACAGTCGAAAAAGTTTGTTTCTATTTATAGAGATTCGGAAGCGAGTGTTAAGGGGTTAAGGATAGTTGATCGTGACAACGTCATACGTTGTCACGATCAACTATCGTCAGTAAACCGACTTTACAGACAACCGGTTTTATTTGTAGCAATATAAATTCACAAAATTGAGGTGACTAAACTCTATGCGAAGATTCAGAAAATCTTCATCATAAGCTTGTAGTTGTTACTGCGGTATGTAGCTGATTATTATTATTATTAATGCGTTAGAATTGTCGTCATATTGTTTCTTTATACGTGGCTAGTGCCACGATATGTGAGTTTTTGTACCGTTCTCTGTCACAAGTCAGATTGAAAAGTAATAAGTAATAACGAGTGGTAAAACCGTTTGAGCTTAAAGTACAGTTGCAGCACCTTACATAGCGGGCGTTGACCCCCCGGGAACCGCCGAGTCACCACTCACTAAGATTTCGTTGCACCTAGCCTGGGTCACTGACCTGGCCTGTCCCACACCAAACTGTACATCTGTACTAATTACAGTAAACAACCTAAATGACAAGAACCTTGTTTAAAAATACAAAAAAATATAACTGCTTTTTATTATGTAGGTAGGTTATATGGTGGTTTACATCATAGGTTAATGTTTGTTTCGACGTTTCGGTTGCTAACACACCAAGTTCATGGTAGGTCATGAACTTCTGTTAGCAATTAAATTAATAATAATTAATATCGACTATCCGCGCGTGAGCTCCGAAAAATTAAAATTAAAATTAATGGTTGTAAAGAGAAGTGACTTTTTAATATTAGACTACGGGCTACGGCAATCACTTAATTCCATAAGATAATCCGTTTATTCGTTAAAAAAAGACTGGTAAAGCCTGCACCCGCCGTCTCCTCAGAGCCTTCAAGGCTTGATTGATGATTCCTCGGAAGTCGGATGTGACGTGTCAAAATTAATAGCCTGTCTAGACAGGTTCTAGAACCTAGATTATAGCTCTAGGAAGCAGCACTAGTAATTTTATACAAGCTATGCCTATGTATATTAGAATACTAACACTAAATCCTGTAGCGTTCATATTGATTCTGTCTGATTTCTTCGGGTTTACCTTATATCTTGAAAATTGCGAATAAAATAACATTTTTTAAAGTTATACGTACCAGCTACGATCTACGTCTTACGTCAGTACATGACCACACTCACATATAACATCGTCAGTAGTTCAGTACATGACCACACTCACATATAAGTTGTAACTGAGGACGAAATCTATTGATAGCTGATTTATATAGGCAGCTTTAAATACCTAATTTTTTAAAACGAGGAACTATCAGAGAGACGTAGATAAAATATTATAAGATTTTTGCACGCTAATGACGTAATAATATTAAAATATGTTACAGTAACAAGAAACGGTTATATATATTTTATTTATCTACTAGCTGTACCGGCAAACGTTTCTTTGCCATATTATATAAAGTATATCGCCATTCGCCCGTATTATTTTATTGAATTAGTGACTAAATAAGTATGTCACCATGGCAACGTCCATCGCTATCCCGTGACCCGCGTCGCATAAACAATTAGTAGGAGATCCGGCCATAGAATGACCTTCACCCATCGTATTACGGGATGAAAATGATTTTTTTTTTTTTTTTTTTTTTTTTTTTTTTTATAAAATTAAATATGTTAAAAAATTTATTTACAGGAGGTTGTCTGAAAAATTTGGTGCAAAGTGTAATTAATTAATAATTAAAAAATGTTTTTTTTTTTTTTTTTTTTTTTTTTTTTTTTTTTTTTTTTTTTTTTTTTTTAAACATTACACTCATTCCCTTACGCAAAAAACTGTATACTAATCGAAAGTATGTAGCTCATAGAATATGCAAACGCTGGGTTGACTTTTTTTTCCGGTGCAATTATCAGGTAGGCAGCTATATACAGGTAAATCGATACTAGTAATTTGCAACGATCCAGTTACGCGATAAACCTTATATTAAAATAAAGCTAATTTTATTATGAATATAATGGCATAAGGTTGGCTGCAAAGGGGGCGATACCGGTCCGTCCACGTCGTGTCCCTGGGCACCTCCCCCGTGCCATCGTGAGCTTTTTCACGGTGACACGGGAGGGGTGGCTGAACGCCGGTATGGCGTGTGTTTGTGTGCGTGATTGTCTCTGTGTGTTTGGCTGCGCCCGCAGTGTGACGAACGGGCCCGCGACCCGGGGTGTCGGAGTTTGTAGTTATGGAGGATCGCAATTGTGAAAAGAATCTCCGGGCGGGTCCCGGCTCCTCTGGGGCCGGAGAATCCCGTGCACCTCCGCAAGGGGGTGCGAGGTCCGTGTATACGGAGGGACCAACAACTGCGATGAGTGAGTCTGAGGCCGCAAAAGCGGCGAGGCAGAGGGCCATTTTGGCGGCGCTTGGAGGCGATGCCCCTAAGAAGCGAGACAGCCCGAAGCCGGCGCCCATTACCGCGCCGGCGGCGGCTTTGAATGACAAGAAGTTGAGGGGCGACAAAGACTTTCCGCGTGTCCTGCTGACACGCGATGTGCTCATGCCGCCCCCGACTCGAACCACCGGACGAGACACTCCTGGACTTGACAGCGAGGACTTGCTCTCGGACTCCAGTGAAATGTCTGGCATGTCACTGGACTCCGGGGGCCTGCCCGCATTCTCGGACAAGAAGCGCCGAAAGAGGCGCTCGGATGATGACATGGCGCCGCCTCTCAGCAAGGAGGCGGCGCCTAAACCTAAGAGAGGACGTGGCCGCCCGCCAACAACCGGCCGTTATGTCGGTCTGGCGAAGGCGCAGACCGACTTTAATCGGGAGAAGGAAGAGGCCTTTAGTTTACAGGCTGAGGAAGAGATTGCAGAGGCAGCGCGGGAGGCGAGGAAAACGCGAGCTACCATCAGCTCCACCCGCTCCCAATCTGGACTCCCCGCTTCTTCTCCTTTGCGAGAAGAGGCTATGGAGCAGACAAGCGCTGACCTGTTGAAGACCATGGAGACTTCGCTGAAGACCATTGAAATGGTCGCCACGAAGTCTACCAACCTTAAAGGTACTTACGTAAAGTACCTTAAAGAATCGGCGGCGACCATTAAAATGGTCTTCGAAGAAGTGAAAGATCGCTCCACAACGGAGGAAATTAAGAGGCTGGAAGCCCAGAACGTGCGACTCCAACAGCAAGTGGACGTCTTACGCGAGACGAGGTGGAGGAGATGCGCAAACTGGCGATCAAGCCCGCCACACAAGACCTGCAACAGCTGTTGGCGGAGGTTTCTCGTACCAATATCGAGACCTTCGGCAACATGCTGAATGCTCGTCTCGCCGGCCTGGAGGATCGTCTCCTACCAGAGCCGAGGCGGAGGCCACCGCTGGCTGCTGATACAGCGGCTGGAGGTCCGGATGTGCCGATTGAGCGCGGACAGCCGAAGGCTAAGGGCAGGCTGCCGGCCGAAAAGAGGAAGAAGGCGACAGCGGAAGTGGCAGGGCCATCACAGGCACCCGCCACTAGCGTGTCGCCGAAAGAAGTAGAGAAAAGAAGGAGGAGGAAGAAAATGTCGATGGCCGCTCGTGAGGCCGAACAGATGAGGGCACGAACAGCCGCCCCGTCTGCGACAGACCACTCGTGGTCCAGAGTAGAACCGCGAGGGAGAAAGAAGAAAAAGAGAGCTGCCAAAAAGTCAGCTTCAAAGAAAAAGAAGAGAAAGCTGCGTCCGCTCAAGTCCGCCGCCATCACTCTCACGCTGGAGAAGGGGGTGGATCAGAGCGTGACGTACGCTTCTATACTACAGGAGGCGGCGAGCCGGATCGACCTTGAAGAGGTAGGAATCTACCAGACAAACAAGGTTCGATTCCGGCTAGCGAGGACGGGCGCCCGGATACTAGAAGTGACCGGGGAGGACGCCCAGCAGAAGGCGGACGCCCTAGCGAACAAAATGAGAGAGGTCCTGGACAGGGATGTAGTGAAGATCGCTCGCCCTGTCCAAAGAGTTGATCTGCTCGTCTCCGGTTTGGACGACGCAGCAACCGCCGCTGATGTCACTAAGGCGGCGGCAAAGGAAGGTGGTTGCCCGGCCACCGACATTCGGTCGGGCAGAATTACGGTGGGCCCCAGGGGCGCACGGAGCGTTTGGCTCCACGTCCCCACGGCTGCCGCCAAGAAGTTACTTGCTTCTGGGCGGCTGCAGGTGGGTTGGGTCCTGACAAGGGTGGTGCTGCTGGCCGCGAGGCCAAAGCGGTGCTACCGTTGTCTGGACACCGGCCACCTGGCTTCGAGTTGCCAGTCTCCGGTAGACCGTAGCGGGAATTGCCTCCGTTGCGGGAAGCCGGGGCACAAGGCCGCCGACTGCGTGGAGGAGCCCAGCTGCTTCCACTGCGCAGAGCTCGGCAGAGAGAACAACCACGTGCTGGGGACTAACGGCTGTATCACAACAGCCAACAAGCCTCCCGGCACGAGGAAGAAGCGCAAGGCTCCCTCCAAGGCTCGGCCGCGTAAACGGCCTGGAGCCGATAAGGCCGGGGCGAGTGAAATCGCCCCCGCTATGGAGGTGGAAGCCTAGGCCTATGGGCGGATGATCGGGGGATCACCGCCCACAATATAGGCCCCGAAGAGATAGACTCCCGCGATGCCCGGGGAGCCTCTCGGTGAAGGCAGGTGGCGGCGAGAACTGCCGCAGCGAATTGTGGTGCCGGAAGCGGCAAGCGCTGCGGAGGACGCGGTAGAATGCGTAGCGATCCCGCTTCTTCGCGTGTAGCGTTGACGAGGGCATGGGGGGGTTTTAGTCGGTAAACCTCTGCGGAGGGAGTCCGACATACCCCTGCCCCTTCCCCCGAGGGGGCGGGGGATGCGTAATGCATTTCCCCTCCTCAAAAAAAAAAAAAAAAAAAAAAAAAAAAAAAAGGTTGGCTGCAAAAAGTTGGTGCTAAATCCCGGTTGTCGATTTTTGAAAAACGTAATATTCGTGCGGTTGAATACGTGCGAAAGAGAGGTCCGAGGAACGTATCCAGTGCGATAGAAAAGGACGCAGCATTGGAGCTGTGTGTCGCTCAATCGTCGCAAGGAAAGAGAGTGCGCATGCTCTTTGTTTGTGAAATTGAGGAAGATAGCGATAGACTACAGTAAGTGTTGAGCATTATTTCGGAGTAACTGTTGCTGCTACGTATCGATATTATTTTTTGATAATATATTGTTGTCCGTAGTTTTGACTCAAATACTATACCACCGTGCTGGATATCACTGCAACAAAAAATTTTAAGAACAATTTTTGTCAATTCTATGTGGCTTCATGCGACAGATCCTCAATCTGTTAAATTACAACCTGAAAATTGTGGTTGGTATCTTGATGGTTATCTACAACCAATAGGTTTCATTGGGGACCAAACGCCTTCAACAGTACAAGATATTGCTGAAATGACAGAAGACGAAAATAGTGACGAATATTGTGAACTTGAAGATACAAGTTTTATTTCCGATGAATCAGACCTTGAATAATGTAAATTAATTAAAAAAGAAAATTAATCAAAAAATATTGTATTTATAATAAAATTAAATTTTTATACAAAAGTATAGCTTTGTATTTCATGTTTGTAATTTATGTTTTATTTAAATTTTTTTTCGGAAAAACTTTTGATTTTTTGCTTTGTTTTATTTGATTAAGCCTCCTGATGTAAAAAACACGAAATTTTCAAGATAAGTATGTCATAAATTATTTATTTACAAAAATATTCATACACTTAAATATAATGACGATTTATATATATATATATATATATATATACGTATTCAACCGCACGAATATTACGTTTTTCAAAAATCGACAACCGGGATTTAGCACCAACTTTTTGCAGCCAACCTTATGTCATTATATTCATAATAAAATTATCTTTATTTTGATATAAGGTTTATCGCGTAACTGGATCGTTGCAAATTACTAGTATCGATTTACCTGTATATAGCTGCCTACCTGATAATTGCACCGGAAAAAAAAAGTCAACCCAGCGTTTGCATATTCTATGAGCTACATACTTTCGATTAGTATACAGTTTTCTGCGTAAGGGAATGAGTGTAATGTTTAAAAAAAATATTTTTTTAATTATTAATTAATTACACTTTGCACCAAATTTTTCAGACAACCTCCTGTAAATAAATTTTTTAACATATTTAATTTTATAAAAAAATCATTTTCATCCCGTAATACGATGGGTGAAGGTCATTCTATGGCCGGATCTTAGACTAAATGGTCGCTCTTTATAGACAAATAATTTGCAATAAAATAAAATTGCGACTTATTTAACTTGCGAATATCCTATCTCTCAAGTTGGAAAAAAGCACACATTTAAAAACAACAACATTAAAATCGGTTAAGTAGTTTAGGAATCCATCGCGGACAAACATCGTGACAGGAGATTTATTGTGTATTAGATAAAATTAGTGCCAACGAACTTAGGTCGCACGTAAGTTTTGTTGAGAACTTTTTTAATTTTTATCTTATAAGATATATGTCCAAAGGACACAGCGTTAGCGGCCGGTTTGTAAAAACTGGCATAAGCCCAACAAAATAGGTATACTTAACTATGGTAATAATTTTATCAATTCAAATGGTTTTCACTGAGATTGTAACCTTCTACATTACTTTGTATATATGTCGCAGTCCACTGGTTAAAAAAGCCGTTCAATCAAACAGCTAGCCCTTTGACTGAACAACGCCATTCAATCACACGGCTATACGTCGTTTAGTCGACGTGTTGACTGCAACGTTCAACACTACAGCTAGACGACGTTTAGCTAACTGGTTAAATGGCAAATTAACTAAGGTGACCATTAGTTTAGTGTTATTATTATACAAATGTAATGATTACAAGTAGAATAAATTATTGCATTCTAACTCATTTTGAACAAAATTGCAATAAATACCTTGGTAATGCACTTCACAATCCCGTAATTTCTCCTCGAATATTTGTTTAAATTTTGATTCACTCGTATGTGCTCCCATAATTTCTGTCACTTTAATAACACTTGTAAAGTATATGAACGAAAATATCTTAATACAATCACAAAATACCGGCTAGTTGACGCCATATTGTAAACAAAATGCACCTAGCGCCGCGGTGGTGAGCGCTGAACTAATTCAATCAAACGGCTGCTTTTGAATCAGCTGTAGTGTTGAACGCTTTGAGCGACTGAAATATTCAATTAAAAAGCTAGACGTGTGATAGAATGACGTTGTTCAGTCAAAGGGCTAGCTGTTAGATTGAACGGCTATTTAAACCAGTTGGCTGCGACATATAAGTACACCATTTGTACATTTTTCCACCTTATTCAGATTTTGACAATAATTATTCAAAGGTGTACCACACAAAGACAATCAGACTTTGTACAGTTATTCGCTATGCTGTGCAAACAGGCTCGGTCCGGTCAGGCTCACGGGTCATGACCATCACCCCTAAACTAATATAAGGTCAAATTGCAAAATCTCAAAATCTTGTTAAATAATAACGAACTGTCACCAGCAGTATTTCCGGACCTATACGACCTGCAAACCTTCAAGAAAAAAGCGTATGGGATCTTAAAAGGCCGACAACGCACCTGCAGCTCTTCTGATGTTGCGAGTGTCCATGGGCGACGGTAGTTGCTTACCATCAGGTGATCCGTTTGCTCGTTTGCCCCCTTATTTAATAAAAAAATAGCTATCCCATAACAGCGATAAATTTTTAGTGTAATAACCCCCTCCAAAATTTCAGGCTGCGAGTTGCGACCGCATCTGTGTGCAAATTATCTTTTATAGTAGTAACATTGTAAGCATGTCGCTTATGCCCGGGACACGCGAGGCTACTTTTAGGGTTCCGTAGCCAAAATGGCAAAAAACGGAACCCTTATAGATTCGTCATGTCGGTCTGTCTGTCTGTCTGTCCGTCCGTATATCACAGCCACTTTTCTCGAAACTATAAGAGCTATACTATTGAAACTTTGTAAGTAGATGTAGTCTGTGAACAGCATTAAGATTTTGATACAAAAATGGAAAAATTATTAAAAATTTTAGGGGTCCCCATAGGTATAACTGAAACAAAAAAATATTTTTTTCATCTGGCCTATGCGTGTGGGGTATCTATGGATAGGTCTTCAAAAATCATATTGAGGTTACTAATATCATTTTTTTCTAACCTGAATAGTTTGCGAGAGAGACTCTTCCAAAGTGGCAAAGTGATAATTAAAAAATATATATATGATGTACATTACTATAAAAACTACCAACGAAAATTGGTTTGAACGAGATCTAGCCAGTAGTTTTTTTATACGTCATAAATGATAAACTTTAATTTAACTTTCATTGTATCAAAAATGAAATATTAAAATAAATCCAAAAAATTATAATTTCATAGAAATAATTCTTATTGCTGCTGCGGAACCCTTCATGGGCGAGTCCAACTCGCACTTGTCCGGTTTTTTACAAGCTAGGATAGCAAGCTAGTTTTTACCAAACTGTCCTGGCTTGCTGACCTAGCTTGGAGCATGCTAGTTCTGTTTTACAAATGAAGATAGTTTTGTCTAAACGAAGTAAGAAGTACTAGCTTACTAGCTCACTAACACTAGCTTGCTATCCCAGCTTAAAAAACTAGCCTCGTGTGTCCCGGGCATTATGTCTGCAAATATCAAATCAAATAATTTATTTTGCATGTGTGTGTAGGATATAGGTCTTACATTCAGTTTAGTTGCAGCACATAGGCTACTTGGGGCATGCAAAAGTTATTTAAATACTTAGTAACTATTCATAATTGATTGTTGATGAAACTAAATGATTACATTAAAATTCTTATTATAATATTAAAATCTATTAAATTACATTTTATAATAATACTTATAGCAGATTGATACATACAATTTGCTATAAGTATTACGAATGCATTTATATCCTATAATCTACGAGTATACTATTATATTTAGGACTTAGGTGATGAAATGTGGGGTAAATAAGACACCGATCAATATTGTAAACATATATTTGCGCTTATTATCTATACGATTTCAAAAATTACACATTGCAATGATTCAATGAATAATATCAACATAATTTCAATAATATTTCAAAAAATTTCATAATCGATGAATAAATTACTTGAGGTAGAGCTACATTTTAATTATGAGGTGGTTAAAGCTACCTTAAGTACTCGGTGCTTCGATTTAACTTAACAAAATTATAAATGCTGTCATTATTAACATTTTAAGGGTCGACATGTTAAATTTATTGTACAATATGGTAACATCTGGCAAGTTCAAATTGAGTATTGGTTTAGAATTTGTAGTTTATTTTTATTAATGATTAATGAAATAAATAGCGTCGTTTCAAATGATTTCAGACTGGCGTCGTAAAATACTGCTTAGTTCTGTCAGCACCCATACAGATTATCTAAAACAAATATTTAAATACTATAATCTAATTATATTATTATGACAGTAAAACCAATTTGTTAATGGTTCTGACAATCTTAGGGTAGCTTGCACCAGAGGCGTGGTTAACCACGCCTCTGTTAAAGTTATGGTTATAGTTAAGGCTGACTTAGCCTTAACTTTGATCACAGAAATTGGCAAAGGTCTGTTGCGTTTCTTTTTTTATTAAAAGCTACAGGTAATGGGATTGAGAGAACAAAAAATTTAATTATCCATAAAAATCGCAAGGAAAAATATAACACTGTGAAACATAGTAAATTTTCACGAAAAAATTTAGATATAAGTATGAGCGGTTATGGTTAAATGTGGCGTCGGACGCCTTATTTAACGATAACCAAAGATTTGACATTTTGCACTGTAGTTATAGTTAAAGTAAGTTGGTGCAACCCACCCTTAGTTAGTCCATCAGCATGAGAGACGATATATTATGACAAAGTTAAATTTCCGAATACATCATAATCTCACTGTAATTTGATTTAATGATTTTAATGACACTTGAATATGTTAGAAATGATTTGGATTGAAAAAAAAACATGTTAAAAATCTTATTTCACTATTGTACAAATGTGATAAAAAGTGTATAAAAGTTTCACTCAGTTGTATATTTAAACATTCGTTTTGTATTTATTGTAACAACACTTTTAAGGCAAGAAAAAATTAAAGTAATAAGAAATTGTCTCATGCAAATAAAATGTAAGAACAGATGCTTAATTCGATTTTTTTAAACTAGACCTGAAATTTTTGTTTAGTTGAACAGCTTAGTATTTTAATCAAGTCTTTTACTTTAAAACAATAATACTTATATGAAATAAAAAATAAATAAGTCAGATACTTAAAATAATCAAAACAGTCAGCATTTATCGTATATATCGCGCATCACTAAATGAAAGGAGAATCTCGAAACTAACAAGTAGAAATTAATAAGAGGTAAATTCAAGAAGGAATGATTTTTTCTACATTTAAGAGCCTTAAGAAGTTTTTTACCGATATATTTTAGAACAAGAAAAATTAAGCGCCACCTATCATCGCTACTTAGAAACACTGGTGTTGTGAAAATCAGCATTAGGCTGTTTGCACACCGCAAACCACAAAAGGCGGTTTACAAGTCTACGGATGAGACAGTGACCTGTCAGCCACTTCTAAGCGGCTGAATGTTTATCGACTTTTTGTCGATTAGCAGTATGCAAACAGCCTTAAAGCGAAGTCACATAGCTCTGTTGCTTCAGCGAACTATTTACATAGATATTTTATGACTAAAATGGTCACATTTAGCAATTCCTCTCAATCAATTCACAAAATGAATTGTCAAAACTGTCAAACTCACGAATGTAAAATTGAGACCAATTCAATTGGTCTAAATTCGTACTAATTTGACATTCGTGAGTTTAACCAATACAATTGGTCTAAATTCGTAGAGCTTCTCTAATTTGAAATGACGCGCTCCAACACTTCACTAGTTGACATAAATGAAAAATTTTGTACTACGAATACGAGGGAGGGGCGCGTCATTTTAAGTTAGACAAGCCCTACTAATTTGACATTCGTGACTTCGACAGTTTTGACAATTCATTTTGTGTAATGATTGAGAGGAATTGCTATGCGACCATTTTAGCCCCGCTGATTGGCAGTTTGTACCTGTCACAATTTTGTATCTACAAAACTATTGGCGTTTTCGGCATCTAAAAATGCCTCGGGGCAGGGCAGGCCGAATGGATACGGAAACAGCTAACAAAACCCTTGCACAAACGAAGCACTTAGACTCAGTACTACTTAATACGTAGTTTATGTAGTAATTTAAACTTAGTCGCCGGTTAGACGGTCAAATTTTCATCAATCTGATCCATCAATCCGGTAAAGGTTGACAAAAATTTGATCGTCTACCCCACGGATTGATGGATTGATCATATTTTTAATATGAACTTTTTATAACCATCAATATTCCGTCAATCAGATTGATGGATCAGAATTTGACCGTCTAACCGGCGACTTTAGGCTATTTTCGTATCCATTAGGCCTGCCCTGCCCCGGGGCAGTTACAGATGCCGTAAACGCTATGTGACAGCGCAAGTGCGTAATTTTTTCAAGTTGTGCGTCGACGCAATGCAGCTACGTGGCATAGAGTTACCTACCAGAGCAGTGTGACTTCTTTAACTATGTCGTATTATGCTAAGTACTCACATACGGTTTTGCTCGATAGTATTACTCGAAATCGAAGGAAATGACATATTTAATTTGATCGAGCCCGGCTCGAAGCAAGCCTTCGAGCTGTCAGTTTTGCGGTTATTGCTCGATTTGGAGTAAAACTATCGAGCAAAACCGTATGTTAGTAGTTAGCATTACAGGGTTTAACAAAGTAAAACTTTGTTTTGTTACATACCATAGTATGTAAACTCTGTCTTAGTATGTGCGGATCATGGGGGGCACGGTCTTGCACTCTTTCTCGTCGAGGGTCTCGTCAATGACGGGTCGGTAGCTGAGGCGTGTGGCGCCGGTCGCCGCGTCAGTCTCCACCACGGTGTGCTTGCGCCAGTGCTGCTCGAACGGCAGCTTCGTCTGTGAACAATATCCGTAATTAGTATAGATGTAAATGGAAAGAGTTGACTGACTGCGCCAGAAGGGTCATGTTTGCACGTATGTATGGTACTCTGCGTTAGGGAGATAGCAGACGGCACACTTTTTGTGTGATCGAGTCTGCGGCGCACATACATTCTGCATGGCGTGGCCATGCAGAATGTATGTGTATGTATGGCCGCTGCCGATGCCGATGATCATGTTTTTCAGGAGCATATTGTATGTACCAATGAGGTTATATTAATGGAGGTAACCTGATATTTTGACAGTTGATAATGTTACTCTTTCTAACTAACGATGCAGTAAGTTGAGTGAAAGAGAAAGCTCATGTCGGTGTATAAACGTCAAAAGTTTGTAATGTTATGTCCTACCTAATAGGACATAACAAAGGAGTCGGTCTGCAATATTACATGTTTAAAAAGTGCTAATAAAATTGTTTAGTGAACGTTAAATGCAATATTATCTTGTTGGGTTTTGTGGTTCCGCTATATAATAAACCATAAAAACGGCCAAGGAATGCCTCAAACACGTGGATTTAACATAACATACGTTAGTTTTTAACAACGTTTTTTGGGCTTCTCAATCGGCATTTTTATAAGCTAAAAAGAAAATTTAGAAGTTTTATAATCTCATAATCATGCTATTTAAGGCATTAGTGATAAAAATGTCACATCAAGTAATAATTTGGCTTCAAATATTGCATAGCTTTTTACGTGTACTTTAGGGATGCACTTTACTTGAAGTATACTGTATAGCTGTTTATCGATAAAAATATTGTCATGGACTAAATGATTTTGTTTTCAGGATTTGAAAATGCTTCAAAATAGACGACGAACAGAAATATTTAGACGCAAGTTTCATGCAAGTTTTTAATCCTTACTCCCTCATGCAAGTTTTTAATCCTTACTCCCTCATGTATTCGGCGAAGTATAAATGGATCTTTTCGTTCAAATTCCTTTGAAAGTAAGTAACTGAGATGATGTTGTTAGTAGTGTAAAACACGCTATAAATATACGTTCATTGACCATAAAAAATGTCAAAAACTAGCGGTACTACGGAACACTATATTGCGCGTGGCCCAACACGCACTTGGCCGGTTTTTAATTATAAAATGGTATAATTTTATGCTATTGCCTACTACAGTTTTGTATAAAGATATTTTATGAGTTATGAAGATAACATTATCAAAATTTGCTTACAAAAACACTCCAAAGTGTGTAGCTTAGAAAATATTTTTGCATTGTAAGATTATTTATAACAAAGTTACACACAACGCGCAAGATTTCCTCACCTGGCCCTCCAAAGGTTTCGAGTAGTCGTATTCATCACGACGCGTCTTGAAGTCCTCTCTAGCGTGAGCGCCCCGACTCTCCTCCCTGGCGAGCGCCCCCTCCACAATCTGCACCGAGTTGATGAGGAGGTTCTGAAGCTCGAGAGACTCCACCAGGTCGCTGTTCCAGATGAGGGACTTGTCTACCACACGCAGATCCTTGAGCTGGCCGTAGATCTCGTGGATTTTGCGTTGAGCTGTTCAAAATATATTAAATAAGTCAGATAAGGAAACGTATCCATACTACGTAACCCATTTAGGGCAACTGCTTGTCAGGAAGTTTGTAGTTTGGTGAAGTCGTCAAGTTAGTGAAGAAGTTGTCAAATATGATTCATATTTTTTTTCATGTGCTACACTTTCTGCTTACAATCTTCTTCTTCTGCGGGGGGGTTAATCTTGGCGTATACTACGCGTCGTTACCGAGGGGAGGGAGGGGTCAAAAAATCTTTAAAAAATAGGTATAGTCCGTGCGCAACTAGTTGGCTGCTCTGCCCATACACTTTTATACCGGCAGAGCGGCCAACTAGTTGCGCACGGACTCTAATGTAGTGTATGTTCCCTAATAAGCGCGTTCTGTTATGTTGTTGTTTTATTATTTTGTCTGGTTATAAAATCTGGCTGTGTTTAGTCCCCTGTATGTTTAATGTTGTTTTTATTTATAACATTGAAAAGGTAAATTATAACATTAGTATAACATGTAATATAGCGTTATCACAATAATTAATGGCATTTCTCGTTAGGTGAGGTTTTTTTAGAAGGCAGGTCGCTATAGCCCTCATGTTACTGCGACTCCTAAGCATCTATTTTAACTCCTTACCGCACTAGAGTAATTATTGTGAAAAATTAAGAATTAAACAAAGATTGTGTGCATTGTGATCTTACCCTCTTCCAGCGTGCTCTTCTGTCTGAAGACGGCGGCGTTTTTCTGCATACACTTCTGCATGCGCAAGCGCAGCTCGGCCGTGCTCACGCTGCCGTTGGCGTGGCGCACCTTGTCCAGGTTCGCGATGCTCTCTTGGCCGGTTGTCTGTAATACATTCATAGTTTGGGTTAAAATAGACCATACGGATATCTAAAAAATCATGTCCCTGGCTTTATAGTTGAAAATACTGTATAAATAATTTACAACGGATGGAAAAACCTTATTAAGAAGAGGATCCCACGTAATTTGGTCGCGTTTCGTCAAACCCATCCGACCGATCACAGCTAAGATTGAATTGACATAATGACGTCCGGCCAAATGACCTAGGTCCATCAACTGCCAATGAGTCAATTTCTTCGATGGTACATCTGTCAAACTCTTCATTGAATTGAAGTTTAATCATCATTAAATGTCTCTGAGTGCATTCTATCAAATCCCAGGTAAACCGTACCTCTTTAAGCGGCGCCTGCGCATCGCCCGGTCGCGAGGTATCGGCGACGGTGAGGGCGCACGCGCGGCCGAACACCACCAGGTCGAGCAGCGAGTTGGCGCCGAGCCGGTTCGCGCCGTGGACGGACGCGCACGACGCCTCGCCCGCGGCTAGCAGCCCGGGAACGATTTGGTCGGCGCCGTTGCGGTGGACTATCACCTGGAAAATATATTATAAATTAAGAATGTGTTAAAGTGGTTGGAACTAAAATATAAACTACGAATAGAACATACAAATTACAATTTGTCACTTTTTAGTATTACAGTAAAAATATAGCATGTATCGTGCATCATTTCAAAAGAATTATGTATTTTAACTATCGTAAGAGTTTATTAATGCGGAGAACACAATTAATCTCACGATTTTCATAATTATCTTAAAATTAAGCGGTAACGTTTTGATATTTTAAATTACTGTTTTTTTATGCTGGCTTCGGCGTGCTTCGCCAGCTCGAGCCACGCGCCGTGTGGGTGGCTTGGCTGGCTTGAGCAGGCGCGTCCGAATCGATTGAAGCCGATAACTTCAAAGGCGCGACTAATGATGCAGTGTATAACTATTCCAAACCCATTACCTATCTGCAGAGTGTATATCTATTAAAATCTTTTACCTCTCCACGGTAATTAGTGGGTGTACCACCCATGTTGTAGTGCACAGTGGGGAGCACAGGTATGGGCTCGCGCGTGACGTCGACGCCGGCGAATATCATGGCGGTCTCGGAGATGCCGGGCAGGCGCTGCTTCAGCTGCTCCTGGGGCAGGTGGTGGAGTTGCAGGTGCACGTGGTCCTTCTCCGGACCGCAGCCGCGACCTGGGGGGGATGATGGGTTTATCACATAAAGAAGAAATAATATAAAAAAACGAGCGTGCTTTAGGTCCAACTCGTACCACTACCACACGACGTGGTCGGCCGTATATTTCGTGTTGTAAATGAACTGGACTGTTCACACGTACCACATTTTGCAGTCGTTGTCGACTGCGTGTCCGACCATAACCACAACGTTGCGTCGATGCAACGACAGTGCGCGCACACCGCGCGCGCTTCCCCCCCTCCGTTTCATTGATTTTACCACAAAGCAAGTACAAAAAACTGCAGCGACACCATTTACACGTATAACCACTGCTTGACAGCATTTCGTCGTTGCGACGTGGTGTGGTTGTGGTACGTGTGGATTAGTCCTTAGACCACACAACTGAAGTGTAACTTCTTGAGCTTCATCTATATTATGTTATTTACTAGCGACCCGCCCCGGCGTCGCACGGGTATAAAATATATAGCCACTGAAAAAAAATATTTAAATCGATAGCCTATGATCCTTCACGTGGTCTTATATGTGCCAAATAACATAAAATTGCTCCAGTAGTTCAAAAGATTAAGCCCTTTCAAATAATTTCCCCCGTTTTTTCCCACGTTCTTCTATTAGTCTTAGCGTGATAAAATATAGCCTATAATAGTCTTCCTCAATAAGTGGGCTATCTAACACTGAAAGAATTTTTCAAATCGGACCAGTAGTTCCTGAGATTAGCGCGTTCAAGTTAGGCCTTTCAAATAATTTTCCCCGTTTTTTCCACATTTTCCTCTATTTCTGCGCTCCAATTAGTCTTAACGTGATAAAATATAGCCTATAACCATCCTCGATAAATGGGATGTCTAACACTGAAAGAATCAACAAAATCCGTTACGTAGTTTTAAAGATTAAAGGGAACAAAGGGACATGAGGGAAAAAAAGTGACTATGTTTTATAATAAGTATAGATGTATCAAAAATCAATCAAAATCATTGAGATGTATGGAGTTGACACCGCAACGCAATGCTTGGTCACATTCAAGAGACGCTATATAGCCGCAGTGCACTTAGTCGGCCGCGAGCTCTTCTGCGCACTTGACGTATGACAATTATAAAAAAACTAAATAAAAGTCACAAAAATGCCTTAATATGTCTTAGGATATTGTAAAAATAATTCCAAAAACACTTCCAAATGCGACGGCATAACATTTTATAGATTAGTATTCTTATTTAATTATTTTCAATTAAAATACGAACATTTAATTACTAGGCGAAGACGCGCGCCATTTCGCATTGTCATAGAGTAGTAGATGCAGAGGGGAATGTAGGCATAATACAGATAATATCTGTGATGAGACGACAATGAATGAAGTATTCAGGTAGACGAGTTTGTATTTTGGTAATATAAATACGGTATTACGTGTATATTATACATGCGTACATTATAATTGTATTTATAAATATTTAAGTAATTTAAATAAGGTAAGTATGTAGTGGACTTTGAATCCATACTTATTATAATATAACTAGCTATTCCGGCAAACGTTTCTTTGCCATAATATACAGTATTTCACCCATATTATTTTATTGAAATGACTAAATAAGTATGTCACCATGGTAACGTCGATCGCTATCCCGTCGCATAAACTTAATGGCGGCATCGCACGGGTATAAAATATATAGCTGCTATATATTTTATACCCGTGCGACGCCGGGGCGGGTCGCTAGTATATTAATAAGTGCATTTGTTGAATAAATAATAGTAAATTATTATAACCTGAGACTGACGGCGACCATTAAGCCGCTATGTATAAAATATATAGCGGCTATATATTTTATATCCGTGCGACGCGACACCGGGATCATTTTTTCAGTGACTATATTATAGCCACTAAAAAAATGATTAAAATCGTTAGCCTATGATGCTTCACGGGGTCTACTTCTTGTATGTGCCAAATAACATAAAAATTACTCCAGTAGTTCGCGAGATAAGCCCTTTCAAATAATTTACCCCGTTTTTTCCACATTCGACTTGTTATATTATTATTTCGTTTATTTCTGCATGACTAAAAAGTTGGATTTTACATAACTATTTTCAACTGAAATCCAATTCTTGAGTCATGCAGAAATAAACGAAACTTTGTTTGTATTCCCCTATCTTAGATGAGCCGCCATATTGGATGTAGAATGACATTACATTCGTTTTCGAGTTATTCTCAAAAAGTTATTTCATTTAATATCCATACTGTTATTATACGACGGCATAGAAAATAACTATTCCACTATCTTGGATGGCCGGCCATTTTATATATTTTATAGTGATGTCAAATACTGTATCGTGCATTGTCATTCAAACCAAACGTGTATACAACATTTCAGCTCAATCGGTGAAAATATTATGTTATGTACATACAATATACATACTTCGAAATTGAGTTCAAAAAATCCACCCGAACTTACATAATAATAATATACAGAGCAAGTTAAATAAAATCTTTTACTAATGTTTAGTAAAAATCTTTGTTTTATTTTATCCACTAACTCAAGTCTGCGTTCATTCAAGTGTAGGCACAAAACTTTGTCACTTCTGCGGTACTGATCTATAGCCATTACCGCCCCGCCTCTCACCCCGCTCATTCCTCAAGTGTGACATGTTTTTTGTTGGCAATAGCAACTCCATACATCTCAATGATCAAAATCAAAAATCTTTATTTTCATTAAATGTATGCACCATCGAGGAAATTGATTCCTAGGCAGTTGACGGATCTACGTCATTTGGTCGGCTTATGTCAATTCAATGTTAGCTGTGATCGGTCGGATGAGTTTGAGTTATCGCGACCAAATTACTTAGGTCCGACATCTGCCTAGGAATCAACTTGTCTTATAAATGATAATACATAATATTTGATAGGTGGGTTCTCCTTTTAAGTAGAACTTCTATTAGGAGAAAATATGTATAATGTATATTAAAAGAAGAAGATCACACTTTTGTAACGTGCTCGTCACCCATTTACCATAATATTTTATATGTGACAACTTAAGGTGACCAAAATTAATAAAGGTTTTTGATTTTTGTAAAAAAAAAATAATACCATAGAGTATTTTCACATACGTTCAACAACTCGAGAATCGAGATTCACGGATGACGAAGTGAAGTAAATCGGTATAGTGTGTAAGCTATAATAGAAATACATAGTTCTACGACTACTCGCGATCGAATATAATGCATCGTTAAACTCACGACAAAATTTTAATTACTATTTTATTACTATACTAGCTGTCCCGGCAAACGTTGCTTTGCCATATTATTTTATTGACTTGCACTTATCAATGTATAAAGAATTTGGTAAAAATCAGTAAAGCCGTTTCGGAGGAGTTCGTGGACTAACATTGTGACACGAGAATTTTATATATAAGATTAAATTACTATTTCAAACTCATACATTTTTGCTGTCGAACTACAACAGTAAAGTAGGAATGTTGGTAGCCCATGGTCGATTCAAATGGCTAAAGTAAGGTCGTGGAGCAGCTAAACATTTCTCCATTAATCCACTCCTTTTTCACTTTTTACCTCTTGTTCAAATATACTTATTTCTTGTTCCCATATTTAGTCCTCACATAGCTGGCAAACGGGATTATATACCCTAAACTACTTCTAAAAACCCACCTTCCATAATCTCCAGCGTCATAGCTCGGGAGACGACGTCGCGACTCGCCAAGTCCTTGGCGACGGGCGCGTACCGCTCCATGAATCTCTCTCCTTTAGCATTGACGAGGAAACCGCCTTCACCACGACAACCCTCAGTCATGAGGCAGCCCGCACCGTAGATGCCTGAAAAAAAATTATTATGGAATTTGATATTTGAATGTGAATGTTTGTCTATCTGCAATTCCGTTCATCACAAATGCTGTCAGTCTATAGCATTTGTCTGTCCAAGCCTCTTCTCCAATTTAGATTTGATGAAATTTGACCCGTTACTCTGAGTTCCGGGAAATTCGCAACTACAGTAGCGAATATCCCGTTACTCTACATCAAAATCTACTACAGTAAAAAAGAACGTAGAAAATTGTACTATCGTATTGCTTTTTGTCACTTTTACATTCAGCCTATTCACACTGCGGTGAAAGCAATGCGCACCGATTAATTTTTTAAAAAAGGCCATTTAAACTTAGAATAGGCAGCCAACAGCGCGGGCAGTTATATGCATCTTCTCTCGTAGTAATTAAGTTCAGTTTTGAATAGCTCATTATAAAAGTCCTTCGCAACGCCTCGTCATTGAAACAGCAGTGTCCTAGGGTAAGTTCACACTAACCTCAGACACTGCTACAGCAGAATTAAGCTGCGTTTCCACTGAAGCGTAGCGGAGCGGAACTTAGCGGTGCCGAATTATCCAATCACCATGCTCGAAATCTTCACTCCGATTCGCTGTCATTCCGCTGGAATAGCACGATTGGTCAATTCGGGCACCGCTAAGCTCCGCTCCGCTTCGCTTCAGTGGAAACACAGCCTTAAGACACTTTTAATGCTTAAGTTGCAGGGTTTAAGCTCAGTTAACATTCAGTTGTCACATATACAGGGTGTAACAAAACTAAGTGTACTTTAGGGTGTGTTCGTGTTTCTTGTAGGGAGTTCACTGTGAAAGTAGCAGCGCTAAAAGACCATTTTTTTACTATTGTATATGGGCAAGCGTCCCGGCTTTATGAATTTTCCAATATAAAAGTGAGAAAAAAGTTGGTCTTTCAGCGCTGCTACTCCCACAGTGAACTCTACTACTCTACAAGGAACACGTACACACCCTGAAGTATTATCAGTTAGTTTTGACTTTTGTTACACCCTGTATAACTTCTTATGTAGTATTGTTCGCCCGCGGTGCCTGCGGTTTAGGGCTTCCAACTGGCTTTTTTGTACAGTAAGTTGAGTTTTTTTTTAATTATTTATAGCATAGGATACATAACAATATATTATAAATAGAATGGCAGCACCATTAAACCCGACAAGGGTTTATCCTGGTGCCATATTTATATTAAACTAACGACTATAGTAATTATTAGTTAAGTATTAGTTTTATATTAGTTTAATACAAACCTCGATGTCGAGCGCATACGCAAGCTATGCAAATATATTTTAAAGGGGAAAGTGAAAGGCGACACACCGCCGCACGGCCGCGGTGCATCGCTCACTACTGACTACACAGTACAATACATGCACGATAACAATTCGTCAACCGGTTCGCAATAATGTTATACAGGATGATCTGAAAGGTAAGTATTTTTATATGATTCGAAAAGGTAATTCTTTATGGTTTTATTTAGGTTCTGGACTGTAATTTTTTCCTTAATATCTATTGGGATCTGATTTATAAGATGGGGTATTAGATATTGTGACGTTCTCTGACCATAGAAGTTTGTAAATTTGGGCGGTATTAGCATTTTATTTGTGACTTTCCTGGTTAGCTTGTGGGAGTCACTGAGATACTGAATGTCTTGTCTAAAATATTGTTCCTTTAGTATCTGATATTTAAAGTTAATGTGAACAGGTAGTATATTGCAGTATTGAAATAAATCAAAATCATTTTTAATTTTTGTTTTAACATGGTAAGGTATAATAAGTTTTAAAAGTAGTTTTTGTAGTTTATAAATATTGTCCAAGTGTGTTTTAAACGTTCGGCCGTAACTACTTAATCCGTAGGAAATTATGCTCTCTGCAAGTGCCAAATACAAAGTTCGCCTAACATCAAAGGGAATACGGTTGTCACCCGTGTAAATTCAGCATTGCGTTGCAACAGCAGTGTCTACTGTCTGGGCAAGGCACTGCTACAGCACAATAAAAGACTTCTGTTGCAGTTGCAGTCAGTTAATATTGCGGTTTATCACTCACCGGTGGGATGGAACTGCACGAACTCCATATCCTCGTTCTGGAGTCCGGCGCGCGCGGCCATGGCGGTGCCGTCGCCGGTGCACGTGTGGGCTGAAGTACAGCTGAAGTACGCGCGACCGGTACCACCCGTCGCTAAGATCGTGTTCTTCGCTTGGAACCTGAAGAGTATAAAAAAATCGGTTGTCTGTAAAGTCGGTTTACTGACGATAGTTGAACGTGACAACGTCATAGCCTTAATAGGGCAATAAATCATTTCGTACAATAGTGACTAATAGTTCTACAAGCTTTTAACGTAATTTATTTACAAACATAATAAGCAAATCGCTTCCGAATCTCTATAAATAGAAACAAACTTTTTCGAGTGTAACCTAAAGTTATTTCGATGTATTTCTTTTAAATGTCTAAAAATATTTATAATGAGTAAAATAAACTATTCGCAATACAAAACGCTACATACGTTCGTGAAATCCAGTAAAATCTTCGAACAAAGCACAAGTCATACCTTGACACGTAGGAAATAGAGCACAATTTTGAATAACCGAAATAATACTAATAGCTCACAGATTGTTTATTTATTTTTCATTCAGAGTGTGGTCAATGTATCAAAGGTAATAACTAACCAAACTTCTTCATACAAAAGTATTCTCTAAGTCATCGAAATACGTAATATAATCGAAACAAAGAGCGCGGCCCAGGTGGGCCTTACGGTTGTTGAGCGATCAGCGAGGTAACGCCGCATATTGCGTCATGTTTTTTCGTGCGCGCAGCCCATATCGAATTATAAGACGTTATCATGTCAAAAAATGACCGACATGATGAGTAAAAAAAAAGTTCAGGGAGTTCACTAGGGTGATTAGACAATACCAGTCATTGGACAAAACACAAAAACACAATATTTATTATGGTTGCTTTAAAGACTGCCTGTTTTTAAAGTATTAGAACGCTTGATTTTAAAGAAAACCAGGGTAGTTTTTAAACCTTAATAAATAGTGTTTTTGTGCTCTGTCAAATGACTAGCATAGTCCAATCACTAGTCATTTCACCCTATTAAAAATATATTAAGGGACAATTATTGACCTTTCATACTTCAATACAGTTGATTAACGAATGGAAGTAGAATAGTTTACTTTAATTAATAAATTAATAATTATATCTAAAAGTTGCTGCGTCTCCTGAGAAAAAGGACTCTATGCTTTATTTCTTTATTGTAGTTCGAAAATCAATCACTTTTTTTGCGCAGGGGAAACCCATCATGGGTCCCCCGGGTTGGGTATGTGCCTCAGTTAGCTGAAGCACCCCGGGGGTATGTGAGACTCCTACTCACTAGAACCACCTGCGGTTCGCCTTCAGCCGTATAGAGGAGGGATATGCCGGATCTAACAAACACAGGACTCTCTCCACGACTGGCCGGTCTCGAAAATCAATACCTGCTTAAACCTTATTAATTATTTTTATTAATAACTAGCTGTTGCCCGCGACTTCGTCCTCGTTAACGTAGTATAATAACAAGATGGATATTTTTCGCCTTTTTGTGGTTCCTCATACAAAGGGTAAAAACGGGACCCTATTTAAGCAAACGTCAATAAACATTCATGTTTATAACTCAAAAATGACGGGACTTTCATTGAAACTTTCTTCCCCAATTTCTCCTTCTTGGGGGTAGAATAACCAGAAACGCTTAAATACGTATCCATTCATTTTTAATCAGTAGCACAAAAATAAAGTTTCATGTTTCTAACTCAAGAAATGACGGACTTTCATTCAAACTTTCAACCCCTATTTCACCCCCTTCGAGGTAAAATTTTCAAAATTCCTTCCTTAGTGAGTGTCCACTTAATAAAAAAACCCTACTCACCAAATTTCGTGGCTGTAACTTTAACAGTTTTTGCTCAGCGATGATGAATCAGTCAGTCAGTCAGTCGGTCAGGACATGTAATTTTATAAGTATAGATTAATCTTAGCCTAGCATTAGCGTTTTTAGTTGAGCTTACGTAAGCTAGAATGCACGAATATGATAACGTGACTCTACAAACACAATAATTTTTCGGAAAATATAAAATAAAATCTCAGTTAAGACTCCTTAGAGCCGAGACACAAAAACACGGCACGACGTCGTACAAAGCCTTTTAGTCCATTTTTTTTAAATGGCCCCTCACTTTTTTAAAATAGTAGTACATATGAGATTCTATCTATCTGATCTATCTATGATATTATTATTTACATCTATATATTTTCATTTTTATATGACAAATTATTCTTTTAAATTTTGTTCACACCTGATTATCAACAATTATATTTTCTATTTTCTATCACAACTTTTACTTTATCCATTGAAATGTCCTTTTAGTCCATTGAAATGTTACAATTATTTTAGGACCGAATATTGCATTTATTAGAGGATGCAATTTTATTTTTGGAATATGTTGGGGGGGGGGGGTTAATATAAGCTTAACCTCAAGTTTGTGGGGTCGCCGCTCTTGTCCCCCGGCTGCCATCTTGAAAAAAGTGATGACAACACTATTTTCGTAATATCTGGGAAACTATAAGTCTCACAAAAAAAAATTAAGAACATAATTTGTAGCAAATTATTTTTTCTACAAATCTATACTTATTATAAAACAAAGTCGCTTTTTTTCCCACATGTCCCTTTGTTCCCTTTAATCTTTAAAACTACGCAACGGATTTTGATCATTCTTTCAGTGTTAGATAGCTCATTTATCGAGGAAGGTTATAGGCTATATTTTATCACGCTAAGACTAAAAGATGCGAAGAAATGGAGGAAAATGTGGAAAAAACGGGGAAAATTACTTGAAGGGGCTAACTTGAATGCGCTAATCTCAGGAACTACTGGTCCCATTTGAAAAATTCTTTCAGTGTTAGATAGCCCATTTATTGAGGAAGGCTATATGCATAATTTTTCCAGTGGCTATATATTAAATACCTGTGCGACGCCAGGGCGGGTCGCTAGTATGTTTATATAGCTTTTTACCCTAAATTAAAAATTTAAAAAGTTATAAGCAAAAAAGTGATATATTTTTTAAAAAAATTATTATCGCTCTTGAACTTTGTTTAATACATTTTACAAAAAAAATACCTTAAAACAACCTTGTTGATGATCTTTTGAGAAAAAAATCCCCCGATCCCATAATATGTTAAACAAAGTTAAAAAGTGATAATAAACCTTTTCAAAAATTTTATCACTTTTTTGCTTATAACTTTTAAAATTTTTAATTTAGGGTGTAAAGTTATATTAGCATATTTGTAGGCAAAATAATTTGCAACAAGTTATGTTCTTACAATTTTTTTGTAAGACGTATAGTTTCCGAGATATCACGAAAATAGTGTTGTCACCCCTTTTTTCAAGATGGCGGCCGGGGGACAAGAGTGGCGACCCCACAAACTTGAGGTTAAGCTTCTATTGAGCCCCCCAACATATTCCAAAAACAAAATTGCGTCCTCTAATAAATGCAAAGCAAATGTAACATTTCAATGGACTATTTATGTATTTGTCAATTTAATCTATATAAAATTTTGATTCGAACCTTTGTGATATCCGATCAAAATATACTTTTACACACATACATACCTTTCACAAAAGTCTTTTTTTTGCGTGGCACAAAAACTTTCCCTAAGAGGAGGAAAATTATGTTTTTTTTTTACATTATCATGCTTGTCTGCGCCAGACTAAACATTTTCATGTTTAATCAATCATTAAAATAACGTATACAAATCTCGTGTAAGGCTCAACTCACACAGGGGCAGCATAATATTCGTCTCTATTGTTATCCATACTTCCATACTCTACTAATGTTATAAACATGCGAAACGGTGTATGTCTGTCTGTTACATCTTCACGCCCAAACCGCTAAACTAATTTTGCTGAAATTCGGTATGAAGATACCTTGAGTCCCGGGAAAGGACATAGGATACTTTTTATACAACTTTCTGATATCAATATAATATTATGAAAGCGTCGAAGAGCGATTACGCGCGTCGACGTGCGCGATCTTATTTTCATAGCAGCAATTTGTACTTAAATAATCATGGACGTGAGTTAAGAGTGGCAGCCCTGCCCAGATCAGCTTTGTCAGCTCTTCCTAAGTGGAACAGCTGACAAACACCTCATCAGCACTTTAGTTATATAAAAACGTAGACTTAAGTTAGTTAAGGGATTCTTTCGATTGTTAAATTAGTAGTAAGAACTCTGTTGGTCTAAAATAAAATTATTTTTTTTAAGTCAAAACCTCGACCGAGTATTTAATTGGCGCAGCCGGTACGGAATCTCCGAGTTGATATCCTTATCAAAATCTGAGGCATCAACGTGCGTCTCAACGTTTTACAGAGATTATATCGAACAAATAAATTTATTAAATACACATCGGAGGGGTCCAGCCGAGCAGAGTTCCAGCCAATCGACGGATCCAGAGCATGGTGAAGACGACGGGACTGTGAGTGATCAAATTCTTATTCACTTTCCTACTTTTCTTTGCTCTGTATTTTACTGTGTGTGTATGTGTTTCTACTCCACAGGGATTTTAGGTATTTTTTTTTAGTTAGGTTTTTTTCGGGGGATAATTATTAATAATAAATAATAAATTAAAAATAATAAATTTAAAGATTAAAGAGATTTGACATAAATATTTTTGAGCATTGACGTATAGATAGTTTATTCTTTCCCTTTATTTTTACTTTTTGGGTGTGTTATTTACAAAATGGAAGGTGTAGTCCGTGTTCCCAATGAAATATTAAAAATCATTCCAGTATTTGAAGGGGACTCCAGGGTCTTACCTTTGTTTATAAAGAAATGCGAATATGTATTACAAACTTTTCAGGGCGATCATTTACAAAATGAATATTTGTTCCATGTCATTACTAGTAGATTAGCTGGAGAGGCTGCGAGTTTAGTAGGGGAGCGAGATCAAATTAATAATTGGGATGAATTAAAAACTCTCTTGAGGCAGCATTTCGGCGATCCTAGAACCGAAGAATGTTTAGCCTTAGAACTTCAGGGCTTAAAAATAAATAGAGGCGAAAATTATTTCGACTTTTGTCATAGAATCCAGAATATACAGAGTATTCTTTTCTCAAAAATTAATGAAACAACGGCAGACGCCAGTATTCGTCTGGCGAAGCAACAAATCTATACGAATACGTCGTTCAATGTTTTTCTTTATAATTTGCCACCGTATTTGGTTAGAATTGTTAGATTACGGGATACCTCTACTTTAGAAGACGCATTGAAAGTTGTTTTGGAGGAACAAAATTTTAATACGGTGTATACGCAAAAACATTCTAGCAATAATAGCAACAACAGAAATCAAAATAATATTCCACAGAATTTGAGACCATCGACATCAACATCACCGCAAAATAATTTTAATAAATTTTCATTTCGAAATTTCGACAATAACAACTCATTTAATCGTCAGAACACGCAGAGAAATTTTAACTCTTTTCAAGGTAATAATAATAATAGTCCGCAACAAAATAATAATTTTAGAAATAACCAGTTCAGAAGTCATTCATTTCAATTTAGAAATAATAGGAATTTTAATAACTCGTCTCATCAGGCGACAACAATGCATCCGCAGTTTCAGCAAATTCCTAACTCGGGGTCAAACACCGATGTAACAATGCGAACTGCTAATTCGAGGCGTATTAACTGTACAAATAATAATTACCACAATAACTACGAACTTGGACAAAATACGTTTAATAATAATAATCACCAATCTCAGTCGATGGATAGTGTTGAGAATTTTCACATACGAGCCTCAAGGGACGAGAAAAGATAAATGTGAATTCTAATAGTATCCGTTCGTTACCGTACATAGAAATTCCAGAGTTAAATTCAATTTTTATGATAGACACCGGTAGTTCTCGTTCTTTTATTAGCCCAGAAGTTGCCTATAAATATTTTAAGGAATTTTTAAAAACAGAACCGTTCGAGGTAGTTAGTACTCACGCTGCGAGTAAACACGATCAAGTCATTTTTATTCAATTGCCAGAAATTTTCCAAAGTCCACAGTGTCATAAGTTTTACATTTACAGTGTTGATAGTCGTTACGATGGACTGTTAGGTAGCGATTTGTTAAATCAGATTGAAGCGAATATTGACATGAAAAATAAATTACTAAAAATGCCCAATACTTGTATACCAATAGTGTATTCACCGCCATTTAGATTTACGTATGAGTTGCCGTCGCGTTCAGAATTAAGAGTCAAATTACCGACTAGTATTAAAAATGGAGAAGCTATTTTAGAATATAAAGAATTTTGTGAAGGAGTTAGGATGCCCACAGCATTAGTTAATTGTGTAGATGGTTTCGCATATACTGTTATACAGAACTGCACGTCACAAAAGATGATTTTAACTGTTACTAGCCCCTTTATTGTGCAGCCCTATGATAGAAATGTACATGTAAATTCGCAATGTAACGTAAATTATACCCGGGATAGAGATGATACCGAACATTTATTAACGGAAAATTTAAAACGTCTTAAACTGGATCACATGAATACCGAAGAAAAGAAAGCTATTTATGATCTGTGTAAATCATATAAAGACATTTTTTATTGTGAGAATATTCCTTTAACTTTTGCTAATGACGTAAAACATAACATTAGGACTAAAAATGAAGACCCTATTTATATTAAAGCACGTAGGTTACCCCCAATGCAGACTGCAGAAATTAAAAAACAAATAGATCAGATGCTCCGAGATAATATCATACAGGAGTCATTCTCTCCTTGGAGTGCTCCCGTTCATTTAGTACCGAAAAAACCTGATAGCTCCGGTAAACAAAGGTGGAGAATGGTAATTGATTACAGGCGCCTGAATGAAATCACTGTCGATGATAAATATCCTTTACCAAACATTAACGATTTATTTGACACGTTAGGAAAAAGTATGTATTTTACTACGCTAGACTTGGCTAGTGGGTATCATCAAATTGAAATAGCTGAAGAAGATAAACCTAAAACAGCCTTCAGCACACCGTTCGGGCATTATGAATTTAATAGAATGCCGTTCGGATTAAAGACAGCGCCTGCCACTTTTCAACGAGCAATGGATAATGTTCTTAGAGGTTTACAAGGAATCCATTGTTTAGTTTATATTGATGATGTAGTTATATTTTCAACTAGTTTAAAGGAGCATGTAGAGAAATTAAAATTAGTTTTCGATAGATTTAGACAGACGAATCTTAAAGTACAGTTAGATAAATCTCATTTCCTGCGTAAGGAAGTATTATACTTAGGACATACGATAACTAATGAAGGATTAAAGCCAAATACTGATAAAATAGATGCTATCTTGAAATATCCTCTTCCAAAAACTGTAACTGAAATTAAAAGTTTTCTTGGTCTTATAGGTTATTATAGAAAATTTATTAAGGATTTTGCTAAGATTACTAGGCCTATGACGTTATGTTTAAAAAAAGGAAGAAAAATTGTTTTTGATGAAGCCTATATGGAATGTTTTGAAACATGTAAAAAGTTATTAACTAATGCCCCATTATTACAGTTCCCTGATTTTTCTAAACCTTTTGTTTTGACCACTGATGCATCGAACTTTGCAGTCGGTGCAGTTCTGTCACAGGGACCTATAGGCTCAGATAGGCCTATAGCATTTGCTAGTAGAACGTTATCACCTACAGAAGAAAAATATAGCACAATAGAGAAGGAATTGTTAGCTATTATATGGGCAGTAAAGTATTTTAGGCCCTATTTATACGGAAATAAGTTTACTATTTACACAGATCATAGACCATTGGCTTGGTTATATTCATTAAAAGAACCGAATAGTAAGTTAATTAGGTGGAGGTTACGCTTAGAAGAATTTGACTTTGAAATTAAATATAAAAAGGGACCACAGAATACAAATGCTGATGCATTATCGCGTATTAGAATAAACGCTTTAGATGATGATTTAGACTCAGTTTTGGTTAATGTTGATGACTCTGATGTACAGGGTGTCGTTAGGGAATTAGAAAATGATTTAGTTAATATAAGTGAACCCGAGCCAATAGAAACGATAGAACTCTCGGATTCTGATGACGGCGAAACGGCACATTCGGTTTCAAATAAGGAACATAAAGGTTTTCCCATTCTAAAAGAAGCTATTGATAATAAAACTAAACAAATTCTAGTATACTCTTGGCTTGTAGATAGATTAACAGTAAAAGATTTGTCGAATAAAAATCAAAGAATTTTAGAGGTACATTTACCAATAAATAATGAGCAATTAGTAAAAAATTTCTTTAAAGAATATGTAGACCCTAAGCATAAATATTTTATTTATTTTGAAGACGAATGTTTTAGACGTACATTTTCTAAAGTGGTAACGGAATTATATAAAAAAGGAACAATGAATTTAGTTGAGTGTACTGAGAGAGTAGTTAACTTATCGGAATCAGAAGTAGATCAAATAGATGTTGTACGTAAGTATCATGAGGGTAAAACATGCCATCGTGGTATAAATGAAACATTAACAAAAATAAAAAGGCATTATTGGTGGAATAATATGAAACAAACAGTTTCAGCTTTAATCAACAGTTGTGAGCAATGTAGAAAAATGAAATATGAAAGGAAACCCATTCAGCCACATCTTCAATTAACGCAAACTCAAAATAGTCCTTTTCAGGAATTATTCATAGATCTTTTATATATAGAAAATAAATATTATTTAACTATAGTAGACGCATTTAGTAAGTTAGCTCAGGCCATAGATATACCAAATAGAAGTACTCCAGAAGTAGTAAAAGCATTGATTAAGTATTTCAGTATGTATGGCATACCCGATAAAATAAATAGCGACTCAGGAACGGAATTTAATAATGAATTAATAAGGGAATTATTAAACTTATATAAAATTGAAATTCATGTTGGTACTCCCAATAATCCAAATTCAATAGCTATTGTGGAACGATTTCATTCTACAATAATTGAAATTTACAGGCTTGCTAAATATGATAAGAAAGATTTAGATGCGTGTAGTGTTATGACTTACGCTATTATGGCCTATAATAATACGATTCATACTGCAACTAACTTCACACCTTTTGAAATGGTATTTGGACATACGGATTCAGGAAACGTTTTTGATATTGATAGAGATAGAAATCTGATGCAAAAGTTATTACAAGATCATAGGAAGCGACTTAAGGTTCTTTACGAATACGTAGCGGAAAAATTAGTAAATGACAAAAAAGAAGTAAGGGATAAGAAAGGAGGAGAAAATCCGGTTCCTGAAATTAAGAAAGGAGATAAAATTTTTATGAAAAATACTAGAACTAGGAAAGCTAAACAATTACCTAGGTTTGAAGAAGCTGAAGTCACTGGGGAGGTTTCGCGAAATATAATACCGGTTAAGCTTAAAAATAGAAATACTAGAGTAGCAATAAAAAACATCAAACGGCCTCCACAGGTGGTGCGTCCTGGTACTAGCAATGGCGAGTCCGACATGGCATCTCAAAGTTCACAACATGACCAGGAATCCAGGCATAGCTCCGATAAAACTTGGTACAGCAGTGATGAAGACTGATCACTGGAGCATCATTAAAACGGTTGATTTAGAATATATTAAGTTACAATTAGATAATAATATTGGAGAATATAATAGGTTAAGGTCTTTAATTCAAGCAGACTATCAGGTTAAGAATGAATTTTTAGGGTTAGAAATACAAATAAGTTCTTTCATAAAATTAACTAAGTCTAGATTATTGCAAATTCTCCCTAATTTAAGGACAAAAAGAGGTATTATTAATCCATTAGGATCATTTATAAAACTTATTACTGGGAATTTAGATAATAACGATGCAATTCGATATAGTAAAATAATAAATAATTTACAAGAGAAAGAACACTCTGTGGAAGATAAAATTTCAGTTATGCAAGTAGCCTTTGATAAATTAATTAATATATCTAGCGACATGAATTTTAATGTCAAACAAATTTACGCTAAAACAACTGAAATTCAATCTTTACATAAGAATCAAACTACATTATTTAATTTTATTTCGGTGATGAATAATTTGTATCAATTGTTAAATAATTTTCGCACTATTTACAGCATAATCATGGAAATAGAAACATCAATCGCTTTTAGTAAATTGTATACTCTCCATCAGTCTATTATTAATTCGACGGAACTATTGTCTATTTTATTAAATGTGGAAAAACATGCTCGATTAATTTACCCAGCAAATTATGATACATTGCCAGCCCTAGAACGTTCAATAATTTTAAAATCATATATTCATCAGCATAGATTAGTATTCATTTTAGAAGTCCCATTAGTAGATAGAAACACTTATACATACTATAGAATAATTCCCATTCCTATACATAATTTCCTTTCTAAAAGTACTACCATTATTTTTCCTGAATTTCCATACCTTATCGTGAATAAGTCACTCTATCGGTCTCTAGTAAGTCCATGCGAAGAACTAGACAGCAACATGTTCCTTTGCGACGCGGACAAAGAGGCACAATATAAAGAAACTTGTATAGAACAAATAATGCTGCTGAAAAATAACTTTTCAAGTTGCCAGTCACACCAGATAATTTTAGAAAACAGTAGAACTTATAGAATCGCTGCAAATCAATGGCTTCTGTTCAGTATGAAAGAAATAGTCATAACAGAAAATTGTAAAGACCAAATAACTAAGACAAAGTTGCAAGGTACTTTTATATTGGCTACCGATCCTGACTGCGAGACAACAATTGGCGACACTTATGTTGGGCAAGTGTCCAACATCACATCCAGCGGCCTGCCAGACGTCACCGTCCAGCTACCGGAGGTGCAGTTGGAGGTTCCAGCTCCGGATACTTCACTTGATGTTCGTGGAATCGACTTTGATAGTTAAACAGTTAGTGCAAAATATGAAAGTGAAATATATTGGTGAAAATAATAGTGTTAATAGTGACTTAAGAATATGGACAACGGTTTTATGTATATAACCTATTTTGATAATTATTTGTACACTCGTTATGTTCCTTATGTTGTTTTTTAGAAATAAATTTTTAGATCTTTTTAGCACAAAAAATTCTCCGAAGCCGTCTTCCTCTGTTTCTACGTCTTCGGATAATTTTTCTCTAGGGGAGGGAGGAGTTAAGAGTGGCAGCCCTGCCCAGATCAGCTTTGTCAGCTCTTCCTAAGTGGAACAGCTGACAAACACCTCATCAGCACTTTAGTTATATAAAAACGTAGACTTAAGTTAGTTAAGGGATTCTTTCGATTGTTAAATTAGTAGTAAGAACTCTGTTGGTCTAAAATAAAATTATTTTTTTTAAGTCAAAACCTCGACCGAGTATTTAATTCGTGCGTACCATAAAGGCATAAAAGCACTGCTTACCAAATGATAAATACTTGCTATACACATATTTTAATTTAACTTTCGCGCGTTTTAGATGACGTTAGTTATTATATAAAGTAAAAAATGAATACACTTAAAACGCCTAAATTTATAAAATAGCAAAAACTAATTTGCAAAACTACTTAAACATAAGTCGGTAAGTGGTAACTAGGCGCGCCGCGCGAAGGTACGCACTATGCACCAATATTATACTACATATCTGTGGTTACAGGCACTCCATGTCACGCAGACCCCACCTATATGTGTGAGTTAAGATTTTCGTATTCGTACACTGTTCGCAAACGTGTGTGCGTGTGCGATTTACTAGGAGAGATCCTGCGGCATGAGTTCCGAGACCCGGCGTAATGGCGCGTTCGGAAGTAATCGGATATGTTCGTTGCCTATAATCCGAGTAAAAATAATAGACGGAAATCTAATTAATCACATATGCACATAGTGCATTTTTGTTTAGTACGGTTTATATTTGTTTACATTACAGAAGTGTTTTGTATTTTGGGAGGCCATTTTTTCATGTGATGAGCACTGTAACATATTATTTTAGTTTGCGCCAGTATATTTATAGTTTTCTTAGAAGATTTTTATTATTTTAACATTTAAAAGTGTGTACATTTAACAGTTTATTAGATATTTGTTATTACTGAGTTTCTAATTTCTATATTGAGTGCGTTTTTTGATTTCTTAAAAATGTTATTTGATTGTGAGGTTTGTGTTGTGTGAAAATGTGTGTTTATTAAAAATTAAAAATAGGTAACAAGTTTTCACAATTGTCATTCAGTGAAAAGATTCTAATTGTGATTTGTGTCGAAAGGTACGTGTATCTGAGTTACAACAATTAAACCAGCAACAAAAATGAAATGTAAGTACTACTCGAAAGTTTCATGTTAATCATATTCAAGTACTAATTTATTTTATCATTTTATAATATTACTAGCTGTCCCGGCAAACGTTTCTTTGCCATATTATAAAGTATATCGCCCGTATTATTTTATTGAAGTGACTAAATAAAGTATGTCACCATGGCAACGTCCATCGCTATCATAGTCGTCGTTTTTCTCGAGTTGTAATAATTTACTATTATTTATTCAACAAATGCACTTATCAATATAATAAGTACCGAGTAGCCGATTCTCAGACCTACTGAATATGCATATAAAATTTAGTAAAAATCAGTAAAGCCGTTTCGGAGGAGTTCGTGGACTAACATTGTGACACGAGAATTTTATATATTAGATATACTTTATATTAAATGCGAAAGTATCTCTGTCTGTCTGTCTCACTTTCACGCCAAAACTAATGAACCGATTGTAATAAAATTTTGTACACAGTTATTCTAGAGCCTGAGAAAGGACATAGGCTACATTTTTATAAGACAAAAATATATTATGTATCTAATTTCCATGGAAATATCGATGAAAAATGAATTTACATTGCATTTCTAATATATAACAATAGATGGCGTTTTTCTTTTTGGCGCTTAGCACACATGTGAACGCAAATGAACTTTCATTGTAGTTCCAACACGTAACAACAGATGGCGTTTTTTTGTTTCTTCATAACAGAACGTACTCATATATTATAATAGTTTAGAAAACATAGTTTTTAATTTATATCTACACTAATATTACAATTTATGCGAAAATATCTCTTTTTGTTTGTCTGTCTGTTTTGCTTTCACGCCAAAACTACTAAACCGATACCACTACTGCTTACCCCATGTCAAAAACCTCTGCACGCCTCTGTAAATAATAGAGCAATAGAGATCAATAATTAATCAATATATTATGCAGGCGACATGACGCATCGCTTCCACTCTACCCCAGTATAAGTCGAGCCAAATAGTGATAACTCCTTTATTATACAAATAATGCAAAATTTATTTTATTATGTATTCGAATGTCTAGTACATACCGGTTTTGAATGAATGCCCTCTAAAATCAAGTTTCGAATCTCATACAAACACATACAACTTTTAAATTGATTCAGTACATGAGTATTGACAAACTGCTCTAAAAAATCTAGACTTAAGCTAGCATGGTTCAGTAAATATTGAGTAAATATTTACGATGCCGGTTTTACAAAATGTACAATTTGAGTTAGTGCTTATTAGTACATTTAGCGTCATTAAAGTGTATAAATATATTATTATACACTTTAATGACGCTAAATATAGCTCAGAAATTCCCAAACTACATTTCTGGAAACCCTGTTTTCCGTAAGCTTTCCTATAGTTTGGGTCCGACTAGGAAAATTTATTTATCAAAAATTTAAAAAGACCAGCATTAAACATTTTAATTTATTATTTTTTATTAATAATTTATTGTTCTAAACATGCATCGATTGCCCTTTCTAATTTGCCGAACAGCGAACTGATAGCGACTTTATTACATAATTTTTTTAGTAGCTGACGTGACTTTAATAGGACGTTTAAATATTCAGAAACTGGACTGCCGCTCTTCGCACTACCGGCAATACTGCGACTGCCCTGAATACTGCGGCAGTAACGACGCATATGAAACTAGTAGCAAGTATTACCTGTGCTGACTTCCAGCCCATTTATAAACTGAGATCCTAATGATCTTGAGACTAATCTCAGCGGTAAGAGCGGTTTATGAATATCAGTAATTTTATGAAGAGTTTGACAGATAATGTAATGGGTCTTATCTTATGTCAAAATTTGAATAATGTTCCACTCTGAGTGCGACAGTAAGATTAAGTAATTGATAGTATTACCTGTGTAGGGTTCCATCTTCAAGGTTGAGTGCGATGCAGCCCTTGCAGACGCCGTCCTCCATGAGCAGGTCTAGGGCGAAGTACTCGATGAAGTACTCGCAGTCGTAGCGCAGGGACTGACCGTACAGCGTGTGCAGGAGCGAGTGGCCGGTTCTGATGAAGATATTACGAAATATTAAATATTAAAAAAAAATGAGAGGTGTCAAGGGACACCCGAATGGAACGAAGTTATTTCGTACGTTCAAAAACCTGTATACATAATATTATAATATACACTCAAAAAAAAAAAATTTTAAAAACGCCATCTATTGACGCCCAGGAGTACTAACAACACGTCGATGTTTATTTTCAGAAAACGCCATCTAGTTGACGCAATATAATCAACACCCTCTGCCCATACTATGCAGGTATTAATAAAAAAAATGTCGAATTCAAAATATATCGTTTTGTCTAGCCTCCTTTAAACGGTCAATTCACAAATTAAGACGGCGTCTTATGCAGGATAGTGAATGGTATTGCAGGCCTGCACGGCGGACAGCAATGCAGGATAGTGAATAATATTGCAGGCCTGCACGGCGGACAGAAATGCAGGATAGTGAATAATATTGCAGGCCTACACGGCGGACTGCAATGCAATGCAGGATAGTGAATGGTGTTGCAGGCCTGCACGGCAGACTGCAATGCAGGATAGTGAATGGTATTGCAGGCCTGCACGGCAGACTGCAATGCAGGATAGTGAATGGTATTGCAGGCCTGCACGGCGGACTGCAATGCAGGATAGTGAATGGTGTTGCAGGCCTGCACGGCGGACTGCAATGCTAGTGAATGGGCCGTTTTACGACGAACGCGCGAAAAGGAAATTCGCAATAATTATTTATGTATTACTGGATGACCCGTTAAACTTGAAATCTTCCCCAGACTCCCACGAAACCTCAAGACTGAAATTATACAAATCGGTTCAGCCTCTAGTTTTAAAGAGCAATCCAATTTTATTTATATCAAATATTATGGAATTAAGTACATATTTTACTGCATGGTATCTTTTTGGTGTTCGTAGCATGGTTACATAATATTACAGTTATATATCATTATAATATTATTAATATTATTGTGACACAGTAGGACTTAGCTGTGAGTTGTGACCATAAAATCAATCTAGCTGAACAGAGACAAAGATTTACGCCCGTGACTTAGCGCTGGAAAATGCATTGTTTTGTTAAAAGCATAGTAATGTTAAATGTGTTATGTGTAAATGCGCACGATTCCGGCGCTCTAGTTACAAGATGGTATAATGTAGAATATCCAATGGTTACATATCCATGGATATTCTACAGTCTTCAGGGTCCCATATTAAAACGAAAGCGTGCCTATTGGCTATTTGCATGTATGTCTGTTAAGAATTAACGCAACGACCCGACTTGAATAAAATATTCGAATATATTTTAAGTCCCAGAAAATAGGATAACTTTTACTGCAAAAATGTAGGCTTCCCGACAAACTACTTTCAGCGAAACTCAGTTCGCTGCGGGCAACATCTAGTAGTAACAACTAACAACATAACGCGGGTAAAACTAACACAAGTAAATTACTTTATAATCCCTCAAGCCCCGTAAGGCCCATATGGGCCGCGACAACAAAACATTTCCTGGAATTGGTGATTGAGAGAATAATATAACTAGGTAAGTAGGTATATAGGTAAAACTGATACAAGTAAAATGATTTTACATAACTTCAGTAAGTAATGAGTACATAACAAAAGGCTATTAGGCTCACGGTTCACAGACTGTGTGCAAACAACGTTAACCGCTTGTTCAAGGGCATATTGATAACGAAAGTAAAATGCATGCTCATCCAATTTTCAGTTTTGTTTTAACCGACTTCCAAAAAGGAGGTTTACCAATTCGACCGTATCTTATACAGTGTTCTTTTTATACAGTAGATTAACCCATCAGGCCCCGTACTAGCACCGGTGACCGCGACAACAATAGAATACAATAGCATTTCCAAGAATCCCCGATCGAAGGATATAAATACTTTTTTGCACCGAACTTAAAAGTTGTCCTCTTCTGAATCTCAAAGACGATAACGATGAAATTTCCAACAAAATTTTATCAAAATCATAAAGTTGCATAATATGTATTTGGTAACATTCAATAATTTTCAGAATATCAAACAACAATAATATTGAATCCATACTAATAAATAATAATACAATCCAAAAGTGTGTCTGTCTGTTACTTCTTCACGCCCAAACAGCTGAACCGATATTGCTGAAATTTGGCACGGAGATACTTTGAATCCCAGAAAAATGTACGGTTCCCGCGCGATAATGCGGGCGTCATCTAATCTTATGTATAATACAATACTTTTGATATCAAATCATTCTCTTGAAATCTTTTACTTCTTATCTGATGCTATCAATTATCATTATGTAGTGTCCGACCGAAGCTTCGGCTTCGGCCGCCTTCGACCAAAAAAACCACCTTCGGCGAAGCCTTCGGCTTCGGCCTAAAACCCGGTCGAAGCCGAAGCTTTGCCGAAGGTCCGAGCAACCGTCGAAATTGAACGAACTGTAAACTGTTACGAAAGACTGAGTGAGTCGTGAGAGAGCGACGGACCGGTCGTGTATGCACTATGCATAGGCCGCTGGAAGTCACTGTCAAATACAATACTAACTTCATAATAAATCATTTATTAAGAAGTTAGTGTTTGTTAATTTTATTTATTAGTCTAGTTTCGGTCTAGTCGAGAAAAACCAAGACTAATTGGTCTAATTATTGTTATTTGTGAAATAATAAAGAAATAAAGTAGTTGTAGAATGCATGAGCGGGACCTATGAGATTTCTGCTGGAACTTATTCAGGGTAATGAAACACACTAAAAGTCCTGAAGTTTAAGAGATAAGCTGGAGTAAGGGGAGAGTGCCAGTCTCAAATTTTGGTTTTTGGCTAATAACTAAAAAACGATGCATTGTAGCAAAAAACATTCTACGATGAAAAAAATATTGAAAAAAAACTCTGTAATTTCGCTCGCTGAATTACCTGTCAGCAACAGCACAGCATCTGTGAGCTTGGCCACCTTTGCCGAACTTGAGTGACTGTCCTCCAAAGGCCCGCTGGTAGATTTTGCCTTCGGGTGTGCGAGAGAAGGGCATACCATAGTTATCCAGCTCAATTACAGCGTGGGGAGCCTCCCTTGTCATGTAGTGAATGGCATCCTGATAAAAAGAATTACAAAAGATTATTGTAGCTTAAAGTAAACTACACAATATCTTATTCTCTTATATATAAAATTCTCGTTACTCACAATGTTAGTCCACGAACTCCTCCGAAACGGCTTTACTGATATTTACCAAATTTTATATGCATATTCAGTAGGTCTGAGAATCGACTACTGGGTACTTTATACATATATTGATAAGTGCATTTGTTGAATAAATAATAGTACGTAATAAATAATAGTATAAATAATACTAAATAAATATGTCGCCATGGCAACGTAGATAGACGTTGCCATGGCGACATATTTATTTAGTCACTTCAATAAAATAATATGAGCGAAATACTTTATAATATTATGGCAAAGCAACGTTTGCCGGGACAGCTAGTAATATATAAAAGAAAGTTGTGTTAGTTACGCCACTTATAACCCAAGAACGGATAAACCGATTTGGCTGAAAATTGGTGGAGAGATAGCTTAGAACCAGGAATAGGACATAGGATACATTTTGTCCCGGAAAAATGTATGGTTACTGCACAATATACTTTTATGATTTGCGCGTAAACTACTCAATTGATTTAGATGAATTTTGGCATGGAGATATGAGTCTCGGGAAAGGACAAGGGATACTTTTTATCCCGGAAAATGTACGGTTCCCGCACAATAAACTTTTATGATTTTCGCCTAAACTATTCAATCTATTTTAATGAAATTTGGTATGCAGATACTTTGAGTCTCGGGAAAGGACAAGGGGTACTTTTAATCCCGGAAAATGTACGGTTCCCGCACAACAAACTTTTATGATTTTCGCCTACACTATTTAATCTATTTTGATGAAATTTGGTATGGAGATACTTTAGGGTCTCGGGAAAGGACAAGGGATACTTTTTGTCCCGGAAAATGTACGGCTCCCGCACAACAAACTTTTATGATTTTCGCCTAAACTATTTAACCTATTTTGATGAAATTTGGCATGGAGATACTAATTTTAATCTGCACGATGGCACTTAAAAATAAACAGACTTTTTTTTATTAATTATGCCAATTCGAATTAAATAATCATCGTTAAGACAGGACAACGTCTGTTGGGTCAGCTAGTAATATATATTATTGTTATAAGCTTCTGAGCATTATTGTATTACAAATTATCACTGTTTTTGTTTAAACAACAATATTAACAATTGTATAATATTATATTATGAATTGATTTAGATTTTAAATTTTAGCTAACAATAAAATATAAAATAATTATTATGAACTGCCATCACAATTATTACTGTATAATAATTGTACTGCATAAAATTAGATTTATAGTAACAAGTTTTTACAATCAGCTTAGTACAACCATGAAACAAGTAACAACACAGTTTTTTTTCCCAAATGACAGCTGTTTCTTTTATTTAAGCTTTATGCACATTATGGTACAAACCTGGTCTCCGAGCCAATCTGACCCCTTAACTGTATCATACATGTGCCATTGCCAGTTGTCATCCTCCATGTTACCTAAAAATTATATAACAAGTTATGTGATTATCAAAATAACAAGTATTATATATTATTATGGGTTTAATAAATTTCATAATTTAACAAGGTAAACTAATAGAAGACTATTACATACAATTTTTAACTCTAAAATACAACTATATCTAAAATGTAGTCACATTTTAGATATAGTTGTATTTTACTACTATACTACTATTATAAATGCGAAATTTATACTGTTTGTCTTTGACCTCTTCACGAACAAACTGCTGAACTGATTTTGTTGAAATTTGGAAGAAGATTCTTTGAGTCTCAGGAAAGAACATAGGACACTTTTCATTCCAGAAAAATGTACCATTCTTGCGTGATAAACTAATTTTGGGCGCAAAGGTTTCATTTCAGTTATAGTTGTCACAAGTTAGTCATGAATTAAAACTTCTTGCTTTGAGCAGAACTAAAATGCAGTAAGACTTTGAACTTAATAAATACCTACAATACTAGGATATTATTTTCATAAGTTAAGTCAGAGAAAACTTTTGAATCAACATTCAAATGATAAAAACTGATGAATATAAGTTACCCAGAGCAGCATTAATGCCTCCTTGAGCTGCCACAGTGTGGGACCGTGTTGGGAACAGCTTAGTTACTACGGCCGTTTTGAAACCTTCTTGTACCAAGCCAAACGCAGCTCGCAAGCCAGCACCTCCTGCACCCAGCACCAGTGCATCGTGGTGGTGATCGATCACCGTGTAAGCTTTCGACGTATTCGAATTCACTGATGCATCTTTCAAAGGTGTAGCCCCACCCACAGAAAGATGAAGATTTCTGTACAAGTGTGAAGCCTGGAATAACATTAAAAAGCAGATCTTAATTAACTAATCTTTTATAAGTATACAGTCTCATAAGTCATAATCATCTAATAGTCATAACCAAAATTGTATAAAACCTGTGTGTCACCTCAAAATGCCGTAAATAGCACTGTCAAGTCCACATAGTTGGGGAGGGGAAGAGGGGATTTTGGGATAAGCTCGAGCGTGTCAGATTAAGCTTGTATAGGCTTCCAACATGTGTCTAGTTATCATGGTATAGAAATCAGATATCTCACATGTTGGGTTATTTTTTATTTTTTTTATATTGAAATGTCATCAGATCTATCAGATTAAGATAGGGGATGTTTAGTATACCCCAACGAAGCTTCCATATAAAGCACTGACGATTCAAAGGTCAGGTAAGCCTGTAGGGACATTTTAAAATATAAAAATATAAAGCTTCATATATATTCCTAACTAAGCTTCGCAGATATTTTATTTTGCACTAAACTAAATGATTTAGCCCGAAAATGATTTAGTCTGAAATATATTTATAATTTACCTAAATAAGCAATTTTCTGAATATATTTTCTTTTTCAAAACTTTAAAATGGCTGCAGTTTCTGAACCCACTGCTAAAATAAAAAACGCTCTTATAATTTTTTATCAGTTTTACCTAATGTAAAAAACCTACTAGGTCTTCATGACGCTCGAGTGACTACACAAATAGTACCTTCCCCTCCCCTACTAACACAAAAATATTGTGAAACAGTGCTCCAAAAATCCAAACTTGTATAACAGGTTTTCTTGAAAAACGTAATATTAATTAATAAGTGTATTTAAATAAAGTATAAAGTTTAAAATACTTATGTTTATTCGGGACACTGCGGTAGAGGAAAACTGTTTGGGGATACACGGCAAAACATTTTTTTTATATAGTGGATTACATAACAAAACAATTTTGCGTAGGTATTTTAAATATTTCTATACTGACCAATGCAGCAGGGCTGCGGGACACAGCTGCTTTCATAAGTGCACTCATGATGGAACTCTCTGTCCGCACCTAGAGTACAAAATATGTTTAATTTTTAAATCTATAAATTTTACACCAACATCAACCAACAACGCACTCGGCACCCCACAAAATCGAATGAGTTTGACAGACGAGTGACGACAGTTGACACTTGACAAGTTGACAGCTAGTATTAATATTGCTATTAGAAAATATATTTGGATCATTGCCATTGTATAAAATTTTACTGGTAAGTCTGATACTGCATTTACACATTCGCGTTCGCCATTCGCCTCGACATCGACGAAGCATTCGTACACGAATACTGTCGCGAACATAAACGTATGATGCTAAAGACCAACAAAGAGTGCGAGAGAGAAGAAAATCCTTTATGGGATTATAACAAGATGAAAAGAGAGAGGCAGTCTAATGAAAACTTTAACCACTTTCATTTGACAGGTCGTCACCAAGTCGTCGCCCGTTTTTATGCCCTTTCGGTATTTGCAATTTATTGTTTAAATCCTTTATTATTTTCGACAAATACTATTACATAGTATAACAATGGTAACTTGTTCTGTGAGTGATTGCAATGTAAATCATAGGAGTAATCCTGAAATATATACATTTCACAGGTAATTAATCTTCATGTCCTAATTGCTACGATGTGTTTATTTTAGCTATATTCTGTTTATATTTCTCTATTTCAAATAAAATATTGTTAGTCCTCCCCTTTACTTTCATATTTTGCATAACTAAAGGTACTATTGTTCTTAAATTACACAATTTTTAAAGAAAAAATTTTCATTAAAATTGTTTACATATACGCTAGGGCTTGAATCAAATTTATCGATATGCCTATCATTGGATATGCCTATCGGTATTTAACAAGAACATAAAACTAATCTAAAAATGTAATGGGGATGTAAGGGTATTATGATATGTATTTAATTTAAGAATAAATAATATACTATGTTTGTCATTTACTTTCAACTTTATATTTGCATTTCTATTAATGTAAGAGCTGATTTGTCAGATAATTTTTACCTAAATAACAAGTAAGTAACTTTAAAATGTGTATATTATTTACCGTTATAAGAACCTCATGTTATAACATATCCGACGATTGAAAAAAAGACGGGTTGCACTCCGGGAGTGCCGGCAGAAGTGAAAACTTGATTATTAACGTTGTGCATTTTTTAACCCATTTTTTATGAAAATCGATTATTAAAAAATCGATTATTTTATTTAATCGAAATCCTTACAATCAATTCAAGTTCGAGTTCGACACAAAACACTACTCTCCAACCGTCTTATGACCGCTGTACACTCTCGCCGAGAGCTCTCGGGCGAGAGTCTCGTGCGAGAGCCCCTTGCCCGAGTGCGATCATGTACATTCTCGCTTGGTTCAATCGCAGTTAAGAACTCAGACAAGATGGACGAAAACGACCATTCACCATTCACCATGCATCGAAAGATATCATTGTAATCCAAAGATTTATAATCATAATTAATTTTATTTCTCACAGATAATGACTGATAATGTCGTTTATTATTGTTATTTTTCTGTTCTACACTGTCTAACGGCGGGACTAGTACTGAAAGACGCGAGAGTGTACAGTAGTGCGCTCGTTTTCCTCGCGAGACCCTTTGTCTCGGGCGCAAAATACCGACAACGGACCGAGAGGGTCCGAGACACGCGAGACGAGGCGAGCGCACCCATTTACACTCTCGCACTCGGGCCGCCTCGCTGTGTCTCGGCGAGAGTGTACAGCCGGCTTTACGGTTTTTCCAAGCACGAGAATCTGACGCGAGTTTCACATATATAAAGCCGGCTCAGGTCTCCTCCCTTAATAAGAAAAAAATCTAGCTATCCCTTAACAGCGATAAATTTTTAGTGTAGTAACCCCAGTGAACTTTAAACTACAGGAGAGACTTTTGGCGGGAAGTCGAAAAGAGCGGGTGTTCAAAATTTTCTCTGCTTTATAAAAATTTATTTTCCAGTAATATTACTGTAATTTAGTTGTAAATACTACTTTTTCAATAGTGATAAATAATATATAAATAAGATGAGTGTAGATAGCGACGGGGGTCCGGCCCCCGCAGATACTTCTAAGAAAAGAAAATTGGACGATAGTGCTGTGGACTATAGAATGTTCACAAAAACAAATTATAAGAGACAATTCCCAGAGAATTATAGTAGCGATTGCGTCGTTTATGTTCAATCGATAAACAATGAAAAATTGGGAAACAAAAACCCTATTGCTTTAACAAAATTATTCACGGAAAATGTTAAGGGAATTGTAGGTGTACATAGAGTGAACGCTTATAAAGTTGGTGTCACTTTTAAAAAGCCCGCACCAGCGAATAACTTCCTGAAAATGGACCATTTTCTAATAAGAAATAAACTGAAAGCCTTTGTACCGGCCCACCAGTCGGAGATCACTGGTGTTATAAAATATGTGCCTAAGGATCTGTCCAATGAAGCTATATACAAAAACATTGCATGCGACACAGAAGTAATTTCAATCAAAAGATTTTTTAAGAAAGTTGAAGGGAAACTTACTCCATTGGGTACAATAGCAGTTACCTTCGCTGGTACAATTTTACCTCAATACGCCTACATACAAATGTTCAGGTATCCAGTACATTTATACATACCACCATTATTGCAATGCTTCAAATGCCTCAAGTTCAACCACTCTGCCAAAGTTTGCCGAGGAGAGCAAATGTGCTCCTCATGCGCTGGACGGCACTCATACAAAGAATGTGATGTAGAAGAAATTGTATGCCTCAACTGTAGCGGAAATCACTTGGCCATCTCACGAGACTGTCCAGTGAAACAGAAGAAAATGCAGGAAAAGAAGTCCAAATATCAGAATTTTAACCATAGCTATGCCACTGTGGTGAGTAGTGTTCCGTTGCTCACTGACCCTAAATCTTTTCCAGCTATTTCTAAACCTATCAATGTAAATACTGTTGGTAACACCAAAACAAATTTCGATGTAGAACAAATTTTGAACAATGACATTATAATGAATGCCTTAGTTAAGTCTCTTGTAATCCTCGGTAATAAAAATACTCCAGTCACAAATAAAAGAATTAAAGATATATTACTATCTAATTTAATCACATAATGGATACATATTTAAATATAGCACAATTTAATATACAAAGCTTGCAGAATAAAAGAGTCTTATTAAAAACATTTCTTTTTGATCATAATATAGACATATGTCTGTTAAATGAAACATGGCTTAAGAGTTCAAGTATAATTCCAGATTTTACACCTTATAATTTCATACGTAAGGATTCATTAAATTCACATAATGGAGTAGGTATACTCATTAAACAAAACCTCAAATATAAAATTGTAAATACAACTTTTTATGAAAGTATTCAAAATATTTGTATATCATTAGAAACTACAATAGGAACAATACACATTTTATGTGTGTACTGCCCACCTAATAACAGGTTTGATACAAATAAATTAAAAAAAGTATTACTTGAAACTCCTAAACCATGTCTCATCATGGGAGACTTTAACGCACACCACATTTTATTCGGATGCCACTCGAACAATAACAGAGGTAACAGTGTGTTTAACATCATAGATGAATTTGACATGTGCATATTGAACGATGGCAGTGTCACAACAGTTCAGGCACCAAATAGAAATCCATCTGCAATTGATTTAGCTCTTGTTAGTCCTTCTTTAGCTCCTCTTTGCGAATGGCTTGTCCACAGTGATCCAATGGGCAGCTACCACTATCCAACTCAGGTAACTATTAATGTACAGCCCTCAATATATGAAGTTCGTCCTGTGGAAGAAAAATATATTTATAGTAAAACAGATTGGAATAAATATTTTAAGTTATCAGAGACATCTTTTTCAGAATTAAATGTAGATAATAATAATTTAGAACCACTTCAGTTATACAATAGTTTTGTCAGTATTTTATGTAATTTAAGATCAATAACAGTACCAAAACAAAATCCAAAGCCAGTTTCGAAGACATTGAGAAAACCAGCTCCTTGGTGGAACCAAAAATGTGAAGATGCAGTTCGAAAGTCCAAGGAAGCTTTAAAAAATTATAGAGCTTTGCCCAGCATTGATAACTTTATTACTTATAAAAAATTTGATGCTCAAAAGAAAAGGTTATTAAAGGATGAAAGGGTTAAATCATGGCAAGATCTGTGTAGTAGTTTTAATAGAATGACACCAGTCTCTAGAATATGGGGATATATTAAAAGATTCAAGAGAATAGGTACTTCCCATGATAGGTTTTTAAATGATGATTGGGTACCATCCTTTTTAAATAAAATTTCAGATCAGTCTCAAGTAAATGAAAGCAATTTAAAGACTATTTATGATCAAGCCGTTGAAGATGAAAGTAATTCGTTTCTCAATAAGTCATTTACACTGAGCGAGTTGTACATATCTTTAAAAAGTAGAAAAGACACAACGCCAGGCTTGGATAGTATACCATATATTTTAATTAAAAAACTACACCCTAATGCAATAGAAATTCTTTTGAAGATTTATAATAGGTTATGGGATGGTTTAGTCATACCGGAGTCATGGAAAACTCAATGTGTCATTCCTATTTTAAAACCAAATAAACCAGCTAGTAACCCATCTTCCTACAGGCCAATTTCCCTATCATCATGTTTAGGTAAGCTTTTTGAAAACATGTTAAAAATGAGATTAGATTATTTTGCTGAATCACAAAACATTTTACCGGATATTCAGTTTGGATTTAGGAAAGGAAAAAGTTGTTCTGGAAGCTTTGTATCATTTATACAAGATTTAAAAAAGGCAAAACTTAGTCACTGCAGTGTTGTTTGTGTATTTTTAGATGTAAAAGCTGCCTTTGATAGTGTTAACATTGAAGTGTTAATTAAAGTTTTACAGGAACTGGGATTTCCGGTGAAAACTTTAAAATGGATTCATAAATTTTTAAGTAACAGAAAAGTTTATGTAAAATTCAATAATAAATTGCATGGGCCTAAGACGGCCAATAAAGGCACAATGCAAGGGGCTACGACATCGCCATCATTTTATAATTTTTATACATCTCAAATCCTTAAATTTGTAAATATTCTTGGAGTAAAAGTATTGCAATTTGCTGATGACTTGCTTTTGTACAGTGTAAATAAAAACTTAAATATGGCTATCGATCTTATAAATAGAGCTTTAGCTCAATTACAAAATTATTATAAGAATATTTTAAAATTAGAAATAAGTTCAGAGAAAAGTTCAGTGCTAATATTTAGTAAAGATGTACCTGCACATTCTGTAAATATAATTTATAATAACAACAGAATTCCCATTGTGAATCACCACAAATTCTTAGGAGTTATTGTAGATAATAAACTTAAATTTGATAAACACATTAACTATGTATGTCAGAATGCTATGAGAAGCATAAATGTAATGAGAAGTTTGGCAGGAACATTTTGGGGTTCAGACCCAAAAACTCTTAATATGTTGTACAAAAGCATAGTCAGAAGTCATTTTGATTATAGTTCATTAGCTTACATGAATGCAAATATAACATTACTAAGGAAATTAGATGTTGTACAGAATATAGGTTTAAGAATAATAAGTGGTGCCATGCGTAGCACCCCTATCGTGTCTATGGAAATTGAAAATTGTATACCTCCATTGTCTCTGCGCCGTTTACAATTGGCTGAGAGATTTTGTCTTAAAGAGTTATCCTGTAATAACAATTTTCTAGTGAATAAATTGTTGCATCCTATAGAAATTGTACAGTCAGCTTTACCAACTATCACATCTAATGATCTCATTTCTGCTTCTTTACCTGAAATACCAAGAATTATGTTATTAACAAAAAATTATTCTAAAAATATGTATACTAGTAACAAATGGCCAATTTATCAATATCCATATGAGACTACAATTTTTAATATTAAGTGTCATTTAGATTCTGTTACAAATAAATTTGACTTTTCACAATTTCTACAGGATAAAAGGGATTTTTACACAATATATACAGATGGTTCTAAAAGTGAGGAAGTTAAAGCTGCATACTATGACCCACAATGTAAGTTAAGTAAATGTTTTAAAATGCCACAAAGTTGCAGTATTTTTACAGCAGAGGCCTGGGCTATATTAGCAGCTTTAAAATATGTCTTTACTGATGTAAATAATGTAAATATTTTAATAATTACTGATTCTAAAAGTGTGTTATATAGTTTAAGTAACCAAAGTATGTCTTTTAAACAAAATTATATTATATTTAGAATTAGATATATGTTAACAAAATTGGTGGAAAAGAAAATAGAACTAGTTTGGGTTCCCTCCCACAGTGGCATATTAGGCAATGAAATTGTAGACCAGGTGACCCGTAGGGAACACAATGTAGACCTTTCAGAAAGTGTTAAGGTACCATTTACTGATATATACCCACAAATTAAAAGTTCAATTAAAAGTTTATGGAAAGACTATTGGGCGAAGATAATAGAAACTAAAGGAAAATGGTACGCGGAAATTCAAAAAGACTTACCGACGATACCATGGTACAACAAGATAGTTTATGTAAACAGGAAATTAATCACAACAATTAATCGTTTGCGCTTTGGTCATTGCCTGGTCCCATCACATCTTAGGAGAATAAATGTAATAGACAATAGTACCTGTTCTCATTGTTCAGAAGAAAATGCAGACATAGATCATGTGCTTTTTAAGTGTCCAGTCTTTGCCATACAAAGATCCATATTTGATAATAATATTAAGGAAATTGCTCAAGAGAACTCTTTAAGTGTCCCCCGCCACAGTCAAGACCTATTAGCAAATTCTGTTTACTTTGACTCTATTTTCAAATATATTGTAAATACTGTACAAAATATTTAGGTTTTTTAGGTTATGTTTGTGTTTTGTAATTCTTTTTTTTTTAGAGATGACATGTGACAATATCAATGGTTTTGTTTTTTTTAAGCTTTTAAGTTTTAAATAGGTACATAAGTGGTATGTCTTTATGAAATGTAAAATGTTGATTGGTTGTAACTTGTGTCTTTTTTAAAGTTTGTAGGTTTTCTTTTTGTTATTTAATGTAATTGTATTCTAATGTAAGTTCATTATACTGTTATAATGTATTCGACTGAAGGACCTGTATCCATAGTCAAGAATAAATTGAAAAAAAAAAAAAAAAATTAAACTACAGGAAGAGTAACTCCGTCCAAAAAAGTGCACCAAATGGCTACAAAATGTGACCCGAATACATGCACATTTATGCATGTGTTCGGTACACATTTTTCGTGTATATGTTACGCTCAAAGACCGAAATCGCTCAATGAGCGAAAAAATAGCTCACAACGCGTTGTGGCCACAGCGAAACAGCCACGACGCGAAATTCGCGTCGTGGCTCTAATGAAAACGGCCACGACGCGTTCTGGCAATCACAAAAAGACCATAACGCGAAATTCGTGTCGTGGCTGATATTCGTTTTTCTTGATTTGTTCTTGATTGATTAATCGTGGTATGGAAGATTATAATATTTGAATAACCACGCGTACTATAAAATTTTAATAATATTAGTACGGAATACGGATAGTATGGAACTATGGATATTTTATAAATAATAATGATAAACACGTTATGCAGTGATTTAGTAAAAGAAAAAATATTTTGTAGTATATTTCAAATAAATATAATCTTCCATATCTATGGACGATTAATAAATCAAGAACAAATCAAGAAAAACGAATAGAATATCAGTCACGACACGAATTTCGCGTTATGGTCTTTTTGTGATTGCCAGAACGCGTCGTGGCCGTTTTCATTAGAGCCACGACGCGAATTTCGCGTCGTGGCTGTTTCACTGTGACCACAACGCGTTGTGAGCAATTTTTTCGCTCACTGAGCGATTTCGGTCTTTGAGCGTAACATATATATACTCGAGTGACGTTCAACCAGGTTGACATGATAATTATTGTCAAACTCATTTTACAATTTGTTTACTTTTGGTTTACTTAGTTTTTACGTAGCTTTTTACAAAATTTTCGTTGTTAAAATGCCTAAATGCCCTGTGAAATGGTGTAGAAGTCACAAAGATACGACTTTTAATACAGGAATAACCTTTCAAGTTTCATCAGTAAGTGATTTTTTTTAAATTATGCTTAGGTAAAGTTCTTGTATTTTTTCCGACCCAAAAACATGGTTTATTTAAGTTGGATGCCAGGGTATTTGCGTAAAATTAAGCTGGTCTCTTTGTGTTTGTCTTATTAAGTTTACATGTTATTGTTAAAATGCAATAATCAAAAAATAATATAATTACAAAATTTTTACAAAGTCGCCATGGACAGTGTTATGCAAGATGTAACAATTTAATCATAATTCATAACCGGGGGTCTGACTGACATCAGTATGGAGTATCTTATTTTTATAATGCCGTTCGTACTTCGTTTAGTAAGAAACGAACTGAATTGGATGCCGAGCCAGATTACTCGTTTATGTAGCATACACTTTAATAGTCATGATTAGGGAATGTGTTTTTACACGAATTATCATATTTAGACTTTGAAATCCCAAGTTTTATTTTCCATATTTTTCCATATTTTAGGGTTTTACAAAGATAAGTCCATATTTTGCAAGAAAATGTCACAATCGTCCATATTTTCACTAAAATACAAAAAAAAAATACGTTCCCGCCACCATGCAGCTGCGTATTTCGTTCCTCTCGCGTTTTATATTATTATTTATTATATTTTTTCGGTATTCTGTTTTCAAAGAAGATTATTGAAGAAATAGAAAATAAAGTTTCGGCTATGCTGAAGGTCATGTTACTGACATGGCTAAACAAAAACTGAAGTAAAAAAATATCGTGAATTGTGAGTGGTGACGTGCAGGGATCATTTAGCCAATATTAAGCGAACCCAAGACGATCATTTTTTTAAATGAAATAAGGGGGCAAACGAGCAAACGGGTTACCTGATGGAAAGCAACTTCCGTCGCCCACGGATACTCGCAGCATCAGAAGAGCTGCAGGTGCGTTGCCGGCCTTTTAAGAGGGAAGGGCAGGGAAAGGAAAATGGTAGGGGATTGGGCCTTCAGTAAACTCAATCACTCGGCGAAGCACAGCGCAAGCGCTATTTCACGCCGGTTTTCTGTGAGCCCGTGGTATTTCTCCGGTCGAGCCGGCCCATTCGTGCTCGTGCACGGCTCTCCCACGTCAAATCATGCAGCATGCGTGCGTTACGTGCTGTCATGGTTACAATATTATGATCAGCATGTCATGCAAGTTGTACAGTTAATACTGTCACATATGTTTATTCCCAAACCATTTATGCATAGGCACAGCCAGTATAGCATATTTCTGGCCTACCAAATATGCAAAGGCAAAGCCAGCATAGCATATTTCTGGCCTCTATCTCTTTGTTAACTGTCACGAGTGACTCTTTTCTTACCTATAACACTAAAACAACGTTTAATTTTTGGAATTTTATACTCCATATTTTTTCCATATTTCTATTTAATACTCCATATTTTTCCATATTTTCGATTTTTTAGTCCATATTTTATGTACATATTTTGGATTTTTTGTACATATTTTTCCGGGCACTAGTCATGATATATTTTGTATGAGTAATGACCGAAAATTAAAGAGATTACGAAAATCTGCATTTGTACCGTAAGTTTTTTATTTCAGTTCTGTAATAATCTTTGCTAATATTTTAAATGCGAAAGTGTATCTGTCTGTCTGTCTGCCTGTCTCGCTTTCACGCCAAAACTACTGAACCGATTGTAATGAAATTTTGTACACAGATAGTCTAAAGCCTGAGAAAGGACATAGGCTACTTTTTAACCGGAAAAAGGGGTTGTAAGGGGGTGAAAATGCGTAAATTTGTTCAAATTAAATTAGTTCCAAAAATCATAATAGATGGCGCCGTGCGTCTCCTACATCGCGATATCGCTTGCTCGTGCATCTTTCTATAAGAGGTGGTACCAAGTTAAGTACCGTTTTTCGATTTTTGCGATTGTTATGCACGTATATAAATAATGAATAACTCACTACTCTACTTAGTAGTCAGTACTCAGTACTTTATCTACGCTGTGATGAGTGACGAAACCTTAAACCTACCAATGCTAAATAGTTTATAGGTAAAGCTAAAGTTGTGTAATGGGGGGCTAAATAAGCTTTAGGTATAATATAAAAAAAAGAAATATTATGTGCGCACTGCACAGCTGTTTTTAGATATTTAGATTTGAGGGGTACCAGGGTTTTAAAAAGCTTTTAAATTTGACACCAATTTTGTTGACACCGCGCGCTATAAACTGAAGTCCACGCGGACGAAGTCGCGCTAGTTCTGTAATAATTTAGCACATATATTTTTGTAGTCTGAAAACGTCTTGTCTAGGTGCTCTGGATAGTTTTAAATTCGTCCGAGTCGTACACGGTTTGTTCAAAATTATTATATATTATTATTATCGACGATTTAAGGATCAGAGGAAAATGTTTGATTTTAAAATAATAATTACGAGTATGTACTCCTTTCTTCGTGATAGTAAATATGTTTGGTGTATACTGCATAATGCCATCCGCTTTGTTTCATAACTGTGACATTGATAATAACCGCGCAGGCTGTTGTCCAGCGCGCAATATTATGATACGTTACCTGGGAAACGACCTTGGCGAGAATCCAAATTGTCATATTTTAGTGTTCGAAAAGGAGCCAAATTTAAAACGGTTGAAGTATGGGAGTTACATTTCCTGTAGTTTTGTTATTCGTTGAGTAACCCCCTCCAAGATTTCAGGCTGCGACCGCGCCTGTGTGCAAATATCTTTTATAAGTAGTAGTCACAGAGTACTTTTTTATATGGTAGTCGTAACATTGTAAGCTTGTCGCTTATGTCTGCAAATATATTCGTAATATAGCAAATTGTATGCATTATTATTATAATTAGGTGATGAAATGTGGGGTCAATAAGACACCGATCAATATTGTAAACATATATTTGCGCTTATTATTTATCTATACGATTTCAAAAAATACACATTGCAATGAATCAATGAATAATATCAACTTAATTTCAATAATATTTCAAAAATTTCATAATCGATGAATAAATTACTTGAGGTAGAGCTAGGTACATATTTTAATTATGAGGTAGTTAAAGCGACCTTAAGTACTCGGTGCTTCGATTTCACTTAACAAAATTATAAATGCTGTCATTATTAACATTTTAATGGTCGACATGAGAAATTTATTGTAAAATATGGTAACATCTGGCATGTTATGTTCAAATTATTGTCAATTGAGTATTGGTTTAGAATTTGTAGTTTATTTTTATTAATGATTAATGAAATAAATAGCTTCGTTTCAAATGATTTCAGACTGGCGTCGTAAAATACTGCTTAGTTCTGTCAGCACCCATACAGATTATCTAAAACAAATATTTAAATACTTTAATCTATTTATATATGTACAGTAAAACAAATTTGTAAATGGTTTTGACAATCTTCGTTACTCCATCAGCATAAGAGACGATATATTATATGAAAAGTTAATTTCCGAAAACCAAAAGGTTTGAACAAACCTACGCCGCCTACGCGACTGCGAAGCGGGAGCTGGCGGGAGCGTCAATACAAAACACACATTTGACAACTTATCAAATGTGTGTTTTGTATTGACGCTCCCGCTTCGCAGTCGCATGGTCGCGTAGGTTTGGCCTAATAGTAGGGGAGGTAGTGCTAGCGTTTGCTAAGTAATTTCATACCGACCAAATTTTTGTCCAGCAGTAGTTTAATATTTATCAATCAATATAATCAGCGTCAGTCGCCGCACCCGTGGTGGAATGTTAACTGAGAGTATTTCAAAGTTGTAAAAAAATTGTTTTTATACCGAATGAAACTTTGATGGATGATTATTGAGGTCATGTTTAACCAAAAAATCACCTATTGCAGACGGGGCATTCAACGTCAGTCGCGTTACTGAACATGTAAAAATTTTTTTTGAAGAAGAATTATATACATTTTACTTTAAAAGCGCCATTTGTTGTTATATACTAAAACTAAAATAACACCTACCAAACCTAAACGTGTGTAATCTAGATATGAACCTTTATTGGGTGCGAATTGGGATCTTTTTAATGTCATTTCAATACGATTCCCAACAACAACTTTGAGATGCTCTCAATTTTTATTCTACCCATTATGAAGTGGCTGACGATCAAAGCTGTTATGTATTAGTGGAATACTATTATTGTAACGATTTTCGCTCGGTATGAAATGACTTTTTAAACTGAGCGCGACCGTCCCTACTACGAGGGTTGCCTTTTAAGTTTTGTCGTTTGAAATAAATACTGACAATCTAATCATATATAATCTGTATATAGTAGGAAACTCCTTGTGCCCTTCACTAAAACTGACTATTTCAGGGGTTCTTTCATTGTGAGAGCTGCACACTTGTGGAACGATTTACCATGTGACATTCGAGAGTCAAGTTCACTAGCTATTTTCAAAACTAAGCTGCATAACCATCTTTTGAACAGAGTCGCTCACTAAATAATCTGTAGAATTTAAATATATTAGATATTAAGTTTTTCTCTAGCATCTGCTAACTGTTTTAACTGTTTTTCGACTTTTTGTATTACCCTGCTTATAAATATGTAATATCTCTATAGCCGCAGGGTTGCCTGGAAGAGATCGCTTAAAGCGATAAGGCCGCCCTTGCCCACAGTTTACTGTAAAAATACTGTTAAGTTAGTCTAACTAGTTATAGTACCAATTTGTGAGCAATAAAGAGTTATCTATCTATCTATCTAATAGATTATCACCATTTATTGTGTTTTAAGAATTCTCTGCCATATTTAATATGCTTTTGCATGCGTTCAAATCAGTTTTTAAAACATTTATTTCACTCCGAAGTGTGAAATAAATGGTCAAAATGGCCGATTTGTACACGTAAACAGTTTCTTCAGGTGAGCTGAAACCTTTGACCACGAAGATTTTGCTTAATTTTGTGGAACATAATAAAATCCTTAAGGCTCAAGTTAGGGCTGTAAGGCAAATGAATCTAAAATTTCAACGTTTTGGGTTCACAAATTCATCTTTGTTTGAACGGCGATGTGCGAATATGCATTGTCAAGGTCAGGATCATTCGACGCCTTGAATTGTTTTTTAGAAATTCGGTGATGGCTCATGGCAAACAAGATGTGGTATACCAGTCCGCAGTAACCGTTTTACAATCTTCTAGTATAATAGTGACGATGTGACCACCCTTTGCCACAACGGAGGCACACATTTTTTTTAAAGTGCTCAGTAAGCCCATGACTTTTGTCGATTTTGGCTCATTCTAGAAGACTCATACAGGCATAGCTGGGCACCGTTAATCAAATAGTTAACTTCGTTAATCGTTAATCCGCTACAAAAAAAGTTAGCTTCGTTAAACGTTAAAGCGTTATATTTCGGAAGAATTAACGCAAGTTAACGTTAATCGTTAATCCGTTAATTATTGTAAAATTGCATTTTTATATCGTTGCTTTAGTGTAGGTACTTAAAAAACCTGTTGGTTTAGGTTCTGGAAGTTAACACAACTTTAAAATGTAATACTTTATATAATTTTTAAATCACATAAAAATATGAAAACCTTATTTAATCGAAATAAAAATGGGCAAGGTGATAATATTTAAAGTGTATAAGCGTTCTCTGTGAAAAAACAAAGAGAAAACCACCTTTTGAGCGTGATTACGTTTAGAAAATTTTATACTGCGTCTACGCTTTCTTGACAGATTGTACTTCTGAACCTGTTTATCGCGCCACGCCGCACAGTGGTCCGAAATCGCTAAATAGTGGACATTCGCAAAAAAGTTGGATTTTGGTATGGAAAAAAATACCATTTGATAGAGTTTAAGAAGAGTAACAATAAATCCTCAATAAGTTTTTTACAAAAATGTGTTTTTTAAGGTGAAAAAAAATAATTACGAAAATGTTGTATGGGAAAGAATCTATAAATAGATTTTTTGCAAAAACTACTAGGGCATTCAGGTTCATTCTTGAAACAAGTAAAGTTCTAGTGGTATTTAAGGTTTAGAAAAAAAAATTACGCAAATTTACGTGCAGCCTTTTGCAGTAGAGGGGTTCAAAATTTTGAAATAATTTTACTAACTTTTTAGGTATGGAAAAAATACCATTCGACAGATTTCTTAAATAGTAACAATAAATTCCTGATAAATTTTTTACAAAAATATATGTTTAAGGTGAAAAAAAAATATTACGAAAAATTCTGAATGGAAAAGAATCTACAATTCGATTTTTTGCAAAAACTACTAAGCCATACTGGATCATTTTTGAAAGAGATGAAGTTCTAGTGGCATATAAGGTTTAGAAAAAAAAAATACGCAAAATTTACGTGCAGCCATTTGCTGTAGCAGGGGTTCAAAATTTTGAAATGATGGTACTTACTTTTTAGGTGTGGAAAAAAATATCATTCGATAGATTTATATAAAAGTAACAATAAATCCACAATAAGTTTTTTGCAAACATGTATTTTTAAGATGAAAAAAAATAATTACGAAAATTTTGCGTGGGAAAGAATATATAAATAGATTTTTTATAAAAACTACTGGACCATACTGGATCATTTTTGAAACGAGTAAAGTTTTAGTGCTTTATAAGGCTTAGAAAAAAAGTGCGCAAATTTACGTGCAGCCTTCTGCAGTGGTATAAAATATTATATAAAATTTTGGGGCTCAAAATATTGAAATGTTTGTACTAACATTTTAACGATTTTTTTTCTATTTCTCTAATGGCTGTTGCGTGAATTGTTTAGGTTTTTAATAATTTACTTATATCATTTTTGTACAGATTTACAAACCAACTTCTGGGTCTTGGGTCAACCCGGATATTTTTCAGGCTATCATGAACACATTGGTGAATAGTCAGAGATCCCTATAACCCCTAATTGAAAATTAAACAGAAAATCCAAAAATTATATAATACCTACCTCTCTTGAGTTTTGTGTACCGCTATAGAATGCATTCACAGAACTGTATGGGTATAACAATGATATTTTATGTTACTAATTGGGGTATAATATTATATAAAACGAGACCTTATAAAGTCTTTCAAGCAACAGGTCGACTGTGCCTGGATGAAATTCTTGGTGTTTATTTTTAGACAACTTTGGTCGAATGTAAGACAAATATGGATCAAAATTCAAAGCTTATTAAAAAGTTGTGCAACAAATCTTCATTAGTTTTTGCTCGACTCATATTCCTAGTATGTATCACTAGTATTTCTAAATTCTTTATTGCTTGCCTCTAAAGCTTCTTCACTTAAATAGCCAATTGGAATAAAGCCAAAATGCTTACAAATATCAGCACCATATATAAGGAGTTTGTAAACACTTGCAGGCATGTAGTACCATGGATAAAGCTTCACATACAGCTCTGCTATTTCCCTAGGGGATTTCAATTAGGGGTTGTAGGGATCTGCCTATTCACCAATGTGTTCGTGATAGCCTGAAAAATATTCGGGTTGACCCAAGACCCAGAAGTTGGTTTGTAAATCTGTACAAAAATGATATAAGTAAATTATTAAAAACCTAAGCAATGAACACAACAACCATTAAAGAAATAGCAAAAAATCGTTAAAATGTTAGTACAAACATTTCAATATTTTGAACCCCCCTACTGCAGAAGGCTGCACGTAAATTTGCGCACTTTTTTTTTCTAAGCCTTATATAGCACTAGAACTTTACTCGTTTAAAAAATGATCCAGTATGGTCCAGTAGTTTTTATAAAAAATCTATTTATATATTCTTTTCTACGCAAAATTTTCGTAATTATTTTTTTTCACCTTGAAAATACATTTTTGTAAAAAACTTATTGTTTATTTATTGTTACTTTTTTATAAATCTATCGAATGATATTTTTTTCCACACCTAAAAAGTAAGTACCATTTTTTCACAATTTTGAACTCCTGCTACTGCAAAAGGCTGCACGTAAATTTTGCGTATTTTTTTTCTAAACCTTATATACCATTAGAACTTCACCTGTTTCAAAAATGATCCAGTATGGCTTAGTAGTTTTTGCAAAAAATTGATTTGTAGATTCTTTTCCATTCAGAATTTTTCGTAATATTTTTTTTTCACCTTAAACATATATTTTTGTAAAAAATTTATCAGTAATTTATTGTTACTATTTAAGAAATCTGTCGAATGGTATTTTTTCCATACCTAAAAAGTTAGTAAAATTATTTCAAAATTTTGAACCCCTCTACTGCAAAAGGCTGCACGTAAATTTGCGTAATTTTTTTTTCTAAACCTTAAATACCACTAGAACTTTACTTGTTTCAAGAATGAACCTGAATGCCCTAGTAGTTTTTGCAAAAAATCTATTTATAGATTCTTTCCCATACAACATTTTCGTAATTATTTTTTTTCACCTTAAAAAACACATTTTTGTAAAAAACTTATTAAGGATTTATTGTTACTCTTCTTAAACTCTATCAAATGGTATTTTTTTCCATACCAAAATCCAACTTTTTTGCGAATGTCCACTATTTAGCGATTTCGGACCACTGTGCGCCGCGGCGCTGTGCGCTAAATAGTAGGCATTGGATTAACGATTAACGGACTTCTACATATTAACGGAAGTTAACGTGTCCGTTAACATTTTCTAAATTTAACTTAAAAGTTAATTCGTTAATCAAAATGTTAACTTCGTTAATTAACGATTAACGGATTAACGAGTTAATGCCCAGCTATGCATACAGGTGACTGCTGCTTACATTTTGGATCATAAGCATATATCCAAGACCCGTCACCATTGATCAATTTATAAACGTGCTTTGAGTCTCCTCGGTTGAATCACTGCGGAGTTTTGCGACAAAAACTAAAACGGACTGTTTTTTGGACGTCTCTAAGCAATTAGGTATCTGACGAGAAATTAACATTTTTACTCCAAGTGTTTCGTGCAGGATTTTTTGGACAGTGGTCCCTGAAATGCCCACGGATGCCTCTATTTCACAGTATATCACATGACTGTCTTCGAGGATAAGCTGCCGAACGGCTTCGATATTCTCTTGCGTTATGGCGGTTTTTGGACGACCTTCACATGGCTGGTCACCGAGGCTAGGGTTTCCACTTTAAAATTCTAAATACCAGCGTTCTATAATTCTAAGACATGGTATTGCATCACTAAACACAGAAGTGATCTCCTATCGATACGCTAAAGTCGCGATAGTCCCCTTCATAATTTGTAAAAAATTATCGCATGAAAATTTCCCTTTAACATTTCTATTTTCACAACCGACTTGTCACCTTTGAATGGACGATACAAAAAGACTATTCGACCAACCTAAAAAAAATATTTTGTTTTTGAAATCCAATTACTTGGCAAGGAGATTAAAGGTGAACGCAGATTTGGCCGTTTCGAATTCTTCATATAAAGAATGTAGAAGTTGCGAAGACTGCGGCGCGGGTAGGTATGCGAGCTTGCTTATAACTTCATATAAAGAATTCGAAATGCGGCGACTGCGGTGCGTGCGGTGCGGCCAAATCTGCGTTCACCTTAAAATCCCATATGGTTTTTTTTTAAATGATCGCGGGAAATTTACAAACGACACAATTTAAAAGGCAGCCCTCGTATAAGCCTTAACATCATAGTCTCACTGTAATTTGATAAATGATTTTAATATGAAACTTAAATATACATTAAGAAATGTTTTTGATTGGTAAAACACATGTTATAAATCTTATTATACTATTGCACAAAGATGATAAAAACTGTATAAAAGTTTCACTCAGTTGTATTATTTAACAGTCATTCATATTATATTTATTGTATACTTAAGGCAAGAAAGCAATATTATATCCCATATTATAGTTTTTTTTTCAATGATCGCGGGAAGTTTACAAACGACACAACTTAAAAGGCAGCCCTTGTATACAAAAACTGGGCAGTTCTGGAAATATTTTGTACATACGCGTCGAATTAATAACCTCTTTTTTTTTAAGTCGGTTAAAAATAGTCAAAGTAATATAAAAGTTTTTTAAGTATTGTAATCAGGTTTAAATTCAATTTAATTTGATTATAAAAATAACCAATAAGTGAGTTCTTATCCAATAATAAATAACAGGTACCTTATTTCTTACATTAGCATTTTATTGTTAAAGTAATGGGGATTAATGAACTTTTTTAGTTCATAAATCCCCATTACAAGCTAAAACTGTCGTTAACGGGGATTAGTGACAAAAAAGTTCACTAATCCCCGTTGAAGGGGAATGTCAACGGGGAAAAGTGAAATAAGCCTATCACAGGGAACTCTCTACGAGGAACACATACACACCCTAAAGTGTTATCACTTAGTTTTGTTAAAGAATGTATACAATATACATACCCTAAAGTATTATAGCTTTGATCTGTCACACAATGTAGCAGGGGTGGCCAACCGGTCGATCGCAATTGTTAATCCAGTCGATCGTGGCCAGGCGAAAAATATAAATATTTAGATCAGACTACCAGACCAATAAGCTAAACTATGCTGTTTAATTTATGATTTCAAGAAGTATGTACTTGGTAGATCGCACAGGGCTTCGTTAGTAAACAGTAGAATTTAGGTCTAATCAAGTTGGCCACCCCTGCTCTGTAGTATGTAAACTCTGTCGTACTTAGTATGTGCGGATCATTGGGGGCACGGTCTTGCACTCTGTCTCGTCGAGGGTGTTGTCTATGACGGGTCGGTAGCTGAGGCGTGTGGCGCCGGTCGCAGCGTCCGTCTCCGCCAGGGTATGCTTGCGCCAGTGCTGCTCGAGCGGCAGCTTCGTCTGCACAACAACACAATTCATAATTCGACATTAGTATATATATATTAAGTAGCTGTTTTTTTGCTTTGCGTTGCTTTGTCATAATATAAAGTATATCGCCCGCATTGAGATGTATGGAGTTGACACCGCAACGCAATGCTTGGTCACATTCAAGAGACGCTATATATGTGTCTTTTGTATTGTCGGAGAAATTAATAAAGATTTTTGATTTTGATTTTTTGATGACATTTTTTTTACAACACGCATGATTTCCTCACCTGTCCCTCCAAAGGTTTCGTGTAATCGTATTCGTCACGACGCGTCTTGAAGTCCTCTCTAGCGTGAGCGCCACGGCTCTCCTCCCTGGCGAGTGCCCCCTCGACAGTCTGCACCGAGTTGATGAGGAGGTTCTGAAGCTCGAGGGCTTCCACCAGGTCGCTGTTCCAGATGAGGGACTTGTCTACCACACGGAGGTCCTTCAGCTGGCCGTAAATCTCGTGGATTTGGCGTTGGGCTGTATAAAATATTAGGTAAGTTAACAAGTGCGTCATGTTAAATTGTAACGTAAGAGCCTGTCCACACGGCGCGTTGCGTCAACGCTGCGTCGACGCAGCGCTGCCGTTTGACGCATAGCCGACCACACGAGCGCTGCGTCATCGCAGCGTTATTACTAATCAGTCTTAACGTCAACGCCCCCTCCCGCTTCGTCTCGGAGGCTGCTGTCCATCATGTGTGCGTTGCGCGCTGCTGTCACGACGTAGCGCGCCGTGTGAACAGCTTGATTATTTGTATGTAAAACAATGCAACGGCAGCGCTGCGTCAACGCAACACGCCGTGTGGACTGGCTCTTACTATGTTGTCTTGTTGTAATGGACCAAGAGCCTGCGACAGCCATGCGAATTCCAGACACAATACATTTTCAATTGTTATGCGGCACCCGGGTGCCGCTTGGGAGTTGATGAAACTCAAATATCAGTAAAAAAAATTAGTCATAATGCCTATTATCAAGAAAAAAAAAGTCATCGTGCCTATTGTATAGCTTTTATACTATTGTATATTATTAAATGTTATAAATTGTTTAATAAAGAATTTGAATTTTGAATTTGTATTTTGTATGTATAGTGATCTTACCATCTTCAAGCATGTTCTTCTGCCGGAAGACAGCGGCGTTTTTCTGCATGCATTTCTGCATGCGCAGGCGCAGCTCGGCCGTGCCCACGCTGCCTTTAGCGTAGCGCACCTTGTCCAGGTAAGCGATGCTCTCCTGACCGGTTGTCTGTAATAAATTCATAGCTCGTGTTATAAACCTTTTTAAGTAAATTGTAAATTTATCGCATTTTTACAACAGAGACTGAATAATTTCTTGTCATTGAAGGTCTGACAAACCCATTTATAACCCTCCCCCCTATTTGAGGTAATTACTGAACGAGTCTTCTATTTCGATATAAGTACTGTGCCAAAATGTGGTTGTATGTTGCGACTGTATAACCGTGTCTCAGTCAGGCCGAAGGGATCCCAGACGTATCGGACCGTTCATCCTTCTGAACTAAGCCGACTATGTTGATTCTATGTTGCAAGTAAGCCGTATGTGCTTAAGAAACTTTGCGGACATTTAAAAATCATGTCAAAGGCGCTACAGTATTGTAAAATCCATACTTCCATCCATACTAATATTATAAATGCGAAAGTGTGTCTGTCTGTCTGTTACCTCTTCACGCCCAAACCGCTGAACCGATTTTGATAAAATTTGGTATGGGGATACTTTGAGACCCGAGAAAGGACATAGGATACTTTTTGTCCCGGAAAATGTACGGTTCCGCCGCGATAAACGATTTTTGGCGCAACGGAGTTGCGGGCGTCATCTAGTACTTACTAATATTATAAACGCGAAAGTGTGTCTGTCTGTCTGTTACCTCTTCACGCCCAAACCGCTGAACCGATTTTCCTTAAATTTGGCATGGAGATACTTTGAGTCCCGGGAAAGAACATAGGATACTTTTTGTTCCGAAAAAATGTACGGTTTCCACGCGATAAACTAGTTTTGGCGCAACAGAGTTGCGGGCATCATCTAGTATTGTATAAATCACTAGCGACCCGCCCAGGCTTCGCACGGGTATAAAATATATAGCCACTGAAAAAATGATTCAAATCGATTCAGCAGTTTTGATTTATATTCATTATATTACTACCCGTGGCCCGCATTGGTCTGTACCGCCGCAAAAACTACGTCTCACAGGAAATTGGAGCCTTTTGCAGGGTTTTGCAAATCAGTAGGGATCATTGGTATTCTTGGTATATATGAGCTAATTCAGCAGCTGTAGGGCCGGTCATAATCTTCGCTACTGCGCACCGACGTTGGTAGCACCCACTTCGAAACGGGCGTAAATCGCAATTTATAAATTCACCATAACTTCTAAACCAAACGTCCAATTTTAATCATTCACACCAAATATTATCTACACAAACTGTACTTAGTGATGAAATAATTAATTTTGATAAGGATTGTCAGCATGAGTAAAATAAATGCGTTTAAATGTAGTAAAAAAAATCAAGATTTTTAAATAAAAAAATGGTTGTTGTGCCTCACTTGACATAGATAGGTATAGTGTGTCGCAGACATTTTTGTAGATATTTATAAGATCTACATTTACTTAGAACATTGTATGGTTCTATCTTTTATAGTTTAGGCAGCGTACGCAAAATAAGTAGCTTTTCTGGTTGATTTTTTTTTACCTTGTGTCAGAAAAACCCAAATATCTTACGGAACTCTATATTTTCCAAAATAAAAGGTAGCCTATGTTACTCGTAAATAATGTAGCTTTCGAATGGTGAAAGAATTTTTAAAATCGGTCTAGTAGTTTTTTAGCCTATTCATTACAATTAAACAAACAAACAAAGTTTACCCCTTTATAATATTAGTATAGATTTACAACGGATGGAAAAGCCTTATTTTATACAATCTGAGGCCGTAGCCAAAGTCCCTTTCGTTAAAAACGATGAAGGAATTATTCGTTATCAAAATGTATGGGATTTGACATTAGTCTTCGCAAGCGAAATGTCATTTAGCGATGACTTATGTCAAACTGCATACATTTTGATAACGAATTTCGTCATCGTTTTTAATGAGGGGCCAGATAAGTTGATTCATTGGCAGATGGAGGTACCACGTTATTTGGTCGCGTTACGTCAAACCCAGACCGATCACAGCTCAGAGATTTCGTCAACACACTCTGACATTGGCGATTCACTAAGGAGCCAAGTTTTTAAAAAGAAGCAGAAGAAGAACATTGAATTGACATAAGCCGGCCGAATGACGTAGGTTCGTCAACTGCCTATGAATCAATTTCTTCGATGGTACAGATGTATCTGTCAAACTCTTCATTAAATTGGAGTTTAATCATCACTAAATATCTCGGAGTGCGATAGCGGTTAGGACGTAATATCCCAGCTAAACCGTACCTATTTAAGCGGCACCTGCGCATCGCCCGGTCGCGAGGTATCGGCGACGGTGAGGGCGCACGCGCGGCCGAACACCACCAGGTCGAGCAGCGAGTTGGCGCCGAGCCGGTTCGCGCCGTGGACGGACGCGCACGACGCCTCGCCCGCGGCTGACAGGCCGGGGACATCAAATCCCAGGTTAACCGTACCTCTTTAAGCGGCGCCTGCGCATCGCCCGGTCGCGAGGTATCGGCGACGGTGAGAGCGCACGCGCGGCCGAACACCACTATGTCGAGCAGCGAGTTGGCGCCGATCCGGTTCGCGCCGTGGACGGACGCGCACGACGCCACGCGCGCGGCTGACAGGCCGGGGACATCATATCCCAGGTTAACCGTACCTCTTTAAGCGGCGCCTGCACATCGCCCGGTCGCGAGGTATCGGCGACGGTGAGAGCGCACGCGCGGCCGAACACCACTATGTCGAGCAGCGAGTTGGCGCCGAGCCGGTTCGCGCCGTGGACGGACGCGCACGACACCTCGCCCGCGGCTAGCAGCCCGGGGACGATTTGGTCCGCGCCGTTGCGGTGGACGATCACCTGGAAATAAAGTTACTTTATACATATATGAGCAGAAAAATGGAACATAAATAAAAAGTATATTACGCACCTAGGACAGGAAAATAAGAAATGTCTCAGATCACATGACGTATCACGTAAGCATATTGTGATCTGAGGCTTTCTTATTTACTGCCCATGGTGCGTATACTATTTTTCTCCTCGATGGAAGCGGAAAACGGTAACATCGGTAAGCGCAGCGGGACGAAAGTTGACGTTTTCCGCCCGGAGGTGACAAAATGCATCTTTCTTCCCGCAAGCAAGAGAAGAAATTCAAACTTTCGGTCCTGGTATGATGAAAATTTTATAGGTCACAATATATACCACTAGATGACGCCCGCATCTCCGTTGAATAAGAATAAAGCTTAAAACAAACCTAAGCGTCAGTGACAGGGGACGCGGTACGCGATACGGGAGCGTCTGCAACGCGAAACTGGCCGTGCACACCTGCGCGACTACGGTAAAAAATCATAAACTAAAGAGTTGTGTAGAAAATAATATAAAAAAGGTTTTAAAAAAGAAGTCTAGTTATGTACACTTCAAAACACGCGTCTGACAACTTGACGCGCACGTTCCGCTTGCCGACGCGAACATTTCGCGTCGCGGTCACCTGCGCGACCGCCACAGCCTGCCGGCCTGCACGGCGCCATAAGATTATATGGGCAGCGTCTGCCGCGCGGTAGACGTTACCGCTTCGCAGTCGCTTTGGTCGCGTAGGTTTGTGGAATCCTTTAGTATTTAAGGGCCTGTTTCACCGCTCCCTGATAAGGTGCCCGGTAGGCTTATTTGACAGATTCTCCATACTCTATGTGTCAAGTTAAGTGGTGGATAGCCTTATCAGGAAGCGGTGAAACAGGCCCTAAATGTTGCGTAACCATATTTTAATAAATTAATTTTACTATATTACATATATTAATTGTTGACCGTAATAATTTTATCACCTATTATCATTTTAATGTTTAATTCAAAGAGGATGTAAACTGTATACTACGTAACAAGAGGTCGGACTTAGAAGAAAAAAATAAACATTCATTATTTTTTTTATTTGAAACTAAACTAAAAATTTTTAAGTGCAAAACCTTTCACTCTAAACATACCAAAAATTAAAAAATATAAAATAAAAAAGAAATGAGCTCAAATAAATGTTTTATTTCAATAAAAATTATTGTACATAGCTAAATAAATAGGCTAATAAGGTAAATTAAACAATAATTATTCCACTTATCCTAGCTAGGATCCTAGCTTTCTAAATGTTATTCCACTTGACTAAATCGGAAACGATTTAGGATCCTAGCTTCCATGCGCGTGCGGTCTTTATAGGCAAAAAGGCAGTGCTTGCCATTCACTGATAACAGATATTTTAATTTAACTTTCGTACTTTTTAAATGACTCATGACGTTAATTTTTTAATAATACATAATAGTAAAAAATATAGTAAAAAAATAAATATACACATTTAAAACGCCTCAATTTATAAAATAGCAACATGTAATCAGGTACACGCGCGAACGGGTTCACGAGAGGTCAAGATAGGCTCAGTGTTGAGGTGCCTGCCTTGCGCGTATGTGTGAGTGTGTCCGTGCACAGCCGAAAACGCACACAACCATGAATATCGAATGCGATTGTGTACTGCAAGCTCTGCGGCAGACACCAGCAGTGTTGCCAACTATGGGGATATCCCACTTTTAATAGGGAAAAATTAAATATATAGTGCGTATTTTAGGGAGTAAAAATATCATATTATATTCATGGGCGTGAAATTTTTTAAGCAAAAATGTATATTTATTTGGTTTTTATTACTGTTTTTATATAAATAACGACATCATGAGTGACGTTTTTGCCGCAAACACAATAATTGCGGTCGGCTGAAGTAGTATTTTCAGCGTTTTGATCTCTCAGTGGAAAGTACCTTGGGCAACATAAAACCTTATAAACATGAGTAAAACAATGCGCACTCCACCGAAACACTCACCAAAGCAGAGCTCTAACTCCACTGCTGAAAAACCAAATAAACGTCCACGACCCAATTGTTCACCGCAACAAAGTGAAAAATATTTAGACAAACAGGAAGAAATGATTGGTATGTTAGCGAAAGTACTGACGGAACTATCAGAGATGCGTAAGGCGAATGCCGAAATGCAAAAAACGCTCGAATTTTATGTAAAAAAATTGTGAAGATTTAAGCGGAAAAATAAAGGCACTAGAGGAAGAAAAACAGCAGCGAGATAATTACCTAAATAAATTAGAATATAAGCTCGAAGACTTAGAGCGGCAATCGAGAAGTACCAGCATCGAAATTCGAGGTATCCCACCCACTCAAGGTGAAACAAAGAATGATCTCGTTAACTACATAGAGAAAATCTACACTAAGATTAATATTCAGCCCCCAGCTAATATTGTGAAGGATGTTTACCGATTAAATCGTAAGCCGAATGGAGAACGCCCAGTCGTGGTAGAGTATACTACAACTTTATTCAAAAACAGAATGTTACAAGCAGTAAAAAATACAATGCATCGAATACTACAGATAGGCTAAACACCACAACTCTTGGTATCGAAGGGAATAAGACTCCTGTCTTTGTGGCCGAATTACTTACACCTAAAGCAAAGCGGCTCTATTTCCTAGCACGAGATGCGGCTAAACAATCTGGGTATCACTACTGCTGGACCGCAAATGGTAAAGTCCTTATGCGCAAAACGGAAGGTGTCGCACCGATCGTAATCACTACTGAGAGACAAATCGAAGAACTGAAACAAAAAAACTAGAATTATTACTATGTGAACTTGTATTTCTATTGTATTTACTAAATTTATTTTTTATTACTATTTCACACAATACCATACACCAAACACAACCACAAACACTAAAGCTATATACCAGTAAGCTTAAAATCTATACACACTTACAAGTAAACACAACTCTGCTATCTAGGAATAAAATTATGTCAGAACCCAAACTCTACATCCCTTGTTATGGATAGAGATCAACAGGACATACTATGCAATAATATTGACGAGCTACTCAGTTTTAATGCAAAATTATGTACTCCAGAAATATGTCGCTCACTTTTAAAAGTTAACGAAAAGTCACTTAAAATCTTAACATTGAATATTAGAAGTATCAATAAAAACTTTAACCAATTCGAAATACTGCTGCAACGTCTAGGTTTCGAATGCGATATAATTATTTTAACAGAGTGTTGGATACATTTGCATAAGCAATACCCCCAACTACCAAATTATAAGGCTTTTCACACAGAAAATTGTATTAACCAGAACGGAGGAATAGTTATTTATACAAAATGTGAATTACAAATTGAAGCAACTGAACCAACTATGGTAGATACAAACTGTCTGCTATTAAAACTCGACAAAAATACTTCCTTGGTAACACTATATAGATCACCGTCATTTAAAAACCTAGAGCCATTCTTTAATTCTCTCAACACCCTGCTAAATAGAATAAAGAACACTGCCAACATCATTATTGCGGGTGACACTAACATTAATATCGATCCTCCGTTTAGAGATAGAAATTCTGTTCAGTATTTAGATTTATTGGCCAGCCACGGTATTTTGGCTACACATAATATTCCTACATTTACCGACAGTAACAGCTGCTTAGATCACATAATGATAAAATCTCAATTTCAAAATGCAACATATGTTCTAAATACCTTCATTACCGATCACCGTCCTGTACTCATAAATATCAAGTACAAAGTAACAAATTCCTTTACTGCCCAAAGAGTATGCTCTATATTAAACTATAAGCAAATCGCAAACCAAATTAAAGAATGTAACTTTAATGACATACTCCATATACAAGATCCCAATTTAGCCACTAATGTTCTGGTCCAAAAACTTACAGAAATAATAAAACTAAATTCACGCACAGTCAAACATACCCAAAAGAGTGGTATGAAGCCGTGGATAACGCCTGGAATTTTGCGATGTTTGCGTACACGGGATAAGATGCATCTCGAGCTAAAAGAATCTCCGAACAATGACATACTCAAGCAGACCTACAAAAGATACAGGAATTTTTGTACCAATTTAGTAAAAAGACTAAGAGAAGATTATTATAGAGCAGAAATTCAAGAAAATAAGGGTAACATGAAAAAAACATGGGATATAATAAGAAAAGCTACATACACAAGTGCCCAAAAATCTAGCGACGTCAATTTGCTCCGACTAAAAGATAACCCTGTAGAATCCGTTAAGTACATGAACTACTATTTCGCTAACGTAGGCAAAAACCTAGCAAATAATATACCTACTACAAAAGATTTAAGATGTAGCCTACGTAAGAAACTTGTGTCACAAGGAAACTCAATGGGGGTATTAGCGACTGATGAAAGAGAAGTTAGTGACATAATTAAACAGTTAAAAAGTAATTCTGCAGCCGGAACTGACTGTATTTCCTCAAAAATTCTTAAACAATCAGCTCCGACTTTAATACCAATCATAACACATGTCTGTAACTTATGTTTGTCTAAAGGCATATTTCCGAAAGCTTTTAAAACATCTTTAATTACTCCTATACATAAAGGTGGTAGCAGAGACTGTGTCGACAATTACAGACCCATATCTGTCTTACCATCTATCTCCAAAATCCTTGAAAAAATTATGAATAGTCGCCTAACATCTTTTTTAGAAAAATATAATTTACTTTCAACACGCCAGTTTGGATTCAGATCAGGTTGCTCTACAGAGGATGCTATTTCTGAACTTATAAAATTAATTACTAGGGAGATAGATAATAAGAATAAAGTAATTGGGGTCTTTTTGGATCTGGCTAAAGCTTTCGACGCGGTCTCTGTCCCCACACTTATTAAAAAGCTTGAATACTTAGGCATAAGGGGTTCTGCGCTGAACTTGTTTAAAAGTTTCTTAAGTGAAAGAACTCAACGAACTAAAATAGCTAATATAGTTAGCGAAGAAGAATCTGTAACTTATGGCGTTCCCCAAGGAAGTGTTTTGGGTCCGAGCCTCTTCCTGGTGTACGTGAATGAACTCTGTAACACATCGCTTATTAATGGTAGCATATTCTCATACGCTGATGACACTGCCTTAGTTTTTGTCGGAAAAACTTGGGAGGAGGCTCGGACACATGCACAACTTGGTTTAAGCATAGTTGCCAAATGGTTGTCTGAAAATCTACTTACGCTAAATGTTAGTAAAACAAAATTTATTAAATTTACCACAAACCGTAGAAAGATAGAACCTGTTGAACTTTTATTACATCAAAACTGCAATGATGACTTATGCAATGACTGTCCCAAACTGCAAGAAGTACCAAACATTAAATATCTGGGTATCATGCTAGACAAACACTTGTGCTGGAGAGAGCATATATCAGTGCTAACAAAAAGAGTACGTAAACTTATTTATATTTTTAAGCAACTACGCAATTTCACTGACAAAAAACTGATAATGGAGGTTTACCGTGCTCTATGTGAATCAATACTGTCCTATTGTTTATCCGTTTGGGGCGGAGCATGCAAAACACTAATGATACAGCTCGAAAGAGCCCAAAGGGCAGTACTGAAAGTAGCTATATCCAAACCTTACGACTATCCGACAGCTGAACTCTACAAACTTACAAAGACACTGACAGTCAGACAACTATTTATTAGGAAAACAATACTTACACAACATCGCCACACCAGTAACACAGAAGTAGCTGTAATAAATCATTGTAATAAAAGAAGGAAGGACAAAATATTCATAATACCTAAAACAAATACTGCAATGGCCCAACACCAACAATATTTCTTAGGACCATTTTTGTACAATAATGTCAGCAAAATCATAGAAAACTTTAACTTATTGAACACAAGAGACGCCAAGTCTGCGGTAAACAACTGGCTAATCACGCTCAAATACAACGACACTGAAAATCTACTGCACATCATAAAGTAAAAATATGAAACTGCACACACACACACACACACACACACACACACACACACACACACACACACACACACACACACACACACACACACACACACACACACACACACACACACACACACACACGCGCACACACAACTCGATATAAATACAATAATAACAATAAAATTAAGATATTAATTTCTGTATTAATGCATGCATTTATATAATGTTTTCATACCTGAATTAAGAATAAATATTATATATATTATAAATATAATATTACAATTTGTCACTTAGGATTAATAAATATAACATTAAATGTAATAATAATAATTTAATTTAGATGTTAGATTCTTGAATAATTGATGTTGAATAATTGTTTACTGATGTCTTTCATAATCATATTATTATGTGTCTTTATAATACGAGTATCAATTGGCAGGCAATCCCCTACAGCACAAGAATTTCTTAAGCCGGCTGTACACTCTCGCCGAGACAGAGCGAGGCGGCCCGAGTGCGAGAGTGTAAATGGGTGCGCTCGCCTCGTCTCGCCTGTCTCGGACCCTCTCGGTCCGTTGTCGGTATTTTGCGCCCGAGACAAAGGGTCTCGCGAGGAAAACGAGCGCACTACTGTACACTCTCGCGTCTTTCAGTACTAGTCCCGCCGTTAGACAGTTTAGAACCGAAAAATAACAATAATAAACGTCAGTATTAGTCAATATCTGTGAGAAATAAAATTAAATATGATAATAAATCTTTGGATTACAATGATATCTTTCGATGCATGGTGAATGGCGAATGGTCGTTTTCGTCCATCTTGTCTGAGTTCTTAACTGCGATTGAACTAAGCGAGAATGTACATGATCGCACTCGGGCAAGGGGCTCTCGCACGAGACTCTCGCCCGAGAGCTCTCGGCGAGAGTGTACAGCGGTCATAAGTGTAGGGACTGCGCAATTTAACTAGATATTCTTATATGTAGTAATTTCATATAATGTGTTCTTAAAATGTGATGTAATTACTTTTCTGTGTGCAATAAACAATAAACAATAAACCCCAAGTAATAAATAATATATTTAAATAATAGTTGGGGAGTTCTGGTTGAAATTCAATGTGTTTTCAAGTTAATTTAAGGGGGAAATTTTTGAACAGTTGGCATCACTGGCGCCGCGGCCGGCGCGGGCGCGCGCCTTGCTGACGGCGATCGGAACTACTCGTGAATTATAGTCGTGAGCAATCGGATATAATCCGAGTAAAATGAATAGACTCAATTAATCTAACTAATTACGTACAATATGTACATTATGCATTTTTGTTTTGTGAGGTTTATAATATTTGTTTACATTTTACATAGCTGAAATTTTTAGTGTTTTGGGAGGCCATTTGCTTTTTTCATGTGATCGAGAACTGTTACTATATTATATTATTATTTTTGGTTTTATAGTTTTCTAAGAATATTTTAGATTTTAATATTCGAAAGTTTGTATAATATTTAACAGTTTAACATTAATAATTGCGTACATTCATAAAGTATCACTCACTTGGATAAGATAATTTGTGGTGGCCGAAATTTTGCATTTATTTACATCGTATTATGGATCGGATCTCAAGTAACCGGAACCTTGATTATGTGAAAAGACAAAAGTTAAGCTGATTAGGTGAGTACTTAAAATATACTAGATACAAAAATGAAAAAGTTGTAAAAGAAAAAGTTTTTGTTTTGTTTTGTTTCACGCCAAAACTAATGAACCGATTGTAATAAAATTTTGAACACAGTTAGTCTAGAGCCTGAGAGAGCCATAGGCTACATTTTGATGAGGCAAAGATATATTATCTAATTTCCATGGAAATATCGATGAAAATAAATTCACATTGTATTTCTAATACGTAACAATAGATGGCGTTTTTTTTATTTATTTTAGCTTAGCGCACAATATTATGTTGTATGGTAATTGGTATACATCGATGAAATAAACTCTCATTGTAGTTCCAACGCGTGACAACAGATGGTGTTTTTTATTTCTTCATAACAGTACGTAATTATACTAATTAGTTTAGAAAATAGTTTTCAATGTATATCCACACTATTATTATTATATTAATATAGTAGTATATATTAATTAATAATAATTAATTAAGTAAGTATATATTAATTTATGCGAAAATATCTCTTTTTGTCCGTTTGTCTGTCTGTTTTGCTTTCACACCAAAACTACTGAACCGATATCGCTGCATTACCAGTGTCAAAATCTTGTGCACGCCCCTGCTAGCTTCTAAATGTTATTCCACTTGACTAAATCGGAAACGATTTAGGATCTAGGAACCTAGCTAGGATAAGTGGAATAAGCGCTTTATACAGTAAACTCTATATAGGGAGGGGATTAAAGCTGCGCGTCCACCAGGTTGGAATCGGGACGTACGGTGCGGACGGTGGCACCACGTGTCGTCATATACTTGTCAGGCGCAGAATGAGGTTCCAGTACTTCTAGTGCAGTTCATAGTAGTCAGTACCATACATACAAAGCAACAAATCCGTCCACTGCGTACCTACGCTCCGATTCCGATCCAGTGGACCGCACCTTTATACACACACGCTTTGTTTTGTTACACCCTGTATACGACAGCTGAAATCTATCGCGCGGGTTCAGGCCAGCTGCATACCACCTCACTTGATCAGAGGATTTTTCCTTGGAGGCCGTACCACTCATAATTCCATACCTTCCTTTTCCTAAAACCTCCTTGCTTTGAATCTCTTTGCTGCTTTCGTTCCCAAGCGGTCGCATGCGACCGCGAGAACAAAAGATTTCCTAGAATCCGCGATCGAGGTAACAGCTATTGCTTGCAGACTAAAATGTTGCAAACTAGCTGTATAGGGACCTAAAATCTGAAATTAATGAAACATTTTTTAACCGACTTCCAAAAAACGAGGAGGTTATATGTTCGGCTGTGGATATTTTTTTTTATTATTTTTTTATTTTTTTTGTATGTTCAACGATTACTCCGCCGTTTGTGAACCGATTTTCGAAATTTTTGTTTTGTTGTATTAGGTTTCACTCCAATTTGGTACCATGTTCACAAAAGTGGTGACCTGATGATGGGATCCATGAGTAATCGAGGGAACTCCTCGAAATTTATATGGAAACATATGGTGATTTTGGTTTTATGTGAAGTGTACTAAGAATACGCTACCAAAAAGTCAAATATTGGGTCAAGGTATACCATGGTTTCGGAGATGCTGAGAGAACTCCTGACTCCTTATAGATACACGTTTGGGATTTTCGGCGTTGTTTTAAGAACAGAAAGCATAAACTACTATGCAATTCATATTCATCATCATAATCATCATCATCATCATCGTCATCATCATCATCGTCATCATCATCATTACCACGTCGTGTTAAGGCCACCAATGTCGCATGGCAATAGTACAAGGCATAGGTATGGATATACTAATAATAATAATTATGTACTGTATAACAACACCTGTTTGTTTTTAATACACGGCGGTCGGCGTCGACGCGCCGCGCCCCCGCGCGGCGCGTGGCGGCAGAAGACAGAATATCGAATACTTTACTAACTACTTTATATACAGATCGAATACTTTACTACTTTATAAAATTTTAATAGACAAATAGAATTAAAATAAAATTATTTTAAAAAGAGCATTTAAACAAAACAAAGTCATTAAGTGTCTATTTAATTAGTTATACTTATTAATCGATAGATGGTGCACTAAGTACCTATCGATTTGAATTCTTGATTACAAGAACAGCTGTCAATAATTATGATAATATTAAATATTATGTTACGGTACATCCTATGCAAGTTTGTACAATTTTTTATCTGATAGATCCTTCGATCGTGGAAAAACGAGACACAATAGCCTTTCTATTGTTATCGCAATCGCCGGTGACCGCTTCGGGCTTGAAGTATTTAAATTGTTAAATTACTAAGCACAATATGTTCACTTCACTGATAATATAATATTATTTTGTGAGTGTGAGTTGTGACTCTTAACAAATTGTAATAAGATACGTAAAATATACGCGAAGATTTACCTACTAGTGTAACTAAAAAGAGTGAAATTATTATTATTTTTAACAAAAAATTAAAACCGACTTCCAAGGTAAAAACAATAATAACATTAATATGAACTAAAAAGTATTAAATAATTTTTACTATCTAATAGTGCCTTTTTCCGAATTAGGCTAAACCTCAACTATTTCTGTACTCAATCTTCATAATTTTGAAGTCGGTGCCAGTTCCAAAAATTTTAAATATTCTGTCAGAGGACTGAAGATTCAGCTATCTGGTACCGACTTCAAAATAATGAAGATTGAGTACAGAAATAGTTGAGGTTTAGCCGAATTCGGAAAAAGGCACTATTAGATAGTAAAAATTATTTAATACTTTTTAGTTCATATTAATGTTATTATTGTTTTTACCTTGGAAGTCGGTTTTAATTTTTTGTTAAAAATAATAATAATCATTTACTACAATATTTCCATACAGTTTACATAAATTATAGTATAGTAATTATTAACCTTATGTATTTGTTACAATAAAACAATATACACATGATACACATTTCATAATTTTCCAAATTAACTGCATACTGATATACATTATAATAATTTCTATGAAATAATAATCTATCTTTTTCATATTAATATAAGTAGTTTAAGTTGTAAATTATTGTACAATTAAGCAAATAATACTACGACATACTTTGTATTAGAACATGGTATGATATCGTTATGTTTTGCTTCAATTTATCAATTTACGGTTACATTTACATTTTACAATGGCTTACCTCGTTTTTCAATAATTAATCCACTTAATTTACAATTTTTGTATTTTTGTAATAAATAATTTTCACAAAACGAAATTCGATCTTTGAGTTTTAAACTTCTTCTTCCTCTTTTTTTCTCATGTAGTTTATATTCTCTATGGTCTTTTTTATTAGCCAATCACAGTCGACCGTGCTTAAAAATTGTACAGATTATGCGATGATATCTAGTAGCTACGTTTAAATTTGGAACCCAATTTTTTTTGTGTTCGGAACTTTCGGCCACCTGGTTTAATTTACTAGATTGCAAAATTTGACATAATTTTTATGAGTGTGATGGTTAATAATAATAATCTATTACGTAATTGCTAATGTAGACTTTTTTTTTAATAAAGACAAAAAGGACTTTATCGTTTAAAAACGATAGTGCCGTCCTTATAGGTATTCAATACTAATTAATTAAAAATGAACAATCAACAAATAACTCATTTTAAACATACTATGTAGTCCAGATATATCTCTTAAACATCTCTGGGATGTTTAAGAGATAAATCTAGAATCTTATACATATAATACTAGCTGTCCCGGCAAACGTTTCTTTGCCATCTTATATATAAAATTCTCGTGTCACAATGTTCGTTCCCGTACTCCTCCGAAACGGCTTGACCGATTCTCATGAAATTTTGTGAGCATATTGAGTAGGTCTGAGAATCGGCCAACATCTATTTTTCATACCAAAAATTATTTTTATGGCAAAACAACGTTTGCCGGCTCAGCTAGTATTATATAAAGTATATCGCCCGTATTATTTTATTGAATTAGTGACTAATTATAAGTATGTCACCATGGCAATGTTCATCGCTATCCCGTGACTCGCGTCGCATAAACAATGGTCGCTCCTTATAGACAAATGATTCGCAATAAAATAAAATTGCGAGTATAATAAAAGATCTAAGCTATCCTATCTCTCAAGTTGGAAAAAAGCACACATTTAAAAAAAAAGAAACATTAAAATCGGTTAAGTAGTTTAGGAATCCATCGCGGACAAACATCGTGACAGGAGATTTATATATTGGATCAGCCAAGATACTGTTAATACTGCCTACATTATAATCATTATTGAGACGCGACCTCATGTCTGCGCCCCGGACACACTCCTAAGTGCTAATGTAGACTGTAATAATTTTTATTGTTAATTTTGCATGCCCATAGAGGCCTTTATGTTGAACCTAACATCAAATGTTATAAGACCTATTATTGTAACACACATACGCAAAAATAAATAAATTTGATGTTGAACCATCTGTAAAAAATTAAACTAAAACATAGACGTAACTTAATCCAAAATGTTTTTAGAAACTAAATAAAAACTTTATATTTTAAAATCAAAAATTCGTTCAGCTGTGTAAGCTGTGGAACCTTAATTTGGGTTTTTTCATTTTACACTCTGTACGGGTGGAAAAATTCGGCCAAGTGCGAGTCGGACTCGCGCACGAAGGGTTCCGTACCGTTATAGAGCAAAAATAGGCCAAAAAATAAAAATTGTGTTTTTTATATGGGAGCCCCCGTTAAATTTTTATTCTATTTAAATATTATCATTAATTATTTATTAAAGTACACATATAATTAAGGCCTTTGTAAAAAATTTAAGTGCCTACCTGTTGTCATCATTGATACCGAGCAAAAAATGTTTGAAAAATCACGTTTGGGGAGCCCCCCTTAAATATTTAATTTATTTTGTTTTTAGTATTTGCTGTTATAGCGGCAACAGGAATACATAATCTGTAAAAATTTCAACTCCCTAGCTATTACCGTTCTTGAGTTACAGCCTGAAGACAGCAAGGCTTCATAACGTTATCAATTACCAGAAAAAATAACGTTACGTACCGTTATTTTTTTAATGGTAGCCAGATATCGTTATTTTTTAACGATATCTAGTAACAATATTTATTATTATCGGTAAGTATATCGTTAATGTCTGGTATGCGACGTTGCCAGTTCGACGCGACATATTTCGTAGGAGTAATCGTTGAACATACAAAAATAAAAATATAAACAACCGCACGTATAACCTACTCCATTTTGTAAGTCGGTTACAAAGCGAAATACTGTTAATAGATTATTCGATTTAATTCGCAATAGGTTGTTGTAGTAACGTTAACAAAGAAATAATATACCGTTATAAATCCTATTAACCGTTATAACATTTACCGTTATTAATTTCAACTTTTATCGTTATTTATAGTATCGGGTAAATTTTCATACCGTTATCTATGCTCTTGAAGCAGTAACGTTATGAAAAAATAACGATATTTGAAGCCCTGGGAGACAGACGGACGTCTCAGTAATAGGGTCCCGTTTTTACCCTTTGGGTACGGAACCCTAAAAAACAAAGTAACAATACTTTAGGGTGTGTATGTGTCCCTTACTTACTAGTTACTGTGAAAATAGCAGCGCTGAAAGAGTTACTTTTACAGTAAACTCTATAAGGGACAGATACACACCATTAAATATTTTAATAAATAAATATAATAATAATATCTATGGAAGCTTCACACCACGTCAGTCTGGCCCCAGTCTGGTTTTTAGTTACCACACAACGGAAATATATTTAATACTTTTATACTATACATACTACCCCGATTCTTACTCAAATCATACTACACAATCTCTTCAAAATATTAGGTCTTGAACCAAAAAAACCATTACTGTCTAAGCCAGTGATCCCCAACCTTTTTTCATGCGGGCCACAAACATGTTTTGGTCTTGGTGTCGCAGGCCGCAACAAAAAATTTTTAGGATCAAAAAATAACATTCTTCAAAATGAACGATTTTAAAGTGAAAAAAATTTAACGACTATCACGTAGACTACGTTATTTTGCCGGTGGGCGTGAATTTCAAAATTTTTTAACATCACGCGGGCCACAAGTAAAGTCCCGGCGGGTTGCATGTGGCCCGCGGGCCGCGGGTTGGGGATAGCGGGTCTAAGCAATATTGAGATAATTTCGATAGACATTTTGCTGTCGGGCTTTCCTGGTCGCGGCGGCGAACGTGACTGCCCGTGGCTGCCGTGGCCTGCAAACGGCGCCGCGCGAATGGTCGTCGCGCCCACCGCGTCGCCGTTCGCACCGCCGATCCCCGTGGCCAGGCCGTAACAACGATATCTAAGCAGTGTATAATTTTACAAATCCCTTACCTCTCCGCGGTAATTAGTGGGTGTGCCGCCCATGTTGTAATGCACGGTGGGCAGCACGGGTACGGGCTCGCGCGTGACGTCGACGCCGGCGAATATCATGGCGGTCTCGGAGATGCCGGGCAGGCGCTGCTTCAGCTGCTCCTGCGGCAGGTGGTGGAGTTGCAGGTGCACGTGGTCCTTCTCCGGACCGCAGCCGCGACCTGGGGGTTTAGGTTATATAAAATATTGATATAATTATTGAAGACGTGAGTGGAAGAACACAATAAATAGTTCAGTAAAAAATTGCCGTTTTTTTTGCATAAATTTGCATAAATTCTTTAGGACCGGAAAAAGGATTTGAAATAAAAAAAAACTTAACTATATGTGTAGCCAAATATAGTCGCCAGGTGATGCCGTAGATAAGTTACAAGGTTTGCTAATATTATTAGGAAAAAATGAGTAAATGTCCGTATGTTACGAAATGTTACTTATCGTGTTCTTCCGCTCACGTCTTCTTAAGACTTTAGGTTGTGTGTATGGCAAAGGGATCTTTCATCTGTTAATTTTATTTGATGTCACTTTAATAGTGTACTGTGAACAGTGAAACTCATAAGCTCTTGGCTAACGGTCCAACTCAAATATATTGAACGATTATGTACTTAACTTTAATTGAATGATGCGACACAAACCATCCAGTTTCTGTCATACTCTTCATTAAATTAAAGTTAAGTAAATGGCCGTATGTGTTGCCAGATTAGTTATTCATAAATAGAGTCTGCGACGGTCAGATCTTCCTCAGTTTCGGAAAGCTGAATGTTTACCTGTTTGTGACCTTTACAGAGGTAAGATCGACCAGTAACTATGGAGTTTAGATCGCGGTTACTTTAGGAGGTATTCAGGTATGAAGGTCTACCTGACCTTCGAGAAAGTGTTAAGTTCAATTTCATAGCTTTTAAGTTATATTCTTCGCGGTAAGTGGAGGAATCTTCCAGTGCCGGTATTTTTCGTTCGCTTCCCACTGCTAGACATCCTCAAAGTTTAATAACCGATCACCCATTAGTTTTTAAGTAGTTCAATGTTATGTGTTATAAATTATAATATATGTTGTTGTTATGTATATATACAATGAGTTTCTAAAATACTAGAGTGGCAATGTCTTACAAACTGATGCAAAAAATGCGTAATATATATATATACATAACAATATATATACAATATATATATATATATATATATATATATATATATATATATATATATATATATATATATATATATATATATATATATATATATATATATATATATATATACTCTATAGATTCGAGGGAGGTCTAGCCGTCGAAGGCTCTTGGTGTGCAAAAGTAAGGTCTCGGAGCTATCACTTTTTTCTTATTGCAACATGGTGGTAGACATTAGATCATTAGATGGCGATATTTTTAAGTGATGAATTTCGACATGATTTGCAACCGGGCCTATGATTTTGTATACTAAAGAGACCGACTGCTGCGTAGTGTGGTTTCACCTTTACTGATTCAGTGCCGATGAGACGGCAGCCGTGTCATGTATTTTTTTAACGTGTGGCATATGACACGAGAGCCGTGCCATTTAGGAAACGATTGTACTCGTATCTCCCTAAAATTACACTTCAGAAGGTTGTACTCCGAACAAAACCATCTTAATTTTCCACGTAAAACAAGCCCATAGGCTTCGTTTCTGAATATTCTGTGAATTGAAAAAAAAAATAGGGGCTGTCATTTTTCTAACTTTGAAACCTACAAAAGGTTTGCAAGAGAGACATAATATACAACTTCTATGGCGTTTGACACGGCTAACGATCACAAGAAAATTGTATGCCGCCATTACTAAGTTTTTAAAAATGTGCGCCGCAATGAATCGGTTAGTAAAAGCACAGCATTAAAGTGAACGCAGATTTGGGCCGCACCGCACGCACCACAGTCGCCGCATTCGAATTCTTTATATGAAGTTGCGAAGACTGCGGCGCGGGTAGGTATGCGAGCTTGCCTATAACTTCATATAAAGAATTCGAATGCGGCGACTGCGGTGCGTGCGGTGCGGCCCAAATCTGCGCTTACCTTTAGGAGCCTTCCCTTGACTGAGTGGTCTTTACTTAATACTTAGCCTACAGAACCCACCTTCTATAATCTCCAGCATCATAGATCTGCAGACGACGTCGCGGCCGGCCAAGTCCTTGGCGACGGGCGCGTACCGCTCCATGAATCTCTCTCCTTTAGCATTGACGAGGAAACCGCCTTCACCACGACAACCCTCAGTCATGAGGCAGCCCGCACCGTAGATGCCTAGGGGAAATAAACACATATTATTAAGATAATATATCTGTTTGTAAGGTATTTCTTCTACAATATATGAAAGAACAATGGCCAAATCGTACCAGGTGGGCGGTGGCGTCCCGATATGCCATTAGTAGCAAAAAATCCCTGATATTTTAAGGCATCGAAAATCATTAGAAATGTGTCTTCAAAGAGAATATAATCACTACGTTTTATGTGTCTTTAAATAGCCACAAAAAAGGATCAATATATTTTAGTTTCGTTATGTTTTGACAGCCGGCGATCATTCGCATTCGTTCTATTTTTTAGTATTATTTGGGTAATACTCTAGGAAAAATTTAAATAATTAGAAACGAGATCGCCGAATATACACTTGTAGGCTACACCGCAGTCGGGAAAAAGGTAGTTCTTAAGTCTAACCTCAAAATAATTGTAAACGTTATTAATTATTATAATTATATTTAGACATAAATCTCAAACGGAAAAGCCGAGTCCAGCTCCTACACAAATTTGGCCATGATTCTTTGGTGAGATACTCTTGAGTTCCGGGAGTGGACATTTTCGATTATTGTTGTCCAAAGTTTGTTATTATGCGAAGTGTAAGTTCTTGTGTAGTATTGTTCTGTCCGCGGTGGCTGCGGTGTTGGGCTTCCAACACCGCAGGCACCATAGGCAAGTAAGTGTACCGACTTCCAAAAAGGAGGAGGTTTTTGTACAGTAAAGTTGAGTTTTGAATGGCTCGTTAAAATGCATCGCATCGCCTCATCAGTGCAACAGCAGTGTCGTATGGTGAAGGCAAAAGCAGAATTAAGACATTTCTGTTGCTTATGTTGCAGTGTAAAATACCATGTCGTGTCGTATCGTACCGGGTTTTAGAAAATGCCCGGTTGAAACCGGTCACCCTTCATGCGCGAGTCCGACTTACACTTGACCAATTTTTCAGATTTCCTGCTGACCTGGATACCAGAAATTCATGGCTTAAAATAATTAACCGTCCAAACTGGACTCCGAAGAAAAATTCATGCATACTTAATTATGCAGCAAGCATTTTGAAGAAAAGTCACATTTTACTTCAAAATTACAATTTTATTATATTATATCTATGCAGTTTTATTTTATCCCATTTTATAATGCGCGCTGTATACTCTCGCCGAGAGCTCTCGGGCGAGAGTCTCGTGCGAGAGCCCCTTGCCCGAGTGCGATCATGTACATTCTCGCTTAGTTCAATCGCAGATAAGAACTCAGAGAAGATGGACGAAAACGACCATTCACCATTCACCATGCATCGAAAGATATCATTGTAATCCAAAGATTTATAATCATATTTAATTTTATTTCTCATAGATGATGACTGACAATGACGTTTAATATTGTTATTTTTCTGTTCTACACTGTCCAATGGCGGGACTAGTACTGAAAGACGCGAGAGTGTACAGTAGTGCGCTCGTTTTCCTCGCGAGACCCTTTGTCTCGGGCGCAAAATACCGACAACGGACCGAGAGGGTCCGAGACAGGCGAGACGAGGCGAGCGCACCCATTTACACTCTCGCACTCGGGCCGCCTCGCTGTGTCTCGGCGAGAATGTACAGCCGGCATTATGTTTACAATCTTACAATTATTATTCCATGATCGATATTTTGTCGAATTACAAGATGTTTGTACATCACTGACACTCACACGTAAACATAATTGTATACACAGATGTAAATCAAATTTTGGTTAAGCTTGACAGCTCGGGATTGTTTCTCTATTCCGATAGGTATATTAGCTTTATGGGCTGCACCCTGCAATTTTATTGTCTTCCTCCCGCACGCGCACGTCCGTCTTGGTGACGCCAATTAACGTAATATTTTAATTTCGCCATAATTTCAAAACCAAATGTCCAATTTTATTAATTCAAAGACCAAATATTATGTACGTAAACTGTACTTAGTAATGGAATAATTTATTTTGATAAGGAATGAGTAAAATATACGCGTTTAAATGTAGTCCAAAAAAAATCAAGATTTTTAAATTAAAAAATGGTTATTGTACCTCACTCGACATAGATAGGTATAGTGTGTCGCGGACTTTTTGTAGATATTTGTAATTTATAAAATTACTTAGAATTTAATGGTTCTATCTTTTATAGTTTAGGCAGCGTACGTAAAATAAGTAACTTTTCTGGTTGATTTTTACACCTTGCGTCTGAAGAACCCAAATATCTTACGGTACCCTATTTTTTTCCAAAATAAAATTCAGCCTATGTTCAGCAAAAATAATGTAGAATTCTAATGGTAAAAGAATTTTTCAAATCGGTCCAGTAGTTTCGGAGCCAAACAAACAAAAAATCAAATCTTTCCTTTTTATAATATTAGTGTAGATTCATTGTTCTATTTAATATTAAAACTGTAAGTTATATACATATTTAAAATCAGTGTTTAAAATCCTTTATTTTGATACCCCACTCGATATGCTTGGTAAATTTTTATTTTTGTTTACCTCACGATATGGCATCAAACATCCGCCATTTTGGTTTTTTCTTAATGTCACCTATCTAAGAACAATCGGGCTATTAAGACAAATCTAACTATACCTCAAATGTGAAAATCCGTTTAGCCGTTCTGAAGATACGAGGTAATAAAGAATATTACATACATAGAAGATACGCGCTAAACACATAACCCTCCTGGCAGTCGGGTAAAAAGCTGCAGCGACACTATTCACACGTAACCACTTCTTGACGGCATTTTGTCGTTGCGACGTGGTGTGGTTGTGGTACGTGTGGGTTGGCCCTAAGATCAGCATCTGTCACTCACCGGTGGGATGGAACTGCACGAACTCCATATCCTCGTTCTGGAGTCCGGCGCGCGCGGCCATGGCGGTGCCGTCGCCGGTGCACGTGTGGGCTGAAGTGCAGCTGAAGTACGCGCGACCGGCACCACCCGTCGCCAAGACCGTGTTCTTCGCTTGGAACCTGAAGAGTAAAAACGTTGACCGACATGATGACAATGAAAAAAAATTCAGGGAGTTCACTTTGTAAAAAACGAACGAAAAGTCGACCTTTCATACAATACAGTAATTGATTAACGAATGGAAGTAGCTTAATTATAATCTTATATATAAAACTAGCTGTGCCCCGCGGTGTTACCCGCGATTTATTAGGTGTAATTAGGTAAATTAAATTGTGTTGTAAATTTGTAATAGGTAAATAGTATTACAGACAAAATAAATTGAGTTTGATCATCGGAAACTTCAATTTTGATGACTGAGAGATGGAAGTTTGATGGAAGACACTGTTTTGTGATAAGCAGCACTCCTATAGGGTTTAGTAGAAGATGGGACGAAAATTAATCAATTTACACTCGAAATCGGTATGTTAAGGTTAGAATAAACTCACTTTTATAATTAATAACTTAGTTTGTTCCTAAAAAGGACAATTAAAACTCAGCACTAATGACGCTACACCGTTTCGTTAAAAGCAACACTATCAGGAGGGGGATAGGAGACGGGACAAAACCCTATGAATCAAATGACACTCAATATCTGTATGTTTAGTATAGGTTAGGTTAGAATGAATTCACTTTTATAATTAATAACTTAGTTTGTTCCTAAAAAGGACAATTAAAACTCAGCACTAACGACGCGACACTGTTTCGTTAAAAGCAACACTGTCAGGAGAGGGCCCCCTCAAATAGAAGACAGCAAAATTTTGAAAATCGGTTCACAAACGGCGGAGTCATCGTTGAACATAAGTAATTTAAAAAAAAAGAACATAACACCTCCTCCATTTTGAAAGTCGGTTAAAAATGTAGCCTTTGTGTTAATCCAGGATGTCAGCTACCTCCTTGTAAAATTTTGTCGAAATCGCTCCAGCCGTTGAAGCGTGAAGAAGTAACAAACATACACACTCACAAACTCACATACTTTCGCCTTTATAATATTAGTAGGATTCTCGTGTCACAATGTTAGTCCGCGAACTCCTCCGAAACAGCTTTACTGATTTTTACCAAATTTTATAAGCATATTCAGTAGGTCTGAGAATCGGCTACTGGGCACTTTATATATTTATAAGTGAATTTGTTGAATAAATAATAGTAAATTATTACAACCTGAGACTGACGGCGACCATTGTTTGTGCGACGAGATAGCGATCGACGTTGCCATGGTGACATACTTTTTTAGTCACTTCAATAAAATAATATGGGCGAAATACTTTATATTATGGCAAAGCAACGTTTGCCGGGACAGCTAGTTTATATCCAAACTAGCGACCCGCCTCGGCGTCGCACGGGAATAAAATATATAGCCACTGAAAAAATGATTAAAATCGATAGCCCATCACGATCCTTCATGTGGTCAACTTCTTATCTCCAAATAACATAAAAATTGCTCCAGTAGTTCGCGAGATTAAACCCTTTCAAATCATTTTCTACATTCTCCTATTAATCTTAGCATGATAAAATATAGCATAAAGCCTTTCTCAATAAATGGGCTATCTAACACTGAAATAATTTTTCAAATCGGACCAGTAGTTCCTTGGATTAGCGCGTTCAAGTTAGCCCTTTCAAATAATTTCCCCCGTTTTTTTCACATTTTCCTCTATTTCTTCGCTTCTATTAATCTTAGCTTGATAAAATATAGCCTATAACCTTCCTCGATAAATGGGCTATCTAACACTGAAAGAATCATCAAAATCCGTTGCGTAGTTTTAAAGATTAAAGGGAACAAAGGGACATGAGGGAAAAAAAGTGATTTCATTTTATAATAAGTATAGAAGTTGCTACGTCTCTTTAGAGGAGAACTCAATGCTTTATTTTATTTATTTTATTTATTCCTTTATTCAAAACATTACAATGTACTTACAAGAAAAAATGACATAGTTTCCCATACAAAAAACCTTAAGAGGTTTATCGGTTTGGGAGAGACGTTCTGTTTACATACAGTACTATTCTTAAGCTACTTAGTAGGTATTTAATATTATTTTATGACTACTCATACATTACGTAACATTTCAAGTTAACAATTACTTTTATTTTTAAGAATCAAGGTTACACAAACATACTATTATTAATTGTATTTCCACATGTACACCTGCACATGCACATTGTACATGCATGAAAGTACAATGTACATATGCACATGTAGTAGGTAGGTATGCATCTACATACAATACACCTGTACATGCACACTCATACATTGAATTTAAGCACAGATTACTAAAAATATTTCAGCCAGTACTCAAGCTTGGATTTTTTAAATAAAAATTTTTATATTTACCTTTATAGTTAATTGTATTTGAATACATGTATTGTAAATTGGCAGGTAATTCATTTAAGTAAAAGGGTATAATATGTTTTAATGTTCTAAAGCCATAAGTGTTCGTTATTTTTGGTAGACAATACTTCTTAATATATGATACTGGTCTTAAGTGGCTAGGTCTTACATGTTCCTCTAAGTATTCAGTAATTCTCATTTCTTTATAGTAGTTCGAAAATCAATACCTAACCGTCTAAAACCTTATTTCTATTTTACTTTTTTTTGGGAAAATATTAAATAAAATTTCAGCGAAGACTTCTTCGATAATATAATATTATGATACAGCAGTTTTACCCTTAGTACAAAACCTTAAGTATTTGTCAATTCAATCTTTATCAAATCAGCGTGTATTCGACCCCTTGTGATATCTTATCAAAATACTTATATCATCAGTCATCACCTCTCACCAAAGTCATTTTTTGCGTGGCGTAAAAACGTTATCTAAGAGGCGGAAAATTATTGTTTTTTTACATTATCATGCTTGTCTGCGCCAGACTAAATATTTTCATGTAAGATAACATTTAATCAATCATTTATAACGTATACATAATACAAAACCATTGTAAGGCTCAACGCACACTGGGGCAGAGTCGAAACGACGCCTCATGTTTCTAGCCAAAGCATATTCATCTCTATTGTACTATAATTATTTAAGTACACTGCTATGAATATATTAATATTATGAAAGCGTCGAAGGGTGAATAAGCGCGATTTGTACATCATGTTCATGTCCCTTTGTTCCCTTTAATCTTTAAGGTGGGTTTCACCAAACACACATAAAATTTCGATTTATAAAACTTAGTTCCCATTGAACGCGTTCATGCAGCGACGTAAATCTCGTTCTCTTTCAAATGGATTTTACAAAATTCTATTGATCGCGATTATTAAATCTAAGTTTAGGTGACGTCACGCGATTATTTTACATGTTTTTATCATTTTAAAGGCTTTTCACGTTAATTTAACTACAAATTAGTAAGAAACAATACATAAACTAACCAAACACATGTGTCAAAACTGTTGTTTTGACATTTCTTTTGTCTATGTTTTTCGTTCCGCCATGACAGGACTTGAACGGGTTTTATGACGTTAAACTTCGGACTTTGGGCGTTCAGAAAATAAAACTCGGATTTGCTGTGAACGCGTTCAGTTTATGTTGGCGAAATGCAATTCGATGTTATAATCGCGTTTATACGTTTTGAACCGGTTCAGTGTACATTGAACGCGTTCCATTTCTTTGATGAAATCGCCCCTTAAACCACGCAACGGATTTTGATGATTCTATCAGTGTTACATAGTCCATTTATTGAGGAAGGCTATAGGCTATATTTTATTAACCGACTTCCAAAAAACGAGGAGGTTATATGTTCGGCTGTGGATATTTTTTTTTTTTTTTTATTTTTTTTTTTTTCACGCTAAGACTAATAGGAGCAAAGAAATAGAGGAAAATGTGGAAAAAACGGGAAAAATTATCTGAAAGGGCTAACTTGAACGCACTAATCTCAGGAACTACTGGTCCGATTTGAAAAATTCTTTCAGTGTTAGATAGCCCATTTATTGAGGAAGGATATAGGCTATATTTTACCACGCTAATACAAATAGGAGAATGTGGAAAAAAGATAATAGGCTATTGATTTTAATCATTTTTTCAGTGGCTATATATTTTATACCCGTGCGACCGCGACGCCAGGGCGGGTTGCTAATAAATTATATAACAATGTGCTGTAGGCGAAAAACATGACGCCTCGCTTCCAATCTACCCCAGTATATTATTAAGTTGAGCCAAATAGTGATAACTCTGTATACAGAAAGTGCAAATTTATTTTATTATAATAATTCAAATGTCTAGTACGTACCGGTTTTGAATGAATGCCCTCTAAAATCATGTGTCGAATCTTATACAAACACATGCAACTTTTAAATTGATCTAGTACACGTGTACTGACAATATGCTATCTAAAATCTACATTTAAGCTAGCATGATTCAGTGAATATTGAGTTAAATATTTACGATGCAGGTTTTTCTTCACAAAATGTACAATTTGACTGTGTTATTAGTACATTTAGCGTCATTAAAGTACTATTTAACCGACTTCCAAAAAACGAGGAGGTTATATGTTCGGCTGTGGATTTTTTTTTTTTTTTGTATGTTCAACGATTACTCCGCCGTTTGTGAACCGATTTTCGAAATTTTAGCTTTGTTGTATTTGGTTTTACTCCAATTTGGTACCATGTTCACAAAAGTGGTGACCTGATGATGGGATCCAGGAGTAATCGAGGGAACTCCTCGAAATTTATATGGAAACATATGGTGATTTTGGTTTTATGTGAAGTGTACTAAGAATATGCTACCAAAAAGTCAAATATTGGGTCAAGGTATACCATGGTTTCGAAGATGCTGAGAGAACTCCAGCCCCCCTACCATGAGCTCTTATAGCAGTATTACTTTAATATTACTTTCAGATTTCGCACAAACAAAAAACATAGCTATGTTTATATAAATAGAGATTATGTTTGTTTATGCGAAATTCTAAAGTAATATTAAAATAATACTGCTATAAGAGCTCATGGTAAGGCCCCTGACTCCTTATAGATACACGTTTGGGAGTTTCGGCGTTGTTTTAAGAACAGAAAGCATATGCTACTATGCAACTCATATTCATCATCATAATCATCATCATCATAATCATCATCATCATCATCATCGTCTTCATCATTACCACGTCGTGTTAAGGTCACCAATGTCTCATGGCACAGAATAGATAATAGTACAAGGCATAGGTGTGGATATACTAATAATAATAATAATTTTATACTGTATAACAACACTTTGTTTAAATATACACGGCGGTCAGCGCCGCGCGGCGCGTGGCGGAAGACGACAGATCGAATATACTTTACTACTTTATATACAGATCGAATACTTTACTAACTACTTTATAAAATTTTAATAGACAAAATATGTAATTAAAATAAAGTTATTTTAAAAAAAGCATTTAAACTAAACAAAGTCAATAAGTGTCTTTTTAATTAGTTATACTTATTAATCGATAGATGGCGCACTAAGTATCGATTTGAATGGATTTGAAATTGAATTCTTGATTACAAGAACAGCTGTCAATAATTATGATAATATTATATTATATTACTAGCTGTCCCGGCAAACGTTGTTTTGCCATATAAATAATTTTTGGTATGAAAAATAGATGTTGGCCGATTCTCAGACCAATATCCTCACAATATGCTCACATAATTTCATGAGAATCGGTCAAGCCGTTTCCGAGGAGTATGGCAACGAAAACTGTGACACGAGAATTTTATATATTAGATGAGTAGCTACGCTACATCCTATGCAAGTTTATACAATTTTTTATCTGATAGATCCTTGGATCGTGGAAAAACGAGACACAATAGCCTTTCTATTGTTATCGCAATCGCCGGTGACCGCTTGGGGTTTGAAGTATTAAAATTGTTAAATTACTTAGCACAATAATATGTTCACTTCACTGATAATATATTATTTTGTGAGTGTGAACTGTGACTCTTAACAAATTGTAATAAGATACGTAAAATATACGCGAAGGTTTACCTACTAGTGTAACTAAAAAGAGTGAAATTATTATTATTTTTAACAAAAAATTAAAACCGACTTCCAAGGTAATAACAATATTAACATTAATATGAACTAAAAAGTATTAAATAATTTTTGCTATCTAATAGTGCCTTTTTCAGAATTCGGCTAAACATCAACTATTTCTGTACTCAATCTTCATAATTTTGAAGTCGGTGCCAGTTCCAAAAGTTTCAAATATTCTGTCAGAGGACTGAAGATTCAGCTATCTGGTACCGACTTCAAAATAATGAAGATTCAGTACAGAAATAGTTGAGGCTTAGCCGAATTCGGAAAAAGGCACTATTAGATAGCAAAAATTATTTAATACTTTTTAGTTCATATTAATGTTAATATTGTTTTTACCTTGGAAGTCGGTTTTAATTTTTTGTTAAAAATAATAATAATTTCTTCATAAAAATAGTATGATTTACTTAGCTTTGTATCATGTATGTTCTAATGGTTCATTCTTAAAATTTAAACTACGTTTGTTTTTAGGCTTTCATGTCTAGGGATAGATTCGTCGCCGAGCGATTTTAAATTGTAAGCTCTGCCTATAGTATTCATATAGGTACACGCTTACATACCAAACTTGGCTGGTCTGTTGTTGCTCTCAAGTCTCAGCGATGGTATTTCTTTAATTATCCTGACCTCTCGCAAGTCCTGTCGGTCGTCCGTCCCACTGGGTTATGTGAGTAAAAGGAATAGAGTGCTCTTGCCTCTTGTGTAGTGTGTACTGCGCACACACTTGAGCACTATAAAATCACTCCTGCGTAACTGGCCTGGTTTCAATGAAACCGGTCACCATCACCGAAACCGATGTGGGAGTTATTATTATTATTTCATTAATTAATTTGATATTTGCCCGTATAAATAGTCAGCACTTAAGATGCGGCCCGGTCTCAAGACGCGGTTCAGCCCTGTGATTGGCCCAAATTTTGACAGATCACAGAGCCTGTAGGCCTACTACGAAACCGTTTTGAGACTCAAACAATCGGACGAGAATGCCGCGTCCTGCTCTAACAACGTCATTTCACGTTTGTTAGAGTAGGACGCAACATTCTCGTACGATTGTTTGAGTCTCAAAACCGTTTCGTGGTACGGGTCCTGAACCGTGTCTTGAGACCGAGATGCTTGAGTAGTGACTATTAATACCGGTCTAAGAGCATTTAGAATTTAGCACTCAAGTCAAGGTTTGACCATACTCAAGAAACAGCCTCTCAAGTAACGATTTGACAGCACAATTATGTTCACACTTCACACTCAGTTGATACACCAACACCACACATTATTACAACCTTGCGGTAAGAGCGGTTTGTGAATATCAGTCAAATAAAATAGTAGCAAGAAATACTAATGCAGAGTTCCAGCCCATTTATTAAGCGAAGGCCCTTATAAATAGTCTGCTCTTTAGACATAAGAGCAAAGAGAATCAAAGCGCACGGAAGTGCGCAAGCCTAGTTCCAGCAGGCCGCGCGCATGCCGTGCACTATTTACACGAACCGTTTCGACGTACTTTTGACCCCCCTGTAGCTCAGTGTCTATTGCGAGTGCAAAGATAAAATTAAACCTACGTAATTATTTACGAGTACTTAAGCAGTATCCCCAATTTCATAGATATAGCTTCAGTAGATCCTGAGATATGTCCTTATAAAAATAGCTTATTTTGGCACTGACTCACTCATTCACTCACTCACTCACTGACCGGTAATCAAAACCTCTAGGCCACTTCCAATTGTCCTAGCGTTATGAAATTTGGCACACAGGTCGTGTGTTATATTATGTAGATTAACGAAAAATTAAGAAATTGCAGAAAATGGTCAAGCGTGAGTCGGTTCATCTACGAACTTCAGAGGCCACTTCCAATTGTCCTAGCGTTATGAAATTTGGCACACAGGTCGTGTGTTATATGTAGATTAAAAAAAATAAGAAATTTTAGAAATCGGTCAAGCGTGAGTCGGCCTATCTACAGCCCATACAAACTTTAATGTCATAGCGTTATGAAATTTGGCACACAGGTCATGTGTTAAATGTAGATTAACAAAAAATTAAGAAATTTTAGAAATCGGTCAAGCGTGAGTCGGCCGATCTACGAACTTTAGAGGCTACTTCCAAATGTCCTAGCGTTATGAAATTTAGCACACAGGTCGTGTGTTATATTATTATGTATGTGTTACAATAAATTAAGAAATTTAAGAAATGGTCAAGCGTGAGTCAGTTCATCTATGAACTTTAGATAAAAATTCTTATGTACCAGTGATATAATGAGGCATCTATTGAAAGTATTGTTTATATCGGGCGTAGCACAAAAAGAAAACATAGGTAGGATTTCTTGAAAAAAAAGTATTGAAATCCCACCAAAAACATACCTGTTAAAATAGGGCCTAGTTCCTATAGGCTAACTGTTGGTCTAAAAAAAGAGTTGAAATCCAATCCAATGCCAAGTTCAGTTGCACTTCATCGATCATAATCATCTTCATCAACAGCCTGATCCATAATACTTCTAAATTTGAACTTGGCAGGTTTTTGTGCTATGCGTTACACTTGATTAATTATATAATTAGATAATATTAATAGAATTTAAATAACCTGCCAAGTTCAAATTAGAAGTATTATGGATCAGGCTGTTGATGAAGATTATTATGATCGATGAAGTGCAACTGAACTTGGTATTGGATTGGATTTCAACTCTTTTTTTAGACCAACAGTTAGCCTATAGGAACTAGTCCCTATTTTAACAGGTATGTTTTTGGTGGGATATAAACTACGTAACAAGAACTGGTACTTTTCTAAGTCAACAAAGACAAAAAAATACAATTCGATTTGTTTCGATTCGAGGTTCGAAGATTGGCAAATTTTTAAGCAAGATCGACTGTGATTGGCTAATTTTAAAGCAAGATCGAAAGTGATTTGCTGTTAAAAACGGACGAATTAAAGTTTTATAAGTCCGACCTCTTTTTAAATCCTCTTTGCTCTTAAGTGTCAAGAGTGGATACGGGCCTAAGATCCTAATGATCTTCATCACGATCTCAGCGGTAAGAGCGGTTTATGAATATCAGTCTAAGAAAGTAACGGCAAGTATTACCTGTGGAGGGTCCCATCTTCAAGGTTGAGTGCGATGCAGCCCTTGCAGACGCCGTCCTCCATGAGCAGGTCTAGGGCGAAGTACTCGATGAAGTACTCGCAGTCGTAGCGCAGGGACTGACCGTACAGCGTGTGCAGGAGCGAGTGGCCGGTTCTGTTCAATACGTGTACAGTTACATTAAATTTTACTTATAGGTATATAAAAATGGATTTTCAAATGCGTTAGTCGCGCTAAAACTCGAAAACGGCAGAACAGATTGGGCTGATTTTAGTTTTAAAATATGTATTCCTAGAAGTCCAGGAAAGGTTTTAAACTGACACGAAGTTCATCGGGACAGCTAGTTGTAAAATATATACATTAGTGTAAAATTAAGGTTTTTGTATTTAGGGCTGAGTATGTAAGGTTAGAAACTTGGCTCTACATGAGATCTCACAACTTTTTGACACCACGAATATATTATGTTCTCATCTTGGCAGCATTTTTTACATGAAAATGTTTTTGGTGGGATTTCATAACTTTTTGTAAGTTTTACCACCCACGTTTTTATGAAATTAAGGGGCATGCGAGCATGTGCACTCGCATTATTAGAAAAGTTGCAGGTGCTTTGCAAGCCCAGGGGATCGGTTATATATAAAATTAGGGGACAAACGAGCAAACAGGTCATCTGATGGCAAGTACTACCGTCGCCGAGTTGCCAGCCTTTCAGAAAAAAAGGCTTAATTGAGGGAAAAGGGGTATCCCTATTCCCTTTTTTATGAAATTAGGGGGCAAACAAGCAGACGGGTTACCTGACGGAAAGCAACTGCCATCGCCCATGGACACTTACTGTAACATCAGAATAATGTATTGGTATAGAGTGCTGTTGGGCCTCCGCTAAACTCACTCACTAGAGCTAGACGAAACACAGGGCAAGCGCTGTTTCACGCCGGTTTTCTGTGAGTCTGTGGTCTCTCAAGGATAACAAGTATTTTTTAAGGTTCCGTAACCAAAGGGAAAAAACGGGACAGTTTTACTAAGATTTCGTTGTCTTTCCGTCTGTCCGTCTGTCTGTCTGTCTCCAGGCTCAAGAACCGTAATAGCTAGAGAGTTGAAATTTTCACAGATTATGTGTATCTGTTTCACAGATTATGTTGTCGCTAAAACAACGAATACTAAAAACAAAATAAAATTAATATTGAAGGTCCCACACAACAAACGTAATTTTTTTGGCCTTTTGACGTGACAACGTTTTATAATATGGGCTGCGCGCACGAAAAAACATGACGTAATATGCGGCGTTACCTCGCTCTGAGGCGTTCCATTTAAGGCTATGACGTTGTCACGTTCAACTATCGTCAGTAAACCGACTTTACAGACAACCAAGTTCGAGTCGAGTTCGAGTTCGAGTCGAGTTCGAGTTCGAGTTCGACACAAAACACTACTCTCCAACCGTCTTTTATTTTGCTCTATATCAATATTCAATAATGGCAACAGGTAGATACTTGATTTTTTCTCAAAGTCCTTTATCCGTCGATCACCAATTCCTTGAAATCTTTTGTTATCGCGGCCCATATGTCTACTTTAACATTTAATAATAATATTAAAATAAAATAAAAAATTAAGGTGGGCTCCCATACAAAAAACACAATTTCTAGCTTAACTTTGCTCTATAATGGTAAGGATATAGGTTGGTTGGGTTTGATATATTTTTTTGTTGTTTCTGTACTAATAGTATTTTACATATCCAGCTTTCTCAGACTTCATGAAGTACCCTAACAATTTTGATGATAGGATGAGTCAGTGCCAAAGTATAATATAAAGTATAATATAATATAAAAATACCTAAAAAAGTATAATAGTAACAATATGCAAACTTTTCGCATTTAATTATTATACTCATGTCATAATAACTTGAAAATTTCAACTATCTGGTATTATCCAAATCAAAGTTACGAGGGTTCAAAAATACGACGAAATGTTTCGAGAAAAGGTAGGTAGTGCCCTTGCGCGCTTCGCTTGGCTCATCTTGGCGGGGGCACTCCCGTGCCCCCAGATAAATACGAAAGAGTGTATGTCTGTTTGTCTGTTACCTTTCCGTGAGGGTCATAGAATTATTGTTTTTCCTGCAAAAATGTAAGCTGCCTGTATGTCTAGTTTAAGCGAAACTCAGTTGCGGGCAACATCTAGTAGTTATTGTAGTAACAACATAACGCGGTAAAACTGTTATGCTAAGTACTCACATACGATACGGTTTTGCTCGATAGTTTTACTCCAAATCGAGTAATAATTATTAATTACTGTGTGGACCGCAAAACTCACAGCTCGAAGGCTAGCATCGAACCAGCTCGAAGGCTCGCATTGAGCGGGCTTGATGGAATTAAATATTATGTATATCGATTTAGAGTAAAACTATCGAGCAACGTTGAATGCATGGACGAAAGCTCGAGCCGCGGGTTTTGCTCGACGTTATTGCTCGATCGAGCAAAAACGTATGTGAGTACTTAGCAATACAAGTTGATTTTACATAACTTCAGTAATGAGTACATAACAAAAGGCTATTAGGCTCACGGTTCACAGACTGTGTGCAAACAACGCTAACCGCTTGTTCAAGGGCATATTGATAAGTGATAACGAAAGTAAAATTCATGCTCATCTCATAATTTTCAGTTCATTTTTTTAACCGACTTCCAAAAAGGAGGTTTCTTAATTCGACCGTATATACAAGGTGTAACAAAACTAAGTGCGTCCAGCGTCACGAGTTTCCCCAGCAAATTGATAAAAATCGTCACGTTATTAATAAATTATTAAATAATGTATAAAAATGTCTGACCTCACGGCCTCTTGGGCTGGGGCCCGTTTAAGTCGGGGGCCCGTAGAATTTTGCCAGCCCTGCCACCCTATAGTTACGCCATTGTCTGAATCTCCAAGATGAAAGATTTGGATGAAAATTCCAACTAAATTTCATCTAAATCATAAAAGTATATTAAATATTATTTTGTGACATTTAATAATCTTCGGAACATCAAACAACAATAATATTGAATCCATACTAATATTATCAATGCAAGTGTGTCTGTCTGTTATCTCTTCACGCCCAAACAGCTGAACCGATTTTGCTGAAATTTGGTATTGGGATACTTTGAATCCCGGGAAAGCACATAGGATACTTTTTATCCAAACAAAATGTACGATTCCCGCACGATAAACGAATTTTGGCGCAACGGAGTTGCGGGCGTTATCTAGTCTTATGTACAGGTAATAAATAATAATACAACACTTTTGATATCAAATCATTCTCTAGAAATGTTTTACTTGTTATCTGATGCTATCAATATGACTGTTCAATAATATTATTTTCATAGTCATTCAGTAATCACGGCTTACTGGATTTTTGTATTTTTAGGGTTCCGTACCTCAAAAGGAAAAAACGGAACCCTTATAGGATCACTTTGTTGTCCGTCTGTCCGTCCGTCCGTCTGTCAAGACCCTTTTTCTCAGGAACGCGTGGAGGTATGAAGCTGAAATTTATATCAATTACTCAGGTCTACTGTCCCTTGAAGCTGTGAAAAAATCAAACTTCTAAGCCAACGCAATCAAAAGATACAGCCGTTTATGCCGCAAATTTTCGACACTTGCAAGGGAATCAAAACCTACAGGGTGCTTCCCGTGAACTCAGAATCTTGAAACTTGGTACGAAGCAACGTCTTATAGCATAGATAAAGGAAAAATTACGAAAACCATAAATTTTTAGTTACATCACATAATATATTTTTTTTTAATAATTTTAAACTTACTACCCATTTCCTCATAAACGCGTAGAGGTATTAAATTGAAATTCATACCAAATACTCAGGTCTATAATACCTTTAAGCTGTAACAAAATCAAACTTCTATGTTAACGCAATCAAAAGAAACAGCAATTTAAGCTGCATATTTTGGTTTGTACGGAACCCTCGGTGCGCGAGTCCGACTCGCACTTGGCCGGTTTTTTAAGTAAATATTTTACTCAACTATACCTAATAATAGCACCCTTACATAATAATGTCTAGACTTTAGAAGACTAGACTGTTTATTGTCTGTAAAATACTGTTTGTTTTTCAGTGGTACAATATTGGCTAAGTGCCCATTATTATTATTGTGCCACGGAGACATGATTACATCATAATATACAAACTGATATTCATAATTTAGATTTATTTGTAAAATGTGCTGTTTATATAAGCATTCAATTACTCGATATCCTAGGCCTTGAAGTAATAACATCCCTGCATGAAATATGAATAATAGTACTGGAGCCCTAGAACAATTTTTTTTGTGATTATTAACAAGCTAATTTTTTGTGAGTAGCTACATTTTGATAAGACGAACAACATTTTTATTTTCGAAAAATCTCGAAAGTGGTAGCTAACAGGTATAGAAAGGATTTCATACTTTGACTTGATGGTCCTAAAAAATGGATTGTTTTATTTGTAGGACAAGGTTACTCTTAAATTATATACCTAAGTATTAACCTACCAATTATATACAAAAAATCAGCTGGTTAGGCTTCATGCAGCCCGATGTTATTACTTCAAGGCCTAAGATGTCAAGGCATTGAATCCTTATATAAACAGCATATTTTACAAATAAATTTAAATTATGAATATCACAGTTTGTATATTATGATTTAATCATGCCAAATTACTTAAGGGCGTTCCTTTCGGAGATAACGTAATTTACCGTATTTCAAGCCATATAAACTCATAATTTGAAAGCTACAAAGTTATAATAAAAATACAGCAATAATCTTCAGTATATCAACATTCCTTTCCCAGTTTTAAATTTTCTATTTATATTTATTATAAGTACTTACTCATGATATCAGCTTCCAAAGTAAAACCAATTTATTAAAAATCAAGCATACATTCAGCATCTCCTTAGGATTTACAAATTATGTACTTTTATTTGAAACACACGCCAATAGATCGACAATATCATAAACTACATATTCCCCGTTTTAAATTTTTTAGGACAATTTTGAACTAAGATAAGTAAAAAAAATTGGGTTTTGGTGCGATCTCGGCAACGCGGCAAATGTATGGCCAAGGTCGTTTGCTCGGGGGACGGCCTTAAATAGCTACTCGCAAAAATTATCTTGTTAGTAATCACAAAAAAAATGTTCTAGGGCTCCCTCACTATATGATTATTATAATATAATGACTCAAGTCACATTTTGTGCATTTAGCACTATTTTGTGAGTACATATTATATACTTGTTACTTTCCATCTTGTGTTTGTGTGACTGTGTTTGGATGACAGATTATAATATTATGTAATACTAGATGAACTCCGTTGCGCCAAAATTCGTTTATCGCGCGGTAACCGTACATTTTTTCGGGACAAAAAGTATCCTATGTCCTTTCTCGGGACTCAAAGTACCTCCATACCAAATTTCAGCAAAATCGGTTCAGGGGTTTGGACGTGAAGAGGTAACAGATAGACAGACAGACACACTTTCGCATTTATAATATTAGTATTGTTACGGATACGGACACCCAGTGCCATCTAGCGTCAAGCTAGCGCAACATGTAGAGAAAATGCAGACGAATTGCATGCTCGAACATTCCTGACATGTTTGCGTAAACAAATGATTCAAGTAAACAAGGTTGTTTACGTGTTAATTATAGTGTTCTCGAACGGGAGTGCCAAAAAAACCGATTTAATTTAATACATTTATTCAAATAAGATTACAATTAATTTTATATCTTAAACACTTTTTCTAACAGAGCTATTCTGTATAAAAAGACTATATCCTAAACTACAAGTACCGACTCCGATCGATGTAAGATCTAAAGTGAGCTAACTAACTACCAAAATCAGGTCCCACGGAGTTGGGACCACCACGATGATGCGGCGACAGCGTTTTCGGTATTCCGTGTTCTTTCGCAATTTTAGTAAGAAACTTCTTGAGTGGTCTTATCTGTATAGTCTGGGAGACGGCAACACTTTATGTATGCTTCAAGTATATTATAGTCCAAGAGCTGATATTTGACTGCGGCTGGCTGATGATGATGAGTTGATACTGGTGTTCGGCTAATCATTGCTAAGTCCGGTTTTCATAGAGGGTGCATATGTAACACCTCCCCCCACAGTTCGGCGACTATTTCGAAAGTTTTGATAAAGTTGCCGAAATATCGCTGTGATCTATTGCTATTTCAGCAGGGTGCGGTCTTCTTTCTTCTAGAGGTATATGGGAGTTTTCTTCTACGTCGTGATGACTTCTGCGGAGGCTTCTTCGGTGCATATTTTGTATAGGATATAATATGATACACATAGTATAACTGCAATCGTTATTATATAAAATGGAATGGTTGTATGGTACAAACTAAGTTGTACATTTTTGTCTAGTTGTATGGGGTTTTGGAATATAATTTTCTCATTAATAGAATGAAGATTTTGGAGATCGATTGAGTTTAAGGTTGCATGGGTGTGATATGTGCTTCCATTACGTTCTTGATACTTCGGTAGTTCTATTATTTTCAGGGGGTGACCTTTTATGTGATCATCGGGGTTGAAGATTGTGAATGTAGACGTCTTGAAGTAGCAGTTTACTGGAATTGTAGTCAAGTAACTTCCCTGAAGGCTTCTGTATTGTTCTTGTCCACATGATATTCTAACTTTCGTGATGTTCGGAAAATTCATAGTAAAATGCCTGTCGTCAAGTTGTTCGACTGCTCCTTGGGTGAGGGTGACTGTAGTTATCTTGCACGATGCGTGAAGTTCTTGCTTGGTGATCAGGTGATGGATGCATTCGGGGTATTCTGTTACTTTATAGTGTGTTTTTGGGCAGATGTACCATTCTTTTACCTTCGGGCATTCAGCCTCCATGTACTTAGAATCGTCTCCAGAGATTGCTAGGTAGGGAGATATAGGTAGGATAATTTGATTATATTTGTTAGGTACGAGGGATAGCTTGTACAAATCATATGTTAAAGGAAAGACAATCGGAATCTTGTATACTATAACTATATAATTATCTGCATAGAAATATGCTAACCTAATAAAATCATAAAAATATCTAGTATCTACGTTAATAAGTTGAACCTTAGAATAAAATATTCTTAATTTATGTACCATTAATTTTAATTCCTTAATATTTAATGCAAAGTGAGGTGCACTGGCTATTCTAATAAAAGCTAAAGTATTTTCGAGTCTATATATTTCTTCTGATAGCATATCTATATTGTCACTAAGAATAATTAAATGTTGCGCAAAATGAGAGTATTTAATATATTCATTTTCTCTATTACTGTCACTATTCATTATTAATTCCAGAGTTTTAGCTATTCTATTTTGATTAGATGTAAGATTTTCTAAAATTTCTGAATTCCTTAAAGTAAATTCCTTATTTAGGCTTACATGATTATTAATTTCTAACTCTAACTTATGCTGGTTTTTACTTAAAACTTCAATGGCATTATTATATTTAATTGCGTCTGTGTAATCCAAATTACCCGAAATGCTTTTAATTATTGAACCAAGTCCGTCAATGAGACCTCGTTTTTTGCGGTCGGCTTCAAATGTATATAACTGATTTAAAACTCTATCCAATTTTGATGTAAGATATTCTATATGTGGTTCATATAAAGAAATTGTCTGATTACTTAGATCGATATGTGCTTGTTGAAGTTGCATTTTCACAAATTTAATTTGTGAGTGTATTTGGGATAAGTCTATTTTACTAAGAAAAGAGTGGTAATGAGATATGATTTTAGCGTTTCCTAATTTAAACGGAAGTACTCCTGGTCCGTCTTGTAGGCTGTCGATTGTCACGTCTTGTCCTCGAGTCAGTTGTGTCAGTAGGCATAGTAGAAGTATCATGTACATTCTGGTATCTGCTGGATCAATTTCTGGATCTCACACACACCCGAATTTCACTACTCCCGGAACACTTTCGTAGGTTCTGGATTTTCCGTAATTTTGGAAAAATCCCCAAGACTGCGCCAATTATAGTGTTCTCGAACGGGAGTGCCAAAAAAAACCGATTTAATTTAATACATTTATTCAAATAAGATTACAATTAATTTTATATCTTAAACACTTTTTCTAACAGAGCTATTCTGTATAAAAAGACTATATCCTAAACTACAAGTACCGACTCCGATCGATGTAAGATCTAAAGTGAGCTAACTAACTACCAAAATCAGGTCCCACGGAGTTGGGACCACCACGATGATGCGGCGACAGCGTTTTCGGTATTCCGTGTTCTTTCGCAATTTTAGTAAGAAACTTCTTGAGTGGTCTTATCTGTATAGTCTGGGAGACGGCAACACTTTATGTATGCTTCAAGTATATTATAGTCCAAGAGCTGATATTTGACTGCGGCTGGCTGATGATGATGAGTTGATACTGGTGTTCGGCTAATCATTGCTAAGTCCGGTTTTCATAGAGGGTGCATATGTAACATGTTATGCGAATGTTCTCGTACAGCCTAGGGGCTAGATTGCCCATATAAATAAGCGCAGGTAGACGGCCCAGCAGTTCAGTTTTATCTGAGCGATCTTCAAGGCGACTTCGGAGCGAAAACAAGTGATCAATAGTGAGTGATTGTGATTGTGATAGTGACTCGGCTACGACCTAGGACAGTGATAGTGCTCAGTGATTTTGATCTAGTGCTTAGTGTTTGGACTCAGTGATTAGTGTTTGTGAATAAAGTCTTCCAGAGAGTCACCAGGTCTTTCTCTCTGAATCCAAAGAACCCTAGCACGTAACAACTGGTGTCGGAAGTGAGATTTGGAGATACCATTGACTTCGAGAGAAGACTTCAATAGGAGTGTCAGGACAAGGGCGCAGCGAGCTGCGGAGGCCACAGTCACTGGGGACCAAGCTCCGCCAACTGTGGGGCAGGCCCCACCCACTGGCCCCGCCCACCAGGCCCCGCCCACTAACCACGCCCCTCAGTGGGCGTGGCCACGCCCAAAGTGGGCGGGGCCACGCCCACTGGCTCCGCCCACCAGGTCACGCCCACTGGCCCCGCCCACTGGGCTCCGCCTGCTCAGGCCCCGTCGACTAGCTTCATCCATCCTGCCACGCCCGTAGTTTCTACGGCCCCTCAAATGGCTCCTCAATTGGAAAGCATAATTGGGTTAATTCAGGTTTTGCAAGATTCTCAAAGGGCAATGATGGAGGCACAAGACCGCAAGCTCAGCGCGTTGCAAGAGTCACAAGAGTCACATGATCGCAAGCTTGGCGCTTTGCAAGAGTTGCAAGAACGCAAGCTCTGCGACTTGCAGGAGTCACAAGAGCAACAAAAAGTCCTCCAAGAAAAAGCACTTGGAGCTATAAAGGATGTAAGTGACGCGGTGACTAAGCTACGTAAAGATGTCGACGTAGTGAAAGAACGAGTTACCGGGTTAGAGTCGGTTGTGGAAAATTTGAAAACCGGATTCACTGAACTGCAGAAGAGAGTAGTGCGCCTTGAAACTACGGGAGTTACGGTGTCTAATGGAGCCACTGGAGTGACGCAAGGGCCAAGAGTCAAGGTGCCGCCGTACGATGGCACTACTTCTTGGAACGCTTATCGTCGGCAATTTCAGACTGTTGCTACCGTAAACGGATGGACGGAAGAACAATGCCTGACCGCTCTCATTGTTGCGCTCAGAGGACAAGCTTTGTCGGTCCTGGAGGCACTGCCTCTTACGGGAAATGGGTTCCAAGACCTGATAGAGGCACTGGAATCCAGATACGGGGAGCGACACTTGGAGCACGTGTTCCGTGCCCAACTGCGTGACAGAGTTCAACGCTCAGAAGAAGGGCTTCAACAATGGGCGTTGGAAATCGAAAAACTCGTCAGGAAGGCATACCCAGGAGCTGACACCAAGATGGTTGACACAAATATTGTTCAAGGATTTGTCGACGGAATCAAAGACCTGGAGGTCAGAGCTGCAGTAAGGCTTGGTCATCATACCTCGCTGAAGGAAGCGTTAGCGCATGCACTGGAGGTCGAGGCTGTTCGGCGTGACATACGGCAGACCCATAACATCCGCGAGGTTGCTGCGGAAGTCAGGGAGGTTAGGGCTCCTACGAGGAAAATATTTGAAGTCATGTGCTATAAGTGCGGTGAGAGGGGCCACCTTCAGCACAACTGCCCGCAGAAGAAGACACAGATGACGAGGATGGAAAGGATCGAGGAACAGATAGAAAAGCTGAGGAAGCAAGCAGTTTCGTCCCCTGCCCGGGATAAGGGGAAACGAATAGAATCCAGGACTAGGTGGCGAGTATTGGACAATGTGGAGAGAGCCCCGATAACTATTACCTCCCAGGTACGGAGCGGACTAACGAAGACGAATACTTTGGGTCTCTTGGAAAATGACGCTATGAGGAAGGCTCAAGAAAGAGATGATGACCTTCGGCACATCATCACATGGAAGAAACGCGGTGACGTAAAACCAATCTGGAGTGAGGTTGCACCCACTGGCGCTGTCACTAAGGCGTACTGGGAGCAATGGGACAGCCTGGGGCTAGTGAATTTGTATTTGAATTTTATTAAGTGTAGAGCTAATTAGTATCGGTTTGCAAATTGTTAACAATGAAGTGTATAATTTGGATGTAATTTATGAGGCTGGCATTGTCGGTTTCGACACAAGCCTAATAAATAAGAAAAAAAAAAAAAAAAAAAAAAAAAACCAATCTGGAGTGAGGTTGCACCCACTGGCGCTGTCACTAAGGCGTACTGGGAGCAATGGGACAGCCTGATACTTCAAAACGGAATACTCTACCGGAAATGGGCTAACGGTAGAGAGTTCTACTTTCAGATCACTGTCCCAAGGGCGAGAGTACCAGATGTTCTCCGCGAGATACATGAGGGTGTATCAGGGAGTCATCTAGGTGTCAAGAGGATGCTAAGGAAAGTGCGAGAACGATTTTTCTGGTTGCATTGGCGAGATGATGTGCAGGATTGGTGCCACGAATGTGCTTCTTGCGCTGATGTGAAGGGACCGCAGACCAGGAGTTGTAAGAACAGCGTGGCGCGGCAGTAACAACGATGCTCGGGACGAGCATCTCTAAGAGGGGAGTAGTGTTACGGATACGGACACCCAGTGCCATCTAGCGTCAAGCTAGCGCAACATGTAGAGAAAATGCAGACGAATTGCATGCTCGAACATTCCTGACATGTTTGCGTAAACAAATGATTCAAGTAAACAAGGTTGTTTACGTGTTATGCGAATGTTCTCGTACAGCCTAGGGGCTAGATTGCCCATATAAATAAGCGCAGGTAGACGGCCCAGCAGTTCAGTTTTATCTGAGCGATCTTCAAGGCGACTTCGGAGCGAAAACAAGTGATCAATAGTGAGTGATTGTGATTGTGATAGTGACTCGGCTACGACCTAGGACAGTGATAGTGCTCAGTGATTTGGATCTAGTGCTTAGTGTTTGGACTCAGTGATTAGTGTTTGTGAATAAAGTCTTCCAGAGAGTCACCAGGTCTTTCTCTCTGAATCCAAAGAACCCTAGCACGTAACAGTATGGATGTTACACAAGCATGAAGCACAACCATTTGCACATAAATCTACATATTGTCGTTTATTCCTTCGATCGCCGATTTTTGGAAATCTATTGTTGTCGCGGTCGCCGGTGTCCTAATGGGGGTTGATAGGTTAAATTCTGTCACCACATAAGTAACTTTTAGGAACCTTTCAAGAGAGACAATAGGCTACTTGACCTATATTTAATTTCATTGAAAAAATGCATATTTCTAGTATAACTTGGCCTAGGAAACTGTATTTCACCCTTATCATCAAATAAAAGCTTATGATTGATAAAATAAAGTCAATTTGAAAATATGATTTTATGAAAATAAGAATTGTACTGACGAAAACTTACTTACGGTACTTCCGATTTGGATGTGACGTCATCCCATTTGTAATTTAATATCTTTTATTTATCGCGCTCGTTATATGTAAGTTTATTTGTACATAAATAATATGAAATATGCCTAGAAAGATTTATAAAATATATTTTCTTGAATAATTCAAATAAAACATCAGTTTTATATATTATCTCCATTTATTGTAGTTGGGAAATGAAATGGCCAAAACTTTTCTACAAAAGTGTACAACGTTACAAATGATTTCTAAATTATTTTCTAATTTTTAACACTGTTAGACTCGTACGCTTAGCACATAAAACTTTTTTCGATAAAGAAAGTATAAAATACAAAAAACATGACGTCATACTATGGCGGTACAATGGCGGACAGTGTTTTCGGCGCCATATTTTTATGGGTTTCTACTGTTTAAAATATTAAAATATAAGTTTTTTTGGTGAAAATGAATGATTAAGAAGCGATTAGGATGAAGAAAAAAAAATAGGTCAAGTAGCCTATTTGATAAGATCATGATGTATGTTACATTTTGTACTTTTACAAAAAATAGTTTTACTATTTTTTTTTCAAGTATAGGTACTCAAAGTACAAAATGTAACTTTTAGGGCCTGTTTCACCACTTCCTGATAAGTGCCGGATAGGCTATCCACCACTTAACTTGACAGATAAAGTATGGAGAATCTGTCAAAGGCGAGTTGAACTCGCACACGAAGATTCCGTTATCCGTACCATTAATCATTATAGAGCAAAAAAGACAAAATTTGTTCTTTTTTGTAAGGGGGCCCCATTAATTAGTTTATATTAATTTTACTATATTATTATTTAAGGGGTAGTATTTAATCGAGTGACTGTAAATTACCGTTTTAAGTATCAAAATTAATTAATTTGGGTTATAAAATTACTATTTGAGCGACTGACTGTGAGCGACGAGAAATTAACAAAACAGCAAGTTACAAATTATATATTTGAGTTACTTAAAATTCAAAATGAGCAGCTTCATAATGTTTGAGCGACCTATATCTGTTTGAATGTAAACGTTACGTCCTGCATATTTTTCAATATTGGGCAAATGTTTTTTTATACTGAGCGGCATTTTATCTTAAACGAAGTGTTTCGAATACTAAAACCACTTTGGAAAATACACTAATGAGCTCATATTAAAACAAAAAAAATGAATATGAAATAACTATTTAATGAAACACTTATAATCAGGGATCCCTAAAACCTTTTTTTTATTATCGAGCAAATTTTGTGTTGTGTTGTGGTCTAAGCTCTAACCTAACCTAGCCTACTTTTGGACTTTCCGGATTGTGTTTGTTTTTGTTTTGACGGGGGGCTGCGCCTCCCGAGCCCCCCTTTTATTTTATGACGGTTGCCGGCTGCTGCCCCAGCACGCTCGCTGCGCTCGCTCGGCTGGTCTAAGTTCTAACCTAACCTACTTTTATTATTTCCCTTATTTAAGTGTACATCTGGATATTTTGTGAACATTTCAAGTACCTACCTGTTGTATTCAGAAGTCTAGCTATTCTTGAGATACATCCTGGAGACAGACAAGACTTCAAAGTCTTATTAAGAGGGTCCCGTTTTTACCCTTTGGGTACGGAACCCTAAAATTGACTGATTAATGGTCATAGAACTTAAATGACAATAATATACTAATTGAATTCTGAAAGTAAATCCTTACCTGTCAGCAACAGCACAGCATCTGTGAGCTTGGCCACCTTTGCCGAACTTGAGTGACTGTCCTCCGAAGGCTCTCTGGTAGATCTTGCCTTCGGGTGTGCGAGAGAAGGGCATACCATAGTTGTCCAGTTCAATAACAGCGTGGGGAGCCTCCTTTGTCATGTAGTGAATAGCATCCTGATAAAAGGAATTAAAAAGATTATAGTGACGTAAAAGTAATCTAGATAATAAATGTTATTGTTTTAAGCTTCTAAGTGTTATTGTATAACAAATTATCACCGTCTTAATTTAAACAACAACAATATTAACAATTGCATAATATTGTGTTATGAATTGTTTAACCCATCAAGCCCCGTAAGGCCCATATGGGCCACGATAACGAAAGATTTCCAGGAATGGGGATTGTCCATTTTTTTTAAATTTTGCTCATTACAAAAACATTTCGAGGAATAAGGTCAGTGATCGTTTTTCTGTATATAAACGAAAAAAATACCCATTAGTTACTTATATTTTTGAACAAATATGTTTAACCTTAGTTTGACCTTCAATGGCGTTAAATTAGCAATAAATTCGACCAACATTACGTTTCGAACTTTTGTTAAGCTTTTCGTATCAGCTTTCACATAAAGAGAACTTGTATTTGACGAACCAGCCATTATAAATAAGATTCAAAGGAAAAAAAAACATTCTGCAGAGGTCAATTGGCCGCCGATGATGACGTCAGAGCGAAACTTTAAAAATTTATTGAGAAAAAACTAGCCAATGAATTTCAAAATTATTGAATTTATATTCTTAAAATACCCTATTTTAACGAAAAAAAATATAAAAAGTACATGTAATTTTTTTTTGGACTATGCCCATTGGTGATCTACGGATTAAAGGGGTACGCCGTACGAACCTTTGTGGAATATCTAGCCGCCGCCATCTTGAATTTTTTTTCAAAATTTCCGTGCACGATAAAAGTGGATAGAGGACATTACAAACAAAAACTGTTATATTATATATATGTCGCAGACAACTGGTTAAAATAGTCGTTCAATCAAACAGCTAGCCCTTTGACTGAACAACGCCATTCAATCTCACGGCTAGCTTTTTAATTGAATATTTCAGTCGCTCGAAACATTCAACACTACAGCTGATTCAAGCCGCCGCCATTTGATTGAATTAGTTCAGCGCTCACCACCGCGGCGCTAGGTGCGTTTTGTTTACAATATGGCGTCAACTAGCAGGTGTTTTGTGATTGTATTAAGATATTTTTCGTAAATATACGTTACAAGTGTTATTAAAGTGACAGAAATTATAGGGGCACATACGAGTGAATCAAAATTTAAACAAATAATCGAATTTCGAGGAGAAATTACGGGATCATGATATGCATCATGAAGGTATTAATTAATTGCCATTGTGTTCAAAATGAGTTAGAATACAATTTATTCTGCTTATTATCATTGCGCTTGTGTAATAATAATAATCTTATACTTATATAAAAATGGATTTTTAAATGTGTTAGTCGCGCCAAAACTCGAAAACGGCTGAATGGATTGGGCTGATTTTCATCTTAAAATATTCGTAGAAGTCCAGGGAAGGTTTTAAAGTGACACGAAGTTTACCGGGACAGCTAGTAAATTATAAAACTAAACTAATGGTCAGCTTAGTTAATTTGCCATTTAACCAGTTATCTAAGCGTCGTCTAGCTGTAGTGTTGAACGTTGCAGTAAACAAGTCGGCGTAACGACGTATAGCCGTGTGATTGAATGGCGTTGTTCAGTCAAAGGGCTGGCTGTTTGATTGATCGGCTATTTAAACCAGTTGGCTGCGACATATATATAACATGGTATCTGAAATGTCAGGTTTCTGAGATATATTTTAGAAGTAAAGATCGCCATAATATTATAATAATAATATCTATGGACGCTCCACACCACGTCAGTCTGGCCCCGTGCTACTTCTTCTTCTTCTTTTATTTACGGCAAACCATCGCTTTTTGCGACATTCTGCCAGTGTCAAGTATTGAAATAAAATTGTAACGAAACGAGAAAAAACAAATCATGAAACAATTTAAAATTTTAAAATTTTGGTATTTGAGACCTGAAAAGAGAAATATTGTTAGTTACTTGTACCTGAAGGACTTGTGTTACGGGTACCAATGGAAATATATTTAAAACTTTTATACTATACATATATTTAAGATTTTTATTATATTATACCTCAATGTATTATACACATATTTGATACACATCCATGACCCAGGAACTTTGAAAACTTTTGTTCCGTCGGCGGCATTCGAACCCGCGACCCCCGGCTTGAGCTACCGACGTCGTCGTATTATGAGTCCAAAGGACACAAATGGCTCTTCTTTACTTCCAAATATCTCGGAAACGCGACACTTTACGATACGATGTTATATAACATTTTTTGTTTATAATATATTATGTGTTCTCTATCCAAATATACCATTTTTATCGTACTCGGAAATTTTGAAAAAAAATCAAGATGGCGGCGGCGGCTAGATGTGCCAGGCTCCATACAAAAATGTTTGAACCCCTTTTTTAACAATCACTTATTATGAACTGCCATCACAATTATTATTACTGTATAATAATTCTACATCATAAAATTTGATATATTGTAACAAGTTTTGACAATCAGCTTAGTACAACCAACAGACTATTTTTCCAAACAACAGTTGTTTTATTAAAACTTTATGCACATTATGGTACAAACCTGGTCTCCGAGCCAATCGGACCCCTTAATTGTATCAAACATGTGAAACTGCCAAGTGTCTTCCTCCATGTTACCTAAAAATTATCTAGGTAAATAAGTGATTGTCATAATAGTAAGTATACAGGGTGTAACAAAATTAAGTGCTAAATACTTTAGGATGTTTTACATCCTGTATTTATAATTGTGTGTATAAAATACTTAGAAAACAATACTAGGATATTATTTTCATAAGTTAAATCAGAGGTTCCTACTAAAACTTTTGAATCAACATTCAACTGATAAGAACTGATGAATATAATATCATACCCAGAGCAGCATTAATGCCTCCTTGAGCTGCCACAGTGTGGGACCGTGTTGGGAACAGCTTAGTTACTACGGCAGTTTTAAAACCTTCTTGTACCAAGCCAAACGCAGCTCGCAAGCCAGCACCTCCTGCACCCAGCACCAGTGCATCGTGGTGGTGATCGATCACCGTGTAAGCTTTCGACGTATTCGAATTCACCGATGCATCTTTCAAAGGTGTAGCCCCACCCACAGAAAGATGAAGATTTCTGTACAAGTGTGAAGCCTAGAATAACAAAAGTAGATTCTAATTAACTAATCTTTTATTATAATATATTATTTACATAGTCTCACAATCATCAGATAGTCGTAACAAAAATTGCATACGACCTGTGTGTCACCTAAAATGCCGTAAATAGTATCAAGTCCACACAAAAATATTGTGAAATAAGTGCTCCAAAAATTCAAACCTGTCAGGTTTTTTTGAAAAAGGTAATATTAATAAGTACATTTAAATAAAGTATAAAGTTAAAGATGTTTATTCGGGGCACTGTGGTAGAGGAAAACTGTTTGGCGATACACGGCAAATCATTTTTTTTTATATAGTTGATTACATAACAAAACAATTTTGGGTATTTTAAATATTTCTATACTGACCAATGCAGCAGGGCTGCGGGACACAGCTGCTTTCATTAGTGGACTCATGATGGAACTCTCTGTCCGCACTAGAGTACAAAACACAAACTACATAGGGATACTGTACATTATACAAAATATTATGTGTACGATATATTATATTCCAGAAATTTTACAACAACAACATGCACTCGACACCCCACAAAATCTAATGAAACAGTGATCGAAATTTGAATTTTTCGAAATTCGAATTTTGAATTATGAATGTGTTTGACACTAAATGACAAATGACAGCTAGTATTAATATTGCTATTAGAAAAATACTAATAATTTTAGTTTTTACTTGTAACTGGTAAGTGGTAAGGTAAATTATTTACCATATTTATTAATGTTGCTTTAAAAACTGACTGTTTTTCTTAAAAAACAGGCGTTCTTTTACTTTAAAAACAGGAAACTTTTTCAAAGCAACATTAATAAATAATATTGTGTTTTAACTTTTAAGTTTTTGTGCTCTTTCCAATGACTGCAGACTGTTACTGTCCAATCTACTAGTCATTTACCTTATAGACATTAAATAAAAAAGAGTATCTGTCAAGTGAAAGGCTGCCGATTTGTGAAGAACTCCCTAGACTGTGGGGATTCTCATGTTGATTGAAGATTTATAAAAGAAAATGCATTTCTGATTTCTCATTTCGATAACCCATTTTCATCGAAAATGATTTCATCCTTCTTCTGGGATATCTTTATTTTTTAGAAACGGCGTGTTTGACACATGCCTAGTTGAGACTGGAGATAAACAAATGTTTTATATTTTATTAAACAATAAACATCTTTGAAATAGTGAAATATCTGTAGTTATTTGTTGTAAAACGAGGAGAATTTGATCCTCCTTTTTGTTATTGGGGAATATGACAAAGTGGAACTAGCAACCCTAGCCAAGTGTCAATGTCTGTTCTGTAGACTGTCAAGTGTCATTTGTCATCTGTGATAAAAGATATAAATAAACTTGCGAAATGAGAATTGTGGGATTGTGATTTTATATAATTTTATAGTAATATTTCTGAATAAGTAATATAATTAGCAGTAAATATATTAATATTTGATAAACGATATCTAAATATACTCACAAGCTTTTATATTATGGCAGATAATCAAAGTGCCGAGGCTCTTTCGGAAGCAGATAGGTTGCGAGGTAAAACAATAAATAAATAAATAGACCGCAGTACATCAATTAATTAAACAACTAAAAATACGTTCAATTTTTTATACACTTTTAATCAAAACTAGACTAATACACTTACATCTTTATTTTAGAAGAAGAATTGGCGCGTGAACTAGAACACAGTGATTCCAATGACGATGATTCTCAAGACATTATTTCCTTAGAAGCCGAAGAGAAGCTATTGAAAGACGAACCAGAGTGTACGTATTCAGTCTATCTGATTTAGTTCATAATGTGGTTTGTTCCAACCCTATAAAATCTCAAAAACTGTGAAGGATTATTGTTGGTGTTACAAATTCTTCTACAGCAGTAATTAATAAAATGTTTTTTACTACAGTTTTTTTTATTAAGAAGGCAGGTCGTTGTAGCCCTGATGTCTCTGCGACCCATGAGGATCTATTGTGACTCCTTTGCACTCCTTTCCCCAACCCAATACTGCTCATAACTTGAATGATATGGCTGGGGTTGGTGCCACGAATTTCCTCTGTGGATGAGTATTCGTGGCGACCAAGGTGCCTGTTCCTGCTAGTAGAGCAGGACAGTTGAGGAGAAGGTGAATAGATGTTTCATCCTCCTCACAGAATCTGCAAGTTGTTATGCTACAAATACCCATTCTGTTTAGATGTTTGTTGAGCTTGCAGTGCCCAGTTGGGCTTCTGGTAAGGATTCTAAATTGATTCTTTATTACATACTATTCTTTATTACAGATACCACATTGGTAAATTATGGAGAGACCACAAACACGGTAAGTGAAGTAACGGAACCATTGACAGAACCATATATGATTCAACTATCCAATGTAGACGAATTAGGTGCTATTTACACGGAGAACTCGGATAACTTAAGCTCACAGAATGATATCTTAAACGAGGTAACAGATCAGTATGAGCCGTATATGAATGACTACACATTCGACAGTACCCATGTAGACGAATCTCAAATGGATAATTTAGATATAACTGGTGAAAACTTAACCACGGATACATTTGTATTGCCTACAATAGGGCAAACACAAAATGATACAATGCAAGGTGATGATTATCAAACTGCAGAGGAAATCAATGAAAAGGAAAGAGAGAAAAAAAGTAAAAAAGAATTGGAGGAGGAAGAAAGAGAAAAAATGCAGTAAGTATGAGTAATATATTTTTATAAACTGATTGCATATAAATGCATACAAACCATATATTAATGCTTCAACTCCCAAGAGGTCGAATCTGACCATGTAAACAATAGATTTCCAAGAATCCACAATCAAGGGATTAATAATGTAGTCAAGATTACAAACATTCTCTTGTAGGTTATTGTTGATCGAAGACGTTTATGATATAAAAATCAAAATCAGCCATGTATTTTACTGTCTTATGTATTCATATAATATATAAATAAATCTTTTTCAAGGGTTCTAGTTTCCAACTTTACCGAGGAGCAGCTAGATAGGTATGAGATGTACAGACGTGCCGCCTTCCCCAAGGCTGCAGTCAAGAGACTCATGCAGACGATCACTGGAGGCTCAGTGGGGCAGAATGTTGTTATAGCCATGTCTGGAATTGCAAAGGTCTTTGTCGGAGAAGTAGTAGAAGAAGGTATATTATTTCATCCATTTATATTATTTTTTAACCATATTATGGTTATTTTTACCTACTAGTCACAATGTCTCAATATACACAGCCAGTAGCCACGCAGTACTTCAGCTTTACCATTCTGTTTACAATTAATCTGTTATATGCGAGAGAACTTTACTTTTTGCCAAGATTTAAATTAGTTTTCATAATGGGGCGTTCCACGCCAAGCGGACAGGAAAAAATAGTAGATGTCTCCGATTTTGATAATATTTGGATATGTTATACCTACACGTGTTATTAATATGTGTGCCAAATATTTTTGTAATATAATGGCTAGATTAAAATGGGGGGGATGATGCTGCTTGCGTCCGTAGGACTTACCATCTTTTCCTAAGAATCACCCTACACGTGTCCCCTGGGTGGTGCGAAACAAGCAGCAACGCCGAGTCACAGGCGGCGGTTAAGGAACCTGTACAACGGCGACCACGCGCCGAGAGGAATTAAATCTCCTCTAAAAGAGTGGCTCTGGCACCCGGGAAACGCCAGCGAACATAAGACCCTGAGGGAAACAAACCCTAAGAAAAAATACACAACATGGCGACAAAACATAAGGAAAAACTACCCCAGGAGGGTACCGGCTATGCTGGAGAATCCCTCCCTGAGTCCAACTCAGGCAGCTCCCATCGTATTCTGGGGGGGAGCAATGTTTTGTTATCTATGGAAGATTCTAATTCAAGAGGAGGTAAAGAAGATACAGAAGCCTTTTGCTTCTGAGAAGAAAGAAGAATGAATAAAGAAGAAAGAAGAACCACCCAGACCAAAAAGTATGTGCAACAGGCTTTCCACCCCAGTCTCTTCAACACTCGCCTTAGGAGTGCTTCAGTGGGTTCCGTCCCATCAATCTGTAATCCAGATGTAAATGAAGAAGCCAGTACCTCTCAAGAGACCTACAACCCTGCTCCCGGCCCACCAGACTGGCAAAAAGTCCCAACCCCACGGAACCCAAAAAGAAGGAAGTTGTCGAGCTCTCAATCTCCGGAGCACATCATAACGTCCAACAGATATGAGACCCTGCCAGTCGACGAACCCAATTTGGAAAACCAGCAACCAACAAAGAAAAGAACCCCTAAACCGCCCCCAATAATCCTATATGGCATACAGGATGTCAATAAGCTAACAGAGCTATTGGAGAGTGCTGCAGATAAAACATCCTTTACATACAAGAACATTAATAAAAACCAACTAAGCATAAAAAGTGAAAATATATCAGTGTATCAGAAAATAATTAAAATAATAAGAGATAACGGACTCATTGGTCATACTTTCAATAGGAAAGATCAAAGAAATTGTCGCCTAGTCATAAAAAATTTACACCACACAACCCCTCATGACGCAATTAAAAGTGCATTCGAGAAAACAGGCAATACAATCTGTGGTGAAATAATAAACTGTAGATATGGACCAAATAAAAAACCAACCTCTACATTCTTTGTAAATCTTGTAAATGGACCCAACAATAATGCTGCGAGAGAAATAAAAATTATCTATCACCAAGTTGTTACCATAGAAGATCCTAAAAAAAGGACAACCGTAATTCAGTGCCAGAGATGTCAACAACTTGGGCATTCAAAAAACTACTGTATGCGGCCATATCGCTGTCTAAAATGTGCAGACTCACATGCTACTCGAGACTGCCCAAAGAAAGATAAAAACACTCCAGCAACATGTGCCTTGTGTCTTGGTCCACACCCGGCCAATTACAAAGGCTGTGAGGTGTATAAGGAAATAATGACCAGAAGAACAAACAAAGGTAGGCCTGTAAACAATCGAAACGAATCTGAGAAAAACCCCACTAAACTAAATACCATATCTAAAGTTGACGTGAATAGAATAAGTGACGCATCAAAATCCTATGCAGATGTAACAAAAAACAATGTGACTGACGTCCCTGGAACCAACGACACACCTAATGCAAAAACCTTGCCAACTAGCCAACTAGAACAACTGTACCTAAAACAAGCGGAAAAAATGGATCTTATACTGCAGCAAATGAGCACCTTAATGGGGCTTCTCACAACACTTGTCAACACCTTGACAAAATGATTGACACACTCAAGATAGCAACTTGGAACACAAATGGTCTATCCCCAAACAAGGAAGAAGTTGAAATATTTATCAAATATCATGACCTAGACATATTATTAGTATCTGAGACTCATTTTACATCTAATAACAAAATAATAATAAAAAATTACAACATATATACCACAAATCACCCGGATGGCACGGCACATGGAGGAACAGCTGTATTAGTAAGATCTTCGCTAGAACACCATGAAATGCCGCCATTTCAAACAGAACACATACAAGCAACCACGGTAAAAATTTACACAAAAAATGGAAACTTCAATGTGGCTTCAATTTATTGCCCACCTAAACATAAAATTACCGAAAGGCAATTTACAGAATTTTTCGAAAAACTTGAAACTCGCTTTATAGTCGGAGGGGACTGGAACTCCAAACATGTACACTGGGGTTCTAGATTAACTACCACAAGAGGTAGGGAGCTCAGGAAGTGCTTGGAGATACACAAAATAAACGCGATCACTCCAGCCGAACCGACGCACTGGCCTACTGACCCTTACAGGCTACCAGACATTATAGACTTTTTTCTGATGAAAGGGCTAGCTCGATTATTTTATAAAGTAGAAACATGTCTTGACGGTACTTCAAACCACGTGCCTGTAATCCTTACAGTGAGCTCGTCTGTGCTACTCAAACAAAAGTCGTTAAAACTATACAGTAAGATGACTGACTGGGACAACTTTAGGCGAATTGTAGACGATCACCTATGATTAAAAGTAGCCTTAAAATCGGAAGAAGATATAGAAGACGCAGCTAAAAAACTCACCGAGGTAATCCAAGAGGCATGCTGGAGGAGCACCCCCCCGGTTACTAATAACAAGCCAAGGCAAAACGTGGTTTCCCTTGAAATTAGACAAAAAATTCTAGAAAAAAGAAGACTAAGAAGGATATGGCACCACAGCAGACATCCCAATGACAAAACTGCTCTAAATAAAGCGACCCGAGAGCTGAAACATTGCATCGCGGAGGCTGAAAATGCTACGATTGAAGAACATCTAACATCTCTCACAGCAACGAAGGCAACAAACTATTCTCTGTGGAAGTCAACCAGGTCCAGTATGAAGCCAAAAACTATTAAGCCTCCTATAAGAATAGAAGGTAACAAATGGGCTAGGTCAGTTCAAGAAAAAGCCAATATTTTTGCAGAACACCTGGCAAAAATATTCACTCCTAATGAAGCAGAACACTCGTTTTCTGAAAAGGACATCGACAATACTCTTAAACAACCCCTGCAAATGGATCTACCTCTAAAACCAACGAATCCACAAGAGATTAAGAGAATCATAAATAAGATGGAGGACAAGAAAGCGCCAGGTTTTGATCTCATAGACAAAAAGATTCTCATGGAACTTCCGAAGAAAGGTCTGCTGTACCTCACAATGATCTTCAACAGTATACTTAGAGTGGGATACTTTCCGTTAATATGGAAGGTTTCTCAAGTCATAATGATACACAAACCGGGCAAACCACAACACGACGTAACTTCCTACAGACCTATCAGCTTACTGCCAATTCTCTCGAAACTGCTAGAAAAGGTAATCTTGAAAAGACTTCTGGACTCATGTCAAAGCCTTATACCAGACCATCAGTTTGGATTTAGAGCTGAACACGCTACAGTAGAGCAGGTACATAGAGTCTGTCACACCATAAGAGCGGCCCTGGAACGAAAAGAGTATTGTGCTGGGGTCTTTTTAGACGTTCAACAAGCATTTGATCGAGTGTGGCACAAAGGTCTGCTGTGCAAAATCAAACAACACATATCGCACTCCTTTTACCATCTGCTTAACTCTTACCTACTTGACAGAATTTTTCAAGTAAAAGAAGGTAACAGCACATCTAGCTTCTATAACATACTAGCAGGAGTACCACAGGGTTCGGTTCTCGGTCCAGTACTATATACCATCTTTACATCTGACATGCCTCAGACCCAAGGAGTTACAACCGCAACATATGCTGATGATACAGCCATTCTAGTCTCTAACAAATCCCCAACAATAGCCTCGCTAGAATTGCAGAATTGTCTCTCAAAAATTGACTCATGGCTCAAAAAATGGAGGATAAATGCTAGTGCTAGCAAATCCGTCCAAGTAACATTTACCTTGTGTCGGGACAAATGCCCATCAGTAAAACTCGGAGAAAGGGAGCTTCCCCAAAGTGATACTGTTAAGTACCTGGGTATGCATCTTGATAGCCGACTAACCTGGAAGAAGCACATTGAAACCAAAAGAAAAGAGCTGAACATCCGCTCAAGAGAGCTTTCATGGCTGATTGGACGATCGTCTAAACTGGCTATTAACAACAAACTGCTTATATATAAATCGATCATCAAGCCAATCTGGACCTACGGCCTACAACTGTGGGGCTCAGCAAGTGCCTCAAATATAAGCATAATACAAAGAGCTCAAAATTGTATACTCAAACAGATGTGCAATGCCCCATGGTTCATTAAAAACTCAGAAGTACACGAATTCTTGGGCCTTCAGACAGTCAAAGAGGAAATTAAGATGCTCAGCACAAAGTACAAACTTCGGCTAAAGAACCACCCAAATCAGCTGGCTCAAATGCTCCTACACAGAGACACTACTAGTCGCCTTAAAAGGCGAAATATCCTGGACCTAGACACACTGGATTAAGATCCAAAATAATCAATATAGAGATGTGCCCAATGGGGAACAATCTCTGCCTGCCACAAATCGCTAAACTCATCTGCTCATAGTCTGAAAGACTGATCGCATGATTTTGGAACAGAAAAAAAAAAAAAAAAAAAAAAAAAAAAAGATTAAAAATGATGGGACTTTGACACATGACTTTTCTATTCGGCACTCAGTGCTTCAAAGCCGATTATAGATTAAAAAATATATATTAGAATAATTAAACCACTGAACTTGTTACTTCAATTAATGAGCTCTTTAAATGTATTTTTGAGAACAAAAAAAATTTTTTTTCTTTGAAAAAAAACGCAAATAATTTTTTTTTCTTGATTTTCTCAAAGAGGGACCCCTTTGATTTTTTTTATATTTTTTGTGTAAATAGCTAATATTATATAGAACATTCCTGCACAACGTCTATAATGGGCCGGGAAGTGGATTAGGAGCTAGACTGAAAATACTTCCGAAGGGTGGCATCCAGCGCCATACAATACTATGGGCAGAGACCGGTACATAGTGGAAATTGGCAAATAACATGAATTTTTATGTAGTGAAAAGTAGCATTCAATAGATTTTTGAAAGAGAAGCAGACAAAAAAGGTTTACAAGAAAAAACAAAATTTCGTGAAAAAAAATTTTTTTGTCAAAAAAAATTATATTTCTATTTTTTTTTAATTATGTTACTCTTTAAAAAAACTTATCTAAGGGTACATTTCTCCACATCAAAGTCGAAGTTTTTTGGCAATTTACAATACTTAGCGATTTCTGCCCATAGTACAGTATGGCGCTGGACGCCACCCTTCGGAAGTATTTTCAGTCTAGCTCCTAATCCACTTCCCGGCCCATTATAGACGTTGTGCAGGAATGTTCTATATAATATTAGCTATTTACACAAAAAATATAAAAAAAATCAAAGGGGTCTTTGAGAAAATCAAGAAAAAAAAGCATTTTTTTTTGTTCTCAAAAATACATTTAAAGAGCTCATTAAATGAAGTAACAAGTTCAGTGGTTTAATTATCTTAATATATATATATTTCTTATGTGCGTGTGTATGTGACTGAACTCCTCCTAAACGACTGGACCAATTTTGATGAAATTTTTTGTGTGTGTTCAAGGGGATCTGGGAATGGTTTAGATTCACAATTTTGTCCGCTGGACAATGTTTTTTTAATTAATTTTTAATTTATTAGTAGTTGTTGATTTTGGAATGTTTTACATTGGATCCGACAGTCGGCTGCCATCGCAGTGTCAAATTTTAAATAATATTCGAATTCGGATTTTAATTTTAGTCTGTCCGACAGTTAGCGCTTCGACCAAATTAAAAAAAAAATACTTTATATACTTAATATGGCAAAGAAACGTTTGCCGGGACAGCTAGTTCTAATATATATTTTTTATCTATAATCGGCTTTGAAGCACTGAGTGCCGAATAGAAAAGTCACGTTTCAAAGTCGCATCATTTTTAATCTAGCCATTATATTACAAAAATATTTGGCACACGTATTAATAACACGTGTAGGTATAACATATTTAAACATTATCAAAATCGGAGACATCGACTATTTTTTCCTGTCCGCTTGGCGTGGAACGCCCCTAATAGATATTATGTTCAGCTTTTAAAGTGTAGGCAGTTTTGTTAGTTTTTGTTTGGTTGGCAAACAAGGATTATGTTGGTTCCTTATTCAATTAACCCATCAAGCCCCATATAAGCATCGGTGATTGTGATAACAATAGAAAGGCTATTGTGTCTCGTTTCTCCACGATCTAAGTATTAATTTAGATTTAGAAGAAGTAAATTAAAAAAATAAAAATATGTAATTTACAGCTTTGGAGGTTCTACACAATTCTGGAGAGCCAGGACCGCTGCAGCCCAAGCATCTGAGGGAAGCCCTGCGCAGACTGAGGGTGAGAGGAGCTATACCAACAAGAAAGGCTTACCGCCACTCTTTCCGCCTCTAAAATATATTCTTATGATTAAAATATAAGATTTAGTTAAAGCAATAAAGGATTTTGTAGGTGGTTATGATCAACTGGTTACAGAACATGGAGGCAGGATAATCAAAGATGTGAGTGGAAGAACAAGATAAGTAACATTTTATAACAATAGGTCAAACACTCATTTTTTTTTAATAATTTAAACAAACTTTGTAACCAATCTATTTCATCATCTGGCTAATATATCTGGCTAGTGGCTATACATACAACTCACATTTTTTATTTCTAATCATTTTCCATAAATAAAGGCGGTTATGAAAAAAATGGAAATTTTTCAACTGTTACTTACCTGCTTCTTCCACCCATGTCTGATTATGGTCATAACTCATACTCATAAAATTCCGTATGTTTGGGTCTGACAGACAGTACATAAAAAAGGCATATTATACATGAAGTAATGTTTTTTGAGTAGGATGTTTCTCTAAACTATTAGCGATTACGGCAAATAGGTAAGAAAACTACTGTGGTAGAGATAATATTATTATGCTGCATACAAAAAACCCTTTTATTTCTGTCACACTTTACAGCATAAGCAGCAGTAAGTTATATGCCCAGAGGAGGTCCTTAATTATTATTGGTTTTGTTAAATATTTTCATATAATGTTAAACCTGATTTAAATAATATAAGTAAGCAATAATATTGGGTAGGTACTAACAATGTAAATAGTGTTCATACTTCATGATTATGAGAATTTTATTAATTTTGTAAGTAAATACTAAATATCAATATACCTAAGCAAGTAACTTACAATTTTGTATTATTTATCAATATCTTACCCAATAATAGCAAAACAGCCTCAGAACAACATTAACTCTTAAGTCTAACGTGGCTTGAGGAACACTCAAGCCACGCCAGGAATTTTAGTTCTTATTGCAGAAAAAATAAAACTGCATTTATTTAAAAAATGTTAATTTATTTCATGATAAATTGTAATCATTAATTAAACAATATATTATTAATATGCTATGTTAGGATCATATTCGCAAATCTTTTGAAAATGAAATCAGTCTTGTTAAAAATTACTACCTAAGTAGTTAGAAGTTGGATTATTCAAACAAGTATACAAAACGAAAAAAAAACATTAAAATAAAAACAAGAGGGAAAAAATTGGCACAGATTTTTACAAAAAACGTGCTCGGATCAAATTAATTAATCGGTATTATCACAGATACTTATTTGAATTTAAAATATAACATCCAGATCTCTTGATATTCTTGTTGGTCCTAAAGTTAAAACGAAGGCACAGTTACATTATAAAAATCAATTCCTGATAGCCGTTGAGGCCTACGCTAGGGACTTATTTAAAAGTACTGTTAAAACCGCATCTGCCTACAAACATTCAAACATTTTAATAATTTAGTAAAACTAGTTTATATACAACCACCGAAACAGTCAACAAATGAGGTTCCGGCTGGCAAGGTTAGTAACAACCGTTCGTATAGACTAGAACACGCTCACGACTGTTTATACATTTACACTACGAGCCTCTTGACTCCACACTCGATGCAGAATTTGGCAGTGTCCACTGGGAATTTGCTGCCGCACTCGTGACAGAAACGCGACAGACGCGGAGCAGGGGATGACTCCTTTGTGGTCCGGTAGAGGGAGCTCTCTGATCCGCTCGAGCTGAGCGCCTCCTTGCGTCTCCATGTGGGACTCGCTCGGGCCGATTCACGGGACTTTGAGTTTTTATCTGGAATGAAAATCGATAAGTGAATTTGGTATCATGATACGCAATAGGCGGGTCCACATCAAGCGAGCCGCCTCCGGCGAGGCCCGCCTCGCACGGCAAGCGAGCAGCCGCGGGCGAGGCATGCTCACCGAGGGCGAGGCGGACGGGCGTACACAGCGAGGTTGCCTCGCTCGAACAGCCCGAGCCATGCTCACAAAGACATGATGGCACCGCACATACGCACAGCCGTGGCAGCTTATGCTTTTATTTTGCTATAGGTGCACAACTATCAAAAATAGGAGAATCTCATCTGTATGATCCTACTAAGACTCCATTTTTTTAGTCCTTAACAGGAATATTCATTTTGCGGTTGATTTTTCTCCAGAATCTTCCCTCATCCCCCTGTTAGTGTGATTAGGATCCTTGGCATCCCAAAGCCATACATTTGCGTCTTATAAACTTATTAGTTGTCGACACTGATCGTTCATTTTTGACCGCGGCACGAACTAAAACATGTGACGTCCACACTGCGCGAGGCAAACGACCGAGGCACCTTTGAGCATTTCAAAAAACCGACACCGCATGGCTCGGCCACGCGCGCGCTCACCCGAGCGTGAGCATGCGCCTGCCTCGGGCGAGCAATGTCCACACCAAGCGAGCGGTACGGCGCATGCCGCGCAAGGCGGGCCTCGCCCGAGGCGGCTCGCTTGATGTGGACCCGCCTAATCGCTAATTCTTCCTAACAGCATGTTAAATAACTATGAAGGTGCCGGGAAATTATATTATTCTTTTTAAAAGAGTCTTATCAGTAAATAAATAATAGGTACAGGCCGTGCACAACATAGGTCGTTTGTACAATTTCACGGATATAGATCTACAATAACGACCTGTCTGATCACATATCTACCATAGGATGTCATGCACCCACGTCACCGCTTACTTCTGACTAACCAGAAAACTAAACAACTGCACCATCCCTTTCATGTTTTATAAAAGACTAGATGTCTCGTTTACGTTTATCGAGCGAAACCCGTAAATTTTTTCAGGATAAAAATTATCGTATGTCCTTTCCCGGGACTCAAAGTATCACCATACTAGTTTCAGGAAAATCGGTTCAGCGGTTTAGGCGTCAAGAGGTGACAGACAGACAGACACTTTTGCATTTATTATAATATTATAGTATGGATTTAGGCTGTGTTCCACTGAAGCGGAGCGGAGCTTAGCGGTGCCCGAAATCCGAATTGACCAATCGTGCTATTCCAGCGGAATGACAGCGAAGATTTCGAGCATGGTGATTGGTCAATTCGGCACCGCTAAGCTCCGTCCCGCTTCAGTGGAAACGCAGCCTTATAGTTGCACTCGGCCTATGAGAATAGAGACTACTCACCAGTTTTTCCAACGTCCTTGAACACATCAGACTGTTCAGTAACAGTAAGCTCCGCCGTTCGCTCCATGGCTAGGAACTCGTCACTGGATATAGATTGCAGGTCGTCTTTATGCCCGCTGCTTGTGTCAGAACCGGCTGGTATCCTGTCCAAGGACGCCACACCATTCTCCTTGCAGAGCGATAGCTTAGACGGCGATATTCTGTTTAGGCTGAAATTGTGACATTTATAATATAGCAATAGCCATTTTTTTATTACAATATAGCAAGAGCATTTTGGTGGAAATGTAATAATTTATAATGATCAATGAATCCCGGTTTCTAAGATTTTTGGGAGGTTATGTAATGTGTATTCACACGCGCATTTTATTGGCTAACATCAGAAAATAAATCTATACTTATAAAATTACATGTCCTGACTGACTGACTGACTGATTCATCATCGCTGAGCAAAAACTGTTAAAGTTACAGCCACGAAATTTGGTGAGTAGGGTTGTTTTATTAAGTAGACACCCACTAAGAAAGGAATTTTGAAAATTTTACCCCGAAGGGGGTGAAATAGGGGTTGAAAGTTTGTATGAAAGTCCGTCATTTCTTGAGTTAGAAACATGAAACTTTATTTTTGGGCTACTGATTAAAAATGAATGGATACGTATTTAAGCGTTTTTGGAAATTGGGGTGAAAGTTTGAATGAAAGTCCGTTATTTCTTAAGTTAGAAACTGGAAATTTTATATTTGGGCTACTGATTAAAAATGATTGGATACGTGTTTAAGCGTTTTTGGAAATTCTACCCCCAAGGGGGTGAAATAGGGGTTGAAAGTTTCAATGAAAGTCTGTCATTTCTTGAGTTAGAAACATGAAAGTTTATTGACATTTGCGTTTGACGTTTGCTTAAATAGGGTCACGTTTTTAACCTTTGTATAAGGAACCACAAAAAGCTGGGATAACTATCCATCTTTATTATTATACTATGTTAACGCGGACTAAGTCGCGGGCAACAGCTAGTCAGTCAATAAAGCTGTTGAGAATGTAAACTCCTGTCCATAAAAAATAAGAAACCGGGCATAAGTTGTGTGTTAGTTTATTCATACAAGCAGTTACCTGACTAACCTGCTATAAGCTGAATCGTTGCTCGCCTTTCCGTTGGGAGTGCTGTTACCGTTAGACGTCTTGTTGGATTTAGCTTTTGGTTCATTCTTCTTTCGTAAATCTCTTTTTATCGTATCATGATACAGATTTTTATTGCTACTACTAATTTCTTTATTCATTAGTCCATTATCATTCTTCTGGGATTCGTAGAATTTGTCGAAATCTTTCAGAGACTGCATGATGTCGTCCTCTAACTTATCAACACTCTGCCGACTCTTTGACGTTTCTGTCTTTGTTGTTTTCTTCTGTATGGAATCGAGAAGGGAAGTGGATCTCTTTACGGAGGATGGGAAAAACTTTTCGCCAGCTATATTATTGCTGCTAAAAACAAGAGACGTTGATTTGTTAACTGGAATCATACCGTTGCTACCGTTAACTATTTTGGGGGAGTTCACTACTTTGGTGTCCGTTTTCCTACCTTCATCACAAATTTCAGAATGAGCTACTATTCTGGTAGTGGAGCTGTATGTACGTTTACTTTCATTCTTTTGTTTGTGTATTTCCTCGTCAAAGGAGGTCATGAATTCCTCCAAATCGAAGTCTTCGCAGAGAGAATCGTCGTCTCTCGCGGAAGTCTTTGATGTGACACTTTGTTCTAAGGATGAAATAATTTTATCGTATCGTGAACTTAGATCGCTAATCGTCGGAGATATAATGTTATTTATGTTATTATTTTTCTCGTCTGTATTGGTTGAGGATTGAGACATGCTATTATCGTGATTCCGAGCTGCATTAAAAGATTCGAATTTTGCTGGTAAATTTTCCGTGGTTAGTAGTGATTCCATGCTACTTATAATATCTGGGTTATTTAAAATTGTATTAACGTTTATGGGCAGATTATCGTTTTCGTTAATAAGTCTGGGATCTATGTAGTTACTGTCGGTCATAGACGAACCGTTATCGTAACTGAAGATAGAACCAAGTGTGACGGGATCAGATTTTTCTTCGTTCTTATTAATTTTATCAAGTTTAAGGGGCTGTTTGATTGTATTTCTTTGGAACCCGTGATGCATTGATTGTGACAATTTTGGAATTTTATCTTTAAGTTTTGGGGTACTATAGCTCGAGCTAGAATAACTGGAAAAGGATCTATTCATAGAACTATTGCGGTTGAAGTAAGTTTTATCAGCACCAATATTTTCTTTACTAGATTTGGTAAAAGTGGAATTGAGATTTTGGGCAGGTTTCTTTTCGTTTCTATTCACTCTAAAGGAGCTACATCTACCTCCGAAACTGCTATTGTTATCTATGTTGGAACTACCGAACGATTTCATTCTTTGTAGCGTGGGAGTTTTTTGGTAAGTTTTATTTATAGTATCTTTCATCATTTTGGTATTATCGGGACGAGGATGGGACAAGGAGAGTTTGTCTTTAGCTTGCTTTAAGTTTGGCAGAGTATTAGTATTTCCCCTTGTGATGGTATTTGGTTTTTTGGGAACACTTTTATCTGAGGACATTAATTCTTTCATTTGTCTAGCAGCTGATGCGAAAGGATCATAATTATCATCAAGCCTGAAAAAAATGCAACACACACAGTGTAATTGAACAATATTATAGCAAACATTACATACATAATATTTAGATAAACTATAACTAAAATAGAGGTAAATATTTAAACACCAAAAAATTAAATACACATTTATATGACCTTTTGTTTTCTATACGAGGAAGTTTCAAAGGAGGAGCGTCATCATTACTTTCATTCGTATCTTCATTATTTATTATAAATGTTTGATAATTTTTGCTTGCCCGCTTTTGTAGACTTAGCATTTTATTTTTTCTGTTTCCTTTATTAACTTTATTTTTATTGAGAGGATATTTAGTATTCTTCCTTGTGTCAGTAAGTGATGGAAGTTTTAGATGCGAATTTTCTTTATTTATTACACCTTTCTCAGGTAACGTTTGCTTGTGTTTAAATTCATAAACAGTAATGTGTTCCATATCGATATTTTCAATACTAATATTATCCTTTTCATATTTAGCCACGGGGTTCTTGTAGTTTGGTTCCTTAGATATAGGATGCAGAGGATCTTTATTTATTTCTAGCATTAAATCTTTAAAATTCTTCTTAAGTTCATCTAATACATTAGAAAATTGCGGTTTAATAGTTACGTCTTCGTTAGGAACAAAATCAGTGTTTAAAGTTTCTAGTGAATCTGTTTGAGGAGTGTGAAGCTCGTCGATATCTTTTTCTATGATTGCAATATTATTATTCAAGTCAGCGTGTTGCTGTTTATTGATCATTTGATCGGTAATCGTGAAAAACTCATCCAAATCCGCTGGGTTTTCTGTGAATTTTGTGTATGTCTCTCCACTTCCATGTCGACTGTCTAGATAGTTTATATTTTCTTGGTCATTTAGTCCAGGTTCTTTATTTAATTCTTTGATGTTTAGATTAACCGCAGCATTTGTTTGTGCCACTGAATCAACTTTAACTTGGGGATCTAGTTTCAATTTATTCTTTAATTTTTGATTTTCTTTGAAATTGCGTTGATCTAATTCGTTTTCTGCGTTAACAAGGTTTTGATTTTTTTCTACAATAGTTTTAGATTTCATAGTTTCTTTCTTCTGTTTATCGGAATGAAATTTCTTATTTTTGAACAGTACACGTATCTTTGGTGAAACTTCTTTCTTTGCTTCTTCAACCGTGTCCATCCTTTTCTTAGCAACATTCAAAATTGGTTCATTATTTTCATGTATAACACATGGCACACATGGGCACAACATATCCTCTTTAACATCTTTAGGTGAATTCTTATTAACAATGTTTTCGTCAAGACTGTCTAAACTCATAATGCTTTCTTTATCCATATCCTTTTTGTCACATTTAAAATCTCTCATTCTGTTTACATTGTTTGCACCACGTTTGTTACGAATATTATCGGTGAAAGATTTCCTTTCAATGACATCAGGATTCTTGGGTAATGGTATTTGGCTTTTAGTAGCTGCCTTGTTTTTATTGTTACTATTGCTTTTATAATTTTCTCTCATATTTTCTCTTTCCTTGTATTTATTAGCGATTTCATCTAGTTTCTTAAGTTGATGTCGCTTTTTAGTATCAAGTCTTACTTTAAGGTTTTTATCTACTTTAGAGGGACCAGGCGCTGTTGATGATTGAATGGTAGACGCTTTTGTTTGTTCTTGACGTCTAAGGAAAGGGAAAGGAAGGAAATTGAGGAAGGTTGTGGTAACATTAAACAAACAAGGAGACAGGAACGGCTCAACATACAAAATATCCTTTCGCTTCCTTTCCCCTTATTTGCTGTAAATAAAAAAGACTGATATCTTTTATACCTGGAGTTACTGAGGTCTCTGGCAAGTCTGGCTTGTCTGGCTTTAACGTTGGCATCGCCTGATGAATTATTTTGTGGTGCTCGAGAATTACGGATGACAGGCATGTGGGGCGAATCATCAATGCAGTCGTTACTGGATAAGGATTCTGTAAAGTTTTAAAATCAAGTTTAAGTCAGAACCATATTATTTTGATTGATTGCTTTTTAACCGCGACAAAATGTTTCACGTGTCTGTCTGTCTGTGTATGTGTGTGCGTGTATGTTGCATCGTAACATCCAAACAGGTGGACCGATTTTGATCTAGTTTTTTTGTTTAAAAGTTGACATCATAATCAACCCACTGTTGGAAAATTACGGGGCTTTTTAAATTTCTTAATTTATATTATTTGAATAAAATTTCTACCTGAAGCCCTAGTGCGTCCATGTCTGTAGTCACCATATTCACGGGGAGGTGCAGGCGAAACGCCGCGTGTGGATTCTACGGAAGCCGATCGACTGAGGGAAGACTTATCTCGCGATTGAGATGAGCTGAAAGAACAAAAGTTATATTTCAGATTCTTTTAGGGCAATCCAGTTCTTATTATCTTCTAGTACTTTATAAATTAAGTAGGGCAAACTACCCAATCGTTGGCTATAATGCTATTATTGGCAACTTAGATTTTTATTTTAAAATACTAGGAATACCAATAACAGGACTTTCTGTATCAACTGTTAGGCCGTATTTTGGTCAGTACATAAGATGCGACCCGGTCTCAAGACGCGGTTCGGCTCTGTGATTGGTCCAAATTTTGACAGCCAACCAATCACAGAGCCTGAACCGTGTCTTGAGACCGAGATGCATCTTGAGTACTGACCAAAAATACGGGCCTTAAAGTGCCAATACTGTTTTTACTCCGAAACAATATTGGACTCCATTACTTTCTCGTTTAGTGGCCGAGCGGAGACGCGCCCTAGCGAATTTTAGGAGAAACCCGACTCCCCATAATTTTACGGTCTATAAACAAAAAGTAGCTGAAGCTCAACGGCAAATTAGAAAAGCTCGAATAAATTCATTTAGGGATTTCTGTAGCAGCTTAGATTCGACCACATCTACTAGTGACTTGTGGGCTAAAATGCAGTGGGTAAAAGGTTTTGGGAATTATCGCAATAATTCTAGTATCTTAGACTACGATAAAGCATATTTATTTATTAAACAGTTTACTCCGGATTATGTCACACCAGGCTCACCAAAATTTTTATCGACAAATAGACAATTAGAGAGCCCTATTTCTATGCCGGAATTGATGAACGTATTAAAGAGTAAGGACACCTCACCGGGTACAGATGGCGTTACGTACTCCATGATACGCAATTTTCCTCGTAAGGAGATTTTATTGTGTTTTTTTAATAAATGCCTTTCTTCAGGTGTTGTGCCAGATCAGTGGAGAGATGTACGAGTGATTCCTATACCGAAACCGGGAAGAGATCCAAGCGAAGTCTCTTCTTTTAGACCTATATCTTTAATATCGTGCATATGCAAGATATTACACAACATTATAACCAGGCGCCTCGAATGGTATTGTGAACATAATAATTTGTTTTTAGGAGGTACTGTAGGTTTTCGTCGCACTTACTCGTGTTTAGATAACTTAGTTCGTTTCGTGTCGCAGGTTCAAGCCGGATTCACCACAAAAGAAAAAACTTTGTCGTGCTTTGTCGACATAAACAGTGCATATAATAATGTTAGTATTGTGAAGTTAGTACAGATTTTAGATGAAGATATAGGTGTAGGCGCCTCCTTATGTAATTATCTATGGGAATACCTACGTGAAAGGCATTTGGAGATAAGAGTTACAGGTGCTAGCTGTTCGGTTGTGAGGTGGACTTGCGATGGTTTAGCACAAGGTGACCCAATGTCACCCATCTTATTTAATATTACGACGCGTGAAATTTGTAAATGTATAATGAATGTTTATTTCTCACAATATGCCGATGACTTTGTTCTTTATGTGACTGGTATTAACCTGCGATTTATGACTTTAGCTATTCAAAGTGCTTTAGATAAGATGGTTAAAATGTTGGAAGAGGTTGGTTTAGATTTATCGCCATTAAAGAGTAAGGTTTGTTTATTTTCTCGGGGTAGACATAGGCAGCCCATCAATATAGTAGTGAACGGGGTTAATTTAGAAAATGTTGATATAATAAGATACTTAGGACTTTATTTAGACAGTATGTTAAGTTGGAAGTTTCATGTAAAACATTTGTGGGAAACGTCTCTAAAAAAAATCAATGTGTTTAAAGTTCTAGCTGGTTCGTCGTGGGGGGTTCATCAGTTACATTTAAGGAATTTATATATAATGCTAATTCGCAGCCGGCTCGATTACGGAAGTTTTTTGTACGACACGAGTACTAAAGGTAATATTAGCAAGTTAGATCTAATACAGAATCAGGCCATGAGATTGATAGGTGGATTTGTTAAAAGTACTCCTATACATGTTATGGAATCGGAACTGTGTCTACCTCCGTTATTTTTAAGAAGAAGGTTTTTAGCGGGTAAATTTTATTTAAAATCTAAATCTATTAGAGATGGTGAAACCATCTCGAGTATTTCTAAGTTAGCAGATCTTTGTTCTGGCCATTCGTACTGGCGAGGTAAAAAGATCCCGTTATTAGTTGAAATACACAGAGAAAATTGTGATACTAATGTATATACTTCCTTAAAACCCGAGATGTTTTCACTATCGACCTGGATGATAAATATAGATATAAAGTCATGTATATGCTTAGGCATAGAAAAATTAGACAGACCCAAGCGTGCCCTCAATTGCTTGTTCATTTTAAGCAATACTGTAACATATTTAAATAAGAATTATAAAAATTACTATCAACTTTACACGGATGGCTCGAAGAGTAGTAACGGTGTAGGCGCGTCTTTTTACGATCCGCAGATTAACTTGAAGGCATATTTTACCTTAAACAGAAAACATTCTATTATGTCAGCTGAATTGCATGCAATTTCCGAAAGTCTCTCGTATATTAAAACTTGTTCTTACAGTAATTATGTGATACTTTGTGATTCTAAAAGCGCTTTGCAACATCTAGCTCGGTGTTCCTCGTCCATACGAGGGCTACCCATAGCTTACGTTATAATTGACTCGCTTTTGGAATTACAAAGAATCGATGTGAATGTCAAATTTCAGTGGGTGCCTTCGCATATAGGTTTGACCGGGAACGAACAGGCGGATGAATTGGCGCTGCTGGGGGCACACTCGGGTATAGTAGTGCATCAACCGCCTTTCTTCACGGACTTATTGCCGGATCTAAAAAATAATTGTCACAGCCTATGGAAAACTCATTTTGATGAAAGGTCGATGGAGAAGGGCATTTGGTACAGAACTCTGTGTAATGAGCCACCTAAGATCCCGTGGTTCATTTCTATAAAAGCAGATAGGATTAGGCTAACGACGCTCATGAGACTTCGCTCCGGGCACGTTCCACTCAATGCATTTGGATATATGATGAAAGTTTGCATGTCGCCAGATTGTAGTTTGTGTAAGAAGCGGGAAGATCTTTACCATGCTTTGGTGGAGTGTGCCCGGGTGGAGTCAGAGAGGCGCAGGTTTGAGGCTGATGCGGGGGTGGCGCTGACACAGCTCGGTTGTGTGAGCGCCATTCTCGCTCAGCCGAAAGATCCTGTTTGCTGGGGGCTAGTGAATTTGTATTTGAATTTTATTAAGTGTAGAGCTAATTAGTATCTGTTTGCAAATTGTTAACAATGAAGTGTATAATTTGGATGTAATTTATGAGGCTGGCATTGTCGGTTTCGACACAAGCCTAATAAATAAGAAAAAAAAAAAAAAAAAAAGTGCCAATAATTGGGTGTTTTATAGTTTCACCCGTAAATCTCTCTTTAAAGCAAGTCATCCATAACAATAACACAAGGTTCTGCTTAACCTACATGCGTGATGCAGATTTTATCAATTATCGTAAGCTAATACCGTCTGCCGCGAACAGGGGGCGCCTTGTACTGCGTGCGCGCATTGAGGCGCTGTTTGGCGTCGGCGATGTGCGGCGGCGGCTGCGCGGGCGCAGCGGGCAGGATCTTAGCCTTGTCCGCGCACCATTCCACGTGACGTTCGAACGCTCGCACGCCAAACGCTCGGCTGCAGTGCGGACATTTCTGGAGGTCCGCAGTTGGCTGGAATGTGGAGTTTTGGATTTTAGGGATTTTATTTTATAATACCGCTACGCATTCAGCATTGAATTTAACTTTTAAAATACCGTGAAAATTATTTCTTATTATTTTGATTAAACGGGGTAAAACAAACATGAAACAAAGCCTACATTCAAGTTGCATGAAAATAGTACAATTTCTTCGTGTAATTTTTATAGTGCAACTGCAAGCCTGAAATCTGAATTAAAACTAGTCTTCAAAAATTTTAGTACATTCAATATGATCATTAGATTACATTGTTACAGAATATCAAAATATAGTTTTGACCTTGCCATTCCGTAAACGAGCTTATATCGTGACTTCAATATGAATGAAACACGGAAGTTAGGACGAGTCTGCTAATTTTTAATTATGTCTATGTACCTACCTAACTGCCTTAATTTTGGAGGCATGTTACGTAGTCATGATGACATCATTATATTTATGATTGAAAAGTGATGTTATCATGATGATTGGAGATCAACTAGTGCATAACAATAAAGAATCTATAATCAAGATTACTGAATATTTAACACTAACCAATTAAAAACTCGATGAGAAGATGAATAGTAAAAAAGTAAATACAATAAGAGCCACTCAAGCAATTAAAGTTAATTAATAAACAAAGTTAAATACAGCAAAGTATGAAATTAACCAATAACAATTAAAATTGCTGTAAATCACAATAACTATAAAAACAAATCGATTCTGTCAAGTTTTAAATAAGACTTTAAACCACAAAAGTTATTGTTTATGAGTTAATTACAATAAATACTAAAGTAAGAACAGAATACAATGTTTGGTACTTAATAGTTTCTTATACAGTGACAAAGGTAATTTCAAGGCGAAACCAAATTTTACATGTTCAATAAATGAAGAAATTACAGTAAAAATAGCTTACGACCAATAGGTAAATAATCGCAACTAACAAATTTTAGGCTTAATCAAAATAAAAAATTGGGGCCTCTAGCAATTTAACTACAGGTTGTATTTGGATAACACAAATACAAGTTAAGAACACCACAAACATGGATTAGACAAAGCAAATATTCACAGTACCTTCATGATAGCGCTTCGTACGGACTGTACTTTTGGCTTTGGCGTCGCTTTCACCACTTGAGGCGGACTCTTCTCCAGGAAAGGGCTGTTTTCTGGAAGACCGAAATTCTTTGGCAAGTATTGTTCTAGGTCCGTGCCTGCAATATTGTGATCATGCTAGTGTACACTTTACCGACTATAAAAGGTGTATTTTCTATTTAAACAGAAGATTCGTGCAAAACTAACGAAGATATCAAACCACCAAGTATCGTGCTGAACTGAAATGATTCACCAAATGCTCAGCTTGTATGAGGCTCCGTAGGCGTAGCAGTCAGAAGGTAAGCTCCAATTATAGACCTTAATACCGTAACATTAGGACGTTCAAAATGCACATGGACGTGTTATTTGCATACTAACATTGAGTGTTAGTCGTTTTTGGTGTCAATTACAGTAAGTATAGCCTTGATAAGCAGTCTGCTCTGCATAAATTAGTTATTTTCAATTGAGACAATAAATTGAAGTTGAGTTCATTAGTGAATGAAGACCAATAGATAAAGCACTACTGGATTCTAACGAGGCCTTCACAAGATAGTATAATGATGGAGCAAATTAATCAGAGTATAAATCGCTCTGTGGCGTCTGTGGGCAATATTAAACAGCATCTTAAGTAAATGAGTGTTTAATTATTTTGCCGATACAACAGCTGCTATGCACAGCTAGTATATAATATTTAAACTTCGATATCGAAGAATATTCTTTACAATTAAAGTAACTTTTATTAAACTAATAACTTATTTTTACAACGCAAGACCAAGAAAGTAGTTTGCCACAGATTTAAAGATCCACTTTTTTAAAGAGAGCATTGTGATAAAAAGCACGAGCGTGGCTCTCTAAAACACCGTTACAGACAAGTATTGAATTCCAAGTAATTATCATCTATCCTGGTTTTATAAGAAACGTGTTACATGAATAATGCAATGTTAGTACAAGGCGTAACAGTTAAATTGGCGATGCCCGAGCCACGTAAAGAGTTCACCCACTCACCAGATCTACTGTCCGGTGCGGTCACCCCTTAACCGACAAAACAAAATCATTTAAAACACACACAACTTTGGATGGTCAAATCGGTACTGGTGGGCTATAATGACCTCTTATTTCCAGCCAGTTTACGCCCAAAATGTACCGTTTTCGAGCGTAAACTGGCTGGAAATAAGAGGTCATAATAACCCACCTGATGTTAACAACGTATCTCAGTATTAGTCAACCAAATCACCCAATAAGCAACCCGTACGAAAAGAGACCAATTAAACGTTAATTACCTTCGCGTCTCTGCCGCGACGAGTCGAACGTTTTTCTTTTTTTCACGGTCATCTTCTCGCAGATCTTGACGTGTTTCGCGAGGGATTGCTGGACGAAGGTGCGGCCACAGACCTGACATGGTAGGAGGGATAGGGGTCCGGGAGGCTCCGGAGCTACTGGTGCTACGGGGGTTGTGGGAACCGGAGGGGAAGGCGGAGGACCGACGCGCGAGGGAGGTGGAGTTCTTTGGATCGGGTGGAAGGTCTCGCTGTCGGCGGGAGACGCCGGCCCCGAGTCGGGCGATGGAGATCTGGAAGACTTCGCCGAATGTTGCTGTTCTTGTTGCCGTTTACCTGAAAAGTATTAAAACAAAATCGGTCAAATGCTTTCACTGAGTGTCATGTATAAATCAACGTAAATGTTATCAAATAACACATCAACATGTGTTATTTATATGTAGTACGTCATTATGTAGTATATTTAGTCATAATATTGAATAAATACTTTTATTTTTATTGTAGTTTAAGTTAAAGGTTGCCTGGCAGAAACTGCTGTAAGCAGTAAGGCCGCCTATTTGTACAAAGTTTTCTTATATTGTGTTTTTATTTTTATGTTTAGTTTTAAGTTGTAGAAATTAGGAATTTTCTATCTATCTATCTAAATTGAGCTTCTAAAATCTAAAATAACGTAAAATTATTGGAATTGACCTGACCAAGAAAGGGTTTAAACATAAGTAAATCCTACATACGCGATTTCACAATTATTAGAAAAAATATATAAAATTTCTAATAAATACAACAATCAAAGAGGAAACCTAGATAACTAAATAGGTTATCATAATATATACAAACTAAACCCAATAAAATCGCTAGGCAAAATGTTAAAAAAGTCCTTTCATAACTTTAACTTGAAACTGATCAAAAATCCCAAGCCTAAGTTTCTCCATGTTAGGTGTACATAACGTGATTTGTATTCAGTGTTATTTGGCGGAATTTATGATTGGACATAGTAAAGTTACAGTCCAAACCCATTTGTGAACAATGTGCTGCAATAAACACAATTTGCAACGATATCTCCGAGGAATTTACTAAGGCTTTCGATACTTTACGTCAAGGACATGGTGTTGCTTATGCAACACTTTTAGCACTAACTTAACAGTTAGAAGAAACTGGTAATAAAATTAATGTATTTGTTAACATTTACTTTGACATGGAGTGTGTGCTAGAAATTTTATTGCTCTCCAAGACGAACGTTGTGCAAAGTTCCTTAAAGATAAAAATAAGTGTCGAAAGTTTGAGTAACTAGCATCTAGATTTATCTAGATGATGTTATTTGGCAGATTGATTTTAGAGAAAAAAAAATAATTTTCATGGTAATATAAGCGATATTAAAACAAATTAACTTTCAAATAGTTATTAAGTATGCGACAACTTCAATTAAGTATTATAATCTAATGCTAGGCCTGTATTGACTTGAACAGTAGTATTTTCTTAAAGGCTATATTTTGCAAGCTATAAATTTCGCAAAATGCTGAGCTTTATTAGGAATAGGCACCCTAGGTATCGATTTAGGACTCCCAACGGTTATGGCCGCTTGTCACGCGATTTAAGTCATCGTAAATGGAACGTAATTTGTATGACTTAGTTCGAAGCCACACCTGACAAGCTTGTATGTAGGCGACTAGAATAAACAATCTGTCATAAAAATTTCAAGGCTCATGGGTGTTTGCTCAAAATTGTTACATTATGGATCGTTGGGTCAAGGTGATAATCCAGTCAAACTGGTTTGACTTCTTCATTTTTTGCTCAGTAGTATAAAATTGCAATGAAGAAGCAATATGAACTAAGAATAAAAGGAATCTTTTTGCATTGAATGCCTATAGGAAGGAATCTAATTATCAGCTTATGATTGAATCGGCATTTAAGTGCGCACGTTTCCAATTTATGAGGACTGTTTAGCTAAAAGTAAAATGCCTAAAAACCATCATTGTCTTCCGCCACCAATAATGGTCTTAAAATCAAGGAATAAGAAAAAAAGAACAACTTGGTAGCTTTTCACGTCATCAAAGCAGAAGATGAGTTTAATAAAGGGTTCAAAATGTCGGGAGCGGTATACACTTCCTCTTCATTAGCACATCAACGACACCGGATTCCGGTGCGATGACAGGCTCACAGGCCACACACATCCATCAACATCGCTCACCGGTGTCACCACTTTATGTGGATAATTGCATTTTAATGTAAACCCGTTTATATTACGTAAACTGTAAAGCATCAAGATTCAAGAGCTAATGTGAAGGTTATAATGCAATATTGTGATTTGCGACGCGTAATATTATGCACTTGGGATTAGCAAATCATGATCATTCTTCAACTGTGAATATCACCAAGCAAAATCATAAAAGCTAAAGCTTATTATCATTTAAAACAGAATTTACTAGGTTTGAGTTTCAAAGAGTTTAGCCAAATGCTTTTAAAGATAGAAAGAAAACGCCTTACTTAGAAGAAACGAAAATATCAACAAGATTAACTGACATTTTGGCTCATCAAAGCGTAACTTTGGTTGCCGAAGACGTACAAGGAACTAATTGAAGGCATCGGAATGCGGCGGACGACATCAATCTTAGAAATAAAAATAAGTAACAAAATTAAGTGTTTTATTTTCTGTTACTTCCTTCACTGGAATTTATTTAACTTCAGATCGGCTTTAAGGAGGATTGAGCCAAAATGGATGTTATTTCATCCAAATCTACGATAAGAAACGTAAAGCTTAGGCTATTTCAAGGATTCTTAGCTGCAGCAGTTAAAAATACTTTAACGATTTGTCATTTGAGGAAAGATAAAATCATTGTGTTGTAGTTTTGTGATTATCTTGTTTTCATAAGTATGCGAGGCGTTACTGACGACAATAGGCTACTTGACCTATTTTTTTTCTTCATTCTAATCGCTTCTTAATCATTCATTTTCACCAAAAAAACTAATATTTTAATTTTTTAAACAGTAGAAACCCATAAAAATGTTGATTGAAAAATATGCCTTTTATATGGCGCCAAAAACACTGTCCGCCATTGTACCGCCATAGTGTGACGTCATGTTTTTTGTATTTTATACTTTCTTTATTGAAAAAAGTTTTATGTGCTAAACCGTACGAGTCTAACAGTGCCAAAAAATTAGAAAAGAATTTAGAAATCATTTGTAATATTGAACACTTTTTTAGAAAAGTTTTGGCCATTTCATTTCCCAACTACAATAAATGGAGATAATATATAAAACTGATGTTTTATTTGAATTATTCAAGAAAATATAATTTATAAATCTGTCTAGGCTTATTCATATTATTTATGTACAAATAAACTTACATATAACGAGCGCGATAAATAAAAGATATTAAATTACAAATGGGATGACGTCACATCCAAATCGGAAGTACCGCAAAAGCGTTTTCGTCAGTACAATTCCTATTTTCATAAAATCATATTTTCAAATCGACTTTATTTTATCAATCATAAGCTTTTATTTGATGTTAAGGGTGAAATACGGTTTCCTAGGCCAAGTTCTACTAGAAATATGCATTTTTTCAATGAAATTAAATATATGTCAAGTAGCCTATAGCCTTTGCTGGAGTAAGGTCGAATACTATAGGCTACAGGCCACCATGAATATTCATTCAGTTAATCTTTTTTAAACCAATATATATATATATATATATATATATATAATATATAATATATTTTTTATTTAAAGTCCTCATAAACTTAAAGCATAAAAAAATTTCTCAAAACATAAAAAAATTAGATCCGATTGACATTTTTAATAACAATAAAAAAAGAAGTAATATCCGAGAATATAGATTTTAAAAGGTAACACGAAACAATACAACTACACAATAGATTCCAGAGCACTTTGTTTATAGGATCCGAAAGGATAAAGAAACAGATGTTAAATGAGCTATCCCACTCAGAGAAAGTGATTTATGTACAACGTTAAGAGCCACGTAGAGCTTTTACACAACAAGTGGAAACATTTTGTTATTTTTGTCTAATAATAAAAGAGCAACCACAAGGCAGTGGTAAAAATAACGTACAACTTAACAAAAAGTATTTAAAGGCGTGAAAGTGTTATGTGTGTTGTTAATGTCCCTTAACGCCAAATATGTTCAGACGACTTTTTGTGTTACTTCGAAATTATTGTCAAGTACGGACATACAAGGCTGTTTTGGCACACAGCTAAAATGAAAACTAACGCCGCTATATTGAAAAATGTCACTTGAGATTATTATTATTTTTAACAAAAAATTAAAACCGACTTCCAAGGTAAAAACAATATTAATATTAATATGAACTAAAAAGTATTAAATAATTTTTGCTATCTAATAGTGCCTTTTTCCGAATTCGGCTAAACCTTGACTATTTCTGTACTCAATCTTCATAATTTTGAAGTCGGTGCCAGTTCCAAAAGTTTCAAATATTCTGTCAGAGAACTGAAGATTCATCTGGTACCCTGACTATTTCTGTACTCAATCTTCATTATTTTGAAGTCGGTACCAGATAGCTGAATCTTCAGTCCTCTGACAGAATATTTGAAACTTTTGGAACTGGCACCGACTTCAAAATTATGAAGATTGAGTACAGAAATAGTCAAGGTTTAGCCGAATTCGGAAAAAGGCACTATTAGATAGCAAAAATTATTTAATACTTTTTAGTTCATATTAATATTAATATTGTTTTTACCTTGGAAGTCGGTTTTAATTTTTTGTTAAAAATAATAATAATTTCACTCTTTTTAGTTTAGTTTTTAGTACACTAGTAGGTAAACCTTCGCGTATATTTTACGTATCTTATTACACAGTTCACACTCACAAAATAATATATTATCAGTGAAGTGAACATATTGTGCTAAGTAATTTAACAATTTTAATACTTCAAACCCCAAGCGGTCACCGGCGATTGCGATAACAATAGAAAGGCTATTGTGTCTCGTTTTTCCACGATCCAAGGATCTATCAGATAAAAAATTGTATAAACTTGCATAGGATCTGTGCTAAGTAATTTAACAATTTTAATACTTCAAACCCCAAGCGGTCACCGGCGATTGCGATAACAATAGAAAGGCTATTGTGTCTCGTTTTTCCACGATCCAAGGATCTATCAGATAAAAAATTGTATAAACTTGCATAGGATGTAGCGTAGCTACTCATCTAATATATAAAATTCTCGTGTCACAGTTTTCGTTGCCATTCTCCTCGGAAACGGCTTGACCGATTCTCATGAAATTATGTGAGCATATTGTGAGGATATTGGTCTGAGAATCGGCCAACATCTATTTTTCATACCAAAAATTATTTAAATGGCAAAACAACGTTTGCCGGGACAGCTAGTAATATAATATATTATTATTATCATAATTATTGACAGCTGTTCTTGTAATCAAGAATTCAATTTCAAATCCATTCAAATCGATACTTAGTGCGCCATCTATCGATTAATAAGTATAACTAATTAAAAAGACACTTATTGACTTTGTTTTGTTTAAATGCTCTTTTTAAAATAACTTTATTTTAATTCTATATTTTGTCTTTTAAAATTTTATAAAGTAGTTATTAGTATAGTATTCGATCTGTATATAAAGTAGTAAAGTATATTCGGCGGCGCCGCGATACCGTCGCCTCCGTGGCGCTGACCGCCGTGTATATTTAAACAAAGTGTTGTTATACAGTATAAAATTATTATTATTATTAGTATATCCACACCTATGCCTTGTACTATTATCTATTCTGTGCCATGAGACATTGGTGACCTTAACACGACGTGGTAATGATGAAGACGATGATGATGATGATGATGATGATTATGATGATGAATATGAGATGCATAGTAGCATATGCTTTCTGTTCTTAAAACAACGCCGAAACTCCCAAACGTGTATCTATAAGGAGTCAGGAGTTCTCTCAGCATCTTCGAAACCATAGTATACCTTGACCCAATATTTGACTTTTTGGTAGCATATTCTTAGTACACTTCACATAAAACCAAAATCACCATATGTTTCCATATAAATTTCGAGGAGTTCCCTCGATTACTCCTGGATCCCATCATCAGGTCACCACTTTGTGAACATGGTACCAAATTGGAGTAAAACCAAATACAACAAAGCAAAAATTTCGAAAATCGGTTCACAAACGGCGGAGTAATCGTTGAACATACAAAAAAAAAAAAAAAAATAAAAAAAAAAAAAAAAAATATCCACAGCCGAACATATAACCTCCTCGTTTTTTGGAAGTCGGTTAAAAACAGTTTCTCTCTCAAATTCACTTTGTGAGAGATACTGTTACATGCAAAATGTCACCAAGTATCATTTTTCATGTGAAGCTATCACTTTGATTGACAGCTGGCAAGGACGGGCCAAAACGTACTTCTAGATTCACACCACCACTTATACCGAAACAATAAATTATCTCACTAACGAAATTATTTATACGCGAGATGAATCGACTTAAGCAGGATGCCCTACCAATATTCCTTTCATGAGCCGGCCTTTACGTAATGGGAACATTACTCTCTTAAATGCCAGTCTTATCTGTGAGGTTATGACGAGCTGCGAAGATTAATTATTTTAATGCCAGGTCCAATCTTAATATTGCCAATTACGATCGCACCAGTAGCCTTCCCATGTTTACAATTTTAGCGATATATACCAGCATTATCGGAAATACCATCTTGATGGATTGCTCGTTATAAAAATATTAGATGACGCCCAAAACTCCGTTACGCCAAAATTCGTTAATCGCTTGGGAACGGTACATTCTTCCGGGATAAAAATTCTCTCCCGGTACTCAAAGTATTTCCATATCAATTTCCAGGAAATCGATTCAGCGGTTTGGGCGTGAAGAGGCAACGGACAGACACACTTTCGTATTTATAATATTAGTATGGATTTTAGCAATACCAGCCTAATCGGTAGTGCCATCTTGATGGATTGCTCGTTATAAAAATATAATCATCTCACCCTCGGCCTCGCTACCAAAATTGTTACGTGATTGCGGTAGATGTAGATTAGATTTATGTTTATAATAATTAATATGTATTACATTTCTTATTTAACGTAGACAATCTTTACATACTTTTACTTTTGTGAAATACAATCTCTTAATTATATGAAATCAAAATTTTGCGACTGATTTGAAGTAACTTGTAATAATTTTATACTGCAAGTTAGTAACATTGTTTAATAGTTAATACTGTGGTCTATCTATGAGTTTATAATAAATAAACCATATCACAAAAATTTTAAAATGGATAGTGCAATCAATATATTATGTAGTTGAAAGTTGAAACTTGAAGAGGTGCGTAAGACGGAGGGGTGGTGGTACTTGGCAACACCTGGTACTGGGTACACAAGAAACACGGAAAAGGGAAGCAAACAAAAACTTTCTTGCAAGGGCCCGTTTTGGGGATTTTATGGTCTGTCAAAAGACGTGTTTCCGATTTTATTAGATTTTGAAATAACAAAAGACTAAACAACAAGACAAAAAACAACTTAGGTATAAAGAAAAAAGCCCTCCAGTACGCTGTACGATATTGGAAATAAGAAATGGCTAAACAGCAAAACTAATATTAAGACAAAAGACTACTTGGGTAAAAAGGAAAAACCCTGTCACAACTGTTTGGCTTTTTGTAAAGTCTTAATTTATACTTTGATATAAGGTCAGTAGCTATAAAAACAAACATTATCAACTACATTATAAGAATAATTACTCAAGCTTTAATCTAGTCTATACTCTATAGTCTACTACAATAACATTACCAAGTTAACGTCCGCAATATTATGATCATTCAGTACTTTGCTAGACGTTGTTTTTAATTAAAAGTTCTGCTTGCACCCAAAACCTATTAAGTATTTGAAAATAATGTACATTTCAGATTTGTATGATGTAGGTATTAGTAAACGTTGTGGAACATCTGTCTGTAAAATATTGATATAAATTGACAGCTACACAGTAAGAAATAAGTAATTAGCAAAAGGAAATAAATTTATTACTTACATAAAATTATCACATTATGAATTTTTGCAGCAATAGAAAAACAAGGAAATCAAAAGCATCTGACCTTTGTGAAGTCATCAAAATCATCCAACATTTATTAAGTCATTTAAAATACTATACCAAGACATCATCAAAGAGAAAACGGTAATAAAGGTAGCAAACTTCTTTAATAAAGTCATCATCCCATCAAGCTTCCGACTTTATAAAGCGTCAGTACTAAGAAAAAATCAACTAAGTGCGAGTCGGGGTCGAGCACAAAGAGTTCCGTACAATTAAATTAAAAAAGAGCAATATTAGACTGTCTAGCTCAGTGGTTCTTAACCGATGGTCCGCTGAAGGCATTCCAAGTGTTTCGCGAATCCATCCAAATATTATGTGAGAATTCAGAAGTTAGTAAAGAAAAGAGTATGGACTATGCAGTCACAAAAATTACATTTAATTAAAATCTGTAACTTTAAGCTTTTTGTCAAATAAAAAAAAAGTGATAATTATAAAGTTGTCCTGATTTCTTTATGAAAAAACCCTTAGTTTAGGTAAACCAACCGGGTGGTCCCCGGTTAGACAAACATTTGGTAAAATGGTTCCTCATGACTATAAAAAAAATATCCACAGCCGAACATAAACCTCCTCGTTTTTAGGAAGTCGGATAAAAAGGTTAAGAACCACTGGCTACAGCGGTTCTTGAGATACAAGTTACAACCTGGAGATAGCTGATTGACGGACTGACAGCGAAGTCTTAGTAACAGCGCCCCGTTTTTACCCTTTGGATACGGAACCCTAAAAAAGAATGTAGTAATTTAATTTCTGCAACGGATATTAACCTTTAGTGATAGAAAGCGTAACCTATAGTTGGTAATCAAAAGAGGTAATTCCATAGGTACCATTGAAACAATGTTTTGAATGAAATTATGTCAATAACTAGATGACCGCAATTCCATTGCACCAAAATTCGTTTATCTGGTGGGAACTGTACATTTTACTGGGATGAAAAAGTATCCTATGTCCTTTCCGGAGATACAGAATATCTCCATGCCAAAATTCAGAAAAATCAGTTCAGCCGTCAGCGGTTTGAGGATGCAGAGGTAACAAATAGATACACTTAATTCGCATTTATATTATAAGTATGGATTAAATTTAAATTAAGTTAAACTAGAATTAATTATTAAAAAGAAAACGTATCCAGTGACTTTGAAAAGACGCACTAGGTTATAAAAAAAATTTAACAGCTACTTTAGGTGTCCTATTACGCAGGTCGTTCAGGTTATATGAAACAAAGGGATAGAATTACATACGGAGATGTTTTTGCTATTGCCACCCAAATCCCAAGGTCCATAGACCATAAGCGAAGAATGGACAAGCTTAGAAATTAGAATAACCATTGCAAATTGTCAGTCGTTAGACATTAAGGTAAAACAAAAGAAGCTACAATAACGGTCTAGAATTTTTAAGCCGACTTCCAAAAAGGAGGAGGTTATATGTTCGTCTGTATTTTTTTTTGTATGTTCAACCATAACTTCGCCGTTTGTGGACCGATTTTCATGATTTTTTTTTGTTGTACAGGGTTGAATCCGAATTTGGTACCATGTTCACAAAAGTGGTGATCTGATGATGGGATCCATGAGGAATTGAGGGGACTCCTTGAAATTTGTATGGAAACATATAGTGATTTCGATTTTTTCTGAAGCGTTCGAGGTAAATGCTACCAAAAAGTAAGATTTCGCACCATGAGGTTATGCCCTGGATCCGAAGGTACCGAATAGAACTTTTGAATCCTCATAGATACAGGTTCGGGGATTTCGGCGTTGTTTAAACAACTGAAAGTATAAGCCAACACATCAATTTGATTGATCATTATCATCACAACCATAATTATACCATGGGTCATCATATTATGACCCAATTATTGGTACTTTTCGTGATATTTTGCATCGAAGCAGAGGTTTCAGATGATTGTTTCGCTGTTTGTGGACCGATTTTTGTGTTTTTGTATAGGATATAATCTTGATTTTATATAAAAATTATGAAAGTGGTGAACTGATGATGGGATCTATTAGCAATCGAGGGAAATCCTTGAAATTTATCAAAACACTCATAGTGGTTAAAATATTGTTTCTAGTAACTTAAACATATGTTACGAATAAGAGATATTTCATACGAAGGTGTCTCTTGGTCCAAAGGCACTAAATAGAACTCCTGAACCTTTAAAGATAATTTTTTGGAAATTGCAGCATCGTTTAGATAACTGCAAGCATTTACCACAATTTCGCTTACAGTAACATAATGTGAATAGTTAACATTCGTATTGGTTATTTATGCATAAAGCCTTATTTTGTAGATAACTAAAAAGAGTGAAATTATCATTTTTAACAAAAAAAATTAAAACCGACTTCCAAGGTAAAAACAATAGTAATATGGACTAAAAAGTATTAAATAACCCCTACTCTTTAATAGTGCCATTTTCAGAATTCGTCTAAATCTCAACTATTTCTTTACATACTACAGTCTTCATTATTTGAAGTCGGTACCAGCTAATTTAATCGTGAGTTCAGTCAATGTCAGAATATCTGAAACTTTTGGGACTGGTACCGACTTCAAAGTAATGAAGACTGTAGTATGAAAAGAAATAGTTGAGATTTAGACGAATTCTGAAAATGGCACTATTAAAGAGTAGGGGTTATTTAATACTTTTTAGTCCATATTACTATTGTTTTTACCTTGGAAGTCGGTTTTAATTTTTTTGTTAAAAATAATAATACGATATTTCAAGAGCTATAAAATAAAAATTACAAATCTAAATAAATAAAAATAAATTTTCAATTTTGTTAGAATATAAGAACGGCTGACACAATTTGGTTAATTTTGGTCTTGAAATATTCGCGGAAGTCCAGGGAAGGTTTATATTAATTAAAGTTCACTAGGTCATCTAGTAAAGGATAAGGATTATAGAAACAGTACGTTTTTAGAAAGTATGAACTTTTCCCAAACAATAGTCAATAACCAAAATGGCGACGAAAAAGAAAAAGTTAGGAAATATAGTAATGAATGTTCTCACTATTTGCATTTCATTCCGCGACAATAAATCTAGCTTGTGTAATGTGATCTAATGTTTTCATTTGGACGTCAAGATCGTATCATTGAAGCGGTCCATGAGAATTCCCTTCTACGTGCACCTAGAGCAGTAATTCCCAAAGTGGTCTAGGTGAACCCCCAGGGTCCCTCGGGAAACTCAAAAGATCACATCAGACAAAAACTGGGTCCACACTCGTAAGCTGGGGGTGCATAAAATGTAATATCATTTCTATAGTAGAGAAGAACTAAAATGTTGGCTTAACTTCTATTAACATCAGGCAGATGATAATTAATAAATGTGTAAGCTTAATCTTAACATAACATGTTACGAAGCTTAGAGACTTGAAAAAAACGCATGTTTAGAATAGACCTAATTATTAAATTTTTTGATTTATTAAATTATTGTATTGTAGTCTGGGGGGGTCCACCGGATCCAACAAAATTTTGAAAGTGGTCTGAGAACCGATTTTGGGAACCCCTGACCAAGAGTTTGCTCTACTCGTTCACGACTCTTGCGCAAATAAAGGTCAGGCTAGTGAGAAAGACAAATGTGTACATAAACTTGGAATTTGAGGTGCACAGGTGATATTACGTTGTCAGTAATTGTCACGTTGAAGTTCCTAATATCATGTAGGAGTTCTTAGCACAAAAATTACGCTCCCACAATTTTTCCTAAGAAAAAATTGCATCTGAGATAAAAATAAAAACCGGCCAAGTGCGAGTCGGACTCGCGCACCGAGGGTTCCCTACAAACCTGCAAGGTTTACAAAGTTCGTTTGATATGAATTTCAACTTGATAGCTCTACGCGTTCATGAGGAAAAAAGTAATAAGTTTATATTTATTAAAAAATATATATTTTGTAATGTAACGAAAAATTTTAGGATTTCGGAATTTTTCCTTTATGTGTGCTATAAAACGTTGCTTCATGCCAAATTTCAAGATTCTAGGTCGACTGGAAGTACCCTTTAGGTTTTGATTCCCTTGCGAGTACTTGCGAGTTTCAAAATATGCAGCTTAAATTGCTGTTTCTTTTGATTGCGTTGACATAGAAGTTTGATTTTGTTACAGCTTAAAGGTATTATAGACCTGAGTATTTGGTATGAATTTCAATTTAATACCTCTACGCGTTTATGAGGAAATGGGTAGTACGTTTAAAATTATAAAAAAAATATATATTATGTGATGTAACTAAAAATTTATGGTTTTCGTAATTTTTCCTTTATCTATGCTATAAGACGTTGCTTCGTACCAAATTTCAAGATTCTGAGTTCACGGGAAGCACCCTGTAGGTTTTGATTCCCTTGCAAGTGTCGAAAATTTGCGGCATAAACGGCTGTATCTTTTGATTGCGTTGGCTTAGAAGTTTGATTTTTTCACAGCTTCAAGGGACAGTAAACCTGAGTAATTGATATAAATTTCAGCTTCATACCTCCACGCGTTCCTGAGAAAAAGGGTCTTGACAGACGGACGGACGGACAGACGGACATCAAAGTGATCCTATAAGGGTTCCGTTTTTTCCATTTGAGGTACGGAACCCTAAAAAGAAAATGATTATTTATTAAAAGAGTAGAAAAAACTGAAAACAGAAGGAAGTCTAAAAACTCAGACCGATTTTTTTATTGGTCTGAGTCTAAAAAACAAAATATAATAAATGAAACTCAACGTACCATAAATTTTAACAAAAAGGTTTTTAAAAACTAAATATGATCTAAGTACATTCTGCGATGAAACAGATAACACAGACAGAGTATATTTTCGTGCAAACATTTTAAAATTACGTACAATGTCTATCTAATTACACATCTTAAAAAAATGAATGAATTGGACACTGCAGTGAAAGCAAATAGAATCGTATTTCCAATAGAAATCATGTTCACGCTGAGTGCGTCGCAGCTCTTTTGAGATCCATGTTAAGAAAATTAATATTGCTATCTCAAATATCACAAAAATATGCTCATTATTTCTAATACTGTAGCGGAGCTAATGTGTTGCGGTTTACATTTATTTCCGTATCAATGTAATCTAATTTTTAATTTGAATTATTTAGTCAAGTGAACTCATTTTGATGTAAGAGAAATTGTGCGAAAGCTGTAATTTGTTATTTTTATACAATCCCTATATTTTATATATGCACTTTATCAGACTCAATGTGAATTAAAAATTGAAAATAGCAAAGATTTACTTACATTTATTTTTCACACATATTTAATATCTGAATAAAACAATTCGCAAAACAAAATACAAGTATGTAATCAAAGTTCAAACAAAACACCGTAGCCTCGTAGGTGACCCTTACCCACTGGCTGACCCGAGAATCGAGATGCACTTTATTTTGGCGTGGGATATAAACAAATCGATTCTTTATCACAAACGCGAATATACAATGTTATATTTTTGTAATATACAAACTAAATAAGGTGCTAAATACTTGTTAAGCAATGTAAAATTCTAGACTTCAAGATTGTTCTATAATTTTTTCCACGCTTTCTTTACTACGGTATAATACGACAACATGAATTATTCACAAGTACCGATTAAGTTTCATGAAAGAACCATACACTTCATAGAAGTTAATTGAAATTTCAGTGGACATAAACAACAGAAAAAAAATCAGTTCATCAAGTCATGTAAGTACAGTTGAATTCTAAAATTGAAATCCATCTTTCTAATTTAATCCAATCGCTCTTAGGAACAAGATCACAGATGATACAGGTCAGGAGGATTAATTGTAACCATACACAAGACCACAACTTCCTGAGGCCAGACAACTGTGTTAGTGGACAATTAACTGCTTTGCGGTTTGGAGGAATCGAGGAAACTGTTATACTCAGATCAACGATATTCGATTACAGATAACATAGAAATATAATACGTTCAAATAAACAACTTCGATGGCCGATCGAAGTTAAAAAAAACATTTAGGGTAAATCAAAGCCTAGATGAGATAAAAATTCTACAAACGCATTTAAAGTACTTTGTACTTCGGAATACGTCATAGCGTTATTGTTTCTCATTTATTCAGTTATCAATTGTGTTGCGAGGAAGCTGATATGTTTGAACGAGAAGTAACAAATGAAAATGTTGAAATCGTTTGACGTTGGCTCCATTGTATCTTTGTGGGATGAATGGATTTGTTACGATGTACTTTATGCATGACATTTATAACGCACTTTTGTGTTCACTAGGTATCTACTGAATAATGGGCGATTTGTATTGATACCAAATGGGGAAAAGCTAATCTATATCTATACTTTTATACTAATATTATAATCGGAAAGAGTTTGTTTGTTTGAACGCGCTAATCTCAGGAACTACTGGTCCGATTTGAAAAATTCTTGCAGTGTTATATAGCCCATTTATCGAGGAAGGCTATAGATTATATTTTATCACGCTAAGACTAATATGAGCGAAGAAATAGAGAAAAGTGTGAAAAACAAGGGGTAAATTATTTGAAAGGGCTTATTTGAAAGCGCTTATCTCAGGAACTACTGGTCCGATTTGAAAAATTATTTCAGTGTTAGATAGCCTGTTTAAAGAGAAATGCTATAGGCTATATTTTATTACGCTAAGACTAAAAATGAGCGAAGAAATAGAGGAAAGTGTGGAAAAACGGGATAAATTATTTGAAAGGGCTTATTTGAACGCGCTAATCTCAGGAACTACTGGTCCGATTTGAAAAATTATTTCAGTGTTAGATAGCCTATTTATCGAGAAATGCTATAGGATATATTTTATTACGCTAAGACTAAAATGAGCGAAGATATAGAGGAAAGTGTGGAAAAACGGGGTAAATTATTTGAAAGGCCTTATTTGAACGCGCTAATCTCAGGAACTACTGGTCCGATTTGAAATATTCTTTCAGTGTTAATCTAGCCTATTTATGTAGAAAGGTTATAGGTTATATTTTATAACGATAAGTTTAATAGGAGCGAATAAATAGACCCTTTCAAATAATAAATTATTTGAAAGGGTTTATTTGAACGTACTGGAGCAATTTTTATGTTATTTGGCACACATGAAGAATAGACCACGTGGAAGGACATAATGTGTTTCTTTTTTGCGGAAAAATGTACGGTTTCCGTGACATTCCTAAATTACGCGGGCGAAACCGCGCGGAACAGCTTATAATAAAATTGTAGGAAAGTTAATTCTATACTTTAAATATTTTTGTACAATAAATAATACTTAGGATGTGATCTACTATGCTAACGCGGACGAAGTCGCGGGCAACAGCTAGTAGTTTATAAAAGTAATAGTTTTAGCTCAAATTTTCGGAAAGTTTCTTGAAATTTTCAGGGTTGAGACTTGAGACGCATTTTTTATGTAATAAGTTTTCATAAAAATAATACCAAAAGATGTAAGTAAAGTAAAAATACGATAAGAATTTCAGATAGAGGAAACATTTTAGTAAAGCTCTAATGAATTATTTAACAAGAAGAAGTCGGACCGTCTGCGACAAACGAATCATCACTATGAATTTTAATTTAAAATAAAAAGGTATACTAAACTTTGAAGGTTACTCATAAATAACAAATTATTTTTACGTGGACTCGTGTAAGCTGAATATAAAACAACTTTAACAAATACTTAAAATACTACAAAATAAGACGGGTAAGAATAGTAGTCCCTAAACGCAAAGTTTGTATATTTTTGAGATTTTACCAAAAAGTATATGTGTAACTGCTAATTTATGAATTGATTCTGAATATATTTGGTAATTGGTATATTGCTTAGATATAGCAATCTGTTAATGATATTATTATTGTGATATTTCCATAATTCCATTCAATATTATATTATGTAATTTTATAACAATTCACATGAACACCATTGGCTAGAAGAGTTCTCACGGACGTAGACCGTCATATTCATATTATATTACGTTGACAAGACAATAATTGATGGCCATAGCACAATCAAGGATTCCAATGAATCTAATACAAAGTAATGTTTGTTTGTTTGAACTTTGAGCACATACTCAGACATCAGTAATAGCTTAAACGTTAAGTATAATATGTATATAGAAATATATGATTTAAAATGCTTTGCTTCCTCTTTAACACCGGCATGATTTAGCGCCACCATTTAATCTTTTGTCTATTTTTGTTATTAAAGGACCGGTTTTCATCACGTTAATATTCTCGAGCCGTTCGTTCTGTTGAAGCAACATGCGGGTTTCGGTGAAGGACGTATACATTTTTTCCTTACAATTACTTTAAATATCAACATATTATAAATAAATCGTATAAGATAAAATCATCAAAATATTTCATATATTTTGAGGGGAGTCCCACAAGGAAAATTATTTAGCCCATTTCTTTTCAACGTTTACTTTAGAGGGCGTTTCGAGTTGATAATAATAATACAGAAGCTAAATGTACTAGCTTTAACATTACACACACTGATAAGAACGTTAACAATAAATTACTACTTATATTTCAAAATAGACTATGAAATAAATGATAAAGTATATACTAAAATGATCATGAATACTAAATCTCACCACGTTTGCGAGTACAGAAACAGTTGAGCATCGTTATATTCACTACACAGTGGCACTGTGACAATACACACACTTCACTGAAATCTGAAAGTAGCTGCGACCGACGCCGCTGTAATACTGAATACGAAACAATAAAACAGTTTCCAATACCACTGTACGAATGTGACGTGTTTATCACCAACATCGACGCGAGGTTATCTTAACATAAACTGACTTAACACTAACCGATTAACTATTGTTGCGCGGGAAATAAAAAAAAGTTTAACAAGTGACGCAAAAACTTGACCATCTCGAGTCGAAATTATAACCGAAACCATAAAACTTTTAGGGCAAAAAATTACGTCCTCTTCAGCTGATGTTGAGCAGGCAGATGCTACTTTAAATGAAGAGCGATGTAAAACTTGGCAATTTAAAGCGAATAAATGATAATGACTGTGTAAATGTAATCAACATGTTCTGCTGTATGGCTAATTAAAATTCTAATAAAAGTGGTGTTGTGTATTAATTACATTTAATGCTATTTTCTATTACACGCTGATAGTGAAGTCTGTATTGATTTTAATTTGTTTGTATTATTATTTATTACATACCATCTTTTTACTTTTTGGTTCATATTTTTAGCTCGGTAACACATTTTACTTTTTTTATTAAAAGATCGGTTTTTTTCTTTACGTATTCATTATAAAGAAGGCAGCAGTTTTAATGTAGTAAATGAATTAATAAAACTAACTTATTTAGTTAATTACTTAAACAACTAAATTTACGAGATGCCGACTAAAATTAAACTCATATAGCAAGTTGCCAGAACTCTGAAACTAACCAACACATAAATTGGAATAGTTAATCGTTTCCGACCGATTAGATATACTGTGGTTTACAATAAGTTTACACAGTAAGAAAATCCATAGCAATAAGCACAGTTAGAAAGAAAAATGCCAAGACAGGAAATAAAGGTAATAGAAAATATACATAATGGGTATAATCAGTATTGAAAAGAAAGAAGAGTTTGGACAGTTAATTATTCACTGTCATTTCAAATATCATGAATGACTCATGAGGTCAAAACTCATACATTAACATTTAACACTGACCGGGTAGTGAAAATGAAATTGTGGATTACATAACACAATCATCACACACGAAGCCTTAATAACAGAACGTGACAAATATATAAACAATCATAACGAATTATACGGTTCTCACACCTCGCAAGCCATGATAATGGGAACGGTCACTAGACACTACAAAATATAGTACAAACCTTTCTTAGACGAGAACAGGGATTTGAGCTTTGATATTGTTCGCTTTTTCATGTTTATTATCTCAAACGCACTGTGCACTCAAGTCTTGAATCACATTAGCCGAAAATACACTCGACATATATTAGTCCTCATACAAACGCTTCGGTTTTTAGGCGGTCCTCTTTTTGCTCCTTTTACCGCTCTTATTTCCGTGCTACGAAAATAGGATGCTTCACTTCTATAGCTGCAGGCGCATCACTCATACAACTCCAATCACTGTATCTGTTTTGTCCGAAAATAAACATAAATGTCCACTCACGAGCGCGCTCACATCACGAATGGTTACACACAAAATATCCTCTATGAAACCGTTATCAATATCGAGTCTTATCAAATAGATACGGCGAATAAAACACCGACGATGATAACACACATTTCCTTTAAAAAGCTAAATTACACCATAAAACTCGACACTAAATTTAAAAATAACGGTATACGTCCACCTTGATGTTACATTAAATCACGTGTTATTTGATAATTTAAGGAAGCATTAGAATTGTGATGTAATAGAAGACGATACGCGAAGGCGGCTATTCTTGAGGGAGCTACGAACGCAACTAACACGCAGCGGCTCATGCGCGTACGCAGAACGCACGCCGCACTAGACAACCGCCGTGGACGAACTATGCAACCTCTTCTCTTCCCGTAAATTCTGACCAAAATTAAAGGGGAACCAAGATGAAATGAATAAATCAGTGGTCGCTTTCAACGTATCGGTGATGGTCGACGACAACACCGGAGACGAGTATCCGTTGGCCCTTTTAAAAATGGAATAACATGCTTTTGGATCTATCCATTCAGAGAAAGGACGGACATAAATCACAAAGGGTGCAAGAAGAATAAAACATCGACGGGTGGGTCGTTAGAATGGGACGTAACGTGCAAAAAATACAAAGGAATCCTTTTGAGAATGTTGCATCTACGAAACATTTTGTGGTTCCCACGATTTTCCCTTATGTAATATCTTATTAGTATATCATTTATGCAATCTATTGTTTAGAGGCAAATGTGTTAATTAAGGTTTACACTAATGTTATAAAATTTTAATTATGAATAACTTTTTTCACTACATTAATAATTGGAAAAAATTTCACTGACCCAGATTTTGCTGCTCCAATTAAAACAGTCACCTTTCATAGTAATATTTTTTGTTGAAATCGTAGCGTCACGTGTAGTTTGAAATAATAATTTTGAAAATTTAACTGTGAATAGATTAATATTTTGTTTATACTATAAAGATATTTTGTCATTATAGTTTGTCTTTTACGAAATTTTAGGTATATTTAGGCAGTAGCCTAAAGTAAAAATATTATGACTCTTTCTATAATAACTTTCTTATAAGCCTCCGTCTTAATTGTTATTTTCTATGTAAGCTGGGGGTAATTTCTGCTAGAATCATACAGCTACATAATGCGGGCGCAATGGTGTGCGTCGGACCGCTTCATATCTTCCACATGGATGGCTATATGCCTAAGCGAATGACCTGTTTCAATGAAAGCGGGCATAAGTTAAGACATATGAGCACATTTGACTGAAAGTACTTCCCGTATCTGGGCGATTTCATCTCGTTATTGCAACGTTATAGGTCATTTAATTTATGTTTCAAAAATTTTGAAAAAGAAGGGATATGTTCAGTCAAATTTGCAA